>CM025783.1:17205412-17416581 GCA_014636745.2 Centella asiatica | reverse complement strand
CCCCCCCCTCTCTCTCTCTCTCTCTCTGTACGGCGAAGTCATTGGTTTGGCAAAGTCGACGATGGCCGGCCGTTAATGAAATCGACAACGGCGACAACGAAGTTCACTACGGTGATTCTTTGCCGGTCAGCCACCGTCTTTTCCGCCAAACGTCAAATTATTTGGTACTAATTTTTTAATTTGTAAGTTGAGATAACTCAATATTCAATAAAATATTTGATACTCAAAATTATAAGTGCTCAAAAGATCGAATTATTTGAGAATTATGTTCGAAAAATGTTGGAAAGATCGAATTATTTGAGTAGTTCCTGAGCTAGTTACAAGTAGCTGATAAGAAGTAAAGTGGAACACAATAGTAAATGTTTGCTAAATACTCAACTTAGACTCCATAACAAGCTTAACCGATGGAGTTCGATCATTGTATACAAGCTAAAGAAACTAGTTCTAGCAAGCCGCTTTATTTATTTTCAAAGCCACAAACCTTTAATTAATACAAGCTAGCAAAAACTTAAAAATGGCATCTTCCCTTCAAAATCATCTTCAACCACTTTCCATCTATCAAGATGATGAAGATTGCGATAATGATGGATTCAAGAAAACACTCCAAACTTACAAAGATAAACTCCCCAAACTTCCCAAAGAAAAAGCTGAGTGGGTGAGTGCTGAGCCTATTGTCAAATACAAAGGTACATATGTTAATCCTCCAGGATTGTTAAGGATTATATTGGTTCAACAACACTACAAAGCTCAGCCCACTGATGTAATTCTTGCCACCTTCCCTAAAAGTGGCACCACTTAGTTTAAGGCCCTCATTTTAACTACAATGAACAGAACCCTATATGACTTCAGTTCTGCTCACCCTTTGAACTCCACTAACCCCCATGATTTGGTTCCCTTCTTAACCTCATGGGAGGTGGCTAAAACTGTCCCCAGTGAATCCAAGTTTCAGCTGAAATATCCTGCATCGCCTCGTCTTTTTTCTCTTCATGCTCAAATTTCTTGCTTGCCAGAATCCGTGACAGATTCTACATGTCGAATAGTGTATGTGTTTCGAAATCCAAAAGATGTGCTTACTTCAAGTTGGCATTTCTTTAACAAGATTAGGCCTACAGAACTGCCAGCCCTTTCACTAGAACGAGTGTTTGAGTTGTTTAGCAAAGGGATAACAATCTATGGACCCTTTTGGGATCATGTTCTTGGGTATTGGAATGCACATCCGAATTCACCTAAAAATGTGTTCTTTATTACGTATGAGGAAATGCATCAAAAGCCTGTGGAATGTGTTAGGGGATTGGCAGAGTTCTTGGAGAGACCTTTTTCTTTTGAAGACAGCGAGATGGGATTGTTGAACAGACACTGAATTTATGTGGGCTTCACAATTTAAGCAATTTGGAGGTGAACAAGATCGGGATTTTCACAATGACCCCTCAAATGTGTATTGGGAATGCCACTTTCTTTAGGAATGGTAAGATAGGAGATTGGAGAAATCATCTCACTGATGAAATTGTAAAGAATTTAGATCAGATCACATCAGAGAAGTTTTCTGGTGCTGATGCCTTGATTGACAGAGTTATTGACTAGTTGCAACCTTTCAGATGTTTATTCTTGCGTGTTAATGCTCAAATAAGTAGATATATTTGTCTCATATCATGTGTGTGTGCTGCTGCTTGTAATCAAGAGGTATAAGATTGCCTTCTTTATTATAACATGTATATTCAAATAGTTTGTTTTCTTATTGACTTTTCTCAAGACAATTAGTTCAATTTATGAGTATTTCTACAAATTTTCAAGTTTTGTGTTACCTAGCCAGCTAGCTTCTTAGCCCAGCACATTCTTTTGCTATGTTTTCCACCTCTTTTTTTATTAGTTACTTTCTTTTTGATGTGTTATCCAAGTCAATTGGATCCTTATTTTACCTGGATCAGTGGTAATTTTAATTCTCAATCTTGCAACAGGTTTGTGCTTTCAGCAGAAGTGGTACTCATCAATCTAATGTTTACTGGACATGGGCTCTGATCTGCTATATCATCTCTTGGCAAATAAGCAACAAATTCGGTGCTTTTATGGAATTTAGCCGTTTTCCTGATAATCTGTTTTATAGCCTGGACGTTAAACATTGTCTACATTCTGAAGCATTGAATCTAGGCAATCTTGTTTGCTTCTTTTGATTTATATTATATTTTTTGAGAAATAATATTTCCACAAGAAAATTTGATATTTTTACTAGATTCTATCTCACATGAACGTGGGTTCTACCAATTATTCATGTGAAAGAATCATCGTACAATATCATTTTTTTCATGTAAAAAGTATCTTTTCTATCACATTCATGTGTGTGATTGGGTGGTAAAATGTGGATGTGTCCGCAGCAGTACTGCTTGTGTTCGTGAGATTTATTGCCCTTTTCACTGTCGTTTGCTAGAAATGACCAGATATGGAAATAGCATTCTCAAGGTGTTTACCTCCGACCAAATTTTCTTTTCTTTTTAAAAAATTAAGTGATCTCCCTTCATTCCAAAATTTTTAAAAAATTAAGTGATATCTCCCTTCATTCCAAAATTGTTGTTATTGTGTTTACTTATAAGAACTGTATCCAAAATTGTTGTTATTGTGTTTACTTATAAGAACTGTATCAACTAAACGTAAAACGAAATTGGTATCAATTTAAAATTTAATAAATCATTCAGTAAAAAGTTAAAAATGTATCTTTAATGATAGACTTTTGCTATTAAAATGTAAAGAAAAAGCTGTTACTTTTTGGAGGGCCATAGAATGAATTGTTATAAGATGGAGGTTACATAGATGGATGATGTCTATAAGAAAAAGCTCTTACTCATTTGTAATACTATAAGATGGATGTTAGAATGAGTTGTTTATGACAAAGAAAGCTGTTATAATAACTCTATAGCTTTTTTGGAGGGCCACAGAATGAGTGAATTAGTATTACTATACATGGATGTTACAAATAAAACAATCTGGCATTCAAGTTCATAATAAACATTGAGAACAAAATTTCAAAGGTACTGAAAGTAAGAGCATTGTTATAATATCAAGATGGATATTACAAACAAATAAAACAAACTGCTTTGAAGTGAATATTAACCACCAACACCCCCCCACCCCACCCACCCACCCCCCAAACCAAACATTGAGGAGAGCAAAAATCTTTAAAGAAGTGAAAGAAGCATTGGTAGGACCCCTAATATATGATCCTGATCAAATTTTTTATGATACTTCTACTTGGTCTTCTGGAGCTTGCACTGTACATAGGCTAAATCTCTCCCCCGATGCTAGTTAGTTAAAAAGAAAAAAAAATTTCCCTGCACACAGCCGACGATACATATTATATACACAAGCAAGAAAAGATCTTCCTTTATCGAATGCGGTTTAAGTGAGCAAATGGCTCTGGGGCAGCTTTTGGCGCAGGTTTTGCTGCTTCAGGAGTTCCAAAAACATTCCAGAATCTCAGTGTTTCATCACCTGCTGCAGATGCAACTGTACATCCATCTGGGCTCTGAAATGAAAAGCCAAATCAAGTCAGGAAAAAGAACAAATGCAAAACTTTCCAAAAGATAATTCTCTTCATTAGAAGTTCACAAACTTATAATTAAATATGCACCTGAGCCATGAATAGCACCCTGGATGTATGACCAGTAAGTTCAGCCATCTTGACCATTGATGGGTACTTCCAAAGAGTGAGCTGGTTCTGTGTAAAACCATGAGAACTGAGCAGCTCGCGCTCGTTTTTGTTCCACAGAAGAGCACAAACCTGTGAGCCTGTGTCAACCGAATTTAAGCAAGCCCCAGTGTGGGTGTTCCAAAACTTAATGCACCTGTCACCTCCACCTCCTCCGGATGCAAGCAAGTTACCCTGGAATGGGCACCAAGCTAGAGCTTTCACAGCGGCAGTGTGGTCTTCGAGCCTATGAAGCCACTGAGTTGGAGAATTTGAGGAGGCCATGGATCTATCCCATATGTGGAGGAGATTATCATTTCCTCCACTAGCTAGCTGTTGGCCAGAGGCTGACCATCTTAGTCCACAAACCTCTTGATGGTGTCCTCTATAGGTCTCAACAATATGGTCTCTTATTCTTACGTCATTGTTAATAATTTGACCATCCATTCCTCCTGTAGATAGAATGTGATTGTTCCAATCCAAAGCTCCGACTCGAGAACTGTGACCCCCTCTCAAAGTTCTTAGCTGCAGGAATAAATATCCAAATCAAATTGTCATGTTTCTATAGAATTTCATTGAAGGTAATATTCAAAATAATTGCAAGGGATATGTGGCTAAACCTGTCGATTGGCGGTTGAATCCCAAAGCTGAACTTGAGAATTGTTCAAGCCAACAGCTATGTGGCGTCCGTCAGGAGCCCATTTGACACTTGTCACTGGACCACTTTCCTCGTCAAGTGTGACTAGTTCTGAGGTAGCACCATCAGAAGCATCCCATAGATATATTGTGTTTCCAAGAGCAATGGCAAGAACATTGCCACTGCCCCAGTCTAATAAATTCAAGTAATAATCATCCAGAAGATCTGGAGCATCTAAGGTCCTCTCGGAAGTCTGTGTTACATAAAATATAAATCAAATCAGAACCTTACAAAAAGTTAAATGAAAAAATGATTTTTTTAAAACAAAATTTATGCCAATTTAGATTCTCAGTAATTGATGTACGAACTACACGAAAAATATGTGTGTGTGTGTGTGTAAGAATAATTATATACCCTTACCTGTGGAATATATCGACGAGTCTTGGGCTTAGACTGCTGAACTGCTGCCATAGAGGAGTCACCGGGAACTGCCTCCACAGGAGTTGGTGGCTTATTCTTGAAAGCTAGGATCCTGGTCCTGTTCATGTTGAAGGTTTCTGCCAATTGCTTCCGGTAGGCTTCTCTGGACGGGGAGCTCACTGCTGGATTTTCCTTACCTTTCCTTGCTTCTGTCAGCATGTAATGAGCGTAATCGAAATCCATGGCAGATCTATTTGGTATAAATCTATCCAGCTGTAATATCAATCAATAATAAGAACATTAGATCCCCTCCAAATAGCAATCAACATACATATATTAATGAGAATAAAGTTCAAAAATTATCTTTTACGGTTTCAAGTAAAAGATTTTACATGTAAATCACCAATCGCACAAAGGTGCAAAAACCAGTGCAAAAAGGCTTCATATTGGGAAAACTGAATTTTAAATTGAAAAATCCCAAATCCCAACAGAGTTTAAAAATCCCAAAACTGTATCAACCAATAATTTTTCAAAAAAAAATCCAAATGAAAAAGTCCGAAATAACCAGTGTAAAAGGCAAACCTCAAATTGAATAAAGACCGTATCCTAGTTCAAACAAAACAGAAAACTCCATTTTACGATACCGAATTCAACCAAGCTTCTTTTAACCAATTGAAATTCTAAATTCAACTCGCATCCGTTATTTACAAGAAATTCTATGCCGAAATATAATAGATAATTTCAAGGATAAGAGATTACTGCATACGTTTTCTCGAGAATTTCTCCGGTGAAGAAACTGTTCCTGAAGAGGGCATCTAGATTGTGTCTTGCCAGAAGAAGAATTTACAGATCCTGCATCCATAACGTTAGAAATAAAAAAAATCTATACAACAAAACAGAGAGAGAAACAGAAGTACTATACCCAATCCTGCAAAACAAATATCAGATCAAACAAATATAATACAGTTAAACTATGAAGTGTGAGTTTACAGAAATATAAACTTAAAGAAGAGAAGAATTCAGGAGATTGAGAGCGGCGGTGTTAGTATTTGAGCGCAATTTGTGATCTAATGGAGGAAGAAAGCTGATTTATATAATACAGAAATTAGGGTTCTAATGTTTTGGAGGAGAATTATAACGGCTAGTAATCGCGGCTTGTTTTCTAATTCTGCTGTTTCCGGAAAAAGAAATAATAGATGCCCATAAAAGGATCCGTTGTAATTTTGTTTGACAGAAATACCCTCTCGTCTTGTGGTGTTTAGGCATAGATATGGGCCCCTGATTCACTTTTGCCTAAATTAAAACGGCCCAATGATTGTGTAATAATATCGCGCTCTAGTTATATTACAGTTCATGGAAAATTTCAGGCCAGTCATATAAAACCAAACTTATTAATTTGCAGCATCAAATTTAAAAACTCTTCTACTTCAAGTGACATTTTAAATTTCAAATTTATTAGCTTTACTCTTCTACCCTTTTGTACTTTTCCTTAATCTTTCTAAATCTACTTTATTATTATACTAAAGCATAATAATAATATCCAAAATATCATAGAAAACCAAATTAAAACAATATGTGGGTCGTAAAAATAAACAAATGATACTGTGCAAATTGAAACATTTATGTTTTTATCGCCTTTTCTTATCCATTATTTTTTTTTTCTTATCTACCCATTATATTATTATATAATTTTATTTTATCCAACAAAATACAATATTAATGTGTAAATATTATAAGTTTTGGGTGAAGATGAGTCCAACGCGTATTGTTTTTTTGTTTGATCCTGAACTCCCACGTCAAACCAGTACCATATCCAAGGTAAGCTACGGCATTGGTCGTCTCCAAAATATTGTCTCACTATAGATCATTTGACCTTTTTTTATATAATTAATTGTATACGAAAAATGCCAAAATAAAGAAGGGATCAACTAAAAATTTATTAATTATATATAATTATTACTTATTAAAATATTTTAAATGAAAATTAATATGAATAAATATATATAAGTAATTAAAAAAATTAAGATATAAAAAAGTTCACCAAAAAGCTACTTATAAAAAATTAAAGAAGGGAGTAATTCACAAGCCAAATATGCTGAACCGTTGGAATTTAACACAAAACTTGAACATAAATTTGGTATCGATAATGCCTTGCTCACCGAGAGTTTACACAAAATAAGTACCGAAATGAAGAAAATATCTTATATGCCCTTAATACAATTGCCTCCCTACATGCAAGTGACAATTTCAAGGGTAAATCATGTAATTAATAATTAATACAATCAGCGGTGTCTATTCGGGAAACGTAGCGGTAGCACTACTCATGTGGTATAGGGAAAGTGTGAAAGCTGAAATTTGTTTTGTTAACATAAAACTTGTATGTTAGTATGGCATTTGGTACCTCAAATTAATCTTAAATTAGGGGCAGTGAAGTGATATTTCATACTTGAGGTTAAATAGTAGTATTTTGGATAATGGGATTCACGCGTTAGACACATAAATTTATTAAGGTTAAGGCCGATCGTAGTAAATTCTCTCAAGGCATTTCCTATTTTAGAGGTAAATAATATTTTATACAAATTCTTTTAACAATATTTCTAAATTAACTTAATCAAATTTTTTATTATACAAACTTATAAAATTAAAATAATGACTTTATATTATTTTAATTCGTTAATAAAATTGTTTATGGTTAAAATTTGTACATAATTATGTATGAATTATTATATATTATATTATATTATATAATTATTTTATAACATATCATTAGGATATATTTAAAATTTCATACACATTAATCTATTTTTAACTTTTATATTTTATTTTGAAAAATTTCAACCATACGAATTGAAAAATTATACAAAAACAAGGAGGAGTAATTTTTTTTTTTTCATTTTTTTATAAGATCTACCATTGTTATTATAACCATACAATATTAATGTATTTTTTCCTTTTAAAAATTATGTTTTTGTATCGTTATAATATATGAACTAAAGATCACAAAAAAATTCAAAAAAAAAAGCATTTCTCCTTATTTTTAGATAATCTTTCAATCTGCACGATTAGAATTTTTCAAAATATTACAAAACATAAAAAATGGTTAATGTGTGTAAAAAATTTTATACCCAGCTAGACACTTCCCTTTTTTCCAGTATAATATAATATAATATTATAGTATATGATGGTATATAAAATAATATAGAAATGTAAATTATATTACAATTACATAAAATAATAAAATTTATTTTTAAAAAGCATCAAATTATAATATAAATTTAAATACAATTATATATAAATATATATTATAATTATATATAATATGTTTGTCCCACAAGATGGTTTGTAGAAGAGGGAGGGAGCTGAATACAAACCACAAATTTTTTTCGAATTTTGTGAGTTTAGTGAATATACTGTATAACAGGTTGCGAAAATGAAAAAAATACAATATATCACAAGTGTTTCTGAACTTTTATAAAATAATGAAATATTACAAAAGCTCACTGGTTTGAATGACCAGCTTCTAACAATTCTGTTAAGAATAACAGCTGCACATTACAATATGATTTCTAGCTTCTCTCAAATTTATGAAAACTTGTTTCTCTTTCTGTAAAACTAATTACAGCTGCTAACTCTCTATGTGTATAGAAGTGTTGTTCTGAGAGATATGTGATCTGAGATAATATGTATTCTTGTTGTTATCAGGTGTTTCTCAGTTCTCAGATATTCACAGATATATTTATCTCAGCTACTCTATGTCTATTTATAGACACAGCTTCCATATACTCCAAGCTTTTATTCTGAGCTGTTTACCAAAAATATCTTTGTAGTTTCTTGGTACTTGCAGCTCTGTCACACAACTTTCTTCATTATACAATCTCCCCTGGATGTCAGCCTGTTTATGTGACTTTTCTAGTGTATATTCACTGCACCAGCTTCCATTTTTCTTCTTAGAGTTCCTAAGATAAGATATCAGCAGAATTTATTTTATTTTTGTGAGCTTCTCTAGACATAATTAGTCCAGCTTCAATGAACTTCTTGCTTCAAGTTGTTATAAGTTATCTTTGTCGTATTTCAACTTGTTGTTTTGCAAGTTTCATGTTTGCGGCTTTGCAGGTTTCATACTTGCAACTTGATGTGTGTGTATAACTTATTTCCTTGAAGTTTCCTTAGTAGACAATCTCTCCTTATTGGACAACCATCCTTATCTTTATTTTCATTGTCTTTAGTCACATGTTATCCCTTATGTCAGTGAAAATTTATTCTCTGATGGATAATCTCTCGTTGCTTTAATATTAGTCTCTGATGAACAAACACTTAGTCTCTGATAGACCACTTAGTCTCTGATAGACAAAAAACTTAGTCTCTGACAGTTCAAAAAACTTAGTCTCCAACAGTTCAAAAATTTAGTCTCCGATAGTTCAAAAACTTAGTCTCTGACAGACAAAAAACTTAGTCTCCGACAGTTCAAAAACTTAGTCTCCGATAGTTTAAAAACTTAGTCTCTGACAGAAAAAAAAACTTAGTTTCCAACAGTTCAAAAACTTAGTCTCCGATAGTTCAAAAACTTAGTCTCTAACAAGTAAGAAACTTAGTCTCTGACAGCCAAAATCTTAATCTCCGATAGACAAAATCTTAGTCTTCGATAGGCAAAAACTTAGTCCCTAATAGGCAAAAAGTTTAGTCTCCGATAGACAAAAACTTAGTCCCCAATAAACAAAAAGCTTAGTATCTGATAGGCAAAAACTTATTCCCTGATAGACAAAAAACTTAATCTCCGATAGGTAAAAACTTAGTCTCCAATAGGTAAAAAACTTAGTCTCCGATAGACAAAAACTTAGTTCCCGATAGGCAAAAAACTTAGTTTTCGATAGGCAAAAACTTAGTCCTCGATAGGCAAAAAGCTTAGTCTCCGATAGACAAAAACTTAGTCGTCGATAGGCTAATTTTGCTTGATCAACTTTAACATTTGTTGAACTCTCTAAGTGCATTCATTGTAGTCTCTGATGCTTTCCTGCAGTTTCTTGATAGTAGATTCTCATAGTACATTACTGCAGGTACTTGTACATTTACAAAATTTTAACAATTATAAGTGTTATATATCATCATTGAATGCTATAATTCATAACATAATATGTATTTATATATATTATATAAATATAAAACATAATCATATATATATGTATGTATATGTTATAATATAGTATATGATTTATATTATTATGAAATTATATTTTATTATATAGATAATATTATATATCACATATAATTACATGGTGTATATATTATAATATAATATTTAAATTTTATTATTATGAAAGAATATACATTTATTATATATAGTGTATTATATATTATAAATATATATATATATACATATATTAAGTAATATTATAAAATAATATATAATATATATTAGATTATATAATAAATATTGAATATAATTAATATTATATATATAAATATTGAATATAATTAATATTATATATATATATATATATGTATGTATGTATTATGTTAAAAAACTATAAAAGTGATGGATCCAGATAAATAATTAATAGTTTTTTAAGGAAAGTGATGTGAATAATAGTTATCTAAAAATAGAGAATCACTATTTAATCTACTCCCCTAAAATATAAATAATTCTATTATAAGAAATCTGCTAGTAAGATTTTTTTCTAATTTCTTAGCTTCATTCTCTAAAATACAAACTTTATTTTAGGGAAATGACATGGGAGTATGCCTCATCCCATTATTTGTAAATATAAAATTATACGGTTTAATATATAAAATTGTAAATTTTGTGGTTACAATATAAAGTTGTTATTTAAATCCAATACTTTAAACTTTTGGATCAAGTGTATATAAAATACTCATCAGTGCTGGATTTGAGGAAGACTCCCGAACAATTATGGCATAAGATTTCATATATAAATAATGTAATAATAAATGAAAGAAATGATAACATCATTAGTAATGGATTTGAAGAAGACTGTAATGATGATATAAATTTTCGATGGATAAATATCATATTGTAATAAAAAAACGTACGAACGAATCTTAAGAATTTTGTAGGAATCGGATAAAAAATAAACTGAGAAAAAGAATTATTGTCATTGCTATGGCATAAAAAAATAGCTGTCATTTGAGAAAAAGTAGTGACCATATTTGGTGCAATTTTACCTTTAAGTTGTCTCATGAAGTTGCTTAAATGCGATTTTTAAAATCAAAAATTGTATATAAAATAAAGGGAATTAATTTGGTACGATTTAGATAAATGCAGTGCAATTTATATTAAATATAGTTTCAATTTAAAAATTAAATAGAAAGACTTAGATATTTTTCTTAGGAGAAATAAAATTTCATTATCAACAATTTTGTTCAAAATTTAAACACACCGTAATATAGGGATGCACATCGGTCGGGTTGGTCGGTTTAAATAAGATATTTCAACCCAAACCAATTATTTCGGGTTGAAAAAATTATAACCCAACCCAAACCGTTTGGTTTCACAACCTAAATCAACCCAAACCAATAAATATCGGGTTGGTTTGAGTTGGGTTAATCGGGTTGATCAGCTAATTGATTCCAGCTACTCGTGTTAATTGTTATCTGTTACATAAGGAATTATCCAGAGAAATTTATCTGCTGACATGTGAATTATCTACTGACACGAGGATATTATTCATTGATATCAATTTCATCAACATTACAATAACAATACAATAAAAAATTCAATAGATATTCACTGACAACAATTCCATCAACATTACAATAACAAGTAGGGATGCACATCGGTCGGGTTGGGCGGTTTAAATAAGATATTTCAACTCAAACCAATTATTTTGGGTTGAAAAAATTATAACCAAACCCAACCTAATATATATTAACAACCCGACCAATAAGAATCGATTTGGATTGATTTGATTGGGTTCCTCGGATTTGATCGATTTATGTGCATCCCTAATGTAATATACGTACAACTTAAATGTAATATAGATTCATTACAAACTATAGTTGTAAATGTTTAAAAATAACTTTTTATATAAAAGAATTAGAATAAAGCATATAAACCCTCACAACTACAATATATACTTCTGAAAAAATCTCCGTACATGAATTATGTATTTCACTGCAATTATAACTAGTTCACAATTCATAAATATTAGAAGAGATATTTAATTGCAAACACTAAAGTATTAAACATTATAAGTTAAATAATATGATAAAAAATTATAAATATAACGATAAAAGTGGTTCCTCAGGGGATCAATTTCCCTGTTGTACTATATAAATAATCTCCTGATATAAATTGTGAAAAATTAATAGATATTCTAATTTTAATTTTTATAAAAGGAGAAATCCAAAACTCTATATGAGAGTGAACAAGTCTAAAAGAATTGAATCAAAAGATACATTATATAATGTTTTAGGCTAATATCTCTTGTTGAGTCAGTGAGTTGTGTGTGCCAATTTATTTGAAAATACTTATAACTTATTTAAGAAAATAAAACAAATTTAAGAGAATAAAACAGAAGAGGGTATATTTAAGTGGTGTAAGCAATATAAAATAAAATGGATAGGAGATGTTCCAACAACCAATCTAAAATTTACACATAAATTGCTATATCCCCAAAAAAAAAAAAAAAGAAAAAAAAAAGGTTTACAAATAGATTAAATTAACAAGTATTTACAGAGTGAAACAACATTTTACACACATTTATCGTGGGTTTTGTCCATTTCTCCTTCTGTTCTCCTCCTCCATCTATTCATCATGTTGAAGCTTTGATGAAGCTTTTGATGCGCAAAACCAAAAGCTCGATCAATTCAAACTCAGGTACACTATTCTCACTACATTCTTCTACCAAAAAACAAATTTATTCATGTTTTTCTCTAATTTTCCAGATGAAATGTGGTGGTGTTTATTGTATTTTCATCAAAATCTGTCTCCTCGATTTATAGGTCTGTAAATGTTAGGGTTTCAGTTTCTCTGTGTATATATAGAAATTTTGTTGCTGTAAGTTTATACGGATTGATTGTTTTTTGCTAGTCTAGAGACTGGAGGTATGATCCTGATGCAGGGAATTTTTTAGTTGAAAGTAGTTCATATGAAATAGAGACCTATGTTTTTGTTTCTCTATCTGTATTTACGCATATGATGATGTATACAGATATTGACATTTGTGAATTGTCTGTTGTAACCTTGTTTATCTCAATTTCACCTGGAATGTGGTTCATTTGGTTATTGGAATCAAATGTGGGCAGTGGGCACACTACACAGTTACGTTAAATCTGCAAAATATCAGATGAAATTACTCTGGATTGCTTTGTTGTTAATTTGTTCAACCATTAATTTTTTATGACTGTTTTATGAGTAATAAATCAAACTTTAATAGTTTGACTGGCAGTGATGAATCGGATTAAGGGTTTTGTTTTTCCTAAAGCGGCTGAAGAGCTTTTGAAATGTGGCATATTGCGGTATTCTATGATGAAGAAGAAGCATGAACTGAGTCTTCTTGATGCTGAAAAGGTTTGGCCATTCCATACTGGATTGAGTTATGGGGATCTTGATCATTGGGAAATATCGACTGGATCCAGAAATATGCTATTGAGATCTATACTGCCTTGTGATGAAGGAAAATCTCTTGGGCACAGGAAATATCCAACAAATGTTTTTCGTCTATATTCATCGAGCTCAAAAGATGAATCTAGTTTCAGCCGAGATTTCTTAGTGCAGCTTTGGGTTGCTGATAAAAAAATGGAAAAATTGGAAGCAAAAAGAAAGAAGATTACTGCAAAGTCCACAACTCATGGAAAAAGAGTATATGATATAGCTTATCTTCTTTTCAAAGATAATTTTGAGAACTATTTCCAGGTGCAGCTGGCTGTTACTGATGTAAATTTGACCAGGTGAAATCAGTTTTGAAGCAACCCCCTCCAAGTCAACATCTCACAGGTCTTCTACAACCTACATCTGAGCACGAGGTGAGGTTTCCCATCTTTATTTTCCAAAGCGTTGACAGTTTATTTAAAAGTACCTTGTGATTATTGATATGACTTTATACTTGTGTATTATCATAAATTCCATATCCTTCCAAAATATATGGCTTTAGTGATATATATATATATATATATATATATATATATATATATATATATATATATATATATATATATAAACATAGATGTATGTATGTATTTATGTATGAATGTATGCATCTGCATATGTATTCATGTAATTATTTAATCATTGTAATCTTTTTTATTATATTTGGACCTATTACTTTTGAATTTGTTGATAAAGGAGGGTAGAAACAAAAGTAAAGAATTTATTATTTATAACAAATAGAGAGAAAGAAGAAAAGAAAAGAAAAAGAAAAGGGCTAGGGGGAAATGAGGAGTGGACAAGTGGTTATATAAGAACACAAAAATCAAGGTGTTCTCAAGTATTGAGAAAGAACACAAACTCCATACAAAAACCCTTTTACCAAATTATCCCACAACTTTTGTAGGGAATTATGAATTTAAGATAGACTAAAATTTTCAAGACTCTGGGAACGTAGTATTTTGGGGAAAGAGAGGAATACATAATCTAGCTCACTACGCATGGCATATCATGAGGAGAAAATTAGCGTAAAAGAAATATCTAGTTTCCATCAGGCAATGGTGCAAACTCCATCTGCTTGTATAAAGCCATGTTATAAGACTCTTGTTTTATATTGTTGCACTTTCATTGATGCACTCTGTATTTGACAGTTCCGTAGCTTGTACACGCAAAAAAAATAAAATATCAATAAATAAATAAAGGAAAAAAAAGTTACTTTACAGACTCTAACATGGAATATAGGAGAAACATACCAGCATAAATAAATTCAAATTTCCATATTATGAACCAGCTGATAAATTATGAAAACTGAACCTGGATTCTGAATTCTTGCTTAAAAGAACGGGTGGCTTGATATAAGCATAACCATCTTCAAGTTTTTTGTCTTTCTTCTTCCTTCATTTGTATCTTTCCTCTTTCCCTTCACTCATAGTGTTTAATTCACTGAACTCGTACGTCATTCTAGGAAAAGATACTTGCATACACTAGTGATTGGAGAATATAGGTTATCAACTGAAATTTGGAATTTATTTTTCAGCAGAAGTAAACATTACTTTGCTTTAAATTTCGAGGTTAAGTTGATGCTGGAATCTGGAATAGCACCTTTTTAATTATAAGCACCTTTTGTCTATGCTGATTATCGCACCACAATCATTTTCATATTTAAGTACTTATAACTTATAAGTGTATCTGGCGTAATGGTTATAACCTTTTGAATTTCTTACATTTTGGAGTGCATCAATTTTTGCTTTGTAAAAGGATGTCATCAGTTGTCGTCAAGGATGACTAATCACTATTCTTTTCCACATTTCTTTAGGCTCATGTCGCAAATCTTCTTGCACGGTCCACTTTGTTGATTACCAGGGATATAGAATGGGCCAATCTTATGGTTGGTTTTGAGCAGGTAACGTTCTAGGCCCATCAATTAAAGCATTTGATGCCCTTCTTGTATGTCCATGAACTACACTAATGTTTTTCCTTATTGTTATCATTGTTCTGTAACTGTGTTTTGTATTTTTTTCTTTTCTGCATTATTATTTTGGACTTTTAATAGAACTAAAAATTCGTACAGAACGTTCAAAAATGAAGCATGAGATTTAGGAGAGTAAATCATAGGTAGGAAGAGAATGGTGGGCGAGAGAGGAATGTGAGAGAGGGTGAGCTAGAGAAAGAATAAGTCTTCCGTTATTGCATAAAGGTAGCTATAATTTGCTCCTTTTACTTTAGGCTTGTTTCCTTGCTCAGCTATATGCTGAAAAAGTAAAACCATTTTTTCTTTCTTTGCATTGTTTTTTTGGGTTGGGCAAGTGTGGTTGTGTTGTTTTTGATATTATTAAAAATTGGCATGCTTGTCCTTATTAAATCAGTCATTTGTATTTAGTTCATTTCTAGTATGCATCTTATATGCTGACTCCTTGTCATCCCTGTATGTAATTCTTCTTTGGGTCATTGGTGTGTTTCTCTAAATCGAAGTCGTAGAACCTGATTCATTGTAAATAATAATGTTGAACCGTTGAGGGATTCATTTTCTCTTTCAATAATGATTGTATCTCTTGTAGGAGAACCGATATGCTATAGTTGATGTCTCCTATCCGCAATCCGTATGTATCCTTTTGCATCCCTTAATTATTTTCCAAAATATAGAGAATATAAGTTCTAATAAAGAGCTTCTTGTTGGGCAGCAAAAAGCTTTTTGAATATTGTAATACTGATATTATTATTTTCAGCCTGCAGGTTTTATTCGTGAGCAAAGTAACCTCATAGCCAGGCAGGTATGCTTTACACTTGGAACTCTTTTAAGCTAATATTCTTTTGACTTTGTAAAAATGACTTTGAATCAAGTTTTAGTATGTTGACATCCAATATATAATTTTGGCATTTGACTTCTACACAATTGTTTCTTAATCTCCTTTCGCTTCTTTAGAAAAATAAAACAATAATAATCGTATGGGTTCATCAACCGCCTATCCTCAACTAGTTTGGGATAAAGGCATATATGATGTTGACATATCTGTGTTCTCTTAGTGAAAGACCAACTATGTTTATCCATTAATTACTTTTTTTGAATTGTTATGGGTTTCCTGAGGTTAATATTTGCGACAACTTCAGCATCTTTAATGTACTTTGCGTACGTTATTATCTACCAACTTTATTATCTGATATTGTCAATTGGTTAAATATCCAAAGACATGAGATCTATAGTCTATAGGTTTCTCAAAGATACATGACACCCCTGATTCATATAATCACAGTATGTCATATTAGGTAAAGTTCTAATCACAAATTTTATTTTGTTGTTAAGGTATTTATGGTGTAGTTTTAAGGGACTGCTAGGTTTTCTGATTGAAAGGCTTTAGCATTCCCTAGGTTTTATATATGCCCTGGATATCCGGATTGTCCTTTCCCGTGACAATTTTATTAATAGTACTATTAACCTATCTGTTATTGACTTTATGGTCATGGAGCTCAGTTGGATGTGCTAATGATGCTGATCGATACACAAAGGAGAAGTTGATGGTTTGATGCATTATTCTTGAGTATATGATGTTTACTGGGGATCGGGTTATGCATATGAGTATCTCTCTGGATGTTGGATGCAGTAACATAAGATTCTCCTTACAATTAGCAGGGTTGAAAAATGTTCATCTCTCTCTGGATGTTGGATGCAGTAACATAAGATTCTCCTTACAATTAGCAGGGTTGAAAAATGTTCAGAGTTTCAATATGGGTGGGTAGACACAATCTTCTGATAGAAGGATTTGCAAACTTTTGCAACTACTTCATCTTACTCAGTCTGTACATTGTTATTTTATTTATGTATATTATATCTAAACCTGTTTCCATGAGTTCTCTAAATCTATATCGATGACATGGGAGTGTACTACATGGATGCCACATATTTGAGTGTCGAGTGTCTGACCCGGTACATCTTGCTTTTAAAAGAGTCTAAATTTATCTTAAGCAAAGCAAAGTAGAGGTAATTTGTTGCAACATGGCTCGTACTTGGGAGAGATTTATAGAAAGAAACATCCCACATGCATGGAGATTGAAAATGGTGTTCTGCAACCCAGGTAGGGGGTCTGATTTCTCCTATCTAGGCAAAAGCTTGCACTGCAATAGTGCAATATGCATATCATTACAACTATGTCACATGTGAAGCAAGCCTTGAGTATATTCAGTTTTCTAGTAAGCTCTTGGAGCTTTGTATCGTCATCATTTGGGTAATGTTGGCTAGAGCCAAGGGTTTGACTAAGGCATGGCCTTGTGGGTTTAACTGGTGGACCGTGTCAATACTATTTTATCTGAAAGACTGTGGTACCCTCACAATTATATGAAAGCTTTGCTTGGACTATGAGAGAAAAGGTACTTTGAGGAAAAATGACTAGAAGAGAAAAGGTATTTTCCATTAAAGCATAATGTACATAACCAGATAAGGGCATTGCTGTAAGCGAGCTTTCAAATAGCACTTTCCTGAAGCACAACTATTGGCATTCAACTGATTGTTTCCTTGGATGTTTTATGTCTTTGCTCTTTCTCAATAGACTTGTGGTGTTCTTCTGGTACCATCCTTTAGGTGTTGTTTGCATAGTGGTTTTTTTCATTCTTGTTCCAACTTCAGTGAAAACTAGTTTATTTTCCTAAGTTTACTTAACCTTTCCCAATCAAAATATCATAATTTATCATATTATATACTTTTTGGCTTGAATAAGTTAGTAACATAAAATTGTTGCAATAAAAATAAAAATAAAGATATAACATAAAATAATTGCCTTTTGAGCTGTGTAGTAAACAACTTTGGATGAATAGAGATTATGTAATTGCGGAGGCTTGTGAAAACTAAGATGCAAAACATTCTCATTATGCTTCTGTTGCCTAGATCATTTAGTTGAAATTTAAGTTAGGCATCGGTGTTATATAAGTATGTGTTCTACTCAGGTGCTATGGTTATATCTGCTAACCACCAATCTTGAGTTCTACATTTAACATAAGGTCTTTCTCTTTCACTTACAACTTGTGAGAGATCTTTCATACTTCTTTGCAGGTGCTTCGTACTAGGCGCCCTTTTGTGGCATATATAACTGACGCCTTGGGTAGTGAGGTCTTTAGGGTGAGTTTGCAGATAAGGTTTTAAATCCAGTGGACAATACGTTTCCTCTTTATTCATGAAATTTATAAGTGACTATAGTTACTTATCCAACTACCTGTGTTTAGGTTCGGCGGCCAATTTGGTGGATAACTAGCTCAATCTATGCAGAGATAGATGGCAAGGTATGCCAGTTAAAAATTCTGCAGTCATTTAATGATTTGAAGTTTTTTTAAGAAGATATTCCTAATCCCTTATAATTATGATTAATTTTCTTCAGGAAGTTGGTGTTGTTCACAGAAGATGGCATCTTTGGAAAAGGATCTATGATTTATATTTAGGGTAAAATTATATTACAGCCCCTTGTTTTGTTTGTATATTTTTCCTCATGCCAAATCTAATACTGAATTGGCTTGACTTGGTAGTCTTTTGTAGATGTCACCTACTTTCTTTTTTACACTGTGATCATTTTTAGTTCATCTGATATAGCACACAAAATAAAGACAAAAAGTATATTAAGCTCTAAATTATGATATAAATCCAGCTGCTTAATTGTCTAGACATGAAATTCTTTTGTATATTTCCCCTTTTATTGGGTTTTATTATATTAATCACAACGTGGAGACAAAATTGTTAAGTTCGTACATATATTATAGAATTAGCTGCTTCTTCTGAATGGGATAGTTTGTCCCATGAATTGGTGTGTATATTCTTAATTGACATTCTTGGCATGAATGCCTTTGCCCAAGTTGTGTTCTGTCGGTTGTATCAGTAATGTTGTTTGCTCGAATTTCATACTTCTGACCCTCTAATTTCCTTATTGGTATCGCCAAGTCTTGGCATTTCAGTACACCATTTTCAAGACTTTAAGATTATTATCTATTAGCAGTATGTTGATACTGTGCGACTTATCAACCTGAATAGAATAATCTACCCCTTTTAGTAGTTAATTCAATGATTTCCAATATTCTTTCTTAATAATAGACTATCAATAAAACTTAAATTTAGAAAATAAAATTATTTAAGAGTGCTGTTTAAGTGTGTTCTACAAATATCTGGAATGGGCAACAAAAGTTAGTAGTGGTCTTTCTCCCAAACACTGGGAGTATTTGTCAAATCACAGTTATTGTTCCAATCTTTAGTTCTAAACTTCTAATAGACCAAACCATGTGTTCTTAATGGTAAAACATCTCAACTCTCGGGGGATACTGAGGTTCTTGACCTTTGCAGTTTGTGGCAGCTGTTAATTATATTATATGGATTCAATGAGAACTATTGACTTCTTTCTCTCATGAAGTGTAGTTTTTATGCTTCTAGGACTAAAGTATTTCTCTTTATCATTTTCTTTTGAAGGAATGAGCAGTTTGCAGTGGTTGAGAATCCTGGGTTTTGGAATTGGACATTTACTTTGAAGGACATTAATGGGGAAGTGTTGGCTCAGATAGATCGTGACTGGAGGGGTTTTGGTTTTGAGGTTGTCTTCTTTTAGTTTATAGTGCTTTTTAAACTTTTATGCTTTCACCCAACATGCATTACAGTAAATGGTGTAAATAGATCAGCTTTGGCTCTTATAGTCAGACATTCGATATTTCCGGTACTTAAATAAGTATTTCTCATAGTCAGCATTATATGTTTATTATTAATTATAGTGTACTGAGGATGAGAGTAGGAAGTCAGATAGTATAGCATCTTCCTGTCTAATAGTTCACACTGTTATAATAAAATTACATTCTGAAATGGTTTCAAATGCACTATCATTGCTGCTGCTATGGAAGTCTAGCGTACATGAATACATAAGATAAAAGAGTTTAGAATTCTATGCTACATGTAAATGGTTTTGTTTCATACTCTTATGTTAACATAGTTCATACTACCGATCTAATTGATGCTTTGATTAGTATGATGCAGATTTTTACTGATGCTGGTCAATATGTGATACGATTTGGGAGTTCTGACATACGCTCCAAGATCGGCCCTGCTTCGTTGGTAAAATACAAAGTCGTAGCCAAAGAGTATTTCCTTCTTAATAATCTTATGTTTGTTTCTGATTAAATGTGGCTTACGTTGTAGATTGACGAGTTAGAAATAGTTCGTCCTCTGACTCTGTCAGAGAGGGCAGTAGCTGTTGCACTTGCTGTGTCACTAGATAATGACTATTTTTCGAGGCATGGCGGATGGTAAGAAATTTAGTTGTTACGTTGCACTTTAGTGCACTCATAGATATCAACTGCTTTTAATTGACATGCCATAGTTATTTGTGCATGAAACTTGTGCCGGAATTCTGTTCTCTAGATAAAATGATGGGTATGGAACTGATTAGATTGTTTCTTTCCTTAATTTTGCGAGGACATGGATTATTTTATGGTTATAACAAAATGTACACCTTCGCCATTTATTATCATTGGTGGCCTGTAGTCTAGATTTCTAGTTACGCCAGGGAACGGGAACTTACAAGACCTGAAGAAATCTTTTTGGAATGATGAATTTGACAATATGTGTCATTGTGTCTTATCTTAAGATCTGCTATGATAAAAGCAAATTGAAGATTCGTTTTGGTAATAATATCATTGACATCCTCTTTCTTGCATTCCTCATTTACATCTTATCATGGTAAAATTTTCTCCAGAGTTACCTTATGCATGCCAGTAGAAGTGTTCCTTTGCATTTTTAAGGATATTTCTTTAACATGGTTAAAATTGGCAGTGCACAGTTCCATCCATGTGTACTTGGTCAATTTTGCTTCTCTACCAATGTGTAAGTTGTGGTGTATGTGAGAAGGGGATGGGGTGGGATGGGTGGGTGGGTTGGGGAGAGAGAGGGGTGGGGTGGGGGAGAGGATACTTGTCTTTGTTAGATCTACCCTTTACACCACTGTACAGCATAAAGGTAACAAGGGAAGGAATATCAGAGATCAAGTTTATGTTTTTATTAATAGTTTTTTCCATTTCTCTTGTTAACCGATGCTGACTAATGTAATATTATTTGGTTTCCATTGATAGGGGAATTCCTTTTTTCGTTGCGGATGAATGACATGTATATATTGATGAGCCGTTGATTATTAGTAGAGGATCGTTCAGGGGTATAACGAGACTTCACAATACTGCTGTGTAATAGTGTTAAATGAGTTCGTCCCTTATACATACTCCATATGTTTCTCCTCACTTTGTAACTAGCCTTGCACATCTGTAGCAACCAAGGCTAAATGTGACTAAATCTCGAGTTACAGTTATGATTTTGCTGCGAGCCCTTGCGGGGCCATTTTGTTACCATTGATATCGATTGGGGATCCTAGATTCATGGATTGGAGAGAATGTATTTTACATATTTACGTTCGAGCTCCAAAAGCAGTCCTGCAGTGCATGAAAACGAATGCTTCTGGTTACTGAGATGGAGTATCTTATTTCTATACATTGGCTCTTGTACGTTATTTGAGTTTTTTTTTCTTCTTCTTTTTTCAATCATGAGGTCATTACTCTCTCCATTCATTGAAGGTATAATCTCCAAGTCGATTTTTCAAAATAAGGCATGCTTTTAATTTTATACCCCATATATGTGAAAGAGACGTGATATTTCTTCTATTATAAACTTTTCTAAGCTAAGCGAATATGATAAAGTATCATATAATAATAATATGTAATTTCAGAACTAGTTCATATTCATGTTTGAAAAGTAAATTTTTTGTTGAGAAGTCATTTTTGCACCCCTGGAAGTCTCCAACGTCGGAACTCCTCGCAATAAGATTAATCACGTTTTTCGTATTGTGTCTAGGGAAAACATCTGTAATGGTCCCTAATTTTTTTTTCGCATATTTCATTCCCGAACTTTTTTTTGTAACTTGTTTGGTACACATTTTTTAAAACATGTCCAATTAGAAAATTTTATCAATCACTCGTTAAATCTGATAGAAAATACATTAATGCAAATTACATATGTAATTTTCAAAGAATGAAATGTTTGGTTTTCGCCATATGTATATTAACTTTGCAAATTTGATCAGGAATATTCAAAAAAAATTTCTCAATAAAATAAAAACTAAAAATTAAATGTATAACTCATAGTAGTGTATTTTTTGTCAGATTTAATAAGATATTAACGACATTTATTGATTACACAAATTTTAAAAAATTTGTGGACCAAACAAGTTATGAAAAAAATTTGAGAACCAAATACGAAAAATTTATATAGTTCGAGAACGGTTGAAAAAGTTTTTCCTATTATATTATATATGACACATCGTTACTGAGTCCAATTATATTATTTCAAATAATGCTACATTGTGTGTACCGTATCATTGTTCAAACTTGCAACAATCATTTTAAGTCTCTTCTAGAATTAATTCTAAAATTCTGATTTGGATGTGATAACCCTACAGAAAATAGATAATGATATGATATGTGCTGGTAACTCAGCTCCACTATTAGAAATGTATTGTTTTTTTTATTTGACTCCTCTCCATTATTCATTTCTTCCGATTTTCCTCAATATATTCTATAATTTTAATATAATTTATATTACATAATATTTAAAATCAGTGATTTATAGAACAAGAAAAAATAAAATGATTTATCAAATTTCATGCAAATTGACAATATAAAACATACATATCTTAGTTTGGATTATGGTAAAAAGATATTACAAGTCCTAAATTTTGGTATTAAAGTATCATTATTATTAAAAGAGAAACAAAACTGTATCATCATTTATCCTACCTCTGTAAATTCTTGAAAGTAAAAGTTACCTCCGATGCAATTTCTTTTCATATTTGCGCTTAAAAATATAATTATTAATTTATGCAGAACACATTACTCTATGATATTATGTCAATATTGTACTTAAACGATATAGTTAAATACACTTTCAGCATATTAGTTTTTTTTTTTTTTGAATTGGATGGACTATTTGTCATCCTTGCCTTTAGATGGAATATTTCAAATTCAAATCCCAAATATTATTGGTCAATCTCACTTTGTTGCTTAAAGAAAAGGGAAAAACGTAGGAGAAAAAGAACATTTAAAGACCTCCCAAGTAAAAACAAAATTAACATTAAAAAGAGTCGAAATAAAACTGAAAATTTGTTAATTCCTATGTAACAATATTTTGAAAATTTTATAATTTTAAAAAATTGCATTTAGATATCCTAAAATGGAGATCTTCATTTCCCAAAAATGGAGAGTAATATTATAATCATAAAACCGAATTAATTACAAAAAAATTTAAATTTCAAATCTTTCGCACCAACGGTTGCATGTACACACGCTACGTATATAACCCGCTAAAACCTTGCCTCCTCCTTCGCCTTCTCTTCTTCTCTCTCTCGTGATCGATCACCATTTTCATTTCATCAAACACCTTATATATCTTCGATCGCCATGGATTTCCATACCCTCCCGAGGAGACAACTCCAAGCGCTATGCAAATTGAACAAAATCCCTGCCAATAAGACAAACGTCGCCATGGCTGATGCTCTCAAATCTCTCGAGATCGTAAGTGTTTTCTTAGATCAATTTCTAGTTCTGATGATTCTGTGTTTATGTGTGTTATTTTGATTTGTTTTGATGTGTTGTGTTGATTGTTTAGGTTAAAGGAATTGAAGATTATGTAAAGCCCGCGGAATCTGTAACCGGACAATCTTCAATTGAGTCGCCGGAAAGGGATGTTGTGACATCGCCGAAGGTTACGCGCACTGGACGTGGAACTTCTAGTCGACGAAAAGCAGAAGGAGATGAATCTGAGGGTTTGCAGATACCGGTTAAAAGTAGTCGAAAACGGACAGAGAAGGCGATAAATGAGATTCCTAAAACTCCGGCGGTTCGGAGTCGGAGTAATAGAGTTCCAAGTGCTTCTGTGAGCCGAATGGTGAATCAATTGAGTGAAACTGAGGGAAATGAGAATCAGATTTTGACTCGCCGGAGTAAGTTGAGGAAAGAGGAGGAAGTGGGTACAGTGGAGAGAGTTTATAGTACCAGGCGGTCAGCTAGGTTGACTGAGAAGAAATTGCTGGAGTCTAGGAAGAAGGAATCTTCGGAAGTGATAAAGTTTGATTCCTCGTCTGAAGCAATTTCTATAAATGATTCAGATGATGTTTTGGAGAATGTCAGCTTTCCTGGTATGTTTTCATCTTTATGCATATCATAAATTCAATTAAATCAAACCAAAAAAGAACTACTTTTAACAAGAAAGGCAGAAACCTATATGTTTTTGCTTATTGTATTTGTATTAGTGTTGATACTTTGATGTAAAAGAATCAGAAGTGACTGTCTTTGCAAATGTTTATGGTACTCACGAAATACGAAATTTAGCAGACTCTAATATGTGTGCTACGTGTAGGAAGCGATTCACAATCTGTAGTGCAAGAGGATTTGAAGAGACCCCAAGATTCAGTACAGTTGTTTGTTAAAGAAACTAATTTTATTGCATCAGAAGCTATAAGAGAGGTGAAAGATGATACTTCTCAAGTGGAAACAGTTGATAATCAAGAAGTAAGGGCAACACCATCTGAGGCTCTAGGTGGATGCAATGATGCTATTGTAGAAGAACTGAATAATTCAATGTCTGTTGACTCGGTAGAGAGTCAGTCAGTTGAATATGGTAAGGGCCAGGAGCCACTCCTAGATTCAAAAAATGATTCGGGTGAAAATTCCCACAAAGCCAGTTATCGTGGTATGTCTTTTCTTTGAAAAAAGAAATAAAATTATTTGCATTATCTTCAATGGCCACTAATGTATATCATATTCAATTATATCACATCAAGTATGATTTTTTTCCCCGGAAATATATTCGTTTGCTTTTCTTTGATGCTATTGGTACTTATATATTCAACAAAGTGAAGCAAATGTTTATGGTTTTTATGAAATATGAAATTTAACACTCAATGTCTGCTACATGTAGGAAATGATTCTCGAACAGTATTGCAGGAGGACTTGAAGAAACCCAAAGATTTAGTACATCTATTGGTTAATGACTCTAATTTTGTGGCATTAGAAACTGTAAAGGAGATGAAAGATGATACTTTACAAGTGAAAAGAGAACATATTAATAAAGATGAATCAATTGTAATGCCAGTTCAGTTTTATGGGGCTCTTGATAGATGCAATGATGTTATTATAGAAGAATTGAACAATTCAATGTCTGTGGAGGGTCATTCAGTTGAATGTAATAAGGGCCAAGAGACATCCCTTGGTTCAGAAAATGATGTTGGTGAAATTCCCGAAGAAATCAGCTTTCCTGGCATGTTTTTGTGTTTTTATTCGTAGTATTTTCAATTGCCAGTAAATGTGTGCTCTATATTAAGCTATGTAAGAAATATTTTTAACCAAAAATATTTTTGTCTTTAGGAAATGATATACAAACAGAAGTGCAGGAGGATTTGAAGAGAACTAAAGATTCAGTACATCTGTTGGTTAATGAGTCTGATTTTGTGGCATTAGAAAGTGTAAAAGAGATTAAAGTTGACACATCCCCCGTGCAAACAGGTGATGATCATAGAGTTGAATCAAGGGAAACACTAGTTCAGTTTTCTGAGTCTCTGGATGGATGCAATGATGTTATCATAGAACAATTAAACAAATCAGTGTCCGTAGAGAGTCAATTAGTTGAATATAATATGGGCCAAGAGACATTCCTTGATTCTGAAAATATATCTGTTAAAAAGTTAGATATGGGATCAGAAACCGTAGAAAGAATCAAAGGCGCTGTTCAAGAGGCAAACTCAGAAGTTCTGGTTGCTCTTGGTGTGTCAAATGTTGTTCCTGGAAAACAGAACATGAACATATTGATGGTCGAGAATGATGGGTTTGCTGCTAGTAATTGTGTGGATGACAAAGGTAAGCTTCCTATTCTTCTCCCTTGCGCGCATATTTTGTTGATTTAATTGAATAATTTGTTTTTGTTGACAAAGCAGATGTGGCACCAGAAAGCATCGGGGACATGAAAGACGAGGTTTTACCGCAGGATTGCTCGAATGCAATGATGTTTGAGAGTGCAGTACATGTTGATAAAGGATTATGTGAAGTTGACGAGGGTAAGTTTGCATTTTCTCTAACTTGTAAGAAATTATGTTTTAAATTTAATTCTATGTTGCTTGTTCAAAATTTGCACTCGATTATGAGGAATGTAAAAGCTGATTATGTGGGATTTGATTATCACGAAGATTCAATAAAGAAGTCTGAGAAGGCTGTACTGGAGCTGCCAGGTCCGGTCCTTGAAAAGAAAGGTTAGTTTTAAGTTGATTGGATTCTACCTGTATACCATCTTTCAACTGTGAATATTCTAATTGTTCATTTCTCCTTTGATAAGCTGCTTTAAGCCGATGTTACTCTCTGATTTTGGTGGACTGGCTTACAGGGTCTCAACAAAATGTTGGTTGTGAAGTTATTTCTTCTTATCCAGATATTAACCCAGAGAAATATGAAAAAACTGAAGAGAACGCTACTGACAACAATTCTCTGGATCATTCAACTTCTGATTCAGAAAAACTTGCTTCTCAAGATGAGTATAGTGAGGATATTGCTGCTGATCCAGAAATCAAATTAGAATATGAAAGCTCTTCTGGAAACAATTCCGATGATGATGCCAGAGTTGATTCAGATATTGTGCAGCATACGAATCCTTCCAAGCAGTTGAACAGCAAAAGAGGACCTACAGTTACAGTTTATGTTGATAAAGCAGATGTGGCATTGGAAAGCACTGGGGACATGAAAGATGATGTTTTACCAGAAGATTTGAACACATCGACGTTTGAGAATGTTGGACATGTTGACGAGGAATTATCTGAAGTTGACAAAGGTAAGCTTGCCTTTTCTATAAATTGTAAGAAATTATGTCGTTTGAACTTAATTCTTTCTTGCTGCTTGCTCAACATTTTGGAATCGATTATGAGGAAATTAAAAGTTGATTATGTGGGATTTGATGGTACAGAAGATTCAATAAATGAGAACATTGAGAAGGCTGTACTGGAGCTACTAGGTCAAGTCCTTGAAATGAAGGGTAAGTTTTAACTGGATTGGCTTGCAGTTGTATACCATCTGACATCTGTAAATATTCTTTAAAAAAAAAATCATTTCTCCTTTGATAAGCTGCAAAGCCAATGTTACTCTCTCATTTTGGTGGTCTGCCTTACAGGGTCTCAAGATATTGTTGGTTGTGAAGTTATTGCTTCTTATCCAGATATCAACTCAGAGAAATATGAAAAAACTGAAGAGAACGCTACTGGCAACAATTCTCTGGATGATTCAACTTCTGATTCAGAAAAACTTGCTTCTCAAGATGAGTGTAGTGATATTGCCGCTGATCCAGAATATGAAAGTTCTTCTGGAAACAATTCCGATGATGATGCCTTTTCAATAAGTGAGAACATTGAAATGGAGCTACCAGATCAAGTCCTTGAAATGAAAGGTAATTTTTAACTGGATCGGGTTCTACTAGTATACCATCTGAAATCTGTAAGTATTCTAAAAAAAATTCACTTCTCCTTTTGGTGGTTTGGCGTACAGGGTCTCAAGAAATTGTTGGTTGTGAAGGTATCACTTCTTATCCAGATACCGATTCAGAGAAATATGAAAAAACTGAAGACAACATTACCGATAACAATTCTGGTGATGATACCTCTGCTGGTTCAGTTAGACTTTCTTCTCAAGATGAGTGTGGTGAGGACATTGCTGTCAATCCAGAAATCAAGTTAGACTATGAAAACACTTCTGTTGAGGATACCAGAGTTGATTCAGATTTTGTTGGAGATATGACTTCTTCCAAGCAGTTGGATAGTGAAAGAGAACCTAAGGTTACATTTTCTGAAGTTCTCAACTGCAATGATCCCAAAGAAATTGCTGATCAATCAGAAATGATAGGCTCAATTGATTCTTCTAGTAACTTATCTGGCAGAGTAGCATCTACCAGTGAAGTGAATTCTGAAACGACATGCCCCAGGGAATCAGGATTACTCTTAGCAACTGATATGTTTTGTGGTCATGAGAAGTTGAGTATTAAACCAAATAGCCTCATCTGTCAATCATCTTCATCTCCTAGTCATCTAGCTCAAGAAACTGAGCTAGCCTTAAATTTTGCTGAAGATCCACTTGGTAACAAATTTCCTTCAAGTCTTGTAGGATTATTATATTCAGGCCATTTTTCTCCAACCCATATGATACCTGTGAAGAATCCTTCTACCGAGACACCAATCTGTAAAAGGATGAGCCATGTTTTAGATGACAAGGATAACATTGAGCTATGTGGAAGGAAGTTGTTGGAGGTTACAACCGAAGAGGCAAAGAAGTACGTGAAAGAATCTTATAAGGCAGTTTTGCATGAGTTGAATGAGAAGTTGCTGGTTACAACTATGAAGAGTCCTTCAACCAACACACCTATCCATATTTCAGATGACAAGGAGAACAATAATGTAAAGCTTTCAACGGAACAAGCAAAGAAGCGCACCAAAGAAGCTTTTAAGGCAGTTTTGCATGAGATGGAAGTTAAGAAGCAGATCCCAAACAATATTGTTGGTGGAAAAGAGGGCGAAAAACATAGTGCTAAGGTCAGGCCTAACTTTTTAGACTCTCTTACAATCTTGTCACTGTAGGAGTTGATTATGGTCATTGTTTATTTATGTTTGTTTGTCGACTGATGAGCAGGCAACAAAGACAAGACCACCACTGCAGATACTGCCAGATAACTACTGATGGCGAGGCTCGCGAGATCTTGAGGAGTTCTGAAGATATTTTTACAACTACTGGGGGGCATAGGTATACAAACAGAGGGCAGCACATGCAGCTGCCTGTGCTAAATTTTACGGAGTATTACTTTTGGTAAACTACTAGAATTGGGGAAGAGATGCAGTCTATGTACAATGCAAGCTCCAGAACCAAGGAGAAGCTATCAGGCATCAACTAAGATGATCAGAGTCATGTATTAGGGGTCCTGGAAATGCTATAAAGTACTTGTGCTTGCAGCTTTCATATCCGTTGTTATGTGTCTGCTTTCAGTACCTTTTTCTCACTTTTTGGAAATTCCAGTTTGCAAAATATGTTCTCAATGTTTAATAGGGGTTATATTATATTTGTTCTCCATTTTGCAATTCATGAAATCTAATTTCCATTTTTACATGTTCTTGACGTTGTTTGTTTTGATGCACAAAAAAGCGTCTTTTTTTTTTTTTTGAACTGAGTTCACCTTCAAATTTTATCATGCTAGATTTTGTAGCTTGTTAAACATGAAAATTACGTTGAGCTAATTCATTTGTAATGGAAGTTTAATCCGAATGGAATAAGCCATAATTTCTATCCTCGTCTGTTCATTTTGAGATGATGGAACCTTGTATGGATCCATGGGATTCTGGTGAAATACTTGTTTTCACTCTTTAGCTGGAGTGTATGTGTATGTGTCTGTACGGTCCTTTATATTTTTAAAAAATTTTGGACGGTAGAGATTGAATCGGAAAAAACAATGCTTTTTTTTAGGAGTATTATTTTTTTCAACTTAATTTCCACCTTTCAAGATTAAAAAAAAATGATAAAATAGATTTTGGGACTTTTACGTTCGCTATTATTTGTAGTGGATAATAAATTCCTAATGTTTTTGGTTGTCAGTTTATTGAACTATCTAACACATGATCTTTTTTTACAATGGATTAGAAGTGTAAATTTTTAATTTTTTACCCAACTTCTAGTTTGAACTTTGAAATGGTCATGGCGATTTTCACAACGTGAAGTGCAAGTTTACCTTAACAATATTTATGTCGATGTCTATTAGCGATATTAAATGGACGAAATACATATTTAGAGTTATAATTAAAGTGTTATACAAAAATAAGCTTGTTTCAATGACAATGAAAGAAAGATGATGAATACGTTACGTTTGCCACAACTTGTAACGGATCCAAAAAAATTAGAATTTTCATCTATTACAATTTGTGAACTGTAGCTGACGGATTATAATATGTGACGGCCCTAAAAATTTCATATTGGACTTCGGGCACCGTTAATAATTGACAAAAGAACAAAAATATATTCAAGCATGCATAACATTAAATTAGAGAAATAAATAGTAATCTCTATTACAATAACCCAAAATAATTGTCTCACAGAGGGCGACTAGTGAGCATTCGTCAAGCCATTCTTTCCTTGCATTTAAAAGATGACTCGGCCTTCATGCCATAACCTGTAGAACATTTGATAATAGCAACATGAGCAATTTACGCTCGCAAATATATATAAACAAGTATTGGTGAGTTTGAAAAGGGATAATTTATTGAGTTTAAGTGTTTATGAGGTTGGACGGAAACAATGTGAAGAAAATATAGATCCTAGGGTTCCCGAGTGATAACGAGGGATGTGACCTTTTACTTAAAAGAATAAAGAATAATTTTACATGCGCCTTATAACCATGTTCGTTTGGCGCACGTACCCTTAGAAACTTCATATCAAACAGTATATCAGCTGGCCAGCCTAACCACCGTCTGACTTCATCATAATGACATACGTAGTCGATTTGCAGAAACCTTTTGTCTGGGAGGGTCCGGTGCCAGACAGATGCATCCACTAGCCTTTAGTTACCCACACGGATATACTTTACAATTATAGGGTGAATAATAAGATTTCTACATCCGTATAGGATTTTCTTTGGCGTGTTAGCGGAATTTAAATGGCTAACAACCGCCTAAAGAGTATTTGATTCAAATACAACATTTTTCACGTAAATCGGATCAAGGGATTGTACATTACTTAACTTTGAAGAAATTAAATCATGAATATTGACATGCGAAAATCTTGAATACATTACGTATATCGAAAGAATGATCATGCGTATTAATTGAAAGAAAGCAGAGCGAGTATATACTTGTCTCAAATCCTTAGTGAGATTTAACATTCGCGTAAAAATAAATCTGTAAAACATGTACATGCAATAACATGAGAAATCTCAACTTAATTACATAAGTTGATGCACATGCGAAGTGTTCGTGAAATTCTCAAGTCCATGATTGACTAATTGAGTCATCGTTCGTTGATTTGGGATTCGGTTGGAACCGAATCGGAGTCCGAAAATTTGTGGACTTGATAAGACATTTGTTAGAGTTAAATAATGATAATGATTATTATTATGTAATAAATTGTGCAACTGTAAGTACTTGAGGTATTTTATAAACTTTAAGATCAGCACAAGTTTTGCATCCACTGATAAAAAACTTATTCATTAGTGGATGGTCAATAACTTCACAAGGCAAGTCAGAAAATGGAACATCCATAGGACTTGACAAAGTGAAGAAGAATGTCTGATGTTACTTGTTAACAGTCAAAGTATTCCGCACATCAGATATTCTAAACAAAGTTACGTTGATTAAGTACCGTCAGGGGAACTCGTCAGGGGGAACCCATCAAAGGGAACCGATCAGGGGGAACCCATCATGGGAAACTCATCAGGGGAACCAATCAAGGGAAACCTGTCAGGGGATGACGAAGGTAGATCAACCCGTCAGGGAAACACTTCAGGACATGTCAGTGTCAGGCCAACCCATCAGGGGAATGACCAACATGGCATTAGTGGAAGCCATCAATGTATGCCGTCAGTCATAACCATCAGGATCAAGAAGCACTGAGTGAAACTCAAGTGAAGGCTGAAGTCCTGATCCAGTCAATAAACATCAGGGGATTCAGAAGCACTGATCAAAGTCCATCAGGGCTGGTAGTCAGTGGATAATTATGACAGCATGCACCCGTCATCAGTACTTACACGGAAATCAACGTAACGTGTTACAGAAGCAAAAGTTATCAACTGGAAAGATATTTCTTGAAGTTTGTTTTGGTCCAATGAGAACTCTTGCACATTAAATGCACACAGATCAGGGGAAGAAAAAGTAGCAACAAAGCATGCAGCAGTCTGACACATAGGGCAACGATGTGACATACTTGCGGCTAAGTTGAGAAAAGCAGCACGTCTCAAGCACGTGATTTCAACCATTGTTTGACATATAAGCAAAAGAGTTCTCATTACAACAAGTGTGAAAAAGATTGAATCTATCCAACAGATCAAAAAAAACATAGAAGCACACAACACTAAGAAGCTTTGTAATATATTTCTTGAGAGATTTATTTTTTCAGAGAAAAGTTTTCATAGCTAGTGAGTGTGAGAAGTTGTGTATTTATTCACAGAATTTGTAGCTGTAAATCACAGTTGTGATTCTATAGATTTCCAGAAAAACATCAAGTTATAATACAACTATTTTAACTTGAATCTGTGTGTTCATTTTTTATAGTTTTTCTGTTCATTGCAGCTGTTTCCAGTAAGCACTTTTAAGTTTAAAAGAGCAAAAAGTTTTAGGTGTTTGTATTCACTCTCTCCCCTCCCTCTACAAACACTTGAGCTTATATTGCACTAACAATTGGTATCAGCGCCTCTTAGCAGATTTCACTTGCTAAAAACGATCATTATCTATGGCCAACAAAGCTGGAAACAGTAAAGTCCCCATGTTAGAAAGGGGCAAATACTTCTTCTGGAGACAAAGAATGATAGTTCATCTAAGAGCTATTGATGATGAATATTTGCAGATTCTAGAAGAAGGACCTCATGTTCCCAAGAAGCTTATTCCTATAGAAGTCGTTAATGGAGTCAGTATTTCTGAAAAGTTTGTCCCAAAGACAACTGACGAAATGACTATAGAGGAAAGAGAAAAGGTGAAAAAGGATCTTAAAGTTACTAGGATCCTATATAATGGTTTAGACGATGATATGCTGAATAGTATCATGAATCTTACAACGTCCAAATCTATATGGGATACCATACAAATCCTTTGTGATGGTACTGAGGAAGTGAGGGAAAATAAATTGCAGCTGTTGATACAACAGTATGAGTGGTTCACAATGAAAAATGGTAAAACACTCACTGAAATGTTCGACAGATTTAACAGGTTAGTAAATGACCTGAGATTATATGGGAAGACATATGCTAACAAGGATGTGAACAGAAAGTTCATGAGAGCCCTTCCTATATCATGGGATCCTAAGACGACATCCATCAGGGAATCCAAGGACATGAATCTTCTAGACTTGGATAGACTATATGGTACTTTCAAGACATATGAACTAGAGGTTCAACAAAAATTTGAAATGTCAGGGGATGCTAGAAATCTTAAATTTGTAGCCTTGATGGTTGCCACGAAGGACAAACAAGAAGCAAGAGCAAGTGTCTTGATGAAGCAGCAACTAGAAGATGCTGACATAGAAGGGGACAAAGAAGTTGACTCCAAGGAGGAAGAATATACTCCGGAAAAGTTAGAGGAGTTGGATGAAACCATGACCTTTCTTGCAAAATGGTTTTCCAAGTTGAAATTCCAAAAACCTGCGGGATCTAAAAGATTTTCAGCAAGGAAACCTTGTAGCACGAATAACTTTATTGACAAATCAAGAATAAAGTGCTACAAATGCAATGAGTTGAGCCATTTTGCAAATGAGTGCCGCAAGGCCACAAAAGATGGTGAATCCAGAAACAAAGAAGCTGTTGTGGACTACAAAAAGAAATACTTTGACCTTCTCAATGCCAACAAGAAGGGAAAAACATACATTGTAGAGGGAAAGGACTGGGCTGACTCTGATGAAGAAGAAAATGAAGAGTATGTCAACCTAGCCCTGATGGCCTCATCCATTGACAGTAGTAGCTCGCAGGTAAGTCTCGAAATTTCCTCTAACATGTCTAAAACTGATTGTGTTAAAACTGTTAAGGAAATGACTTGTGAGATAAAGGATCTTTATGACACCCTGAGGAATGCTGTAGCTGAAACTGAGAGAGTGCATAAAATAAATGAACAGTTAACTGCTAGGAACACTCTTTTAGAATCAGAAAACTTCAGACTTGAGAGTCTTGAAAAAGAACTCTCAAGGACTAAAAATCTTCTTGACTGTGCTATCAAAAGAGAGGAATAGACCTCAAATCTTCTTAGTCAAGAAAGAGAAGTCATTAAGAGATGGAGTGAGTCTAGCAAGAAACTGGAGGATCGATTAAAAAGTCAGAAATCTGATCCAAAATCTGGTTTAGGCTATGAAGAGACTCTTGTGCAGCAACCTCCCATTGAGGTTGAAATGACAACTAGATTTGGAAAAAGGCTAATACAACCTATCAAGTTTGTTAAGGCAGACACAAAGCTAGAATTAGGGAATGTTTTCCCAGTGTGTGAAGCTTCCACTAGTGGTGGGAGAGGCAAGAAACATATTCTTGCCAAAGCACTCAACCCTCCAGTTAGGAAATAACTAGACTGTGCATCAGTGGATACATAGTCGTCAGGGGGAAAGAGTGCATCAGGCCTTTGTAGCCCGTCAATCTTAGCTTAAGTGATTTATTAAATCATTTAATAAAATTTTCGAGTTTATTCCTTAATTATTATTTAATTTTTTTAATTAAATAATAATTATTTATGAATTTATGACTCGTCACTTAATTATGGTAATTAAGAGACTTTAACATCATAAATAAATTCTAAATTTTAAAGCATAAAATTTTAATCATGTAAAAAATTTATTTACATGTCAAAATAATTATTCAAAAGTCATTTATTGAATAATTAAAATGTAAAAATATTTTATTTTTATGTTAGTATTATTATTATATATATATATTTATTTTTATTTTTGAATTTGGCCGGATCCGGGTCAACAGTGGCTCAAACCGGGTCGAAATAGGGTTACGGGTCCGGGTCAGAACCGGGTCGGTTCGACCTGACCCATCATCTTCCTCAGCAACGGATTAGGGTTTCGGGAGGGGGCGCCGCCGGCGTCGCATTCGTCGGAGCCGTAGCTGCCACCCCCAATAGCAGTTCACACAGTGAGTTTTCAGCGGTGAGGACATCGCCACGGCCTTTGCTATAGGCGAATGTACCCCTAGCCGTCATGCCGCGACCCGAAACTAGCCGGAGCACGATTTTGCAGGTGGCCGCCGGCAAGCCCGCCATTAACGGCGGCGAGCTCGCGGGCGAGCTCGATTTTTCCATTTCTCAACCATTTTTGATGATTCAAGTATGGAAATGAAACTAGAGACTTCCAGAAACTCATATATGCAATAAATTTCAAGTTTTAACAACTCAATCGCAAGAAAAATCAAGAACAAACATTCATGTATTTTGAAATTTGGGATGAACAAGGAAACAAGCTACGCTCGACCATTTCTGAAATTATTTGAGGCAAAATGAAGCCCTCAACACCCGAAACAAAGTTATAAAATTTAATTTAATTTTAGATATGATCTCACGGCAGAATCGAGCGACAACCAGATAGGGTTCATACGGTTTTAAAAATGTTCTTGAATATTTATTTATTTTTTTGTTCAAACTTTAAAAATTAATAACTCACAAACCATAAATGTTATAAACATGTGTCATATATGAAAATGATACTGAAAAAATAATCTACACAATGGAATAAACATAAATGACAAGAAATGAAAAAATAAGAGAGTAGTGGGGTATCGTTTCAAAGCTTTAATGAACAAAAATCCAAAACTTCAATGATTTTCTAAAATGTAAAATCCGAATTTTTGTGAAATATTTGCTGGAGAAAATATCAGAAGTGGAGGCTAGAGTTTCTATAATGGTATATTTATATAACCCTTAATTTAATTTTGACCATTGGATGAGTTTTAAAAGAAATTTACTTAGATAGGTAAAAAAAAAATTTCTTGTTTTTGCCATTTAGGGACAAGCTGAAAATTTGAATTTAATTAGTGTTAAATTTGATTTGTTTAGCCACTAATTAAATTTAATGGTTATGCATTGGTTAAACGCATAAGTCGAAAAGTTTTCCAGCGCCGGCGAGGCGAAAAAAATGCACACATACGATTATTATAACGATTAACGCTTTAAAATTTTAAAAAGTCGCTCTCGTTATAATTTTGTCGTTAGTTGATAGTGTGCAATTTATGTGTAGACTTACATTACATTTGCATTCATTTTGTGTGTATTTTATTTATTAATAAGGTGTTTTCAAGTTACTTTTGTAAGAATAGGTCAAAAAGGTGGAAATGATGAAAACAAGGAATAATGGACTGAAAAGAGTAAGAAGAATCAAAACAAGAAATTAACAGAAACTTGAAGTAGCAATACGACATGGCCATGTCGTATCCTGGACGGGGCCTGCAGAAACACAGCAGCAGTTTATTTAGATTGGACGGGCCGGGCCCACACTGCAGAGATGAAAACACGTGACAAAAGAAATAAAAGGCTGGAGAAAGAGATTAAAGAAGCTACCAAATTAGAAAAAGATCTTCTGGAAGCCAATTAGGATTATGATTCTTTGTAGGGCAACAAATATTGTTTACATAAATAAAATAGGACTGCAGCAGTTTGAAAAATCTCTGTTTTTACACAGCAGCCGCCCCTTCTCTTTCTCTTAGAATTCTGCAGATTTTATACAGTTTTTATTTATTTCAGCATTATGTCTTCAAGTATTATGAACAACTAAATCCTTCTAGTTAAGGTACTTTGATTTCTAGCCAAGAATACATCGTGAGACTTTTGTTTTAGTTAGTTTTATTCAAGTTCAAGTATTTATTTGATTTCTGCGCTATAAACCGTTTATGTTATTATTTAATTTATTATGCAATGTGTACAGTTGTGTGATTTATTGAATGGTATCTTGCTGATTAAAATATGAAGGTCGTTTGACACTATTTTAGCAACAAATTGATCTTAACTGATAAAGGTTTCGGGTAAGATTGGTGAAATCAAATAATCTAGTTTAAATAATCTACGGGTGTCCGATTTTATTAACTAGGATAGGGGTCTTTTTCATTCATAAAGCAGCCATTAGATTGAATCCTATCAGGATGTCCGGGGGTTATCTGTTTGGTCTAGAGAAATAATCCTAGCAGGGTGTCCGGGGATTACCGATAAAATAAGAAAAGATTGGTTAAGTAGAGCGTTTGCCCTTAACTATAACTTTATCTATTTGAATGAATAAAATTTATCTTTTGTGTCGATGATCGAAATATTTGGCTAGATTGAAAAGTACCTTGGCTAGACTTGTCTCCATTAGATTTCTTATATTTTATTATTCTGCAATCTTGATTATTTACAAATTTGGTTTTGATTGTTATTTTTAATATCTTTCATAATTAATTTCAAAACACATATTTCCAAGCAAATAATTAACCGCAATAATCCCTGTGGAATCGACCCTATTCACCATTATACTGCGTAAGTGTAAAAGAATAGGAATAATTATTTTTGGTGGGTTGACACCCTATCATTAGTGGACGTGCGCGCGTCGATTTGCACGTAAACTTAAACGTAAAATCTATCGATCGTTGAAATGAAACGAAATTTTATTATAAAACGAATTTAATATAATTACATTTCATTGAATTTCCAGTTTCTCTCATAGTATCTCAACGTTCTTTTTATTCTTAGACGATGAAAATTAAATTAAAAAATAATATATTTTTTCGACGCTAACCACAAATCATCCTATATATTTAAAGAGTTAAATTACCAAAGGCGCACACACAATGTAGGACTCTAAAATGTTAACATTTTTTGCAATGAATAAATCACTTACACAACTAAATTTAGATGATAAATTTTGTCGTTCTGTTAATGCGAGCTACTAAAAATTGTCTATTTCTAAATTAGGATGTTAGATCAACACAAATAAATTGACATATTTTGTTATTTTATTAATGTGATTGAGGATTGTTTATTGTCAAATTAAGATTTTAAATTAACACAAATAAAACGATATAATTATAATTATTGGTAAAAATAAGTGTTATGTGCGAATTTCACCGTATACACGGAAATGTCCCTTTGCAATCAGACATGCCATGCATCATAAGAGTTGCTGAGTGATGACACTTCCTTCGCTTTCCCTTTTCCTAATTTTTCTAGTTACATTTTATAATTTAAATAAATTTATTTTATGTAATTTCAATTGTTGAGTTTATCAATTTTTTAAATAATTTGATGATATAAAACATATTAATAGTTAGTTAAGTTTTCGTATAATATAATTTTTAATTTTTGGAATCATGTGCTCCATATTTTACTTTGCTATATTTTATTTAAGAGGGAGAGAAAGGTTTAACATTTAAAAATTAAATTTCAACAAACATAAAAACGACGGGGAAATAATCAAATATAACAATATACTCCGTTTTCGGAACCGGATTTCTCCGGCTGTCTTCTTCATTCTCTGCTAACACTCCTGCTCCAACCATTTCGAAAATCACTTCATCATCCAATCAATTTCTGGTAATTTTACTCCGGATTTCATAATTTTTAGGGTTTTGTTGTGTTTATATACAATCACATGCTTAAGGATTCAGATGCAAGTGTTGATATATTAGGTTAAGCTTATTATCAATCATTTACTTGGCTGAAGTGGAGGTGTGTAGATTAAATGTATCATTCTGTTCATCAGAGTCGATTTTTTTTTTTGGTTAATCTGATTAATTATCTTCTGTGTGCAAAGGATAGTTATGGAGACTCCAGCTACAGAAAATTCTGAGATACAGCCGACTATTTCTTCAGCTGTTATGAACCATAACCATGATAATCTGGTTTCCAGTGCCCAAAATCATAGGTATATGCTGTCTTTCTTAAAGTAGCTGAACATCTTATAGTCATAAAGATTCGGTACTTGGGAGAAATATATTAATGTATGCACACAATTCCTATTTATAGCTGTGTGTTCATTTAGGAGAGCAGTCCACAACCGCCGTCCATTTAAGAATGCATGGTCAGGATTGAAAAAATTTAACTACTTCCACGGCAGAAGGGACATAGAATTTTTACATTTGGGCTGTTCTTGTTAAAAATGGACAGTGGCAGATCCGCAGATTGGTGTTTTGAACAGTGCCATGCTGCCACCTCTAGTAGTGATCGTGGTTCTGTAACTCAATGGGGCCATTTTTATAAATTATGTTGTCTATAACTTGAAATATGATCATATTATTGTTGGGAGTCCTCTACAATTATCTAATATATCAACTGAGTTCATTTAGCCAGAAGTAGGATAGCAGTTGGAAGGGATATGTTCAAATAATTTTTTCCACTTAATTTTATATTAGGAAATAAAATTTTCTATAAAGAAGTAACTTTCCTGTAATAAATGTTAACACAGTTTATTAATTTTGTCATTTTAACATGTGATTACAGTGGCACAGATGCTACACATGAATTTTCTGAAGAAGAAGCAAGAGGAATGCTGGAAGTGATAGCAGCCACTGGCAAGTTTTGGTATGCTTGTTTTATTTGAGAAAGAATGATCTATTCTTAATACTACATAGGCTATTGATCTTATATTGTTGGAACGAAGAAAATTAGTTAGAGTGGGTCATGGGAGATAGCCATTATCTAAATTGGATGCTTATCAGGGCCAGTCTTCCCATTCTAGGGTTCTTAAAAAATTCTAGGAATTAATACAGAATGTAACTTAGCTATACATTTGTATGTAGTTTGGTAGTGTTACTAGTGTATAATAGTGTTTTCATAGTAAGTGAAATATGATGCATAACTTTACGTAGTTTACATGTTCAAAATGATACTACTCTAACAACCCAATTAAATTGAAATATATATTCTTAATGCTATTATTATTTTCGTTTAACTGTAGATCCTTATGGAAAAGTTTTTTGATTGGGTGTCTCTGGTGTCTCTTACAAGCTCATATTTTCCTATAATATATGTAAGACATACTAAAAGAATGGGAATTCAAGGTACAACATTTCATTTGCTTGTAGAGTTGCATGGTCTTCATATATTGAAGGACTGATTCCATATAGGCAGGACTATGGCGTATGAGTGGGCGGAGGTAGAGGACAACCTTTGGCTTATTGGGAGAATTATCCAATATCATCAATGATTGTATAATTCGTGTTTCAATTTTTTTTTTCTGGGGTGGGTAGGGCCCGGGGTGGGGGGTTGACATTATCTTTTTCACTGTCCAGTTTGATATGATTCTATACTCAGCTGTAAATATATAGATCGCAATCATTGCTTTGCATATAGGTTGTATTCATATTGTGTATTATGAACCTCAGGCATGACTGGGCGAAACTGAAGAGCATGCTATCCTTCTACTTAAAGCAGGTATGGAGAGGCATGGTAGCTTATAAGTGTGGTGGTCAAATGTATAAATATCTGTATCCATTTGCGTGTTGCATTTTCTCTTTAGGTGTTTGATACTGAAGCTTATTCTTATCTCTGTCCTTAACTCTCTCAAGACTTTTTATTAATAGGTTCTCTCAGAGTATCCAGAGGCCAAAATGACAAGTGATCAACAAATTTCGTCATTAGGAGAGACCTATCCGGACTTGGTCAAAAGGTTGGATGATGGTACTTCCACTTCATATACCTTTTAGCTATATTTAGCTTCCCCTGAGATGTAACTTTTATAGTAGTTGTTGCTTAACAAAATGCTATGACTTGTTTAAAGTAGACTGTCTTGCTTTGTTAGAGTAAAAGATAGTTGAGAGGCATGTAGCTTTATCCGCTTCTTAAAAATGATTAACTGAAAATTTTAGTGGATTAGTTGGTAAACAAACAAACAAACTGAACAAGCCAAAGCACTTGTCTTGACCTAAGTTTCAAGTCTTGCAACTGAGGCATCTCTAGGTATAAAGGAGGTCTTCTAATGCTCACAAAGAATATGCTATAACTTTAATAATTGAAGTCCTAGACATCCTTTGATGTAAAATTGTATTGCCTTAGCAGAAGTGTTAAAGCTTGAATTAGTTGCTTATAGCCGTCTTACATCGTGTGTGTGTGTTTCCCTTAAGTTGCTCATAAGTCATGGTGTTTTGCTTTGTTGCAGCTCTTGATAGTTTTGTCGAGGGTCCACCATTTACCCTTCAAAGGCTTTCTGAGGTAATAGTGTCAGTTAAACTGTAACTTTTAATGTCTATTGTTCCTATTCAATTGCTTATGATTCATTCCAACTGCTGGAATGAAGGGCTGATGGTGTTCAAAATTTATGTCATTTGAAAAACTTGATTTCATGCCTGTCTTTCAAAACTTCCATATGTTGGGGAAAGTATCAGTCTTAATTTTAACTTTTGATTCTATGTTTCATAACATTTCACATGCAGATACTATTGGCTGCACGAAGCATCTACTCAAATCTCTCAAAGCTTGCTCTGGCCCTGGAAAAGGTGGAGTAATGTAGAAGAAATACTTTCATGCACTATTCTATAATGAAGCCTTAGTTGCATGATTTTCTTCTGTGAGCCTCATCTTTGTTGTTTAAACTTGATTTTCATTACAAATTTTGTGAAAAGATTGTTAGTTTTTGACAATTCCAAAAATTTCAGTACTTTGATTATCACTTGTGGATATGATTAGCCTTACATGTCTTTGAAGTCTTGTTCAATTTGTAACGTTTCAACGTGTGCATTTTATTTTATGTGTTGCTAATAGAAATCCTTGTTAATGGCCAAAACTGAATTGTCAAACAAATATTTTTTTTTTCTTGAAGTTTCCATCCCTGAGCATATTTTATTTTATAAGCACATTTTTTGTCTTTAATTGCAGAATCTGGCCTAATAGGCTGACATGTTTTATTATTAAGAGAAGCAATTTCAGAATAATAATAGCTCTACCACAATGAATTATTTATGGTTGGGCAAGATAATAGTCTTGTATGAATTACTGGTCGACCTCGGTTTATCTGACAGATTCACAAATAAACTTTGGATATTAACTGACATTACTCTTTCATCTTCTGTTTGTTTAGGTACACGATCAATAACACTGTTATACTATTTTGTCTTTACATGCATACAGTACTTGAAAAGTTGAAATATAGATATATGGATATTCTCACACACTTGCACACTGACGCACAGTATTTGAAATTGCCCCTAGTTTCATGTTATATTGACCTTTGACCTTTGTTTTGGTAGTAGCGAGTTTACTGATGGTTGTCATTTATCCAGGTACATGTAGTCATGTATAATATCTATATTTGAATGTACTGGTGGATCCTGGTCTAGTAGAATCTAATATTCGTATACCCTGAATAAGTTCTGCAATGATATCAACATTGAGAAAAGGGTGCATATATATAGAAGTCTTAATGGGTTTAGTAGTCTATATGAACTTATATGAAACTGGTGTTTCGCACGAGTATTATGTTTTAAATGTATTGTTATCATGATTGTTTTACCAGGCATTTTCTTTTTTAAGAGGTGGAGGTTTATAGTGAGGACAGTTTGAAATAAAGGTTATATTCAACATTCAAGCACATGCATGTGACAATCTTGTGTTTTTCCCTGTATGCAGAATTTATTAGTGACATCAACATTGAACATTTGTGTTGATCCATATCCTCAAGTAACGGTGCCAATTCCAGACGAACAAGTGAAGGAGATGGAGGAGCCACAGCAACAATCGAATTCAGAAGAAAACGGAGTTGAGCCTATGGTAGTTGACAGAGATGAAATGGTGATGCCAGAGTTGAAGGCCAATGCTGAGAATGACATGATGCTGGATATGTCCGCATTTGACGAATTGGTTGGTAGGCCAGTGGAGCCAATATCCTCCAGACCACCTGGCGAATTATAACTTTCTGAAGTCTTGTTGTTCCATTGTATTCAATTGTAAGAATTTATAGGCCCATTCACCACCTCCTTTTAGTGATGGTGCAAAACATGACATCATGTATCTGTTTGAGGTGGCGAATCGGTTAATCAACGGGCTTGTCATTAAATTAAATGGGTTCCTATTCTTTTTCTATTACCCGTTTAACCACTCGCTTTTGCGGAGGTCTCCATGTTACATATACATGTGGTATGCGTCCGGGTCATTTGTACTATGATAACGAGTGAGATAACTGAAGTACATTATGCATTTAAATTACCTTGATTTTGCTCATTTTATTGTTACTATCAATTAACTAAGTAGCCAACTTTATTTATTTTTGTAGGAAATAAATAAATGAAGAGCTTTTAGTAGAAAAAGGACTTTTGGAAGTTAAATTTACGATATATTATTGAAGCGTTGGGCAAAGCGAAGTACTTTCAAAGACGGGATAAAAGGTTTGTAGTCATCCAGAAAATGGAAGCTATGTTCAATAGTATGGAGGTCACCGATCAAGAATAGTACATAGGATCAGAGAATAGTTTGGAAAGTATTTTCTCTTCGTTCGACAAAGCGTTCTCTAATTGTCTTAATTCGTTGCGTGGTCTTAACATTTGAAGTATTCATAATTGTTAATTCTTAGTTAACTCTAAAACATAGGTTACTTAACTAATCACTTTTCTTTGATTAACTAACCGTTCTGTGATTTTCTAATTTGCTGATTTAAATTTGAAGGCCTATAATTCTAGTTGCATGAATTGTGTGTGCACTTATGTGTTTTTAATTATTATTAGCCTAACAGTGTACAATTGAAATATTTCAAATTTGTGATTTGTGTTACAATTTTAAATTATCAGCAAGAATATAAAAATTAAATTTTGAGTTATAGTTTTTTGCAATTTTTAGAGAGGACATTATGGTAACCTAAACTAATGATAATAATAATGCAGGAACTCCAGGTGAAAATATGAAACTCGACGCTGACTTTTAGCTCATTGATGAAGTTAATCTTGGACCCTTGCTAAACGAACCATTGTTCTCACAGAGATGCCTCGAATGGATTATAGCGTAGAAATGCTTGTGGTAAATAGAGGGCGGAGGGAGTGGCAAGACTCAAATCAACTTCCCAAGCTTTGGATACATTGATTAAAATAAGTCTCATCTTTTTGTTCAACAATGTTTCAACTTAAATTTTAAAAATTCTAAATTCTGATAATATTGTATTGCGGTCAGAATATCTAAAATCTAATCTGAAAAAAATGTTAATATCTGGTTCCACAATTGACGTTTCTTTGCACGGTTTTAACTGAACCCTGTTATGTGTCTATGCCCAATATGTATATCCTTCGTATTTAAGGAGATGAACGCAGTATCCCCTTTTCCCTTTTGAGTAACAAGTAACAATCAAGGTAATATGACAGCTGCAAGTGCAAATCTTAATATACAGAATGTCTCCCTGATCCAACTGATTCAGTATACACAACTTCAAAGACTCCAGAATATGACAATTCCCTCCATTTGATCTCTCGATTCCATTGGCATAACACGAGAAACTCTCTGACATACGTTTGAAAGTATTAATAAGACTTTAAAAAAGCTACAATGTTGTGCCCGAAAATTTTAATCGATTTGCATACAAGAGATGGGTTCGGAAATGGCATTCTATGGCAGGGAGGGAAACTGGCCAAGCACATATACAACCCCAGGGGCTCAAGTTATAATATACAGTAAATTCTGTCATATATCAAGCACCAATCATCAGAACGGAGCATGCTATTATACTTTGATCAGCTTCAAAAGATGATGTCCAAAAACCATATTACTCTCAGTACTACCTACTAAATTTTCTTTGTCGCAGCTTCAGCATGGTCCACAAATGGAGTTTAAGTAAACCTGTGAAAGCGTGTTCAGAAGAAGTGAAAATGAATTTTCATCATTTGGATTCTCTAAGAAAAATAGGACCAAGTGCAAATCTCTAACCTGGTTAATCAGAAGGATGAAGTGCCTGCAGAAGAGTAGCCCATAGCCTTCAACTCCTTTAAAGTGCTAGCTAACCAATCCAAACCTTCATAAAGTCCATCACCTCTAAGTGCACAAGTCCCCTGTATATGCCATTTTCTGTTTTTGAGATCATAGAGCCCCAGACCCTCACACACTTCCATAGGTGTCATTGCTCCTTTCTATACAAAGACAAAGGAACATCTATAAAAAACTTCATGAATAACTTTATGGCTAATGCCAAAAAAAAAGGTAATCAATTTAGTCTTTGTTAGTTTGTGCACCTACATATAAGTGATGTATAAGGCATAAATTAGAAAAAATGGTGTCAGAACATACCATGTCCTGCTTGTTCGCAAACACCAAGATGACACTGTTGAGCATAAATGGATCTTTGATTATGGTCTACAGAAAAATAAGCACGCAAATCAGCAACAATCCCTCTAACTAGAATTTTATAAGTTAAGAACCTTCAAAATGAGCCACCTGGAACTCTGCCTTGGCTTTACTAATCCTCTCACGGTCGAGAGAGTCAACAACATAAATCTGCACACAGGAAAATAGTGGAAATCGGGATGAAGCCATTGACTTTCATAGAACTAGATGATTAGTCAAGAAAGAAGGATAAAGAAAAAAGCAACTTCAAACAATAATTATATCAATTAAACTAAAACATACTCCTAATTAATACACTCTCCTGTTCAGCCTCTGATACATCAAACATGGTCACTGAAAGCTACTACAAAGCTCTATGAAGTATCACAAAAAATTAAATGAAGAGAGATCAAACTTAGCAGTCTGGGATAAAAACAGAAAAATTATACAAAGCCATAATAGCCACCAAGATAACCCATTACCAGTCCATCCGTATTAGCAAAGTAATGCCTCCATAATGGCCTTAGTTTCTCTTGACCACCAACATCCCACACTGTGAACATCACATTCTTGTACTGCACTTTCTCCACATTAAAACCTACATGTGGTCAAAAAATGAATAATCAATGATATTGATTTATCAACCAACCTTATCATCACGGAGTCTAATTGAAAAACAGGATGAAAGCTGGACATATTTCAAATAATGCAAAAAGGACATCCTACATGTGAATTAAGAAAAAAAGGACACAATTGATGACAACAATTAATATCCATTTCAACTTTCTACAGGAAGCTTTACCGTTCTCCTTATTGCTCCAAAATTTAAATAAGCTAAAGTTGAATCTCAAGAAAGGTATATCTTCTTTTTTGTACTTTCAAAGGCCAGAATGGGGTTTTGGGATGGTGGTGGTAACGAAGTAGGGACTCGAGTTATATGGCAGCATGATGTAAAATAAAGCTACAAACAAGCAAAAACATTAAAATCTTGGTTCAAACATACAATCTCACAAAATTAGAGATGTTAATTGCCATATAAGTGAGAATCATAGTCCACATCAAAAATATATAACACAGTTCATCTAGAACTCAATTTTTATTGGCTTTCTTTGAAATATTAGAAAAGAGTTTGATTTAACTATTTACAATAAATAAGATCATAATATAAAGAATAGATGATATAGCAATTTGGCAACATGTAACATAAGATAAGTACAAGGAGAATGACAGAACATACGTACCACACATTCATTGCTGATAACAAAAGATGGCAACCCCACACCCCCCCCCCCCCCCAAAAAAAAAAACAAAAACCTATGGTCCAACCCCATAGGGCATTGGGAGAACAGTATCCCACAGTAAAGAGAAACCCATCTCTGAAGATCTTGGCTTTCCTACTAATTCATATGCCCCAAAAGATAGCAGATCTACAACAAGCCAAAGGATACTTCTAGTCTCCCCAAAACCCCCAATAAGAAAAATCTCAACATATATTTTCCAACATTTAACATTATTAAGCATTCTAACTAGGATATACAATTGCGAAGCCAAAAGCACTGAAGGAATAAATGAGAGCTTAACTCACTCCCGTGTGCAGTAAACACTCTGTTGAGACTGTCGAACACCACAAATACACAATTTTCTTCAAATGTAAAAGAACTTTCATTTTCTTCAAATGCAAGGGGCCAAGAAAAAACAACTCAAAGAACAACTTACCATAATCTGGTTAATGAAGAATGACAAGAAAAGTTCCCTTGGGGGCTCAAAACCTATTTTGGGAGTGTGGAGTGTGGACTCAGGAAAAGAAGAGAGTGAGCAACCGTTGTCTTCTTTTTCTCCAGAAAGTTACTCTCATTATTATTTATTTATTTATGAAGACCATATATTGATAATAATTTATCAAACAGTACAGTAATCACTCTTCCTTTTTTCCTTGTTTTTCTCTCCAAAGTGGCATTCTGAATTAGTGTAGTCAATGGTGTGTGGCGCAACCATGAAAAAGAGCTGCAGCGTGTGGCACGCAGAACATTGGGAGGCGCAAACATGAAAAAATCGTAAAAATATGTAAAATTTTAGAATATTTCTATTTTCAGTACTTAAACAACAATATTTCCTTAAATAAGTAGTCATTACCTGGAATACCAATATAACAAGTCAAATTGTGTGTATATATATAATTAAGTAAAGAAAGAAATAATATATATTAAATTATTAATACATTAAGGGCGTTATTAGTATATAATTAATTAATTTTCATATAACTATATATATAATATTAATATAAGTAATTGATTAATTAAGTAATTACTACTTACTAATTAAATATACAACCACTAGAAGAACCTCCGGTCCAAACTCATTAAGTGTGTTGAATGAGTATAAATCACGGATCATATCCAAATAAAATAACTCCAAGTCGGCAAGTCCCAAGTTGACAAATCAAAACAAAGTAGAAACAAAACAAATGCTGACCGGTCCAAGACGGCTTTCGAGAGTCCTTGACCAAAATAAAGGATATTAGAGGAAAAGGACCTTCCAATGGAAGTGGAAGTCAGAAATTACTAGAACTAATTTTAGTTGTTTTTTTTTTGTTACTTGGTCAACGCCATTGACTGCGCCTTTGACTTGCGCCTCTGTGTCATGGCGTCGCCATGCTCGCCTTTGTTCAAAGTCCCTAAAACGAAGATGGCGAGGCGACACCTTGATTTTGCGCCACGCCATTTGCCACGGCAAGCGCTTTGACTACACTGTTCTGAATATAACGGCCTGGCCACGTGGAGTGAAACCCAAAAACAAAATTATAGTGAAGCTCAATATACAACAATAAATATGTTTTGTTAAATCTTAACATAGGTAACAACCTTTTGAAGATGAAAAGAGAAATGATGTTGCTTATGGCAAATACAACAATGATGTGGAAGGCAAGAAGGAAGATCCAAATGTGGTGCAAAGTATTCATATTTCTAACAGTGTGACGTACTTGAGCCGAAAGCGACATCACATTTCTATTACATGTAATTCTTGTAAAATATATCTCTTCACTCTATGGTTCACAATTCTCAATTCTCAATTATTGGTAAGCACGTAGATGATTTTTTTTATTTATCATATTATCATGTTATTAAAGAAGCAGAATAGTGTGGAGGAAAGAACTGAATGATTTATTACTTACATTATAAGTGTTTGGGAAATAAATTTGATGCAAGTAATTATTATAGCTTCTCACTAATTATTTAGTTAACTAGTATTAGCAGTTGATAAAACTGGGTAACTTTTTTCCAAATTTAATCTTTAAGCCACCCTCATTGAGCAAATTGAGCAATTGTTCAAGTCTTGGCCAAGAGGCTTTTGAGCCTACACAATTCTAGGTCATGGCCCTAACGGCATTTCGGTGATTTATATAAATTCACCCTCATTATTCCAAACTATTTCAATTTCATACCAATCAATTATCCTTGATGGCTTGATAAATCATACTCCCAATCTTCCAGCAATATCTTCCTTTCGTATAATATTCTTTATTGCGTGACTACAGATCCATCCTAGCATGTGTATTTAAACCATTGTTTTCCTAGCATGCCTATTGCACAATATTTTTAGGCATCTCTCATTCTATACATACAACTTTAATCAGATAGTTAACATCAATGTTGATATCTCAATTTTTTATCAATAACAGCCCCAAGGTAATTTGAGCAAATTTTTGCCAATGCATAAGGGTATACATATACATTTCCTTCTTCTAGATTGGCTCTTAAATTTACCAAGTCAAAACCACTCTGATTCTAAAGTATCTCAACAGCTCTCTAGCCTTCACATTTAGCAATGCACTTCTATCTATATCCTTCACAAATAAGACCCATAGATCATACAATGACCTAACAAATATATACACAACCCTTGATGTCAAAAGTTAATCTAGATGGATTAGTTCACCTATTGTGGGAACGGTGGAAAGAACTTCTCCAATGTGCAATTTGTACAATATAGTTGTTTTCCCAGCTGCATCCAACCCAAGCATCACAACCTATGCCAAATTCAAATATAAAGAACTTGAAGGGGGAAAAAGGCCAATACAATAGTAATAAACATATCAAGATGAAATCATGAAAACGTAACACAGAATCCTAAAACAAAACATGGAAAGGACAACTTATCTGATATAAAGGCAGTTAGATATTGGCAGGATAAATGAACATCAATGAACAGTTCCAAAATTAAATTATTTATCCTACTCCATCTTTCATATATTATAACTAGGAGAATGTATAGAATGTTAATTAGTATTAGAAAGAAGTATATAGCGTGCTAGAGCAAGAAATGCGCCCTGGGAAAGTTAAACATTATCCAGCATTCCAAGAATAGAAAAAGAAAATACAAATATCTGCAGACCACAATATGAGTGTGCAATGTAAATTCTATCCAGAAGGAAACTAATAACACACGGTAAAAAGAAAACAGCACATAAAGCATGATCATAAGATATCCATTGGAAATGTTCAAAGTATGGAAAAGCAAGTAACAATACAGTACAAACTATTCGAGTTGGACAAACCAATATAAATGCTTTTGAAACTTGTGACAGCTATTGCAACATAGGCAACAAGTAAATCAATCAAAATAGTAAATATAGAAGTTATTCAAGTGGAGTCCTAATCGGGTTGATAATTCAGCAAATTTAATCTCTTGAAAGCATGCATGATTATAATCACTCATAATGCATTATAAGCAAATACTCCCCCACTCCCAACTCCACCCACGCCAAACAGTCACCGTGCCAAATAGAAAAAGAGTTAAATGCAGAGCCAGCTCTGATTTAGATTTTTATGATGAGTACAGCCCAATAAAATGAACTTACCGAAACATAACAAAAATTCACACAACTCCAACAAAACACACGCAATGAATAAAAAAATTTGCAAACAGAAAATGAACTACAAACTTAATATTTAAGCTCAATAATCCCGAAAAAACAATAAACTCAAAACAAAAAGGAAAAATCACAAAACTGAAAATTAAAACAACTATAACAACACAACTGAACGAACATGTAAGCAATTAAGCACTGAGCAAGCATTAAGAAGGAAGGAGATATACTCGCATCTCACTGTTGCCGAAGAAGGCATCAAAAAGCTTGCGAAAGGCTTGTCCCATGACCGCCTTCCTTAGAAAACCCTAAAATCCCTCCTTCAATAACTATTTGAGATTATCTTCGTCTCTGAAAAAAGTTCCGAGATCAACTTGCAGGAAATAATCAAGCTAATGAAAAAAAAAAATATATATATATATATATATATATATATGATTGCTTTCCCGGGATTGCAGAAGAGCTTGCCGATCTAAAGCTAGAAGGTATTACCAGTAGCAATGATCAGCAACTAGAATGGTATGATTCCTCGATTAGAGAGAGAAGAGAGAAGAGAGAGAGAGAGAGAGAGAGTTGATATCGATGATGGACGAATAGGTAGCGTTTGGTTTCTTTTTGAAGGGGAATCTTCTTGTTCTCTTGCTCAAAATCCCCACCCTTTGTCTTGGAGTAAGAAAAGTATGGGAAAGAAATGAGAGATGCATTCAACCATTTACTACTCAATAGCAATTTTGTGTTTATAAGATAAAGGTTTATATAGGGATGAAATGTGAAGTAATTTTTTGTTAATGAAATAAATGTTTATATAGGGATTAAATGTGAAATATTTATTGAGGATAATATAATTAGGAAATAAGATAATTAAGTTATAGTTTATTTTTATTTGTGAGTTAAATTAACTTATGTCGTTTCGGTTATTTTTTTATTTTTAAATCTTTTAATTAAAACAACGTAATTTCGATTAATTTAGCATCTCATATAATTATTATATTTGTGATATATATATACACACACAAACTATTTGCAGATTTTGGTTTTAGACAATCACTATTTGCAAAATTTTATTTTATAGAAAACAATGCCTCATCTCACTTTGTATGTTTCTTTGTATGAGCAAAGAAACGATAGTTGTTATTTGAAAAAGTTATTTTATATATACGGTAATAGAAAAATAATTATTAGGAGTACATATGTCCTTTTCACGTGGTACATATCCATTCCTATAATAAATTATTAAAATCTTGAACAATTTATACCACAAAAGCTTCTGGCAATGGCACCAAAAATAAAATATGAAACCCATATATCTATATCTTCATAGTCAGTGGAGAAAGTTTTTTATAGAGATGGATACTGGATATGCATTGTTTTTTATAAACATACGAATATGGATGCTGGCAACCAACATGTCTCTTTATTTCTAGTTCTAAAAATAGTCTGAAAAGAAGGGTTGTGATTTATAAGCAGATTTGGTACAAACTTAGCAACATACGAAATTTATAAGCTAAATATGCCTACCATCATTCGACCACACATTTACTCTAAAGACGTCTTATGTTTTTGAATTTTCATTTTGACAAGAAACAAAATTATGTACTACACAATATATAAATATGTGCTACCTTCAGATGAATATGAGGCCGTATTAGCCTTAAAAAGCCATAGGCTGCAATAGCGTTACTCGAGGAAACACCTCATAAAGGTAATAAATTTATGCATGACATAACTCAGTTCCATTTTAACTGCTCAAGTTGGAACAAACCCTATAGACCACAAACAAGAAAAAAGCATCAGGAGGTGGATTAAGCTATTCATTAACATAGTAGGATTGGTATGAATCCTCTACAAAAAGAGAACAGAGATATCAAGCACCTGTCAATTAGAAGATTAAAGAATACATCATTTTATCAATACACAAAAAAGATTATGAAAAGCTTTCTGCACAACCTGCCAAAAAGTTGTATACATCACACCTATTTTGATCACTGATGCTAACGGATGGACACTCTGATCGTCAAGGACTACAACGCCAAGCTGAATTCAGGAGCCCGGTAACTCCAACTATAATCCTACATTAGATTCTAAATACACTTGCACCAAGCCAACAATATCATCAGCAAAAAGACCTTTACGCCGGGACACCCTCATGATTCTAAGCTTTGGATAACATGTCAAAAAAATAGGAGGGAAAAAAATAAGTGATCATTCCACTGCCGGATAAACTTTCTATGAGTCTGCCATCTCATCTTGTATCTCATTTGGTGCAATAAGCCCTGGAATAGAGAGCATCCTCAGCCTCTCCCTTTCTCTCTGAGCAGCAGCTTCTTCAGCGTAGAGATCCTTATTATCCTGCATAGAAGGTAGATTTATGAGATCGAAAAGATTGCTCACATCCAAAGATATTTATACAGTCATCGATCTGATATTGATCTTGACAATATCTTCTCCCAGATGAGCTTCCACATGTACAAGACTCAACTTAGCCTCAATATTGTACCAGCTTTGGAAACCTCCATATCTACTCATATGAACTTAAGTCACAGGGAGTCATACCGATAGGTGGACTCTCTGAATCGAAGCTTAAATATTTGTCTGTACCACAAGAATTCTGGCCTTAAAGATTTATTGATTGCTCCATTGACATCAAAGTATAAGAAAATATTGGGCTACATGGATAGGAGAGTGACTTTATATTTTCTGAAGTATTACTTGGAAACTATAAGCTTCATTCCAAATAATTCAATTTTAACTTCTTTAAGGTTCTTAAGCATGCAAATCAGTTCCATGTCAATCATGAACCATGTGCCATGTTCATTTAGAATAAATGATTTACCTGAGCTGAAAACTCTTTTGATTGCACAAGGAAGTCCCGTATGTGATTCTTGAATGTGGAAAGATCATTTCTTGATTCAAACAACCCATTCACAAATTGAGTAACCTAAATACAATTAAAACCAAAACAAAAAAATTAATAGATAAATATGAAAAAATAAATTCAATGTTCATATTTACCATTTTCAAAGAAGATGAGTGTCAGATTTTAGTTTACTACCTCAGTAGCCGTCATATTTGGGAATGATGAACCCAACAACTTTATTGTGTACTCACGGATGAATATTGCATTATTAGGATATGGATACGTAACTGTTGCTGCATCCCACAATGGTTCAGTCAATGAGCCAGACTCCACCTGAAAATGTGCAAATACAAAAATGATGAATATCATTGAAGTAACTGTAGTACGTAGACATCAACAATACATTCTTAGTGTTCTGGATGGAGTACAAACACAAATTTTGATAAAAAGCAATAGCAAACTAGTTCTTCTTTTCTCCCTATTTCTGACATTATAAACAAAAAGAAAAGAGAACTTAAATTGTATGCTTAAATTACTATAACCTTTTTAAGTGAGGAGGGGTGTTACTGGAGTTCTAAAAATATTCACTTACTGACAGATTTTCATATAACATCCTCATCCAGTTTTCAAACAAATAACACTTTGGTATAAATGCAGTCAAGAGTTCCATGATATTCTTTTTTGGTATAAATGTAGTCTAGAGTTCCATGATATTATTTTCTTTTCTGTATATTAGAGAACTTAGGAACACGATAAAGAATAGAAAAATGTAAGTCTTCATCCATTTTATAACTAAAACACACAAAAAAAGGAATGAAGTACTTAAATTTGAAGTTACAGAGAATATTAGAAATAAACTTGAGTTAGATGTACCCTCTTCGTTCCACAAAAAGAATTACATTTGGTTTTTTAAGGATATTAATATTGCAAGTTTGATCGAAAATTACATGTTCAAATGTTAAGTTTTTTTCATGAAATTTGTTATGAATGCTCAATTATTGATAATATAAGAAGATTGGAATGACAAATTTCTCACACACAAATTATTGCACATACAGAGGTAGTAACGAATTTCGTTATATTTGAAAGCTAGCAGAATTGTTGGAACTACAAAATATCTTAGTCGTGTTAACAAGTTCTGCATTTGACTCCTAATTTTGCCTGTTAATGGACAAGAAATGTGGGCAAGCTTCCCATAGTATTATTTTCTTTTCTGCTCAAATAGAAGAATCACTAACATGAGAATTGTATTTGCAAACTAACGTTCTATATTCAATTCTTTCCTTTTTTTAAAACATATAGCGTAAATGATCAAAAGAATCATTACCAAGCAGAACAGGTTTTGAAGCACCGCGACATGCAACTTGAACCCAGGTTTATGGAATGTATCTGTCAAGACCGCAAAAATTTCTTGCACAATAGTCAAAAAGTAACTCCGATAGAACTGATTACAAAACTCAGAAACCTGTCAAGTTTCCATAAGCATGTCAGTCCCCATCTTAAGAACTAATATTATACTTATTCAACTACTGCCTCCTTTCTTTTCCCAAGGGGGAAAAAGTAAAGGCAGACCTCAAAAAGCACAGAAAGTATAAGATCATGTAATCAATGATAAATTGACACCTGAAAGTTCTTCAGCATTTCCAACAAGAGGTTCAGCCCTGTTTCAGCGATGTTCCTTTCAGTGTGCCGAAATGCCCATATTATGGAATCCATAACAAGTTTAAGTTGCTGATACAGAACAATGTCCAATAAAAATGGGAAATATTAGCACACGATGTGGGATATTTTTTTATTGAAAATTAGTTTCAAGACGACAAAAATGAATATAAGCATCATAAGTAAGATGAAGTTGAAAAGAATCAATACTCTTCTGAAATCTAAGCACAGACCTCACTTGACAACAGAATTAAGGCCGGGAAACAATGTGTAGCAATTGCACGAAGTAAAGAAAAGAACTTAAGGCGATGCTCAGGGTAATCCTCAAAATTTTTTGTAATCATCTGCAACAAAATATACAAGTATGTCACCAACAAGGAGAAGAAACAAATAGTTCTTTTCTTCATTAATTTTTTCCTTTCAAGTCGAAAGTAGAGAATGAGAGAAAGATAGGACTAGAAATTTATTAAACAAAAGGTACAAGTACATCCGTGTGGGCTACTTTGTATATACCTAATAATATTGATGATAAGACGCAATGAATTCTAATACTACTACGCAAGTACACAATAAGAGAAATGTACAAAATCAAATAAAAATTAAGAAATTATTGCGAACAGTTATCCATATGACTTTTTATAAATTTTATTTTCACTTTTTATTTTCAAAACTGCAGCTAATAGTACAACACTAAAGAATATGCAGGAATAACTAAGAATGACATGATGGTACGCTATTACTATCTCATTCTTTTTCTTTTTCCATTTGCTTATCGTTGAGTTGAAATAATTTTACCCAGATAAACATGCTTTGATGATGTAAGCTGTGGCACCACAAATTGCTTTGACACACAACATAGTTTGTTACCCAGTAATCCATGTTTCAGTATTTGATGCTACTTAGAGGAGCAGACTTAGGGACAAGTCTAAATGGAATGTTTGACGCAAGTTGATTCCTCATGTTGAGGCACAAACTCAAAGTAGTCAACAGCATTCCCTTGCTATGGGTAGTGCACCTTGCATCAATTTGCTAATATGATATATCTAAATTAGGCTAATTAGAGATTGTGGGTTAGCTCAAGTGGAAAGAGTACATCTGCATAACTGCTCGACCTTTAGGTTTGGTCAGATGATCAAACCTCATGAGGTGAGATTGGAAGTATTAAAATTTACTATATTTGCAGATCCCAAAAAAAAAAAAAAAAGAGAGCACATTTTCACTAACCTCGAGGGTACACTGGAAAGAAGCTTCAAATATGCGAGGGATATCCTCTAACATTGCATTCTTGTACCTGAATTCAGAAGGCAACCCACAATTATATATTAAAGAATGAAAAATAACTAATTGCTGAAACATCAGCCAGAAAATGTAGCAATTATAACAAGAACAGAAACAACTGATAATATGACATACTTGTTTATTATAGTAGCAAAAAGTGATAAGACTTCGGATTCTCTAGCATCAGGCAGATTCCGGGCATAATCACCGAGAACAGGGTCCATCATCGGAGGCACAAATTGCTTTCCAATTTGTGGTTGATCTTCAGCCTTGTCTAAAAATGTCTCAATGAGCTTAAGGGTTTCCCTCTTTACAGAGCTGTTTAAAACAGAAAGAACTGGTCAGAAATTCTTACATGACATACCAACCTATAACACTATATTGTTACTTGACCACACCGTAAAAGTTTCACGTAATGTGTCTTTGAAGCATAGGGACCTTCTGCAATTTTTGCTGATATAAGCTCACTGTACATCCTGATGTAAGGAAATAAAAGTTTAGAGAATCACATCTCAACACTGAAAGAAGTATTTAAAGGTTGTGTTTAGTTCAGTTCGAGAGCATACCGATACACATTAAGCATGTCCAGAAAGATGAGGGATATTTGTGACAAGAAATATGTTCCCAACGACGCGGCAACACTGGTATTTGTCTGTCAAGCAACAAATTATATAATAAATTGCATGAAATCATAAACATATAGTGAATTCAGTATCAAGGAAGACCAGTCACTAGTAGAAGACATAACGAGCACAAGGTAAAAACAAAGATTAAAGAAACTCGAATGGCACATGACAAAAACAATTCAGGGATTTCAAATTTGGGCTTTGACTGACATGCAAGTCTTTCAAATTAGAGCAGAGTGTAGGACCAAAAAGCGAAGGTACATTACTGCATCAGGGTAAGTTCCTCCATCTCTGTTAATAAGTATAGCAATGTCCAATAATAACAGCCTCAGAAAAATTGTTCCATTCGAGTCTCTTCTTATTTTTTTCTCCCACACAACGTAAAAATATTGCCTACTAAGAGCAACACGATCCAAGAAAGTTACAACAATTATCTGTCAGTGGTGATGGCACACATATAATTCAGTTTTATATGCTTTAATCATCCTTTTATGTTGAGCATAACATGCAGTTTCTTTGGGTCTTAACACCTGATCATATGAAACATGGTCACAGGTGATAAAAAACAACACACCTTTGTTTGACTCTCCACCTTCTCAACACATCTGTTGTTCAGAGCCAAATTTGGTGACAACTACCCTCACTTCATCAACTAGGCATTATTATCTTCTTCTCTTCTTCTCCATCACTACTCCATTATTGCAGTATTTCAGATGCAATAAAACTATGGTGGATTAGATGTTTATAATTCCGGGAAAATAAAATATTAGGATATTTCATGATTCTGTTTCCAAGCAATAAAATAACAAGAATTATGAAAAGAACCCAATTTATAGGTTTGGACTCCTTTACAAGAATTCCAAATATGAGAGCAATCTTCCAAAATACAAAGATAAGAAGAATCCCATAGAATCGAGGGTCCAAATTGGCTTGTTAGGATTGATCATTAGAAGGATGACAGAGAAAAAAGAAGGATTCAAAATGATGAGTACATATATTATATCCTACACAAACCAGAAGCCTGTCGATGCAGTTAATTCAGAAAAACTCAGGTGTCCAAATTATTCTGACTTGATTGTGGCGTTTAGTTACAACAAACACCACATAACTGTTCAAACCCACATATAAAGCCAACTGGAGCAAGATGGCCACAGACTATAAGCATGCCGGGATAAAATAGAAGGCCGGATATATTACATAAATTTAGTACATTAAAAAAATTCCAAGTATCACTTCCAAGCAAATCCTGATTACAAATGACCTGATGTAGACAAGTCAACAACCCCCGCAAAAGCAAGAAAGAAACACTTCTTCATGAGACTATAAAAAGTATTACTCCTCCCACATTTGTTCAAGAAACTTAATTTGAGAAAAGAAAAGAGGAAAAAGTAGCTTAATCCTTCGTTCGAAGAAAGAAGGAAAGCAAGTTAAAATTAGTATTTAGGACAAGTATTCTCTAAATTTTGAAACATTATTTCCTTGTTGAGCTACATACCTGCAATATATTAAGGACACCCCTGATCACAGTTTGTTCCTTCAGGAGATCAACGCTTTGACGTGCCTGGGCTATAATCTCAGCCCATCTCTGCATAGCAAAATCTTCTCATAAGCTAAATGGTCAATTAGTAACATCATGTATTAATGTATTGTGTATGGGGGAGGTGGGGTGCGAGCGCGCATGTGTGTGTGTGAGAGAGAGAGATCTAATATAATTGAATCCAAAAACCAAAGCCCTTCAAAGAACTTGCCTGATTAGGGAGCTGCATCAGTCTCTGCAGATACTCATCCCTTTTCTGTGGATCAGATTCCGCTTGAATCATACTGCCAACCTAGAAAAAGAATACAGATCTTCAAACTATGACAACAGTATTCTCAAGGAAGAGTTATTGGATGTTACACTAAGATTAAAGAAAATAATTAAAGAAAAAGACTAAATAGGCTTACAGATTCATAGAACGAATGAATTTGATGATGCTCAAGATCAGCAATTGTAGTGGGAAGAGCAGTAAGAAGTTCAGATACAAAGGGCTCACTCTCACCAACCTTAAAAAAGGTATCATCAAGTAATGTGGATAACTATTATCAAATCACATGAAATATGGAAAACAAGACTAGAATACCAATTACCTGAACAATAACAAATTTACGCTTGCATTTCTGTACGATCTTCAAAAATGTGTCACACGCCATATCCTGTGAGAGATTTAATAAGGAGGAAAAGCTCAAACAATGTCACAGAAAGTTACCTTCAAAAACTCCGTCAAATTCTTCATAGTAGATTAGTAGAGCATTAGCTTAACATAAACAACTATAAAATAGAACTCAATTAAATTTGAAAAAATAGATAGTAATGACAGCAGTACATAACGCTGATGACCATGATAAAGGGAATGACATTTCCCAAGAAGTTTTGGTTACTCGCACAAGTGGTTTCACCAAATTATGCATCACATTCTTGTCCATTTATGTTAAAAACTGAAAAAGGTTGTGCCATTAGCAGCCCCTCTAATAGTAATGAAGACTATAATTACAATTTAACAGTAATATCTTGACACTATTGACTCATTTGATCATTGTAAGACAACCTACAAAATTATTGACTACAAAAGAACACAATTGATTGGACTCTACGACATCACACCAAGATAAACATGATAAGAAAGCAAGGTTAAATCATCATATTAATACAATATTAACCAAGTATAAACCAAGCATTTGCTTCTATGATGAATTCAAAGTCAAAGAAAATCACATGCTCACCGTGCACAATTTTGGAGAAAATCTTACCCCTCGAAAACCAACATATTATTCACAAGTATAACCAAAAAGCTTCTTTGATTTTATGAAGGCAAAAATTTGTTACATTTAGAAGAAACAACTGAAAGGAACACATTCATCTGATGTTAAAAGAAAAGATTACAAGAACATGATTTTACCTGAACTCCAGGATGAGTTTCATGCATAAACTCAAACAACTTGTTGACAACTGTTTTCAAGAACTTCCAATGAGCACGTAGAAACCTCGGGTATTGTCCAACAACATACCTGGCAACAAAGATAACAAATTTAGTAACTACACACTTTAGATGCACCAATAACAGGTTAAGGGCAGCATGACAATAACAAAGCAATGATTCCTTCTATACCAAACACCAATTAGAATATCATGCAGAACGACTAAAAACGGGACAATTATGAATTATCTAAAGAAAAGATGTGGATACCCTTGAATTAATATCAACCAGAGCTTTGTTATAACTAAGACGCAATCATAAAAATAAAGGAGTTATTTAGAAAATAATGTAACCGTTAGTTTGAGATCTTACATAATGTTACTTGCAATAACAGCTTTGTTGTCTTTTCCTTTCGTTATTTCACACAGATTTAGTAAATCACGAATCACCATCACAAGAAATCTGTTTTCCTGCCAAAACAAATCAAATTTGGAAACATGATTACAGTTCAATGGTTGATAAGTAACAGCAGAAAATGCCAATAATAAGAAACCTTTTGAAAAGAAGGTTTGTTGCATAAGAGATTCAGATCGCAGGTGCTTTACAATTAAAATGCAATCTGAATGAGAGAATCTGAAATTAATACATTTTGAATTAAATCTAATGTCAGTGATATTGCTTGCGAATAATACTTCATGTATTCCATGGTATTTAGCCTATTTCACATGCAATATTTGCATTTCTTTGGTGTTACACAACCATATATACAAAAGTTTTGATTCTGCACTTCACCAAAAAATCCAACTAAATACAACAAATCTACACAATAGAACTTGCAAGTCGGACTAAAGGAAAGAAGGCTCAGGAATGTATTTAAATCAATTAAATTGTTCAAATGTTTTCCCAACTCCCAAGCCACCATGTGATGGAACGCATGAGTTGAAATATAAACAACTGTGAGGGCTTCTAATATCTGGTCATAATCTTGGGTTTCTTTTTTGCACCAGTAATTACAGGTCAAAGTCGCATTTGAGGAGAATATCTGGAAAGATACACAAAACTGACATAACATGGTATAAGAATCCATTTAATAAGCTTCAAATCTAAAACGACACCAATTTAATACAATTAAGTAATCATTAAATTAGCTATGTAAAACCGGGTCATTGAAAACAATTGTTTCAAACATAAAAGGAATTAAACTAGATCTGAAGGAAAATTAAATGAAAACCATCAAGACCAAACAACTTCTCAATTTAATCATCCATGTATCATATATTTAGTATCACGTCATATAAACCCAAAACCATAAAGCAAAAGTTCACAACTCACAATTAATAAAACAAAAGAAATAATCCATTGATGATGCAGGGTGCCTAAGTGCATTATAATTGAGAAAAGTCACTTCCTCATAAACGAACAAACATGAATTGATTAGACAACAAAATTTTGTATTGAAAAAGCATACCTGCTCTTCCACCATGGACCCAGATATCGAGCCAATTGCCCAGCATAAGGTGTTCAGATTATTCCATGTCCAATCCTCTCCATTTAGTTGTTTACTTAATTTCCTCAGCATCTGATTAAAGAGCACAGATTAAAACGCTTACACGAGTTTTAGGTGCAATGGGATAGAATACAAGTGAAGCTATTAAAACTAGAAAAAGCAAAAATACAAGCACACTACAAAAGGAAAATAGCGATCAGAGTTGCTTAACAAGGTGAATTTGCATACTATTGTACTTGATGAGTCATCCAGTAATGCAACTAATATTGAACTTGTAGTCCGGCATTAGCACCGGAAGTGGAAAAAAAGGAGTTGCATCCCTAAAATTTTAAAAATTAAATATTATAGTACATTTACAATTATACCTGGCAAATGGGTATATTTATTGGGTGATGGGTCATAAATGGGTGGGGTCATAAATGGGTGGGGTCACAAATGGGTGCTTACTAATTGGATAATATACGGGTTGGATATAATGGATACAGGTAAAACCCTGTTAGCTTATTAAGCATTACCTTAGAAGGTACCGAATCAAGCTTGAATCAGTAAGCAAGCAATCATTTGTCAAACGATATCGAAAGAAGTGGGCACTCAGGTGCCATGTTGATTGGTTTTCGAGACAAATGTCTTGTGAGAAAAAGGAAATAATGGTGGATCTACAAACTAAAAGACTCAATTTGCAGTGTTTCAAGAGCACAAGGATGAGACACCTATAGAGATATTCTATTGTAAATTATCTAAAATGGGCTACTTAATACTTGTTACTTCAGAATTCCAATTAAATTGCTTTTTGTGAAATAAAAATAAGACAAATTACTTATTAAAAGTAAAAATTGATGTTAAAATTTGGATGGAGGGAGCACGCAATTATATAGCATAGGAGCATGTTTCTTATTGCCATCTTTCCCAAACTATATCAATAGACATCAAATACCTGCTTTTCAGTGTCTTCATGGTCAAGATGACACAAGTAAATAAGTGTTTCTCTCATGATCTGCAAAACAATGACCATCATAAGCAAAAAAAGAGATAACAAATCCACATGTATCATTACAAGCAAAAATTGAATTGCCCATGCAAAAAAGGTCGTCAGAAAAGTAGTGCATTAGTATTTGAAGGTGTGGTCCATCTAGGATTATAACTTCTTGAATTAGAAACTTGTAAGAAACATCTTTTACTTACCAAGACCGTATTATAAATGATTGTATTATTTGTATGTTACCAATGGCTAACGGTCATCCTACTTCCCAATTTTCTTTCTTAAATGTCATCTGCAAACCTAAAATTCTTCTTTCTAAAGAGCAGTACGAAAAACAAAGTTAAAGTAACCACAACTTCATATGCCACATTTGCATATATTTTCACAATAACTTTTTCTTTGGCCAAATTAGAAGGACTTGCATAGACAAAGCACAAGCACGAGTAACAAGACACTAGTCTAATGTTGTAAGCTACAACTGAAAAACTCAAAAAGACAAAAACATGTAACTGAAAGGAATCCAACTGACACTTGCAATCTAAAGAGACCATTCCTTCATACACACATACCTTGGCTCGGCATCCAATTTTTCGTATTTTTACCCCAAATACAGAATAAGTTGTCACATGAAACAATATGGACAATTGTAACATCCCCACATAAAGTGTAAGGTAAGGCTTAAGCAATAAACTAAATTATAAAAATTAGAAGAAAGATATAACTACACTCTTTCATGCTCTTGATAAGTAAGAAGGACAACCTTATACTGTAAAAGGACATCATTGTCCTTCATAGTTTCACGGACAATATTCCCATTTTCATCTTCGACAATCAAAACCTCCTCAGGCTTTGCCATGCGACTGATCATAAGTAATCTCAATCTTGACATTGGATTTGCATAAAGCTGGCGCCGTTGCAGAAGTTGTGAACCATTACCATCTGCCACGGCATGAAGCAAAGGCATCTGCCACATCAGGCCATAAATAGAAAATGACATCAGTATCCCAAAAGAAGCAGAATTTCAACATGTAAATACGAAAAAAGAATTGTCCTCATAACAACAGATACGTGTTGATGCCCATTTATACTATAGATTGCATGTTTTCGCTGGAAAGGAATGCGGGAATATTTATCCTATTCATTCTGAACTTCCTAAAGGAGTTCTACCCAAACACAATACTAATATTATTCAGTACAAACTGCGCCAGCACTCCCATGTTCCAAAAGGCATTCACATAATGAAACTTTACAATTTACAAGTAAACTTAAACCTAAAATTATGCAGCATCAGATTCTTCAAACACAATTTGAAATCAAATCAAATTCTAACAAAGTAATAATCTTTCAAGTTGCATACAAGAAAAATTGGCTATATTTAACTAGTTTTCAGCCACCCTTAACATCACCCAATCCATCAGAGACCCAAAAACTATGACCATCACAAAATCAGACAAACCACTCACACCCACTCCACTACTCCAGACATATCCATATTCCATATCACGTCAACCTTACAGTATCTAAGCAACACTGTTGAGATGGCATCCTCATTTGCTTGATTCCCTTCGACACCAGCAATAACTCAATTATCCAACATGTCCCTCAACAAACAGAAACCTAAAATGTATGAAAAATTAGCCATTTACAGTATTACACTGCTGCCTCCATGCATTTTGCAACCAGCTAAGCTGACTTCTTTGTTTTTCAGGTGAGAAAGAACAAAGCCAACCCAACAATTTATTTACATTTAGGTTCCAATAGTTCTATAGACATTTCAAACTTTCTTGTTCTATTTTATGGGCTCATCAACTGTCTTATCCAAGTATTTTGCCAGTTTGGGTAAAGGCCATGTTGATGTTGACATTTCGTATTTTATCTTAAAATTCATAATTTGAAGTAGTTCTATATTACCGTTACTGCTTTTAGATGGTGGTATTTCCACAATCAAAGTTCTTTTCCACCAATATCAACTTACATATATGATACAACTTCCCAGTGCCATGTGAGAGAGTGAATAGAGGAAATAACACCAAGGATTGTGAAACTTATCAGTCTCCCATTTTTTATTTACTGGGTAAATTATTCTAGAACATTTAAATTGGAGTGGCATTTTATGTTAGGAGATTGTTGCCATTTTATAGTACATTAATCAAGTAGTCCCAGAATATTAACCTTTTAAATGGTTTCAAGATTCAATTTTGTTATTGTCTTCTTATATAGACAAATGTAAATATCAAAACCACCATTAGCAAGTGTGAAATGCAAACAAATTGCAAATAGGTATTTACTAATAATCATGAAGTCACCAAACCTGCAATCCCATCATGTTGGCAATTGCTGCAGGATTATCCAGATTCTGGTGGGACTCAAAAAGTTCTGATACTAAAGAGTTCCAATAGTCCAAGCAAACCTACAATAAATGCACAGCTAATAGGGATGAACAATAATAATTTAAATATTGTTAGGTGTGATCAAAACTCAAAACAAATCAGATCCCAGAGATGAAAAGCTTTTTGTTCCAGTTAATCCTTTAAATGTGCAAAGTTCCATGTGCAGCTGAACCAGACAAATCCGAATGGTAACACTCATAAGCGAAATATCATGCAACGTAGTTATAACACATACCTTAAAAACTTCAGTATCATCCACATACGAAATATTAATGAGATATTCCAGACCCATCAACAAAGCAGATATATTTTCTTGTGTTGATTCAAGAATTCGAATATGGCACTGCATAAAGAGGATATTGGCATTAGTGAAGCTGTAAATTTTTATGGAAACAAACACCAAAAATAACTCTTCAAGTTCTTTCTGTCAAATAAATTCAGGGAAAGTAAACCCATCCTTCTGCTTCAGATCAATTAGAATTACCAGACCCACCCTTCTGGTTCTTTCACAAATCAAACAAGTCGTTTGAATTCAAAGTAATCCCATAACAAACATAAATGTTGTATAAAAGTTATTGTTGGACCCACTAAACTCTATTGAACTTCTCTTTCTCTTATTCTGTTTTATGGGTAAATTTGGCCGCGAATATGGGGAGATCTATGTTACATGGTCACACTAAGAACCTGTGGCTGAAACTGCAGCAGGACAAGCTTTATCAGTGCCGGTCATTACATTGACAAAATTGAAGAGTGGATGTGCACACATGAATGCTGTACCAAAATTGTCATTAGACCTATTAACGACATTTTCCTTTTTATCTAATTCTGTCAGCAAGTATTGGGAATGCTATGTTACATGGTCGCTCGGCGCTAAAGTTCTAATGTCCATACTGCACTTAGACAAAAGCTTATCAGTCAAAGACACACTTCTGTTAAAATTAATTTTAAAAAATTCAACTGTCATCAGACACACCATCCCATACTGAGCCTCCCTTTTTCTTATTCGGTTTTATAAGCAAATTTTCAGCAAGCATGGGGATGCAGAAGGCTATGCTACAGCGATGTGAGTGTAGCATAAATATGCTATGCATCATATCTGAAAGAGTCAAAAACTATAGTTTATATTTTCTAAATTTTTAAATAGATTCGGTTTCCATCATATCCACAGGAGTACAGGCTCTGGGAAGACAAATTGCAACACAAGACTTCATACACAGTTGTGAAAGGCAAAAGGCGCACTGAGGCGCAAAGGTCTCATTGGGGCTTAGGCACAAGGCACCCGCCTCTTCGAAGTTAGGCGCACCCCTTTAAATACAAGCATCATTTGTCCAATAATATAAGACAACATTTTATGAAATATAAACACATAAAGCAGCTGCTAGTAAACAAAAGGGCAACAAAGCATAAGTATGCAAGTACAAAGGGAAGAAAAGAGAGCAAATGAAACTTAGTTGTCGATCTACTAGTTAGTAGGGCAAGAAGCTGCTATACTTACTAGAGTTTATACTTTTTTCGAACTTTTTATGAGGCGTGCACCTCTTTGAAGTCGCCTTTCCCCTCAAGCTAGGCGAGGCGCAAAGGGTGGGCCTGGCTGGGCCTCGGGCTTAAGCCCTTGCCTTTTTGGGCCTTTAACAACTATGACTTCATATAAAGATGGTTATACAACTTCATAGAAATACTTGTGACATCTAACAAAGTATAGAATCACATAATTTAAAGTAGCTTCAAAAGCCAACAACTTCAGGAATTTACATTCTAAATAATGAGGCTAGTGTTAAAAGTGGAGAAGCAGATGAATAATTATATAAGATGAAAACTGCTACTGTCTTTCCACATGTCAATTTCAGTTCTTTGCATGAAAGATGCTATTTACTTTAAACAAGTCAAACCGTTCCAAAGACTGCCAACAGTGGCTACTTGAATTGGGATAAGATCATTAAGTTAATGAATCATGTAAATTCCAGAAACAACTATAATTACAACACTTACGCTATATATGCACAAGCTTGTTTCCTTTTAAACAACACAATATCTCGGGAAGAATAGTAAGTCACCTTAAAAAATGAAGTGAAAAATAAAGCCAAATTCTGAATAAATGCCTGAAAAAAATCCAAAGATTTATGTCAATCCATAAATATAGGATGAGCTTGAAGACTAAGAAATATTCAATATATTAAACAAATACCTGATCCTCACTAGACCCATTTTCATAGGCTTCGGGTATATTCGAACTGGATGGAAGAATCGCCTTCATGACGACCACAATCAAATTAAAAGCATTAGAACATAAATAAAATAAGAACTATATCAGTAATAAAAAGTCTTTTTTTAGATATCTAGCCCCCCATAAACTTATTTCCACTTACCTGCAGTTGTAGCATGAATATGCCATACATTTTAGCATACTGCAAATTATAAAAATCTCCAAAACTAAGGGCTGCAACCTGTGAGCAGAAATATTCACAACATTTAGAGCTCAACTGGTTGCTTTCTTTTTCTTTTTTAAGCTTAAATGTAGATGAGCCACTTGTAAAAAATTATACAACAGTGAGAATTTGAAAATACCTCTGTCAAGCACTGGAGTGTCAGATTCCGATATGATGGCGAAGGGAAGAATTTAAGAAGCGTTTCAAGCTGAACAAGCAACAGAATTGTCAATTAGTAGACCTTACATTTTATACCATGAGACATACATGATAAACTGGATTTTGCCTATTCCATTCAAACAAGCATAATACTAGTTCATCTTTCATATACAAATGGCATGTCCTCAATATTAATTAACAAGTTAATAGTTGTGCTTTCCAAAAGGTAAAGTATGCTAAATGTATATGATGGACAAACCAGTGGAGATTCAAATATATATCCAAGAGGGATCCACGAAAGGAATGCATGCAATGTCGCCAGTGTAGCCCTTATAAGTTCTGTTTTTTGAGACGCTGATAGAACATATAAGCATAGCTCATGAATGAGTTGAAACTCACTGTAACCAACAAGACAAGAGTATCAGTAAAAACACATAAAAGTCAATAAAATATCAATGACAAAAGACCATCATAAAACGAACAATTAGAGTTCAACAGCAACATATTTTTCATCAAACTAAAAATTAAAATAATAATAGTAACATTGAGAGTCAGCAACCCAGAAGAAAATATGAGCTTCAGGCACTTTACGGGATCAAATCAGGCGCAAGAAATAGACACCAAAAACAGTCGGACAAAAGTTTGGTTCCAGCAGGTTTCACACCGTTCATCTTCCAGATAAATTTGGTTTACCTACAATGCAATCAGAATCTAGCTGGGAGTGTGGTGCCAAAAGTAGAAAACCACTGAACCAGACTAAACTTAGAACCTAAGACTTCTGCAACAACAAAAGAACCACACATTTTTGGTTCTAAGACTTCTACACACCATCCATGGACAGTTCTTTTACTGGCTTAGTTACCTAAGGCTGGTTTCGGTTCCAAATTTTCACCCTTAAACAAATGGGGGAGTTATTCCAGAGTTGAACAGAACTTCCAGACTCACTCTATTGAAAATAGAAGTGAGAATCTCAAAGCAAAATTTAATCTTACTTTCCCCCCCGGAGAGTTCATCTCAATAATTATAATGTGTTAACATATTAATTCTGAAACACCGTAGTTCACAGCCAGCAGCGTATAAATGTACACAAACTTCAAAGTAGCCAGACTTGCATCAAAATATATAGTACGCAACTGCATTAAAGTCCATAATCTTACCTGTTTAATGATTGTTTGAGCTCTTTTATCTTCTGCTGAGTCATTTCACCCCTTGAGAAATCGAAAACCTCTTCACTTAAAAGCTGGCATGCGACTTTTGCTGATTAACCATATATGCTTAAAAAAAATATGGGGATCACAAAGATACATATTTAACATACCTTTAATATGGCCATGCAATTCTCACAAATCGTTTCACTGGTTTTTGCAGCTGCAACCAAATCAGGAATAAAACTTTGCCACCTGGCTGGCCACTCATGCTTCAAGATCTGTACAATAAGTGGAGTCCAACAATGTCTCCAAAGTCATATTTCAACTCCTTTAAAATTCTAAAACCAACTATATAATATGCGGTCCCGTTTCTCCAAAAGTTTTGTTTCATAACTAGTTTAGTGAAATCCTAAATTTCAAAACTGATGCAAATTAATTAACTTGCCTGAACCAATATAATATTGAGTTTGTTGACATACAGCCTTTCACGTCGAAATGATGTATCATCACTTGAAAGCTATATCAAGGAAATAAGAAGTTAAAAGACAATCGCAACAGAGGACTGAAAATAAGAGAATTCTTCTCCCTCCTTTTCCTTTTTGGGATTGGGATTGAGCAACAGATATGAAAGTAATACCTTAACAATAACTTCAGAGATATAATTCTTCATTCCATCTCGTTGTTCAACCGGCAATGCGTTCCACCTATACTTGACAACACCTTCCAGAATCTGCACATACAAACTCAAGAAGTACCACAAAAGAACATAAAATGCCAGCAACTATTTCACTTCCATAAAGTGATATACTTTCTTCCATATACAAATAAATGTGCCCTGGGAAGTTGGCAGATTACCACTATGGAGCAATCAAATATAACCTAAATATATCATCTGAAGCTAAAGCTAAAGTTTTTCATACACAATTAAATGATTATCAAACAAATGTTGAGCACACAAAACATGTTTGAAGTAAGACAATAAAGCCTCAAGATTCACATTTTGCGGTAAATTAATTAAATTCAAAGTGACATTAATGGCAAGTCTCGACGGAAAGGAAGGACATATCTCCACTGGGAGAAGGAATAAGAAAAAACATTTCTCCAAATATAAATTTCAGCCGATTCAGAAAATTCCTATAGTCAAAATGGAGGAGGAAAATAGGAAAGCATATTTGATATTTCAGAAGAGTTTATGATGTCATTTTCACAGTCAAGCCTGTTCCATACAATATTACCCTGTCAATTCTTCAATATGAACTATGTACATGATAATACAAAGTAACCTTATCAGTTATCAATATACACAAACAGTACTCTAAAAAGCATAGGGCAATCAGGGCAGCCGGGAGAAGGCCTAGACGAGGACCAAGCTATTTTCTAGGGTAGCTGCAACATGCAACTAATATAATTCTTGATATATGTGAAAAAGACTAACAAGTAAATAAGACAACTTAGTCGTTGATTGCTTGATGCTGTATATGGAGTTATGGGCTTTACTTTGTAACTATTTTAGTAGAATAGAGTGTGTGTGTGTGTGTGTGTGGAGAGATAGAGAGAGAGCAGGACACTGATTCTACCAGCCTAAGCTGGCTGCTTAGGCACATAACTATCCCAATAATTTTTCTGGATGCATTTTAGAGTACATTTTCAACTAATTGTAGCAACAGAGCATTGCCTAAGCCACTTGTGGGAACATTGCGGACAGGATCTTCACCCAAAACAAAATCTCAAGTTCACCCAACAAAAGGCTGAAAAGAAAATTAGCTGAATGGATTCTGCGGACACTAAAACTGAGACATTCATTCTTTGGACCCCAAATTGAGAGTACATCCAACCTAAGACCTCTCTCTAATCAAAAGCCTATAAACCAAGCCTTTCATTGCTCTTCCAAATCAAGCAAGTATTACTTGCTTTTTTCTCTTCTCCTCCTTTAAATATTTTGCGAGAAGGTTAACAATGGAAAATAGTACTGGTTATATGACTAGTGACCTTGACATTAGCAATCCAGCCCTCAACTATTTCACCAAACCTTAAATATAATACAATATCAAAGGAAAACTATCAAATCATTATTCCTTCCCCACAAATAATAGGAGTAACCTGAGACAAATTAACTAAAATATCTTTTTCAAGGCAAATAAAATGCTGATATTTAAAACATGGGGACTGGAACGCGCTGGAACTATCCCTTATAGAGAACAAAATAAAATCTACTGTGATCTGTTACATACTAATGGGGACAAGCTCACAAGCCTCTGAGACATGGTTGGTCAATACAAACGACTTTGAAAACCAACGCAACCGCCAAAAGAATAAGAACTTGAAGACTTTCATTTGGAAACTCTAAAATTGATATTCATGCATTCAACTATATCTTTGGTTGTTATCTTATTGCTATTTAAGATTAAGTAATTGTGATTACCATTATAGATTCCAAATAAAATTAAGAAAGTTATTTATGAGCTATATGGTCATAATCCATTATTTAAATATACGATATTTCTTATTTACACGAATTCGGATATTTAGTTATGAAACTGTTTTAACTGTTCCCAAATTTATCCCTATCAGGTCCCCAGTCCCATCAAATCAAGAAATATATCCCAAAAAATTGGCTATTAATGCACTAAGTGAATTTGGCTAAGTTATCTTCTTTAATGCCTTACTTAGGTTCTTCAAAGTAACAAATGAGATTCTTGTCTCAATTAATGCAGACTTTCTACCCAAAAAATCCATCCCCTTCCATCATGACATTGTTCGAAAGATGCATGCATTCTTCAACAACCCAAACAAATTTTCAACTTTAATAACAGTAAGTATGTCCTGTGTTCCCTAAAATTTAACACACTTTAAACATCTAACTAGTGGCAAAACTTTTTAAAAAGTAGTATGCTAACAAAACAAAATAACACATAGTTCCCCTAACAAAGGCTTCCCCAATTCCTAACTGCAACTCATCATCCAGCTGTATTTGATTCTACACTTACTAGAGTGCATCTGGTAGAAATAAAAGTGAATCTGACTAAGACCCGGGAGCTCAAACATAATCCTTGAAAACTATCTATCAATATAATCCCTACTCTAACCTCAAATTCCTGCTCAAAATTAAATTCACGTAAAAGGGTGAGAAGACTCAGCCTAACCTGCAAAGCAAAAAACTTGGTGTTCAAGTTCTGTGTGCTTGAGAGAATGTGAACAACTTGAAGCCACATATCAGGGTTATTTTGCAACTCCCGCAAAATCTGGTCCGCCGCGTTCCTCTAGACAATCAATAAACAAAACTTAGGAAATCAAAATATTGGGAAAAAAAATATCTAGTGACATTGTAATAATTGTGACAGGCAAGCCCAGGGCGCCATCTAAGAGAGATTAATATTTAAAAATTGAACCATTTAGATAACAACTAAAATCTCAACAGCATCTGAACAAATGTTTGTGTTACATTGTCATACAAACTAATACTTGCTTTGCGTTTTATTTCCCTGTCTCTTTTTTCTTCCATCCTCAATTCCTCACCATTCAATTTATTGAGAGATACTGAAATATATGTCTTCCAAATGCATCACTTGGTTTGATATCAACCAAAATACCTAATATTGTCTTTCAAACTCCGTAAACCTCATACAAAAGCTTGATGTCAAATTGAAAACAATTCTATCCATCAACAAAATTTAAACTAACTGTTGCGATTCAATATAAAATATTCCCACATTTCACAATAGTGCGCAGAAACCAAACAAATAATTAACAACAACATCACAAAAGCAAACACTAAAATTCACCTCCTCCTTAGATCCGGTTCCATAAAAAGCAGCGACGGTGGCGTCGAGTAAGGGGACATCAATCGGCTGACTCAAATCCCTCAGCTTCTCTGCCGCCATTGGTTAATAGACCAAAAAAAAACACTAGCAAAAACAAGTGCAGCACAAAACCCCAGCGATAAAACCCTAATCAGATTCAGAAGACGAAGACGATAGCTTCAAATTGAAGCAAAAAGAACAAAACAAAAAAATAAATTCAAAAAAAGCAGTATCTTCTATCGCGCCTCCACTTCCCTCCTGTTTTTTGTACCGTTAGAGAGAGGAGACAGTGAAAGCTGTATGTATGTATATATATAGATATATAGAGAGAGAAAATAGAGAGAGAAAGGAGGGCCCTCGAATTTAGATGATGCGAAGGGATTAGTAAATCGAAGAGGGGGAAGAGTAAGGGGAAAAGAAAAGCATATGACTACGAGTCCTTTTTAGCGTCGAATATACGAAGGGAAGATTGATTTCACAGTCCGGGCGGGGGGTGGGGGGGCGGGGGCCGGGGGATGGGGATGGGGGTGGGGGGGGTTTTTATATTGTTTGCGTAACATTGAAGCGGTCACGTTTATTTATGTTTTTGGTGTTTTTCGACAAAAACTCGGGCCTGTGGGTATACTCACCGTCCACATTGTTTGTTTTCTCATATGTTTGGCATAGTTTTTAAAGTAAGTCAAAATATTATTTTTTTTTAAAGGTCAAAGTATTTAATTATTAGAGATGGGATGTTAATTTCACTCGTATGTTGTTGTCACGTGCATTGCGGATTTTCCCTTGCTCCTAAATAATGTACTCCATTAAAAATGACTTTTTTAAGACAAAAAACTAAATATTTAGTATAATATTTTTTAAATAAAATGGTTTACATTTGTATTTAAGGTTGCATATATTTATTTGCAATTTCAATAGAAAAATAATAAAATTTGTTCTTAATGATAAAATAAGAAAATTTTAATGATAAACTTTAGATATTATAGTGTAATAATAAAATGTTTATATTTGCATTGTGATATATCTTCTGTTAACTCTTTTTTGTGCTATTATTTAATGGGCTGCTGCAATTTAGTACTATTTGCTCCAATTTAATATTCGCATCAACTTAGCGTAGACGATAATAATTTCATCAAAATTTGATTTAGTCTTAAAATTGATCAATAAAATTATAAGAAAAAAGTAGATAACCTTAACGAAAATGATCAACTTAAAAAGGCAATATTAATAAGACGTTATTTTTACAAAATTTCCTACTTTTCACGAGTCATTAAAACACTTTTCAATCACAATGTACAACTCATATTAACTTATTTTATCTTTAATCCTATAAAATTAATGATTAAAAAAGTATAATCATCTTATTGGTATTAAAAGAAAAAAAAACAAGTGAGTTCGTCCAATATATATTACATAATACTATAATACATAATATAAGTCTGCCCAAGACTTATATTTATTATAAGGCAATTTCTAGACAGCAGCCATGGGAATAGTTTGCTTCTATCGACAACTTTGATTGACTGATCTATAAGGTATACCAATAAACGACAGTCGTTTAAATATAATTAAAAAGTCGTTCACACGAATTAGACTTATAAAATTTTGTAATTCAAAATTAAATTATATGTTTTATGCATAATAACTTTGAAAATACAATGAAAGATACAAAAATTACTCTAAATATAAATTTTTATACTTTTATGTTCTTATAAATTTATGAAATTATGGAATCTCTAAATAATAATATATAAAGATTAGAACATATTCATGAAAAACGAGGGAAAAACTCAATACGTATCACATTGAAGGAGAGTTTCCTTCTTTTTCCATTTCTGCCTTTCTCTCCGCTTAGATTAAAAGAATATATTGTATTTATTTAGTTCTTAAGATTTTTTAACAGCCTTATATTCTGAGTGTATTAAGATGTTACATCATTTAAACTGTTTATATAGCTTATAACTTATTTTTTAATATATTGAGTTTTATCTGAATTCAATAAGTTTCTAAAATGAACCTGAATATATTAAGGCATTTATTCTTTTGATAAAATAAAGAGACAGATCAATTTAGATATTTATGACAAAATATTAAAAAAATAATAAATTTTTTATTCAGATTTAAATATAAATGTTCAATTAATTCGGCAAATTAAGATCTAATGATTCTATGTACATTCAAATATTTAATAAAACAAAAGCAGTCATATTATAAATAATACTTTTATAAATTTGTAAATAATATAAATTCGCCAAAATACTTTATCAATAATGTACAAGTTCGTTAAAGATTTGGCACATGCAAAATTGCTTACTTCCCGTAATTATCATTCCGTACTATATAGTAGTATTTTTATATGTAAATTGTCGTACCTTCCCTTGTAATGGTCTAAATTGTTTGATATACTCTTTGTTTTCTATAGCTAAACAACCTTTAGGAATTGTGTAATATATTTATCCTTCCAGTAAAGATATTCTTACTTTTATTGACCTAATTACTTATATCTTCTTAGTATTAAAAAAAACTTCAATCTTCTCAAATTTACAGTTTCATATCTCTAACTGATCATTTTGAATTTCAAAAAAATAAAAAGTCACCAAGAAACCGTATTATTCATAAAATACAAATATAAAATAAATTAGTACTCCGTAAAAATACTTTCCTAGTTTTCTTCCCTAGAATTGTAGATTGCTTTATCTAAAACTGAAGTTTGCGCTTGTTGCACCATTATTCTAAATTTTTCTTCAACATATCCTAAAATTTATAATATCATATCGATAATCGTATTGCTAATTGCTTGATTGGTGCTCAACTAACCTAGATTAACGATTCTTCAAAAAAGGGGAAATAAAAGAAATTAAAAAGAAAAAGAAAAAGAACTAGAATGATGATCAATGATTTCTTATTATATTCATATTGTCTGCATTTTTGCAAGCAAGCAAGAGTATGGTAATATGGTCGCTGACTAATTATCAAAGCAAGCCAAGAAAATTAAACTTTGAAACGTTATAAAGCGATGCATATGGTAATGTGAAAAGTGATTGATATTGCTTAAATTTTAAAAATTCTACATTATAACCATGCAAGTTAATTTATACTCTAAAATTTAGATTGAAACAATTGATGTAGAAAACTGGAAAGATTACACGACAAGACGTTGCCAAAGAAATAATAACCTACATACTCTGGCCTAAAATCAACCTATTAAATCACCATGTCTCGAGATTCGCACATCCGGTAGCATGACAAGATGAGTTTTAGAAAAAGGAGATCGAGTATCCATTTTAGACTGGGAGTTTGCTGGCTAAAATAGCAAAAAAGCCCACTAAGAATATCAGCAAATGCCAGACCACCTATCTAGTTCATCTTCATCTGACTAAAAGGCTTCATTATACTACATTGTATGCATCTCAAACAGTTGTCCTGTAAAGAAAACATGACCATGGTACATTGAAAAGTTGAAGCTACAACAATTTTCAGGTACTATATTGACACATCTCTTCATCGAAGACTCGTATATGAAGTTTGAAAGTAAACAACCTTCTCTTTTCCTCTACACACACACTTCCTAGACTTTCGGACAAATTTACAGCTGCTGCATGCCCTATGCATCTATATCTTCAGTCTTCCCATGTCGATCGCAATCTGTTATGGACGAGGACGATGATGAAACACCCTTCCCCTTGTCATCAGACGCCACAGTTTCACTGAATTGGGTGCTTTTCTCGGCTTTTGGCTTCGGTAAAAGCTGAAGCTGGCCTTGCAAAGCCTGCCAAAATTTAGAAAATCCATGAATCACGATGCCAAGCCAATTGTGCAGATTCTTTATTTACTCCTCGTGCCAAATTACATGTCTATATTAACTCATTTAGAATTCAAGTTTCATATAAATTCAAATTAAACACACTTTCAAGTCAATGATTGTGTATTTTTTAAAGTAAGGGAAAATGTCTTTGGTTTGTTCTGTTATTTTTTCCCTAAATAAAAATAAATTCGTTCTATTTTTGCAAGTTCATTACAAATTATATTTTGTACTACTAAATGTATCAAAAAAAAAAATTGGAAAATAGTTTACCTTGTGACAAATATAGTCACCTATGATCTATAGGGATGCAGTAGATATGCATTATAAACTACACTCTTTGGTGACTATGCACAAATATACTCACCTATGATATAGTCATCTATAACAAATACTATAATAAAGCATTCATAAACATTTGTAAGATAAATCAACACAAAGAAAATAGCCTACATAAAATATAAGTTGACCATACCTCTATCTGCCGCCGAATTAGTTCTCTTTGTGCCTCCAATTGGGAGTCTGTCACATTTGAATTGCCACCAAAATTTTGTGCATAGTTCGCGTTGAAGCCAGTAGCCTGTAAGGGCATGAAAGTGGACTGTGGGAACTGAGAGAATGAGATATTTTCAGCTCCGCCAATGGTTGTTACCTGATGCTGATGTGTTTGTCCAGAGGTAGCCCTTTCTCCAACAGAATCTGCACTGCTAGTGCCAGCCAGCGATCTAACTGCTTGTGGAGGAAGTAAAGCATATCCAGGCGACCTGAAAAGGAGAAACTGATTTTCAGCCCTTCGATGCTGATTTCAATCAAAACTGCATGGAATGATGCTAGAAACTATTCTCAAAAAAATAATACCAGCTAGCTAGCTCCTCCTGAGGTCAACTTCTCAAATTTTAAGCAGAATTGATTGTATTAATAAACGGAGGTACTGCTAACGAGCTGTCGTTCAAGTTAGAGAAGTTCTTTCATCCATAACTAAGGGTATCCTGAATAAATGCAGTAATAGGGTTCATTGATAAACCTAGTATAGTAGATACTACCACATACAATCATTTCTTTCATCTGAAAGGAGATCTTCCATGATTTGAAAGACATAGACATAGAATCCGATATAGTAGTTCAATCTTGGTACAGTATTCTAGCTTCCAAAAGGTTTTCTTTCTGAATATTTATTTCTTCTTCAATAAGGTTTCAATCTAGGAAGTAGGAAGAAAGCATGTGGTGCGCATGGGCTGGGGGGGAGAGCAGGTGTCAAGAAACAGGGATAGGGGAATGAATAAATTTCAAAAAATGGGGATTCTGGAGCATCGGGGATACTTTGCACTCATATACTTACATGCGATTATATATGTTACTACCACAAAATAAAATTGAGTTTAAACTTTGAAGTAAAACACTAAAACATCTAATAAATTTGCACAAAACTCCTTAATATAATTTACTAATTTACTTCTAGAAAAATAAAGTAAATTTAATATGAGAACAAATTTTATAATACAAAAATTTGTAATACAAATCAATTTGGTATTAGCTGAGATTATCAACTTCAAATTTAATTTATAGTAAAATATACAAGGAAAGTTCATTATTTTTTAACAAATTACCCATTTTCAACAAAACATAGAAAGTTAATTAATGAAAAGTTGCTTTCTAATATACAAGTTGTATAAATACAATTTAATACCTTTCCTTTATAAGTAGAAGTTACCAGGAGGGTCAAAATTAATTACTCGTAAAAGAGAAGAGGAAGTCCAGCAGATTCCTTTATCTGTACAAGTCAAACTAAAAGTCGAAGCACGGAGTTGAAGTCATGGGAAACCACGGAAGTGAAGTCGCAAGGAACCCAGAGAATCAAAGGCCCAGAGAGTTGAGAATCTGAAATTAAAACCAATGGTTGATCAGGAACAGGATTCCAATTGTGCTGGTCAATCACATCTCCCCCGCCATTCATATCTCGGATTGATCATCTCATCAGTCACTTTAATAGGTAAGTGAAAAGTCTATTTTCTCTCTCTAATTGCATCTTCTTTTTTATCTCTCCGATTGTGGTTCTTAAAGGAAAACCCTATTTCTTCTCTTTACTTCTGTTCTGGAAATAAACAAAGATACCATAGCCACACCCAAAAAGAACCCCATATGTATTCCTTACACACCCCATGGAGAAATCCACGGATGTGTGACTTTCGCAACCCGTAATATCATGCCACACCAAGTAGCATTCGCCCCTAAAGAGCAGCACCACTGCTTTCTAGGGTTTGATCCAAAGATACCCTTTTCATTAAAAGAACATAATAAATAACTTCTGTGTCTTTATAAAATGGCTCATGGCTGTGAAGAACTACATTGGGCACCAAATGAGGAAAGTAGGCAGAACCAACACTATCTAAAACAATTCAAAGAAATCTAATGTAATTTCACAACATGCTAAACGATAACAAAGTAGATCCCACCGTCACCGCAAGGAAATAAACAGTCAAAATCATAAGATCCAACAAAGCTGTAGCTTTCTCATAACCACATTGAAGGTTTGGAGCAAGGGATATTGAGCTTGGTGGTTAAGTTTGAGAGGAGAATTCTTCCAGGTGTTTCCCACTCAAAAATCTAATAGTTAAGCTACATTTCTAAAAACTTCTCTCTACTTGCTCATATCTTGACACTCCAATAAAGATTGAAGTCCCCCATGTAGAGGAAGACATTTCCATAACTCAATCATCACCATTACCTATTTACCTCTTATATTTAACTAGGACAAAGAGCATTATTCCTTCAATCTACCATCATAAAGGCCAAGTCACAAATAATGGAAGATTTTCATAAATGGAAATAAATAAAAGAAGAAGAGATACCAGACTAGTGTACTTGCAGAAGGGTAAACATAGGATTTTTCATATATTGAGGCAGCTGCAGCAGCAGCTCGCAGTCGCGCCTGGTGTGGGCTAACGTTACTGCTTCCAACGCCATCACTAGTTGAGCCCTGAGAAGCTGTACCTTCTGTGCTCGTTCCTGTACCCACCCAAAACAATTAGTTTTACATTACACACACATATACACATGGATCTGATGGTGCCAAATGCAATGCAATAAAAAGTAGAATGACCTAATCACCTCAATTTCTTTCAATCTTATGTATGACAGAACATGATTTATGGCACTCAAAAATCTGGATGATCTACACAAACCTAACAGAGATATCGATACTTTAACTTAACAGGAGCAAACATCTTTTGTTGGATGTATAACTCCAGTGTAAGATACCAAGCCTAAGGATATTTATGAATTACAATCACGCTGACATCTGAGTGAGATTATAAGTCTGCATGTGTGTGAGAGAGAGAAAGAGAGAGAGATTTCTTTGTACAAAAGAAACGCATGGACATACAATCTCAAAGTTAATATCAAAACAAAAAGCAAATTATTGTGCGGTAGGGGGAAAACGAAAAGGAGCTGAGAGTGTTCTAAGTAAGAGAAGTGTTACCATGTTGATGAACCTCAGGTCGGGAACCGGCTGTACTTGTCCCACTTTCAGGAGGTACAACTGGGGCCCTGCAAGTAGGACATGTATGCTGCCGCTCTAACCATGATCGGAGGCAGTGAACATGAAAAAGATGCCCACAAATTAGTTTCTTGGCTGTGATCATCTCCTCACGGCAGATAATGCAGGTTGCATCACTTCTGCACAGTCATCAAACATAATTCATTAACAAAATCACCGAGACTCAGAAGGTATCGAGAGATAAAAGGCTAGCTCGGAAGGAAATACTCACGAACTGATTTCTTCTGGCGTAGCATCTGGAAAACGATCATTCATATTGGAAGTGATCTTCCGGTAACGAATATAATCGGCAACACGAATCCTAAAGTTACGGAAAGTCTCATACAGTTCCCGAATCAAATGAAGGGGAATACCGTAGTTCCTAAAGAAACCAAAGCATCATCAATCATTACAATGACAAACAGAAAATAAAATTTTGAATGTTCTTAAATTTACGAAGGGAAACATGTTAAAGAGAAGAAATTTTTTTAAATCAGAACTTACTAAGGGGGGAAAAATTAAATTAAAATCACTATTCAAAGATAAACATGCAATAAGACGGGAAATACTGGGTGTTCATTGGCTACAGGACATTTGGCAGAATAGCATCACCATCATCCTCCAAATCTTTTGATAGATTAAGAAGAAATAATTTCGTAAACTAAAGCTAAAAGGTGAACTCTAGTACGCATGCAAGATGTATTGCGTATAATCACATTATTAGAGTAGAATGATACTCAACTCTGACCTAATTTGTTCCCATGAAATTTGAGAACACCAAAAAATTCATGCCAGACTAAATTGTCAATCAACATTAGTTTACATTTATATAAGATCCAATTGATCAATGGAAATGAACGCTTAGTGTTATTTTGACACTATGATATCAGATGGTAATGATTAAAACATTTAACGAAGATAAATTGGTTCTCTTAGAGTAGTTCAACTAAAATCAAGTAAAAGTAAAAATTATACTCATAAAAATTTAGGCATTTCCAATTATTTTACTTTATTTCTACACTTCTATAATTTATAACTACTCTAGCGGGGCACACGTCTACATGTGCAATTTGTACCTCAATTATTATGAGAATATAATTACTCCAATTAGTGAAGAAAGAAATCTGCTTTATAAAAGTAAGAAAAAACTATAGGCAAATATGAAAGTTTGAGAGAGAAGGATAAGCCAGTCATCCTTAATTCATGGAAGAGATATGTGACAGATGGAGAGAAATTAGGAATCAAATTTGAACTATGAAACTATTTGCGTTAAACTGCTGAAATTTTCTCATGGAAATTGTTCCAATTTTTGCCATTTTCTCCAAACGTTGGTTGGAAGCATTTTTTATTTTCTTTTAATTGCTGACCCAAAATGGCCAAAAGGTTATTAAGAGGGTCAGCCGCTTAATTAATAGAGATAACAAGTTAATATGCCCATTAAGCTCATTGCTACAAGCAAACTGTCAATGGAACATCATTAACATTTTTTTTCCAGGCAATAAGAACAAGAGACATAACCACAAGAACTTAGCTAGCCCCATGTGTTGGATTCATCATACTCTTATAAATTCATAAAGCTTCTTGTCGCTATGTTTTAGCGTGTTTGAGCAAGTCAATATAGTCATATCGTGAAAAAAGGGCTGACAGAAAAAATATGAAAGTGTGAACATAAAGATACACAATGTTTCTGCACACACTACATGACCATGTTGGGGGTGACATTAAATGTTTACCTATTATAAATAACATATATAGGAACAATGCAACAATTTACTTACATGAAGATCACAAGGAAGAAGCACAGGTACATAGACAAGTGCAACAAGTCTCGGATCAGTTCCAAGTAAAAGGTATAGACAGCCTTTTTTTCCCACTGCCCTTCCATAAGCATGTCACTAACATAGAATGTGTATTTTACAAATGTTGATACTGTTGATGTCGCCAGTATCATGTACCTGAAAAGTAATTTTTTTAGAGATCATTCTATTCATAGAAACACCTGAAATAGAAGGCCTACAAAATTACATCTACGAACAATTAACTTAATTACTCTTCATATACGCAAACATGAACATCGAGATAATCATGTAGATGGGAACATTGAAGTTTTGGATGTTTTGAGTGTTATCAATGCAGAGCAAGTACGAGTTCATTCATTAATATGAACCCGCCAACACTAGAAACAGATAGTGGGCAGTGGCAATTATACTACCATATGAGACTTTCGAGTCCAAGATGTCTCGGGTTCGATTTTCACCTCCCCTCCCATGTAAAACAAAAAAAAAATTAGAAAAAAGGAAAAAACTTATCAAAACTTATCTCAAAAACATACGTTTAGTCTTCTCTTTACATCTGTGTGAAAGATTATTTTTAACATAAACGTGTACTATATCATTTCTCTGGTTTGCCATGTTTCATGAGTTCTGAGGCAAATATAATTTTGTTTTTTTCAAAGAGTAGTTCACAAATGCAGCTAACTTCGTCCTCAAGCACAATAAGCTAATCACCGCTTAAGGCTGACGTTCTCTTTGCACCTATAATCACAACAATTTCAGCACACAAATGGCCAAAACTGGAAAAATTCTAAGAACCTTATTTGAGGTTTGATACGGTGAGAGAATTTCTTCGACCGAATTTACCAAATTTTCTTCATAATATCCGAATCGCATAGTTTACTCTTTGTTAAAGACTGAGCAAAACAACAAATTAAATGCATTATATATATACACACACGTTATACATACACACACAGAGTGTTTCTGAATTCCTTAGTTGACTCTTTCTTATAGACTGGGTCAACAACAAATTTAAATGCATTATATACATACATATGTACAAACAAACACTACTTCATTTTATATACATCAAAGCAAGCCAATAGACCTAAGGTCGTTGATCATAAAAGTTGAATATTGTTACCAGTCACATGCATCTTTATTGGGAAAATCGGGATCTTCATTAAAAAAGCACTAAAATGACAATCAGATATACAGCTGAATTAGAATTATAAAATTAGAAAGATATTGTTACTTACTCAAAGGCAAAGAACAGAGAAACTGAAGCCTCGCGCGTTTCTATCAAATACTTTATTGAATTATACAAAAATAGACTGTCGATGATAAAAAGGAATCCCAAGAAAGAGACAATTCGTATGTGAGACAACATGGGAACAGATGGAGTTGTTTCAATGTACTCAACTCTCTTTTGAGCCAGCCAGTGTAAAGCCTTGATTAATAAAAGGGCAGTGACCATAGAAAGAAACGTAACGGAAAAATTCTGACGGAAAATTGTGATAGCAAAAAGTATTTCCATTACTTCCCTCCAAGACTGCTCATTAAGCCTCTCGACTTCAGCTTCCCGTAAAGAACCAAGGAAAACCTTTTTTGTTAGTTGCCACATTATGCACATGACGACCAGACCCATGTTGAGGAGAAGCACCAAACTGACCTTGGATGTCGATAAATAAACCATTGATGGGTAGAATTGCTCTCTACTACTAAAGGCATGATAAATAACAGCTAATGTAGCAACTAAACTAAGTCCCGCGTACGTTTGCAGCTTTATCATCTTTGCTCTATGCGACAGTAACCCTGCATCATAAAACAATTGATTCTATCAAACTCATGTAAATCCCTCACAATTTACGTCATAAATACCAAATCAAATTAAAAAAGGGTGGTTATCCCGTTAATTGTGTTTGAATGCAGTAGTTACAGAAACCACTATATGAACCAACAAAAAATTAACTTCAGCTCTTCAAATTGAATGAATCAAAGAAGATAACCATTAACCAATCACACATCAACAATGTATAATCCAATATATAGAAGTCCATATTCAGCTAAAACCTAGGTCTTCATGTTATCCAAAAAAAAAAACAAAATTACAAATTTTCAGTTCAAAATACACTTTATTCCAGCGACCCAGATAGATTTAAGTTCCATTCCAAGGAAATAAGATGAGAAAACCCAAAAACAAATTTGATGAATAATGAATTTAGCAAACTGACTCCAACTAGTATTCAATTCAACGAACGTGTAGTAACAGTAACTATATGAATCGCGAATCAAAGTCTCAAACCGAACATAAACAAAAAAGGATACGATTCAAATACCTCGAAATGTGTGGAAAAAAATTATAGGAATGCCTCAAGCGTACCTGATAAAGGCGAAACTTATCGTCCGGCTGTTACAGTAGCGATGTGTTGATGTGAATTTCAAAAGGTCAAATTAATTAATAAAAGAGGAGTGGATCCATATACGGAAGGAGACGATGAAGAAGACGAACACAACGATGGAAGAGAGGATGTGTAAGTTTCGCGTCACCCGTGGCAACTCAAACCAATGAAAAGTCAACACGTGTACCACCGTTTCACTTATCCTGGCCTTTGCTCGTTCTTCTTTATTGATGTCGGTATACGACTTTTATCCATTAAACCCGAATCACTATTCGGGTTATTCGAAATAGTAACTTTTTAAGTTTTTCTTTTTTATTTCTGATTTTTGAAAATATTTAAAAGTTGTATAAATAAATATTTATAATTTTGAGAAATCGGATTTGTTTGTTTGTAAAAGTTATACTCAGATTTATTGTCAATTTTCGATCTAAGATCATTATATATATTATTGTAAAATTCATTATAGTACAGTATCCACTTTCTTTGAAAAGCATATAAATAAATGATTTTTTTAATACAAATAATGGTGCATAAACGAAAATTGTATCCCTAAGTAGTGTGGAGTGGAACCAAATATACAAATTTAATTGATTTTTTTTTTGTGAATTTAATTAACTTAATTTTTAAAAATAAAAATAAATCAATTCATAATTTATTTTTTTCTTTTTATTTGATTTTTTTTGGTATTTTATAAATTAATAAGTTATGTGTAAACTTTATTTTCAATACTATTTTAAACTTAGGACAAAAAATAGTATAAAATTATAATAAATTTCTAAACTGAAATTTTGAACTTTATATTACTTAAAAAAAGATAAACAATAAATCACAGTAGATAATTGAATGATGATTACATATTTGAGATGTAAGTAATTTATTCACTCCTGGGAATATTGAAATATACACTTTTTGCAAATTGGTTGCAACGACTATAGTTTTTTCAGAAAGTCGAAAAGAACATAAAAAAAAAGTTATTTTAACGATTTGGCTGAGCGAGTAAAACTGTTGGACAAACAATAATTGTGAATAATCAATTTCAATCAAACCCACCATTATTTTTGATATATAAAGTAAAAAAACTGATCTGACTTGTGATAATTTAGTTATATTTTGGATTTGTCCAAATTAGATTACACCATTTTCTAAATCTTCTGTTTATTGTACATTATCCGATGAAAATTAAGGGAAAAAAAAGAAACTCCTTTTCTATATACTTTAAAATTAAAAAAAAAATCCCCTAAAATGGCACTATATTCTCAAATTATATGATTTGAATTGATTTTAAAAGTAGAGGAATGTACAACTTAAACTAAGAATACTGATGTATGCATACATATTAATTATTTTTGTCATTTGCTAATATTCATACAATTGTGGATTACTCTTATTTATTTACTTTCTAGTAATAAATTTAATGAAATTTTAAAATTTTGTGTCAATGTTGTTAAAATAATTTGTTTTTATTTATCAATAATATTAATATAATGTCATGTTTTTAACTCATACCCAAGTCACGTGCTTCGGCAACAAAAGTCCAAGAAACACGTGCAAGGTATCTAAATGAAAATAAGCCACATAGTATATAAATATCTAGGCCTAGCAAAACATGGTCCTAGCCCGTCCAGAAAATAAGAGTCTTGGACTTAAGAATCGCAGCCCAAATTATATAGGCCATTTTTACCTCGCCCGTTCACTTAACTTTTTTTTTTTATTTTACTACTTAGTATGCTTATATCTATATTACAATATTGACTTATTGCTACTTACGAACGTTAACATTTACAACTAAGTTCAACACACTAATAAAAATATTCTTTTTACTTATATAATATTACCTTATTTTACTTGAAATAACATTATATACCTATATACATACATATTAGCATACATAATATAAATACTAGCTTTATATATGTTACGCATTTTAAGATATGAAAACTGTGTTAAAAAATAACTATAGACATTTTAATTTGAAATATTGCATATTTTTAATTATTAAAATATATTATATAAATAATTTAAAATAAGAAAAAGTTCGTGGTCCGAGCTTGAGCCATGGGAGTTCGATTTATAGCCCATATAAATTTATGTTGTTTATTATTTCACCCATTTTTGACTCGGCCTAAGGGCCGAAGCGGAACAACCCGTCTACTTACCAAGTTTATAAATACGCCTAACCAACTTGACATAAGGATCTTGATCTCAAGAAACCATGATAACCTGTACTTGATCTTAAAATTTAAGTATTAGTGTGACTATTGAATGGACACAACCACGAAATTATAGCTTCTCTATCCAAAATTATACATATGACAAGAAAAAAGGTAAAACTTTTTCTATCCAAAATAAAATTCAAAGACGATAAAAAAGATTGAAGAAAAATGTAGAATAAAGAAAAAATGTATTTATTCATAAAGACAACTTCAGCTTATTCTTTATGAAGAATCATAAATTTGATTAATTATGTTTCAGACACCGTAATGATATCGTATGATGATTTGATGAAGAATGTGACATATAAATTTGTTGCTTTTGATCATTAGATTTTATGAACCGTCCAAATTTTTAATTTATGTTAACTTTAATATTCACAAATGAAATAAAAAACTCTATAGAAGGTGAAAATAATTCGAAATAAGAGAAAAAACTCTAAACAAACATGAGAAAAAATTATAAGAAAGGTAGAAAAACAAGACAAATTCTATGAGAAGGAGAAAAAACATAATAAAATAGTCGACCTCAAATAAAACTCCATAGAAAGATAATTATTTATTAAACAAAAGCATATATTTCGCTCACAAGTCGTCACATAAAGCGAGACAAACGGGCCAACTTCAATTCCTATCCTCAAATTGCACCTCAGTTTATGAAGAACTGCTGTTTATTGTTTTACATTTAATGCAATTATGAACTCAGTACCAAAATAAAAATGTAACATTTGTTCCAAAATAAAATTTGTTACCTTCTACTTCAAAAATTAATATTCTATGATATCCTCATTTGTCTTTTTTCATCTTTTAGCTAGATTTGGTTTGAATACGAAATGAATATCTCAATTACAATGTGTCGTAATAAAAAATATAACAAAAAACATATTTAATATATAAGCGTTAAAGCAAACTAACATTACACATATTTAAAATATCTCTTTCTAGTTTTCAATCAAAAAGGTACCTAACTAAACTTTGGCCTCATTTATTTTAATTATAGTAAATAAATGCTATTAATTTTAAAAAATTTAAACTAAATACTAAATTTAGTAATAATTCAAAATAAAATAGCATCAGACCCACCAAACTCACCCACCCAAGAACCGGTTCGATTTCATTCTATCGGTCCAGATGTTGGATTGTTTGGCAGCATTTCATTTTTTGTTACTTACGAGTGAAATTATAAGTTAAATAAGTTATAACTTGTATGTGATAGTATTTGATAATAATTTTATTATATAAGTAAAAATATGTATATGTTAAAATAGAATGAATGGTGTTCTAGTAATAATGATTTATAAGTTAAAATACATTGTAGATTTACTAAAAAATATTTGTAAGTTAAATAAAAGATTAAGAAAAAAGAGACAAATATATGATTACATTTTATCAATTTTACTTATTTTAGTTTTACATATAAATAAGAAAATAATAAGCAATTTTTACTTGCTTATTATTTTAAAACTTATTTTATTGCTTATAAATAAAAAATAAGCAATAATCATACGCCATTATTTAAAAAAAAAACTTATAAACAAATTTAACCTATTTATAAGTTATAAGCATATGCCAAACACCAGCACTCCACCCGCGAACCTCTGGTTGTGGCCCGAAAGTCAATAAAAACCGGACCAAAGAAGTACACGTACGTTTTGAAAGGTGAGTAGGGTTTTCAATTGAATCGAATAATAATCGGTTCCGTTTGGGGACGGAGGGAAGAGTCGACCAAAATGCCGGCGTTCAACGTAGTGCAGAAGAGAAGGAGAGCGGCGATAGCAGAGAGTAAAAGAGCTAAACATGGCGACCCTTTGACCTCTAAGCTCAAGCAGAAGCGTCAATTCGTCCCCATCTCCGGCAAACGCAAGCGCAAGCTCTTCAAAAAATGGCGCCGGGTGATTACACACATGCTTGCCCTAAAAAATTATGCCTTTACTTGATATTGATCTAGTATTGCACGTGTATATATAGTTGAATACTAATTGTAGTCGTTTGTGTATGAAATAGGAGGAGAAGGAAGGTGTTGCGCGGAGCGAGATAACTATGTCAGACGTAGATATGACTCTTGTTGGAGGTATATCTAATGTGTAATTGCATTCTATAACTTTGGCAGAATTACATTTATGTATGTGTCTGTTCGGTGTAAGCAGATGTTTATTGAAGATAAGCAATTTGAAATAATTAGATAGGTAACACTCATAAGGGGTTAAAATGGGATAATTCTGTCACTAAGGGGGTATTTAGTGTATTATCACATAAGCACCAAACTTTTACCATGTCAAGTGTGTTGCCTCAATTTCTACTAGCCGTTTATCTTTGGCTTTGGTGTATCAATTTTTGTCTGATAGTGTTGATTGATTCACTGGTAGCATGAGTCTGATATTAACAAATGGAAATCTTTCCAAAGAACTTCTCAATTTGTATTGTCTATAAAAATTTGGAAAGATTACTCATATACTGAATGAGTAAATGCTGTAAATTATTTTCTTGTAATATATACTTTTCTTTGTGTCATGTGCAAGTCTTATATACAACGTGCTAACACTTTACTAGACATATAAAACTAGCCTAGAATAATTATTCACATGTTTATTTGCTCATTTTAGCTGAATTAGGTGCATCCCAGAAAGTGGATAAACCTTCGCCAAAATTCAACATGAAGAAGAGTTTGAAGCTTAGACTTAAGCAATCAAAGAAAAAAGGTGAGTTATATTATAAAATAACTATTTTCTTGCATGTGCAAGCAAGTTACTGATTTTTATTATTCATCCTCTATTATGAATTTGTTGTACATATGGTAGGGTTACAGTGCTGTATGTGCAAGATCTGTGGTTAATAGTATATGGAAAGGATTTCATTTTTGAAATTGCTTATATTATGTATCACCAGACTTGAAGACAAAAAAAAAAAAAACAGCAATGTTAATATTTAAAAATTTTATTGGGAGTCCTTGGGGACATAAAACATTTCAAAATTGGTATTAGAAGTTCATACAGTCGACATCAACAACCCCTTTAACCCGAAAAATAGAAGTTCATACGATGAAAGAACAAAAACATAGAGGTGCAGTACAGGGGAGCTCCTCTATTTAATCTCAATGTTCAACGCTAGCATTCTCAATATCAATGAGTTGGCACCATATGTTTGACTTACCCCAGATCAAACATGGTCTTGTTTGCCATTACAACTGTGCAAAATGGTCTCAGGCTCCCTCAATTTTCAAGAGACTATAGTCAGCATATAAATTTGTCAAAATAAGGTTTATGGGGAAATAGGTGCAATTTTATCAAATAATCCCATGTTCCACTGAAAGGGTTACAGCTGAGAAAAAAATAGTTCCAAAAAGGAAGAAGAAAAAGTTAACATTTTTAGAAATACACTATCAACTAATCTACTATTCGTAAATTAGTCCCAGTATCTAAGTAGTATTCCCAAACTTCTGCCTTATTTCTGTGTGTGTGTGTGTGTGTGTTGAAATCTTCTTTCTCATAAGCAAGCTGGAAAATGGAAACAAAAGAGTGATGCCAATGTAGTCTGTCTGGACAGATTTTCTTAGCTTGAATATGTACGTAGAAATCAGTGCAATGTGTTGAGTAGAACTTGTGACAGGGTTAAAGTTCATATAAATCTGAAACGTGACCCTTTTTCTGGAGGAAGTATCATCTACTAGAAAATGACTTGGAATATTTACTGCAAATTTCTATAAAGTATAAATGATACAATGAAGGTATGACTTTTCCTTGTGTTTGGCTTGGAAGGTTTTCATCAAAATTTTATTGGGTTAGTTGTAAGGGATTTGTCCTCTGATCGAAGTAGAAGGGAATTAAAAAAAAAAAAAGAAAAGGTATAAATGATATGATAGTTTGATAAGAGTATGATATGAGGTAGTAACTTTGAAATCCCGTCCTCAGTTTCTTTGGCATATCTGTTTCCTTTTCATGAACATCATGATTCTTAACCTAGAACATGGCATGTATGGAATGGTGCTCGTATATTCATGGCATACAACATCAGTGTTCAAAGACTTGGAACTTGTGTTGTTACTGAGTGTGTTTCTCGTTTAGTTCTGTAACGGCAATAATTTATTGTTCAGGTAAGAAGAAAGGAACCTTAAACAAGATTGCTGAGGAGGCTTCGGCGGATGCCATGGTGGAGTAAACTCACGAAACACAAGAAAACATCATGTAACAATATTTTGGGCTGTTGTATGGTTCAACAATGATGGCTCCTAATATTTGTGGAGTATTTATGACAAAACCGTTTATCTGTATTACTGTTTATCTCTAATGTATATTTTAGGGATGTAGCAAGTTTTGGTTACCAAGATCCATGTTTGGTATCTCCAACGTTAAAAGTGACAAAAAACGTCGAAATACGCCAATGCGTTATTAAAGGGAAAATTAAACGTGAAAAGTATATGGATATCACAAAACTTTTAATTATTTTCATAAAATTAGTATGCGGAATAGAATAGTTCAGATTAACAAACTTCTTTGACTTTTTAAAGTTTACTTGTTTAAAAGTTGATTGTTTACTATCAATCACAGATCTCAATCACTAATAAAGCCTACACTAATTTAGGCCAAAATAGTTCATTGACGCACAACTTTACATTTGTATTCACCCATTCATCTCGTCTATGTGCTGCACATTAAAGAATTTCCCAAATGAAAACTAGATGCAAAGGTATAGAAAAAGCACATTAAAAATCTTCCCGAATGAAAATTAAATGCAAAGGTATAGAAAAATAGAAGATCAAGGCTAGAAAAGTAGTTTCCAATAAAATCATTGTCACTGACATACGAGTATTATGCTTGAATGAGATGATAAAATGGATTTCAGGTATTTGCCTTCGGCCCGTCAAATTCACATAAACTAAATTCCCGCACAGCTCTTGTACTAAATTAGTAGAGACCCCTTCACATCATAAAGTATACTTGCTGCTTGAGTATGCGCAGTGGAGAGGAAGGGAAGGGGACATAGCCATATCTATGAGTAATCTTGTACTACACTGAACTTTTGGGGAAAACATTACAATGCTGAACATTGTTAAGATAGAGCTACCTCCTAAACATTCCAGAACTTTGAAGTGTTTTGCTGTACTCTGCAATGATCGAAGAGCTCTTGACTAGTTCCCATATTTTGGCTGAATTCTTGAGCCAGTCACGTTCGGAGACGGTTCTTGAAAAAGTTGGGCTATCCATGGACAAAATCTGGATAGAGAAGGAAATATTTCAGTGTCCGGCCATTTCAAGATTTAGGATGTTGCAGAGTATAAATAAATGTCTCCCCGTTTTGTTCCCCGATTAAAGATACATTTCAAAGCAACAAACTTTATGATAATCTTATTTTCCTAAAAATATAACATTTTTTAGATTTAAACATTAACATGGTACAAAATAGTACTCGTATCTAGTTGAAATATAGGTAATGACATAAATCTAAGATCTCATGACCTCAAAAAGTCAACATGAATCAAGTTCAGGAATAGAGGGAATTCCTTACGGCCTTGTCTCATAGTTTTTCACAAGAAGAAGAAAAAAAGAAAGTGAAGAGTTGAGAAATAATTTCTTTTCTCTTGTCTTGGATTTCAGAAAATTTTAGAGGACATGGATGGAAGTATATTTGTTATTAAAAATAACATTAAGGATGATTTTGGTACAAAGAAAAAGTTAAGAAAGAGGAAAATAAACTTCTCTGCAAATCTTCTCATTTTTGGAGAGAAAATTTTGAGGGAAAAAATTGGACTTTTTTCTCTTCTCTTCTTTCATTCTCTCTTAAAAAACTCAAAGATAGCTGGGAAAAAAAAATCTACAACTTTCTTTTCTTTGCTCTCTTTAACTAAACTCAAGACATGGTGTAAAAGTTGCAATTCCAAAATTAATAATCTCTTGCTATATCATAGAAGTTATTTCTCTAATTTTGGAAAAGTGGGAGTATAATATAATTTGAATAAAACAAAATACTTTTAGTATGATTGTACATGTTTTCCCATATGTAAGTTAAGGTTCATACACAAAAAACTTGTATAGTACATAACTATCCAGTTTGATAATATTCTACACTTAAGATCTAAAGACAAAAATTATTAGAAAAGAGAGACAGACACACAGACAGGGATAAATAGAAATAGACCTGATTTCGTATTTTCCACAACATTGAAGCATAACTCTCATACTGCGCCCTTGGGGACTCATCTTTTCTCTGATACGGGAGTAGAAATAATTTTGGTGCTGCAGAATCTGCATCATCAAACTGGCTCACAGAAGATACAGAGGAATTGTTGTGGTGTTTTGCAGTATATCGGTTTTTTGATCTTAAGAATGAAGATGTGCTAAAATATTTAGTAAGCCCCTTCTTAAGTTGTACCACATTACGAGGAGCAACATCTTGATCATGCAATCTATACAAAGAGGGAGAGGCAAAAAATTAGCATCTGTCATTCAGCCCTAACTTTGTTACTTGTAACAAAAGTCAAATGATGAGCAACCACAATGCTATCTGTAACCAAACTACAATGATTATTATGCATTATGCCGAATCAATGATAACTTTACAAAGCATAACATGATTAAGATCAGTTCAAAGAAAATCCTTTGTATCTGGTATTCAAGACTTTCACGTAATTCAAGTCCAAAACCGGCAATTCTTGGACTTCATTCTGCAGGAACTGAGGCTGATCATGTACATCTACTTCGCTTGGCCAACCAGTTTACTTAAAAATGACAAAAGAAGATATATGCTATGACCTAAAACAAACAAGCACTAAGCATTCAATCAATATGTTTTGCTTTGTCACACATTGATTACTTTCTGCAGTAGTTCAATAAAATGTACTGTATATTTTTTTAAATTAATGTTGTCAACAATATAACAAGAAGACTCAGAGCACAAAATCCATTTCCTCATCCCTTGTTTAATTGAAAAAATATGGCAGACTGGCAGATATATATCGGTTGATGGGAGGGACCATTATCTTAATTTTTTGATACTCACTTTGCATGTACAAAAACTGGAGTAGCCACATACTCTTCTCCACCCTCCTGAATTTTTTCTTTGCTCTCTTTATCAGAAGAACTCATATTTGAGCTCTGTGGGTGGGAAAGTGTTAGGGAAGATGGATCTGGTATGCCATGTTTTAATAAGTCTATCTGCAAACAACCATAAAAAACATACAATGATCTAAGAAAAAGGAAATGATGATAAAATCAAATTGAAAAGCATGACACAGATAAACATCTGATAAAAAATTTCGTTGAGTAAACGTGATGGGAATTCTGAAACGAGCGAAATTCTGCGAAAGCATGCCAGATGTTTTCTCCCACATAATAAATAAGCAGTTGAAATAGATAATAAACAAGAATCTGCATATTCAATTTGAACATAGGCCACTGCAAATGTTACAACTTGTCATGCTTGCATGTTGATATTTTTTGGTCTCTGATAAGGCCCATATCTCTAACTAACGAATATGAAGTTGTGGGGCTAGGCAGGAAGGTAAGTATTAATAAGCCTTTACATATGATTGAAACTCAAGATTCAACAAAAATATAACTGTGTAGCTGCAACAATATATAGAAGATAGAAAGATGATAGGCAAACGGGTTGTTGGGTGACGGTATAGCAGAATATTATACACCGTTTAACTATTTGAACTTAAAACTCGGAATACCTTCATATGATAAGGGTCATATTTCACACAAGCACGTTTTAAACTAATAATTTCTCCAGACTTCTAAGAAAATTACAAAATTGAAAATGAGGGTAGAGGAATACCGTTGACATCAAATTCCACATGTTAAGGTCATGAAGTCCCTCTGATACCACCAGTACTATGTGACAGATGGATGTGAGGAATACACCAAGCTAGAAAGGTTCCTTGCAGCAACCAGGACAAGGATAAGAACATTCGATAAGGCTACTCTAGTAGAGCAGTAATTATGGTATCTTTAGGTATTAAAAGATGCATTAGGATGGTGAAGCAATAGCCACTACAACTAATTATCGAGTATTACCTGTATACCCATCAATTCATGAGCTAATTCAGCAGATAGAGATCCACCATTTAAAACAGATATTGTAGATGAACCATCAGGTCTAATCATCTCAGCTAGTACAGAAGGACTGAATACAGGCTGCATATGAGATACCAATGCATCAATAGATAGAGGAAGTATGTGAAGAAACGGTAACATTCTTTTGATTCATACAGTAAAAAGACAAAAAAAGATAAAAACTCTGGATACGTTCGACATAATCGGCTAGCTTTGGAAACTAAAAAAACAATAATAATTTAAAAGATGGTCTGGGCAATTCAGTCTAATAAGACATGCCATTGCTTCTGTCTTAACACAAGATGAGAGCCAGCAAGCTTCCACTAACTGTCGTTATTCAATCTAATGGCTCATTCCGTATACTAAATTTCTTCCTTGATTGAGCAGAACGGTTGAAAACTCCCATCTTTGAATTTGTTCATACTCATCATAATTTTAGGTATATGATGACAAATAGCTTTATAGTAAAAATAAAGTAAACAACGTAATCATATCCCACCAAAGTTTGTAACTCCCATCTCCCAAAATCATATAAAGATAACAATGATACTAAAATAGAGAAAAAAAATAAATAAATAAATTTGACTACTGTTGGTAGACCTGGGTATCAAGAAGTATGATCCGTTCATTAGTAACCCTAGGTTCAATTCCAATAGTACAATGCCTTGCTGACGCCTTGATTTCTTCTGATTCGATTGCATATGGAGGCAGCATTCCTGCAGTGTATTGCTACTGTAAGTAATAGAACAATAATCTCTATCTCAGATGTGATCATAGGAAATTCTATCTTCACTCATCTCCGTGTTAATTTTCTCAAGCAAAAAGCCCACAACTAAAATCTACAACTAGATACATTTTTGAGGCATAAAATCAAATCTGCAAGTGCACGCAGGTAAGTACAAGTATTTGGAACTAAAAATACCTGGAGAGCTTCCATCAAAGCCATACAATTCATTCAAAATTGTTGACTTGCCCACCCCTGGTGGACCAATCACCCCAACCACCGTAAAATCAGTATTATCAGTCAGAAACTGCAAAACCAACAATATATATTCTCAAGCTTGCATACACATTAGATAAGAAAGACGAAAAACATCTCACTTGTGGAATAGCAGAAAATCTGGCACCCTTACTGTTAATTAAATGGAACTTCCTTTTACATTTACAGATTCGATAACCAGAAGACAATATATACTAAGCTCTAAATGTGGCTGAAGAACAAACAAACACAATATATCTTATACATGTTCCAATAATTTTGAATAAATTGACCCATTTCACCTCGAAGTTTGTGATTTACTGTCAAATTTGCATAATGACGAATACCCTTTTGTTTTACCTCTATACTATCGATTAATCAAGCTTAATAGGAGTAAACAAATGGAGTAGTAGCATATATTCTATTCACCAAACAGAAGCAATTACAGAAGAGAATAGAATTATTTTTGGGTCTAACTATACTTATAAGTTACTAGTATTTTAAGGTTCGAATGTAATTTATTTTTTACTTAATTTTTAGCCTAAAAGCTAAAAGTACTATAAGTATAAGTACGATTTTGTTATTTTTCAAAAAATAAAATTTTAAGTTAATTTTAAAAGGTTGGTCATTTTAAAAAGTAAATTTGATCAAATATAATAATCTGATATCAATTTAATGTATCATCAAAAATCTTTAATTTATTTGTCTAATTTAATAAATTAACAAACGAAGTTAACCTAAAATTATTATTATTATCCAAACACTTTATTACTTTATTTTAACTTAAAAATTAAAATAAAATTTAATTTTTAAGTTAAATAGATACCGAATACTTTTTATTCAAAAGTAATTCATTTTTAAGTTAAAGACAAAAATTAAAAAACAAGTCAAAAGTTTTAAAAAAAAAAATGTATCAGCCGAACAGGCTCAAAGACTTACAGGAAGAAAGCGATCGAGGTGGAAATCCCAGGAGGAGTCGGAGATCAAATTGAGAGAACCGATGGAGGGAATGCGAGAGCGAATAGATACGGAGGCGTCGTCATCGCCGCCAACACCGGCGCCGGAACGGTTGAATTTTCCGGCGGAAGTGACTAGAGCTGGTTTAGCTAGCAGGATTTTGGGAGCAGAAGATGACGGCGTTGGATTCGAAGAAGAAGAAGCTCCGCTGCTTCCACTGTTTCCTGCCATTTTTTCTTCTGCTCAGATGTTTGCTTTGCTTTGCGTTTTCCAGCTCTTGTAGCTTAGACGAGAGAGTTTAAAGATACCGTAAATAAAAAATAAAAAAAAGATTATAAGTAATATTGAAATCGTGTGATTTTGCCCTCAACTCATACGTTTTTGTTTTAAGGAATTAATATTATCAAATCATAAAATTATTATGTAATTGAATATTTAGTGATATTTTCAGCTATCAAAATTATTTTTATAATTTTAATGATACTTATTTACTCCAGTCGTGAATTATTTTTCATTCGTGTCATGTATAATTTTCTATTCACTCTTTGTTTATTTACTAATCAACATAATTATTTCAATATTGATAGACCAATTTAAAAGTACACATTATTAATTGAGTAATCGAATTTTGATGTTGATTTTCTCACCCTCGAATGAGTAAATCATTTTCATGAGAATCAGCGAGTTCGTTGGGCGTTATTTAATGATAATTTCTTTTTCTAAGTTGTGTGATTTATTATTATTATTTTGTGTGTGGAACTAATCCCTCTAATGTGAAAAAAGAAAAGAAAAAAGAAAGACATTGTGTTATCCATCATTCGCCTCATGTGTCGTATAAACGTAAATCACCGACAATCAGCTAGCATCAATCCCTAATATTAAAGCTAAACATAAGTTTAAAAGTCTAATTTAAACGACCAACAACAATAAATTAAAACATCCACCCCAAAACTCAATCTATAAAACAACTACTTTTTGACCGAAAATTTTTAATGATCATTTTAAACAATTAGACTGTATTTTATTTGGTAACAATATAAATTTTACTTTTATATCTTCACCTTTCTAAGAGTTTTACTTTAAATTATTTAGATAAATTAGCTCACAACTCGTGCAAGGCACGAGTTGTTTTTATTTTATTATTTAATTTAAATATTTTATTAATAATTGTAATTTAAAATTTTTTATATTTTAAATTAATATAAAATATATTTAATTGTTGTTTAATATTAAATTTGTATGAATTAATTTAATTTTGATCGTACGATACAAAAATATTTTAGCACATATATCAAGTATTACTAATTTCATAATTTTACAAAATCAAATTAACTTTGTAAATTCAAACTTGATCTCATATATTTTTATTCATATTTAATATATATATTTATATACTTTATTATCAATATAATGTTAACGCATTCATTAATAATTTCATCACATATAGCTTATAATATAAATAAAACAAGAACTTATAATTTTGATAATATAATTTAAAAGGAAAAAAATAGTAAAATATAGTTATTAAGAATTGCAATTAATATGATATCTAACATTATATTTTAGATTATTCATTAATATTTCTTTAAGTTGTGTTAAAAGTTTTAATTAAAATGAAGTGAAGTCAACAAGATTTATATTCAAACTCTAATTAAAACATATTATCTTACACTTACTCATATGTATTCTATATATTATGTTAACTATAAATTTGAAAACATATTTCAAACATCCAAATACAAAGTTAGAGAGATCATATAAAAATAAAATATAAAAAATATTTGAAACATTTATATTATTAAAGAATATGTTTTTAAATCATATTAAAAACTATAAACTACTTAGAAAATAAAACTAAAATATATGATAAATTTTACAATTATTACCTAAAATAAAATATAATAAATACATATGACATAATCCACCATACAATTATTAAACAAATAAATATAATCAAAGAAATCACTATTTAATCGATTATAATTGGATGTGTTAATTAAAATAATTATAACAGAATAATAATAATAAATATTAATAGCCCAAAAAATATAATAACTGCACAAAAATAACCTAACTAATAAAACAACGAATACTTTGAGTCAAATGATATAATTGTAGTTGCAACGTTGATTTTATTTGTATAATTTATAATGTGTTTATATATATACTTCAAAATAATTAATTATGATAATATATACTTCAAAGTTACTTGATAGAATTGTTGTACTTATTTCATAAAATTAATTTTAAATACATATAATAATTATGTTAATTAAACTATCAAATATCACATTTATTTTTTTATCCATAATTCCATTAGTCATGAATATAAAGTTATATATTATATTATATTATATTCATATATTTTATTTTAAAATTTTTAATTATGAATTTCATAACTCCTAATAAAAGTAGGAATTGAGGAAAGTAGAAATGAATTACAAGTTTTTGATAAAAGTAGTAGTAGATTGAGAAAATATAATAATGAAATAAAAAAAATTTGAAAAAATGATAATATTAGAAAGAAAAAATGCGGAACTATAATTTAAAAAAAAAAAGTTTGTGGTTTTATATATATAATAAATTATTGGGCAAATGATGCTTGTACAAGATTTCACCCTTTTTATATTTAACTATACTTAGAATCGACTAAAATACGGAGCTCAATATGCACCGATAAATAATCCAACTTAGACTATTAATGTCTTATTTACCTCAATAGATTTCGTGGACATAGTTGAAACTTTTAATATCCTATTTTTTCCTTCTTCATAAATTCTCTCTTTTTTTTGTTAGGAGTTAGCAGATTATTCTCGCTATGACATAAAAATTATTAAAATGATGACTTAAAAGAAAACTTTATTCACTGAGGACTCGTTGACCACGATACATGAGAATCATTAAAAATAATGACTTAAAACATGATTTTATTAACTGAAGACTCGATGACCAACCGGTTAAGGTCTGATTCTTGAAAAGGGAGCCCAAACAAATATATATATATCCTCCCGTGTACAGTTTAGTCCAGATCAATTTATGATTTTTTTTTTATATTAAATTAATGATTATAGATTCACTTGCACAAATTATCATAAGTTTTTAATTTTCAGTCCCATAACTATTAGAATTCACTCATATTTTTCACTTTCATTCAGTAGTATTATCCTCTTCTCTTCCATGGCTACCATCAAACTTCTGCAGCTAAAACTTCAACCCTTTCACTAAACAGAACCCATCAATCCAACCTTATTTAAATCTTCAATCAATGGAAGCTCTAAAATCTTCATTCATCTCCACTAACCCCTTCAATTCTCCATCTCCAAAACCCTCAAAACCCTCAAAAGCCCCCAAATGCAAACGCCCCACAATCTCCTGCTCGGTCTCACCAGACCCATGGTCTCTCAGCGACGGCAACAACCTCAACAAGCCAAAACCCAGGTCCAAAAACCCCAAAAACCCACTCTCCGACGACAACGCTCGTCGCATAATCAAAGCAAAAGCCAAGTATCTAAGTGCTCTGAGGCGAAACCAGGGCTCCCACGCACAGACCCCGAGGTGGATTAAGAGAACTCCGGAGCAAATGGTGCAGTATTTGGAAGATGATCGAAATGGACATTTGTATGGTAAGCATGTTGTTGCGGCGATTCAAAGGGTTCGGAGTCTTGCTGGGAAGCCCGAAGGGTCTTATGATATGAGAGTGGTGATGGGTTCTTTTGTCGCTAAGCTTACTTTTAGAGAGATGTGTACTGTGTTAAAGGAGCAAAAGGGGTGGCGCCAAGTGAGGGATTTCTTCGGTTGGATGAAATTGCAGGTTGGTTTTTTTATTCTGGTTGAATTTACTGAGTCTTTGCCTCATTACATTAGAAATAGTATTTAACTATAATGATACAATTGATTGTAAAATTTATTATGATCCTGATGAATAATTCACCTTGTATGTGTTATTTTGTTAATGTGTAGTTTTTGGAGAAATATATGTGGAAAAGGATGATTATGCATAATGTGGATTGTGGATTGTGGAATGTGAATATGAAAGGGAGTGAATCCTTGAAAGGCTCATGTTGGATTAAGAATCAAATTTTAACAATCTGTAGTAGCAGCTGAATATGTGCTTGTACAGAGTTGTACTTGTATGAAAATGGTCTTCTGACACCACCATGTGTTATTGACTTATTGACTACTGTAAAGTTACCCCTCTTTTAGGAAATAAATACAACCTAATTGCAAATTGCAGATATTTGAAGGAGAAAGTGAATATTTCTCTTTGCAGTTAAGTGCAAATATCTCTTGGATTAGGTAAAGCACTCTAGACAAGGTGCGCAGCTTTTCTTTTTATTTTATTTGGTGAGGGGGAAGGGGCACGTGCATCAGAGTCACATTGATGTATTTGGCTTGAGAAGAATTGAGTGCCACCATATTTATATAAGAGTTTGTTTCAAACAAGGTATAGGGATTTCAGTAGAAATAAGGATGGTATGGTTCTATCATAACGCAGTTGTTTTGATACTTTTATGGTGCATTGGTATGGAGGGAAATGCTAGAGTATTAAGGATATGAATATCTTAGAGAATATGCATTTCGTAACTATAATTATCATAGGAATCAACCAGTAATTGACATATCACTAGCTGAATTCCTATGATAATTAGAATTATGATATGAATATTCTCTAATATTCATGTCCTCAATATAGACTATTTGGGGATTTTTGGCTTTCTCTTCCTCTTCACAGGACATAATTTCTTTCTTAGTGTCTTTGGGACTGCTACCTATGGGAGCTTTTACAAGATTGGTTATTGGACATGTCCATAGAGATGGGAAGGCTTCATGCTATTCATTCATTTTTCTCGGTATCTCTTAAAGAACTTGTTGTCCATTTCTAACTTATTCTATATAGAACCCCTTTTAAGAAAGGGAAAGAGCGATGAGGGTGCGGCGGCGACGAGGAATTTCTCACTTTTAGGTAGAAAACAGAAAAATTAAAATGATTACGTATTTATAAATTATTTATTGCCACACATGGTATTTGCTAGTAATGTAAGGATTGTGTATTTATAATTTTTTATAAAATAAATATTTTAGTCCCTCCGTCCTATTTTATTTGCGAAGGTAAGAAATGTTGATTGACCAAAGATGAGTGGTGGAAAGTATGACATAGTTTGAAAAATTACTAAATAAGGTAGAGCCACAAAATTCAAATTTTAGTGGTAGGAAAGTGAGAGAACAAGATGAGTAGAAGTGATGAGACATAAAGTTGGTGAAGTGAAAGGTAATCTGGACAAGCTAGAAGAAAAAAGTTTCTGTAAAAGGAAGTGTTGCAAATAAATGGGACATCCATAAAGAACAAGATGCAAATAGCATGGACTGGAGAGCATATGTAATAATTATATGTTCCCTATCCCCACAAACCTGTATCCCCATTTTAAAAAAGTAGATTAACCCCATCTCCTCACCTCTTGGCGTCACACCCATATCCTTGTTTTACATAACAAAGGAAAATGATTTATAGACAAAAGTTTTATGCCAGCTGGGAGTATGCCACATGCATGTAACCAGAATAGATAGATATGAGAAGGATTTTGATATAATAATGGTCCCCGGTTTCAATTTTATCTATCCTGATTAGGAATGTGTATGACAATTGGATTGAGTCTAAATTTAATTGGCTTATGTAGAAGGACACCATAAATTATTATAGTAGTAACTGCATACCCCTTCTTTGTCCTTTTATTTTGGTTGAGGTTGTTGTGGTTGTAGTTTTCATGATCTAAATTTAAATTAAGGGATTAGATGGGTTTAAGTCATAATGCTTATCTCTTAGAGATCTGTTCGATCTTTTGTTTCCTTATCTCGTGATAAGATTTAGTGAGGCTGTGATATTGACTTTACTGTTGTTTCATTTTATTGAAGCAATTGCTATCTTATTGGTATAAAATAATCTGCACATATTAATCTGGTGTAATGTTAGCTTTATGATTGAACAGTTAAGCTACCGACCTAGTGTTATCGTCTATACTATTGTGATACGTATGTATGGTCAAGTTGGAAAAATCAAGCTTGCGGAACAGACATTCTTGGAGATGCTTGAAACAGCGTGTGAACCAGACGAAGTTGCTTGTGGTACCATGCTCTGTGCATATGCTAGATGGGGACGCCATAAGGCTATGCTGTCATTTTACTCTGCTGTTCGTGAAAGGGGGATCTCACTCTCTCTTCCAGTTTTCAATTTTATGCTTTCCTCTCTGCAGAAGAAATCACTCCATGAAAATGTTATAGAGTTGTGGAGGCAGATGGTTGATATGAAAGTTACGCCAAATCATTTTACTTTTACAGTAGTGATAAGCTCATTTGTCAAAAAAGGTCTAGCTGAAGATGCTTTTCAGACTTTTAAGGAGATGAAAAGCTTAGGTTTTATACCAGAGGAGGTGACTTACAGTCTCCTAATAACTTTAAGTTCCAAATTGGGTAACAAAGATGAAGCTTTCAGACTATATGCGACTATGAGATCACAAGAAATCGTACCAAGTAATTTTACATGTGCATCACTTCTAGCACTTCACTACAAAAATGGGGATTATTCTAAAGCCCTTTCCCTTTTTTCGGAAATGGAAAGATACAAAATTGCAGCAGATGAGGTTATATATGGTTTACTTATTAGAATATATGGAAAACTTGGTCTTTATGAGGATGCGGAGAAAACTTTTAGAGAGATTGAGAAATTGGGTATACTTAATGATGAGAAAACATACATAACTATGGCGCAAGTCCATCTCAATTCAGGAGATAGTGAGAAAGCCTTGTCTATTATGGATGATATGAGGTCTAAAAACATTTTATTTTCAAGATTTGCTTTTATTGTCTTACTGCAATGCTATGTAATGAAGGAAGATTTGACATCCGCTGAAGCTACATTTCAAGCTTTGTCAAAAACTGGGTTTCCTGACTCTGGTTCTTGTAATGACATGCTCAGCCTGTATATGAAACTGGGCTTGACCGAAAAGGCAATGAATTTTGTTAGCCAGATAAGGAAAGATCAAGTAGTATTTGAGGAGGAGCTGGTCAAGACAGTCATGAAGGTCTATTGCCAAGAGAAAATGCTAAAAGATGCCGAGCAATTGATACATGAATTGAGTACAAGTGAATCATTTAAGGACAATAAATTCATTCAAACATTATATATGGCAATGCATGGAGAACCCCGGAGTGCTGCAGAAGTTGAAGATGCTATCGAACCCTTGGATTCACGTGGTTTAGTGGCAATGGGAATGATGCTTAGTCTGTATATTGCTGATGGCAATGTCAGTAAGACTGAAGAAAAGATCAAACTGTTACTCAAGACTGCTAATGGATTGACGATTGCCAGCTTAGTCATCATCAATTTCATGAAAGAAGGTAAGATCTTTTACTTAGATTTGGTTGGTTATGATTTATAATCATCATATGTATCTTCATTCTGCATAAACAGTTGGAATATGGTTTTTTTTGTTAAAATCCGTATATGAATTACAGGAGACGCATCAAAAGCAGAATACCTTTACGAGATATTGATCAAGCTAGGACACAAGCCAGATGATGTTGCAAGTGCATCTATGATAAGTATGTACGGAAAGCAACAAAATCTGAAACGGGTGCAAGAAGTCTTTGCAGCAGTTGCAGATTCCTCCAGAGATAGAAAACCTTTATATAATTCGATGATTGATGCATATGCTAAATGTGCTAGATCTGAGGAGGCATACCTTTTTTTCAAAGAAGAGAACAGGAAAGAGCATGATTTAGGTGCTGTTGCCATCAGTATGCTTGTGAATGCTTTGACTAATTGTGGTACGAATGGTAGTTCAAAAAAGTGTTAAGTTATATGAAAATGCTTTCATGAGCTTTTTATAGTATCGAATCTACATATATTCACAAGCAGACACATATTCTGGACCTCGATATGTGGTCTCATGCCTTCCTAGCATGGATTTAGTTGTGCTGCTCTTTAAAAATTTCCGTAGGAAAAAAGATAATTAAAAGTGTTCTTTCAAGGCATAAGTCCACATGTTGAAGAGATGGAAATATTTTATTGTAATAGAGACTATAGGGAATAAGGGATAAGGGATATTGTGTTTTGGAACCTTAAATTTAAAATGATAATGATAAAAGGCAAATATATTTCAGCTTCTCTTAATCTGAAGGGGAAAAAAAACATATGGCAGAAAAGTATTTAGATTATGCATCTCACCTGTAATTGCTCTAGTTCATTGCCTGAAATTACGTTAGAACACATGATTATGGATTATGCATCTCACCTATAATTATATTTGGTGCTTAAGTTGTAACTAGAGGTGAAGTTCTTTTATTTTCCGTTGAGTAAGCCCACATAAAAGCATATAAAGGCGCTCAATAACATGATTCATTTCTCGATTCTTGATGAGGTAGGACCCTTCCGACCACTTTATGAGCGTGTATAGCAAATAAAAGAAAGTACTCAAGTACCATCAAAATGCTAATTTTTGTTAAGTTCACTATAAGTGTATAACAAACTAGTAGTTGCAACAAAATCTTAGTTGCTTTAGCATAAAGAAAGGAAATCTTAGTTGCTTTAGTTGCCGATTAAAAAAATAAAATAAAAACTATTAGTTGCTTTAGCATAAAGAAAGGAAATCTTAGTTGAAGCTGTGGAACTTGCGTAGGTAGCTTGTCCTTGTGTACTTGTAAGACCCTGAGTACATGCTGTAGTATCACATAGTAATAACTGTCATATGCACAATTAGGAAGTATATGATCCAACACTCTGTAACAGATTCTTTTCCTTTCTCCTCTTTTTATTGTTTATTTATTTGTAATCATACTGTTGGTCAATCTGTTTCAGGTAAATATCGGCTTGCTGAGAATGTGATTCATGATAGCATTCATGGTAAATTGGAGCTTGATACTATAGCATATAATACCTTCATCAAAGCAATGCTAGATGCAGGTTACAGTTTCTCTTCTTGATTCCTTCTTCTGATTATATTTTACTGAGGAATTTACAGGCAGAGAACTCGGGTGACACTTGACAATTTGTGGTGCAGGTAGATTACACTTTGCAACTAGCATATATGACCACATGCTTTTGCGGGGTGTTGCTCCATCAATTCAGACATATAACACCATGATCAGGTAAAGCTCAAGTCATGGTCAAAGTCGGTGCAGCTCCTTGCCATTGGAAGCTGATAACTTTGATTCATTTAGTTATTGATGAAACAGTTAAATGATGTGCAGTGTGCATGGACGTGGTCGAAATTTGAATAAAGCTGTGGATGTATTTAACATGGCTCAGAGCATGGGTGTGCCTTTGGACGAGAAGGCATACACTAATATGATATGCTACTATGGAAAGGCTGGTATGATGTTTACTTATTTTCATTCAGTTTGCTAAATATGAATATATGATATAGGTCAGTGCCGTGTCAGACCTTCAAAACCTGTCAGGATATAAGCGATTTGACATAGGAAATGAAATTACAGGTGAAGATTGTACTGACACTAGTTGTTAGTTGCTTTACTTCAATTTTATTTATTTATTTTTTTGGGTCAAGCTTGTCATCATATTGTCTCCGACTTAGATGACAAATGTGCGATGAAATTGTACCAAAGAACTCAGAGGCCTGCAGTGTTTCCTGTATTCATTTGATCATCTTGAAATGCTAGAAATTCTATTTATGATCTGTTGCAATGGTCAAGAAATGTGATTTTAGTTTCTTTGTAGGTAAAACTGATGACGCATCCCTTCTATTCAAAAGAATGCGGGAAGAAGGAATAAAACCTGGTCAGGTATATATATATATATATATATGTTTTACTGCAGCATAATATTAGAAATGTATCTGAACGGAGAAGGGAATGATAAGTTCTGGTGTTTATTTGGTTGATTAGTCATTAGGCATCTTGGATTATATCCTTCACTTTGAGGCTCAATGTGATTTGGCCATGAATTTGATAATCTAAAGCAGTCACATTTACAAGTGAACAAAGTGATTGATATCTTCAATCAGTTGGTATATATGGGTTTAACTGTAACGTAGTCAATATAAACTTCCATGCATACAAATGCAGGTGAGCTACAATATTATGATGAATGCATATTCGACGGCAGCACTTCATCATAAAGCGGAGGAACTTTTCAACACAATGCAAAGAGATGGTTGCCTACCAGACTCCTTCACATATCTTGCCCTCATTCGAGCTTATGCAAAGGGACTTAGATACTCAGAAGCAGAGGAAGCCATTATGTCAATGCAAAAGAATGGTATTCCACCTTCATGCGCTCATTTCAACCTCTTACTCTTTGCTTTTGCAAAAGCTGGATTAATAAAGGAAGCTGAAAGGGTTTTAGAGCAAATTAGAGCAGCTGGCTTAAGTCCCGACCTTGACTGTTACCGGACTTTGCTACGAGGCTACATGGAGTATGGACATGTGGAAGAAGGCATCTCCTTATATGAGAGGATTCGCGAGTTAGTGAAACCAGACAGGTTTGTGATGAGTGCTGCCGTTCATTTATACAAGTCTGCTGGCATGGAAGTTAGTGCTCAAGGTGTTTTAAATTCCATAAACAGTTTGGGCATCTCATTTCTGGGAAATCTTGAGGTTGGATCGAAGTCTAAAAATACTTAATATGTCGAAAATAAATTTGATATTTGTAATCAATCTGGCCAGTAGGGAGAGGTATACCTGGTGGTGGTGCAAATCAACATTTTGAGCCATTTAGCTGAAGACCGAAGTAGCTGATGTAATTTGGTGATAGGAGGTGGACATTTTCATTCCTTGATAGTCTGAAGTTGGCTCAAAGTCTCAAAACACTCCTAGAATGCCAAATTTCAGTTTGAAATGTGTAGCCTACTTAGCCTCCGGGAGTAACAGGTAGATAAAATCACGGTCTTGTCAGATGATTGAATTAAACAGATTTACAGGTTTGATGAAAAGAGTTCATGTTCCTCAGATCTATAATGAAACCCCGTCAAGTTTGGGTGAAGCTGGTCTAGCTATAGATGGTTCATGTCCACATCATTGCTGGCTTATATATCAACATAAGGTCTCTGCTCTCCTTTGGTTCAAGACGATGTAGAACTGGAGATTAATTCATAATTTTGCTCATTGGTTATCTATTGAAGACCACATACAATACGTATATACTTTCATGACAATGCTAGTACCGTTTCTGCTGGAGATTTTTGTTGTCCCATCGAACATTAGATGCCTCTCAATTAGTTGAATATTAGATGTCTTCAGGCATATGTAGGTGACCATGTACATAATTCTCGTCTTTTGGGACATAATCACTTAATTTGGAAGAGAAAATGTACTGTCCTGTTTATTTCTTTCGTTACAATTTTTTTTTCTGCAATGTGTTTGATATTTTTGTTGCTTTGCCATTTGATTATTAGATGTGAAATTTAACGATTGAGTTGTCCTAATGATTAACATCCCACTTGTTTAAGTACCAAAATACTCAACAAAAAGTTGCTGTTTACTTTGCAATTTATTTGGAATGGCCAAACAACCAAGTAGGTCGTTTCTACAGGATATGATAAAAGGAAAAATTATCTCAAATTTCGTTCAGATTATCCATTTTTTGTTTTAGGTTTTTTTGGTGTGGGGGGTTTGTGTTGTGGGGTGGGTGGGGAGGGAGTTGAGGCTGGACTTGCAAGCAAGTAAAACAGCTTTATCTGTCCTTTGCATTTACTTCTTGCAAAGACGGTCAAAAACAAGCCATAAGAAAAAAAACAGTATACCACAATTATAAAGATAACTACTATTCAATTTTGATTGTTAAGTTATTTATTTAGCTCATTTCATATTCAAAACTAGTAAATTTCGATTTAGATTTCAAAGTAATAAGTCTTTATAGAGAATTAGTTATAAGTAACCTATTAGATATCATTATATTAGCTATAATTTTACAATAATTTCACAAGTATTACAAATGAACCGTAATTTACTTTAAGAAATTTATAATTAAATGGGAAGACTAAAACGAATAACCAAGTATCTGTTTGAAAGCTTCTTTTCTAATCTTCAACTGAAAATTAAGTAAAATTTATCCTTGTCTTTTATTCTTAACTTACAATCAGTTTTTAGTAGGAAAAATGTTGGAAATAAGCCTCTCAAGTCTCATCAGTATTATTTTTTTTTGTTTTTATTTTTGATACATCGGTTGTAACAAAAAAGAAAAATGTTATTAAAAAAAACATAAAATGGACATTAACCCAAAAAAAAGAAAGAAAAAAAAGAAAGAAAGTAGGTGCTAAACTTTAGTGCGATAACTAGTCTAATAAGATTGTAGCGGTTCGTCTCGAAATTCGTGCTCGTAAAAATGGCAGCGATGGCAAGGAAACAAGGGCTCGCGATGGCTTCGAATCTGCACAAAACCCTAAATCGATCCATTAATCTTCCTTCTTCATCGCCTTCTTCCATTCCATCGTCTAGATTTCTCAGCGGCATTGTTAACAGTGAGGTCGTCACTTCTCACACTGCCAAATGGATGCAGGTACCATCGTTTACTATGTTTACAACTTAGATGATACATATGCTTCTGATTATTATGAAGATTCAATCGCTTTATTTTGTAATTCTCTGTTGCAAGCTCTCATTCTGATTTTAGCTATTAGGTATTAGCTATTGCTGGGACCTGGAACCCTGGAGTCATTGAATTTAGGTTTTAGATGGAAAACATTATCCTTATTACTAGATTTTGATCCCCTTTTGGATATACTACATAGATACTGATATTTGTCGGATACTTTGAAAACAAGCATATTTGAAGGATGTACCATTGTTGTTCGGAGGGAAGGTTGAAGGTATGAGTTATACAGGCTACATACAAGTACATTTAGCAATAGGGATAATAAGGTGAAATAGTTGGTCAAATTTGTTTAACAGATTTCTGCATGTATTCAGAAGTATCTAATTGGAACTTTGATTATTTTCATAATTTCATGACATTGATTTTAAGCAGGAAAAAATAATCAGATTTACAAACAATTTTGACTTTATAAAAGTGCTTATAAGCAGGTATGACTGCTTGTCATAAATCTCAACCACCCTCTTAATGGTATAGTTCAAGCGTAACTCGCATGTTTTTATGTGGAACAAAGTTATGGCAGAATGGCCCATGCTGTTTCGCTCTGCAGTTCTGAAATGCTTGTGCAGAATCCATTGTCAATGCAGTACCAACTGTACAGAATGGTTAAATAATGAAATTAGTGACTTCTTTTTGAACTAGTGGAAAGTTTGATTCAAATACTCACCAGTTTGGTACTGAGGTGGATAGTGTTTTCACTCGAGTATCATTTGAAATACATTAAGATCCCATTTCATATCATCTATGACATTCACGTTTCAAGGCTCATCATTTTCAAGAAACCTCCAACTTACTGGCCTTATATTTGGGGAAAGAATCCACTAAAACCATAGTTAGTAGCAAGCTTCTGCAACTTCACTTGTGCAGAAACAATTTACATTGAAAATCACTTCCTTTGAAAGAAAGTACCAGACAACTAGTACAAATTGTTTTTCATAAATGAAGTGTGAAATTTGCTATGTAGCAAATGGATGCTATGGCCTGGATCCTTCATTTTACACATTCAGACACACACATTTGTATATATTTATTTCTGAACTTAGATGGGTTCAGCTACCGGAAGTTTTGACTCTTAATTCCCATGGGTTGGGGTGCTGAAGGAGGGTGGTGATAGAGAGAACAACACGCACAACGTGAGGATTCTCCGGCACTTGGACAAGAAGGAACAACTATGGTGATAAATTCTACCGCATATTGGACAGAAGATGGAAGTTATTTATCCAGTTTACATAATATCATTTAAGAATATGTTGAAGTTACACCCGCTTAGAGAGTTCCTTCCCTTGGCAAAATTGTATACGACAACTTGCACTCTTATTCTATGTTATACGTGTTTTCTCGATCAGACTTAAGTTTCCCCCTTTTGGGTTGGGGAAACAAGGAGTGATAGGGCCTCAATTTTGTTCCCTTCTTTTTCTGCACAATTTTAGCTGACCAGTGCCCTACAGGTCGTCTGCACTCTCCAGTCGAATATTTCAGAAGAAAATTTGTAATCTAAAGCATGTTTTCTGATGTTTTACATCTTTGTTATGTATATTGTTTGTTTAGCATACGCAATCTGGGTTTGTTGCACGTCAATGGGCAGTTCTTTTCTATCAGTCAATTGGCCTTTTGTGGAGTTTTAGCATGTTAAACTATTCATTGTTCACCCCCTGTATAGGCTACAGATAAAAAATCACCGATGGAGTTGATCAATGAGGTTCCACCTATCAAAGTTGAAGGCAGGATTGTTGCTTGTGAAGGAGGTTAGTATTCCTTCAAACTGATAAAGCTTTTGTTTGCATCCATTATTATTATTATCTAGAAACAAATAAATACATCGAGTAATTCATCCAAAAGAGACTGCATCCTTGTAATATAAATGAAAATTTTCTCCCCTTTGATATGTTGTCACTGGGTTGCAGATACCAATCCTGCACTCGGGCATCCAATTGAATTCATATGCCTTGATAAGGATGAGCCCGCTGTCTGCAAGTATTGTGGTCTACGCTATGTCCAAGACCATCATCACTAAGTCTTTTTCTGCAACTATCAGTGCATGGGGGTGGTTATTACTTTGCAAGTACAGGGTTGTTGCCCACCTTGGTTAAGCTGTAATCGTTAAACGTCTTGATGTACTTTTCATGTGTTCCTTGTCAGCAAAAAATAAGAATATTATTCTCCAACACACTGCAAGTAGTTGAAGATGACTATACTTTATGTGCTCATCTATTCATTGTATGATACGGGATTCTGTGATGATCTATATGCAGAAAAATATAACCTGGACACTTATTTTGAGTTCTTAAAATTCAAGGTATCTTAAATTCACCTTCACCCTAGCATCTTGTCACAATTTCGTCCCAGACTTGCATGGAGCAGAACTCCAAAGTAACAGGGTTTGACCATGTGGCCTACTCAATTAAGATTGGTACGTCTGCTCTCTCCGTTTTTTTTAACCTCTAAAATGGTATATTTCTGTTCACTTGGGCAAGTGTCATTACTTGTACAACAAGAATTTGAGGATGTGGCTAAGATGTCTAGGCCATATTCAAACCATCCATCTATCCATCCATCACGATTATTAATTCGAGTAGATAATATATTTCTCATGACGAGAACTCAAAATTGTCAGAAACGAAGCTCAAACAAATACAACGGGAGCTAAAACAAAAAGAAGTTTTGGACATCACCAAAAGTTCAGTAACCCACAGTATATAATATCCAATTTAGCACTTGAAAATGATGAAGAGCCATGCTAACATCAGAATATTGGGTAAAAGAAATTGATAATTGAGGGGAATGCTTCAAGAATCAATATTAGAAATTCAAAACTAACAGAGCAAAAAATCGCTGTGAAACTTGTGTCCAGACTCTAGAGAAATAATTACCAGTATTCAGAACAAAATTTGAGTACCAGAATCAGTAAATCAATTATGCAACTGAGTATAAATATGCCGCTCCCTGTACTATGGTACAAATGAGTAACCATTTGCTCATTCTCTTGTAACAGGCAATAAATAACATGCCCAGCAATGAAAATAACAAAACAGCATCATCAAGCACTTTTAGCGGCCATGTTCCTTCTTTGTTGATGCTCTGCAACTTTATAATCTATGACTTCACGAAAGAGTGTACTATCAAGCACACAGTTCTCACTCCCATACACGGCAGCCTGAACACCAGCCATAAGCTTCGCTATCTCCCTGCCTGAAAATCCATCTGTTTTTGCAGCAGCTTCCCTCAAAATTTCATCTGTCAAGCCCTTAATTTCTATCTTCTGCTGTTCTTTCTTGAACAAATTTGAAAATAATCCAGGCTTTCTAGCTCCAGCTTGTGCAATGTACTTGTCCAAATAGAGTTTAAGGAGCTTAAATCGTTCATCTTCTCCAGGCAAAGGAAATTCTAGGACCTCATCAATACGGTCTGCCACAGCTGAATCGAGATCACCAGGACGGTTTGTAGCAAGAGCGAGAACTATGTCTTTGGACTGGTCACCTGTGCGAAACAGAAGAGCATTGAGTGCACTTCTTTGAGCTTCACTCATATATGTTTTGTTCCGCCTGAAATTTTATTTAATGTCAAATTCTGGAACATCAATTACATCAATGTCTGGATCACTAAGAAGACTGTGCAAGCGCAAAATCTACATAAATGAAATTCAGATTCCATATAAGAATACTTAATAAATGATGAAAATCAGATAGTTCGAAGTTCCTATGGCTAAAAATCGGTCATCTTTCGTGAGAAGAAATTATTTGACATCGGGAATTAAACTCCACAGGTACACAAATAAACATACACACACAACCTAACTCCAATGCAGCGTCCATGACAGGTTCTTAAATTTTACACCGATAGATACTCCAAAATGTTTTCCTAACAAAGCTGAACGCTTTGTTTAAAATTTAGAAGACCACGGCAGTAACACTTACTCGCACAAAAACGCATCTGCTTCATCAATGAAAAGTAACAATCCTCTGTTAGACTTCTTTGCCCAGTCAAACAATTGGTGTATCTTTGTAACCGCTTGTGAACCCAGGGGTGCAACATCTCCACCTGTCATCAATGCATAATCCAGGCCCTGGGAAGAATAAAATAATATAAGGGAGAAAATAGAACTGGCACAATCTTTATGAAGCATCTTTATACATTATCAATGAACATAAAACCTTTTTGCTTTCAATTTTTTATATCACCTGTACTTTACACAGAATAACACCATTTTATAAGTTTTAAAAAATTATGAAACTGGGTCGCATATTTGATTTGGGGGTTACTCGGACAGAACAAAAATACCATCTCCATGGACTTATTCAACAGTTTGATAAACTCCAGGAGCAAGCAAAGTATACAGATCACAAAAAGGTAAGATCTCATACCGACTTGCGAGCCAGCTCCCTTGCAGCCATCGTCTTCCCTGTTCCGGGAGGGCCAAAGAAGAGCATGTTCCGATATGGTGCCTGATGAGATTTTGTATTGGCAGTCGCACTTGCCAACTGCTGAATTCTTTTTTGAAGAGAAGGATGTAAAATGACGTCACCAAAGCCATTTCCATCTGTTTGAGCAAAACCTCTATTACCACCACGCAAAAGATTTCTAAAGCCACGTGAGAAGCCTGACCAAGGGTATTTCCCGATAGTAGACTCTCTAACTAGTGATGGCTGTCCTAATATCCTGTCCACATAGCTCCAAATAACCTTCGCACCTTCTCTGTAGTTGAAGACAAGAATCCCATGAGCCATTGAGATCAAATAAACAGCAAGAATGAATAACTATGTTCCAATAGCTAATAGAAAGACAAGAACAAAACAAAATTAGGAAAACACTAACACATCTTAGTCACGCATGTAGAGAAAAGCTTATAACTGCTGCAGTGGCAAAATGTAGGTTGAGGAGTATCCTGAGATACAATGAAAATATAGATGGAGAATGGGTGCAAAAAGCCATTAACTGAAATGTCTGAAGGCACTACCTAAAGTATCATCAAAACATAGATCTACCAGTGCCATAGATCCTGCATTCAGCAGATAAAATTTTTCTTCAAGCAACACATTCATATAATTTTCTGTTGCTCACAAGAAGTATTTTATAAGGTCTAGATATCTGCTTAGCCACACGCCTAGCCCTCAAAGATCCCTCCACCACCTAAAATACAACTTAGTCGCTGAACTGCTAATTTATATCTAATGTATCAATAGTTTTGTAAATTTTTGAGAAAATATTTTCGTCAACTCAACAGCATTTAGTCATTTCCTAGTTCAATCTAACAATGTAATCATCCGAGAAATTCATTATAGCTTTAATTCATTATGAGATGAGAGAATAATATTTATCTGCCTAAAGAGCACATCAAAGACCTGACTTGATTGCTGGTCACAAGGCCAAGGCGCTTCAAGGTCCTTTCACCACCAAACAGTTTTTAGAACATTGTCTCCAAGATGTGACCATCTTCTGCCCACAATGACAGGCAACAAGATTGTAGCATACAGATAAAAAAGACCAACATTTAATCTTTCAATTCCAGCTGTATTTCATCTACTTTGCTTCCGTGTCGTCTATATCAACAAGACTGTTCATATTCCACAGGGAAGGGGGAATTTAACATACTAACTAAATTATTCAATTAATATTAGAAGTTGAAAGAAAATGAACATGGGAAATATGAAGAAATACATCTAATACAGATCATTTGATACCTTGTTGTGTAGACCCCTGCTGCTAGAGCTGTCACACCCCCAACAGCTACAACTAACTTATTTTGATCAGTTAATATTGCTCTGAGACCCCCTAAATACAATAGGAAGTCCAAGTCAAACAATTTTCTGACAGATGGAATAATATTGACATTATTCAAAAACGATACTCAATGTAACCCATTACAATCTCCATTATTAATACATCAGATATCAAAAGTGAAAATATGTATCTAATTTATTTCATTTAGGACTAATAAATTCTTACTAACAAATTACACCGTGTGCCTCTTTTTGCATGTGTCCCAATTTAAGTCCATTCTTCACTATCAAAACTGAGTTGATCTCCGACAAGGCAACCATTGCTGTTTCAAATTAATCCTACATTTTCCTTTTCAACCTCCCTAACGAATATGGGAAAACTAGCTGAGAGCCTCAAGATTTTGTACGAAAATTTATTTATATTTCCAGCAGAGTAAATTTTGATTGGATGTTAGTATGCTACTAAAAAGTAGAATTATTTTTTATGAAGATCTTGTGAGGAAATACCTCCAATATGCTCAAAGGTTGTGTTTATAGCAGCAACCCACTTTTCTCTCTCTGCACTTGCACGTTCTACTAGCATTCGCCTGTTGACATCTTCAGCAAGCTTTGCTTCATGGGCTCTTCCTTCTGCTTCTGCCATGGCCCTCACCCTAATTGTCTCCCGCTCTATCTCAGCCTTTTCCCTCTCTGTTTGCCGTCTTTGTGCCTGAATTTGTTCTTCAGTTGCTCGTCTAGCTTGTTCTTGTCTGATAGATGATTCTTCTTGCATTTTTACAAGCTCTTGATTTCTAGTTCTGTGATGCTCATTTTCAGCCTGAAAACATGATGAGCTAAATTTCATTTATGATTTATCTTATCTGAAATCCCCCATGTGAACTAAAAATTAATGGAGTAACATGCCTGCATCCTCTTCCTCGCCAATTCATCCTCATAGCGTGCCACCTGGGTTTTTATCTGTGCCTGCTGCTGAGCTAACTTTTTCTGCTCATCATATATAACCTTTTGCCTCTCCTGAAAAATAGAAAAACTGCGATGACATTGAAAGGACAGAAAATGGTTTTGGAACACACTGCAATACTGGAAGCATGTGTTTATACAACAAACACTTCCCGAACCATATGTTTAGAAATAACACATTGAATGGTTAGTCATTATTTATTGATTGGGAAAATTCTTAGTGGAGATAGGTCAAATCCACAAACTGCATGAGCAGACAACTTCTTGCAACTGTTTATGACTTTAATCTATAGAACAATTTCGATGAAGGAAAATAAGTGAGAAGTATAACAAACCAAACCATAGTACCAGTAGTTATTGGCTATAGGCTGCTGTATGGAAATAATGGCATTGGCCATGCCTTTCTTTTGGAATAGAAAAAGTCTCAGCCCCATTGCAATCTTAATCAATAAAATTTTGTATGTGGCGGCTAAAAAAAGTAAAAGGAAAATGATACTGATTTGTGTATACCATCAACTGAAAACACTTAGCTCATTAAAAACTTCTGCTTCTGTGGGATTAAGACTTAAGAGGTACCGAGTTGGTGAGAATCAGGGTTGGGAAGCAAGAGACTTTGTCACAACTATCCATTTTGTACAGTTGGAAAGATAAAATAATTAGTAATCACATCAGCTGCTTCTTTTGGCAAGGAACTACTTCTGATACATATTAAAAACATGTTTAAGATATTAAAAGACAATAAAACACATGCAGTTAAATGCTTCCATCATATGATTATAAACGTATATATATCTGAACTCCCACACACTTCCAAAAAAAGGGCAAGTAACAGCACAAGCCTCAATAGAAGTCTGCTTACAGTTTCGGCCTGAGCTTGCATTGCCTTAAATTCTGCTGCTTTTGCAGACAATTCAGTCTGCCTGGTCTCTTCTTGCTTCTTCATCACCTCAAAAGCCTAAATAAAGCCAAATCACCATTAACTCCACAGAAGACGAAAAAGGAAAAAAAAATGTTAAACTTAACCTGTACTGAATACCACCAATTGCAAGTAAACAACTACATCTTCAATTATGAACAATAAACATCCATCCTATCCAATCAACAGTGCTAACATAGTTGAATATTCCCAATTTAATTTCACAGCTCAAAATATTCACTACAACAACCAAGGATTTCTTCACAAAAATTTAAAACATACCTTTAACCTAAATGGCAAAAAAAAATAAAAATGAAGAAAGGCTTAAACTTGACATGCTTTTAACAGAAAACACCGAACCCATTACAGAAATTACAAACCTTTTTTACATGAGAAGAGCTACTAATCTCTCGAAGAGCCTTTGCACCTCTCTCTAACGCCTCAGGATCAAACCCCGCCGACGTCGTTCGAGGGTTATCATTGCGAACGCGCGGAGGCTGCTCAGCATTTGCTCCGGGCAACGGCGGAGAAGATTGTGAAGCAACTTGTGAAGACTCTGCCGAAGGAGAAGGAGAAGTAGGAGACGAAGAAGAGAAAGGGGGGAATTTGAAAGGGCCATCGGCATAAACATGCTCAACGCTTAGTGTTGCAGAGGCTAGGGCAGATAATAGCCCTGCTGCTGCCATAGATTTCGACATCTTCTTCCCCAACTCTTAAACCCTAAACCCTGAAAATTTATTGGTAGAAAAATAGTTGATGAAATTGAAAGCTTAGATCAGGGTTTTAGAATGTGATATTGGGGATTGAGTTTTGAGAGAATAGGCTTGGAAAACAAGAAAGGCAGGGTTGGTTGAATGTGGCTTCCATTCATGAGATGATTGTTGGAAGAAGGTTCAGGGTTTTTGTAGGGTTTGGGGTTTTCTCACTTTTTTTTAAAAAAATTTTAAACCCTTCTTTTTCTTTAATTTTTTTTTTGGGTTGGCACATTGGTGGTTTGGGAATATTATCATATTAATAATTATATCTAACTTGGTGTCCACATTCTATTTTAATCACAAACTAGTTTTAAATTCATGCAGAGCGAGCACGAATAATTTATTATCATCTTTATTTTGTTTGAATAGATTAATTTAATTAATAATATATATTATTGATTTAGTTAGCATTGATTAATTATAATAAATCACATTATTATTTGTAATTATTTTTTTCGTTCCAAAATTAGAGATATATTTTGATATTTTTTGCCAATCTGGACTTCAAATTTAATTTAATGTAATTTATCAAAATTTTGGGTGTAAATTATATTGGGATCAAAATTTTTTGTTATAAACCTTAAGAATATAATAGTTGTATCAACTATAATTAAATAAATTGATAGTAATTTAGAATTTAATTTGTCATCGTTTGACTTAAAAAGTCAAAACGTATCTGTAATTTTGAAACAAATGATAGTATTAATTTGATCATAATTATTTTAATCACATAAATTTGATTAAAACTTACTTTTATTATGTTATGATTAATTTGATTGTGATTTAACTATATAAATTAGCTGCAAAATTTGGTACAGATAAATTTATGATTAGTTATATTTAAGTTATGGTATGTTTAATTAACGATTAGTTTTTGTAGTTAATTTGATTGTGATTGATCAACACTATAATAGATTGAATAAGTGCTTTGTAACCATTAAATTAACTGGAATTTAATTTATAATCACGATAATTTTATTTATGATTCTTAAAATTTTTAATTGATTGTAATATAATACAATAAATTTTATAAGGATTATACTTTATTTTTATTACGATTATTGTAATTACGATACGTCAATTCTCTTTATTATGGTTCTGCCATTTTCTTTGTTAGTTGGGTTCAGACACCTGTGGATACTGTGGTTGTTTGTTTATCTTGATATAAGAATCCTGCACTGGAAGGAGACAATTTTTTTTCTTCAAGATTCAATGCCTTGCTTGGTGAATCCATTTCAAGACATCAAACGATGAGGTTTTTTATTTTTTATTTTTGATCATTTATTATCTATTTTGGAAATTTCTTTTATTAAGGAGTTTTACATGAGAGAAATGAGTTACAAATATAGTATTGGTTATTATGAATTAAAATCATATAAGTGGACCAGCTACATTGATTATGTATAATTAAATTGTTATTACTCTTCCTTCTAAAATTAAAATAATAACTAACCATAGTCATTATATATTGACTCAGGTATACACCCAAATTTAATCTTGCAATATTATAGCAATAGCACTCCATGATCTTAATTAAAAAGAAACTTTGTACCTATTTTATTTTTTTCCATATACAATACATCTTGAATTACTTATTGAACAAAGATGTGTGAAGTAAACAGCAAAAATGTCCATGTAACAGTAAAATATAATTCTGAAGGCACCTCACTGGAATTATGATATAAGAAATGCAGATACAAGCTGTTGCATTTAATATAAAAGAATTAAAAAATGCTCATAAAAAGCATAGGTTCTAGTTCTCTAACCCTGTTCATTTCTTTGCTATTACAATGAATAAGAATAACACGAGCCTTTGCTCTTCACTCAAAAGAGCCAAGTGTTATCTTGTAATTTCAATTGAATTGCCATGACTAGTTTGAGCTACAAGTAAACCAAACATGCCATCTCTACTGATCGGTGCAATTAGCTTTGTTGAGGAAACAATGGCTTTGTCCAGATACCATTCAGGGGAACTGGAATGATCCTCCGATACCATCAGCGCCTTGAGGAGGATTGATTGCCACCCAAAGAAGGGATATTGTGATTGCGATGAGACCTGACCATACAAAAACAATGGTGGGTGTCCTTCCTCTTCTTCCCATCAACCCCTTGGCAAAAGGATATAGATGAGCCAACACCCAAAAGCTAAAGAAAACTCCACCCAATAAGCGACTCCATTTTGGTGTTTCACTATAAATTGTTCGACTAACTCCAACTGCTATGGCAATCAGGTTAGTCATCATAATTGTGATGGGAGGAATCATGAGAGCTGTCCATTTGACAAGATAAAGATCAGCGAAGTCGTCGTCCTCATCATCACCGGATGATTTTGATGTCAATGTGAAAGATATTTCAATTCCCGCAACAACTTTAAGCAACCCCTGAAGCACAGCAGCCAAATGGGCACTAGTGCCTCCAATCAACCAAAACTGCTCATTCCTCCACCACTCCTCTAGTTCAATGCCTGACCACTTGACCTCAAGGACAGCAAGTAAGCAAAGAGTAATAGTAATGGCCAAGAGGTAGACCAGGAAGGTCACATTGAGGGTTTGAACAATGAACTGGCCGGAGAAAAGAGAAAGTGCAGGTAGAAAACAGTAGACGATGAGGAAAATGGAGGTAAATGGGTAGATTCCAACATTGAGGTATGCGATTCTCTGCAAAAACTTCATCTTTGGGCTGGCCAAGAGGGCATTGTTGCGGGAGAAAAATATCTCAACTGAACCAGTAGCCCAACGGAGGACCTGATGAAGCCTGTCTGTCAGATTGATTGGGGCAGTTCCACGGAAGGCATCCCTTTTGGTTACACAATAAACTGATCTCCAACCCCTGTTGTGCATCCTATACCCAGTGACAACATCTTCTGTAACAGACCCATAAATCCATCCAACACGATCTCCCCACTCTGTTTTATCCTCATACCAGCAGGAGATGACACTAATTGCCTCTGCAACAGTAGATGCATCAAGAAGCTCCCGAGGAATGGTAAGAGCACCAGGTGGCCGTCCATTTTTCACTGCGGGATGATCTGCAAGTGGACGACCTTGGAACTCTGCCACCGGGATTGAATCAATAAGGAAACTTGAGTTTCCAAACTTCTTAGGAAACAGAGAAAGATTCATATCTTCATCATCAGAATCACCCATCCGAAGAGCTCGATTTTCTTCTAAGGACTTAGCAACTTGCTTTTTACGACGACCAAAACAGCAGCTGCAGCAACCAGGGTGATGCTCCTTCGACCGAGGTGGTTCAAAACCATAAAGGGCAACTCTTCGAAAGAGACACCCGGTTCCAACATAGACTGGACCCTGGAGACCATCAAGAGCTCTCATGTTGCCATCAAAGAAAACAGTATTATGATTTGCATATCGATCTGATGGATCAATACCCTCAAATCTCTGAGGGAACTGGACATAACAAATTCGATCACCGCCTCTATCCATCATGAAACACATGCCTTCCCTCATAGCCTGGGAGTTGTAGATGTAGTGATCACAATCAAGATTAAGAATGAAAGGGCCATTAGACATGATTGCAGAGACTCGAACTAGGGCATTCATCGCTCCTGCCTTCTTGTTGTGATCATAGCCAGGGCGCTTCTCACGAGAAACATAAACAAGCATGGGGAGACGGATATCAACATCAGTCAGGTCAAATGCCCCAACATCATCAGCTGTTCCCTGTAATGGCTCGTCACTCGGAGGTTTCAACATCACCTGCATTTTATTTAGATGTTAGGTTTTCCATCCTTTTAGTTGTTCAATTCAAACATCTTCAAATGTTACAGACAAACTTAACAGTTTACGGCTATACCTGTATAATACCAGCATGATCACCTCTTGTGTGCTCAGCTGAAGAAGTTAACCAAGTCCCTGGCCAATGAGTTCCATCTGCCATCCAAGTAGCTTTTGGAATCTTGACAGACTCCAAAGGTTCATCATCCCTCCTCTGTCTTTGTTGCTTCATAGCCTTAATTTCCTCCCGGGCATGATAGGCATCAGACCTTCGTCTGATTGAGTCTGGCAAACCATTGATACGGACCTTAAATTCATCATATTCACGTTTCACTCTTCTTCGATCCTTAACAAAGTCAGTTCGTACCTTGTTCTTGTATGGATCCCTTTTCAAACTGAAATACGATTCAGGGTTCCTAGGCTCAATGCTATGTTTGCGGCAAAAAGGTACCCACATGTTAGCAAAGCTTGCAGCTTCTGCCATGGCCTCAAAGGTCAACAATGCACCACCATCATCAGAAACATAGCATGCAAGCTTTTCAACTGGATAATCGGCAGCTAGAATAGACAAGATGGTGTTTGCGGTGACAAGAGGGGGTTCTTTCTCAGGATCTGCCGTAGATACAAAGATATCTATTCCTGGGAGATCAGATTTTCCGGTTGGGTTATTTGGGCTAGGTGTTTCAAATTTCTCTTTTAAGACATTAAGGTCTGTGGAACGATTAATAGGGCAGAGCTTGGGCAATTGATCAAGTACCCAAGAGAAAGCAAACCATAATTCACAAACAATGGACATTCCCCAAAGCCATATTGCATCATTGTTTGGGTGTGCGATCCTCCATTGCAAGAATAATCCAAGAACAACCATTCGGATTAAGATCAGAAGCCTGTGAACACAAAAAAGGATAGGATCAGAACATTGTGTAGTTTAGAGTGTATTTATATCAAATGAAGGGGCGTCCAATCTTTCTCCTTATTCCCAAGACTGAAGTTGAAAAGTTTTTTCTCTCTTGAAACAAATAACTAGTTTACAAATAATGACGTCAAGATGGGATGCAATCAGAGAACATGCTAAGGGAATAAAGGGAACATAGCAGCTCTTGCTATAAACATGATACATAAATATATCTCAACTCAACTTACTAATGCCTTATATCTAAACTAATCACTGAACTAGTTGGTGTAGACTGCAGTGTAAGGCAAGGAGAAAAATAGAAAAGTTAAAACAATCACAATTGTAAATAATATAGAAGAAAATGAAAAGATTATGATAGAACATATTGTAGTAATAATTTAGCTAGTCATTCAAAAATTCTGTTAGGTTAGTGCAAAGACTAGAATCATTCTTCATTTCGATCCATCTTAGTTTTCTCTATCCATTCATTATGTTCGTCGTTTGTAGACCTGCTGAGCACCATCCCCTATCATAAAATGCACCCTAGTTGTTACTTCTAACAGACAAAGGAATTAAAAAAATAAAACGAGGAAACTGAGGATATACCTATATGGACTGAGAACAGCAGCTGGAATTTTCAATTTCCGGGTAAGTGGCCTCCAAGGCTTGCTCACCAATTCTGAAGGCTCAACAACCTCCTCCCCTTTCCCGTTAACAAACTCTACCCCTTCCTTTGGCCATATGGCATTCCCATACCCATAGGTGCCACTTGTTTCAAAGAGCCATCGATTGTGATCGAAATCTCCCGTCTGACTCCTCATCAACTGTGACTTAGTTGATTTCATCAGTGACAATCTCCTTTCCATTTTTGACATTGTACGTGGGGGTGGAAGGGGAAGTGGCCTTGTGCTTTCAACTACTTCGTCCAGATCAGCAGCCTTATACTGCTCCTTACACCCAGGACAAATGTTATCTCCGGTTTTGATGGCATCCATATAACAGTCCCTACATATTTTGAAATCACATTCACAAGGAAGGATATCCACTCCCCGCTCATCACTCATTACCTTAGCATCACAACCAGGGATGGCACAAGAAGATCCTTTTGCACCAGCCATCTGGGGATGATTTGTTTCTGAGTCAATCACCTTGTCCATGAGATGAGCTCGTGTAACGCTATTAAATCCACCAGTAAACAGTGAACTCGATACATACTGCTCTTCAACCTTTTGAGAAATTGAATCCATTGGTTGGTTGTCAGGGGTCGGTGGTATGTGCACCGTGTAGTTCATGAAATCTCCGCTCCCAAGTTCACTATCAAGGTCGTCCCGTGAATAACTAATATATCTGCCAGACGATGTTCTCCTGCCAAATGTCACCTTGTGTTCAGATTCCGATGCATCTGCATTTGATGACATGGATAACCGGCTGGCCTTGAACGATTTCGAAGCCATGAGAACTCAACTAAACGATCACACCAAGTTTCTGAAAGATGCAATGAAGCAATAAGTTCAATCTCCCGTCATCAATTTATTGTCATCCACATTAAATCTTAATTCTTCAATCTGAAATTTGCTGAAGAGTGCAAAAAAGGTTACAACTTTAAATAACTAAATTACTGACAAACAGATTAAAATCGTCAAGGGACCCTAATATCGGCAGTCCTAAATAATTAACACAAATCTCAATTAAAAAGATAATAATTTTACCCAGACAGTGATACCAAAAGGATAGATCAAAAGTTATGTTGTTAGCTTTACATTAACTTGTAGAGAAATTAATCAAGTCAAACATAGTCCTCCATAAAAGCTAAAACTTTCGAGATCCATTAAAAGAGGTTTGAATCAAGTCAAAACATTCAATACCAAGTTTGAAAAGGGCAAGCTTTTACATTACCATGCTATTTTTCAAAAATAAATGAACAAATAAATAAACATAGGAGAACGATGAAGTAGAAGAAGAAGATATACCTAGCTAGCGAGCAATGAAAGGAGGAAATGAAGATGAAATCATGTCTGAAGAAGTATATCACCACTAAAAACAAGGGATTGTGTATTAAAAATCATTTTTAGACCCGTTCTTTACAAATCTTCACCAGATCTCAACTGAATCTTTCAACCTAATCTAGAAGGATGATACTTACTAAATTAATGGCGAGATCCTCGGATACACTTATCAGCATTATACACACATATGTAATAAGCATATATACCTCCTTACCTGGAGACAAAAAATGGGAATTTGGTTAGTCCACCGCCTGCCTGCTTTTGCGGATAATTTCCGGCGTTTAGCTTTAGAAAGAGTCGTCGTCTTCGACTATGAGATGTTCGACAAAATGTTTGAATGCCATTTGCGTGTCTGAACACTTCCCACTGATTTTAAATGGGGTTTTCGATATTTTTGGTTTTCGGACACACGTCTTTTCTTTTCTTTTCAAACGGATATTGGTGATACGGTAGTATTCAACACGTATGGGGGGCATTTTAGGTATTCCACCCGAACGAGTAGAGTAACAGCTCACATGGTATTATTGTACCATTGTTATTTATTTTCATGCTTTTTTTCACATGCATGACTTTTTGGAACATTAGATTAAGATTTTTCTTAAAAACGAAAAGAACTCTTTAATGCGTGTTCTGCTATCGAAAAGTTGCCAGGAAACTGATAATTTTAGAAATTGGGGAGCTGCTTAATATATACACTATCTCCATTCCATCGACCAAGGCTCTTTTATAATTAAAATTTTATATTAAAAAAAACTTATATAGAGTAGTAAGACGAAGATAGTATTTTTATTTGTTTCACATCCTGAGATCTTTAATAAATTGCTGATATAATATTGCTATTTTAATAATGTTCGTATAGTTAGAGCAGTTTTTTGTCCAGATGTTAGACAATTCTATATTCATTTAGTTTTTACTTAACTACAATTAATTTTTTTTTTCTGATGTCCATCCAAGAACTTAAATTATTTATTTACTAAATTCGTCTAACATCTTTTATAACGTCACATAATTATAAATATATTATATTATATATATATGTATGAGTAACTTTGCACATACAAAACTCTTAAATTGACTTAGAATAAGAGGGTTAAATATATAATTCGATGTTACCACAAAATAAATAAAGCGACTTTTATTGTGTATTCAATTTTATAGAAATTACATATCGCGAGTGATAGAGTTTTTTTTTTTTTTTTTGTTACAAAAAAGTTAGGTGATAGAAGATTGTTCCTGTTCGAGGTGGTAGTAAATCACAAATTTTTTTAAGGGTTTACGGTAATAATTATAAATTATTTTTTTATTAAGTAAAAATAAAATAAAGAGTATTCAATGAAAGTCAACCTTTTTCTATATCTAAGATGCTAATAAACCTTACCAATAAATTAAAAGAGCATTGAATAAAATTATAAAAAGGTAAACTCTTGCCTTTTGTATGTTATATTTCCTCACATAAAAAAAAAACTGAATTAATATTTCTCTTTCACAACTTTGCTTTCAAAAGATATACAAAATTACAAATCCTCAACTTCCTTTCTTTTGGTGCGTATTAAAAACTTTTGGTATGTTATATTACCGCACGTCAGAAAACAAAAAACTGAATAGTTCTCTTCCATAAATTTTCTTTTATATTATAAAAACACTAATAATATAATCTTAGAGAAGAGAGAAAAATAGAATAGATAATTGTTATCATTTGATCTATATTTTCAACTCATATACATATCTATTTATAGGTTAGGAGATACACGATATGCAATAAATATGTTAGGTATTTGAAAAAACAAAAGTTTTATACATTAATGGAAAAATATGCTAGAAACTTTTGGAACTTGAAAATGAAAAAAGATCCATAGTATTCATAACACTTCCCCTTAAATATCCATTTTCAAGAAATTGTGTCTCGTTAAAACTTTTCTAAGAAAAAACCTAGAGAGAAAAAAATTCTAGTAAAGGAAAGAGAGTATACAACCTTTGAAAAGGAATTCATCTAGTATCATATCAAATCTTTAAGTCAACGCATCTCAATCTTATATACTAAATTTTTAAAAATTATAGTGGGTAGTGCTTTCATAAACAAGTCCGCAAGATTATCGCTTGAACGAATATGTTGAACATCAATTTTACCTTTCTTTTGAAGCTCATGAGTGAAAAAGAATTTTAGTGATATATGTTTCGTTCTGTCTCCTTTGATAAAACCTTCTTTCAGTTGTGTTATGCATGTTGTATTATCTCATCGTAGTTTATGCCACATGTTTCTCGGATATGCTTACAAATTGACCTCAACTAAACACATTCTCAACTGGCTTCATAAATCGTAAATATTTCTACATGATTAGAAGAGGTAACGACCAAATATTGTTTTACATAGCGTAATGATATGACTGTATCTCCATAAGTAAACAAATAACCTGTTAGGAATTATAACATTCGATGATGATGTATAAATTTAGAATTGTTAGATTTTGTAATTGTACAAGTACTTGCAGTAGTGTTCTATTAAAGACTATCATCAGAGACTACAAGAAATGCATTTGGAGAATTTAACAAAAGTCAAAGTTGGTCAAGCAAAATTAGTCCATCGGAGAATAAGTTTTTGTTCATCAGAGACTAACTTTTCGTTCGTCGGAGACTAACTTTTTGTTCGTCGGGGACTAAGTCTTTGTTCGTCGGGGACTAAGTCTTTGTTCGTCGGGGACTAAATCTTTCAGAGACTAAGTGTTTGTTCATCGGAGACTAATGTTGAAACTACCAGAGACTAAGGTAAAGACACTCCAATGCATGACTATCGCCAAAGTCGTCGGGTAAATCAACAATAACGTCAAACTCAAAATGACTATCGCCAAAATCATCGGGAAATTCTTTATCGCTGAAGTCAAGTGAAGCCCAAAATTACTAAGCGCAAAAGTGCTCGGGCATCAGTGGATAAATTGTGAAGCGCCAAAGTGCTCGGGTATTAAGGGACAAGTTCTCTGCATCAGGTGATAGGTTTCTCGTCATCAGGGGATGACTATCTCAACACCAGAGACTGTCCATCAGGGCATAAATGATCAGAAACTAAAGATGACATATGGCTAATAAAGTTAAGGCGATGAAATTAAGAAAATGATAGTTGACCAATAACGAGAGATTGGCTACCAACGAAATTGGTCAGGGGATAAGCTATAAGTGAACAAGTCATCAGGGGGACAAGTCGTTAGGGGATAAATATTCACCGATAAATAATGTCACATCAAATGATAAATGACTTGACACATCACACCTCTACCAGAGTTCTTAAATAAACTAGAAGCCTATCAAAAATCCATAACCAAGTTACATTTAGATTAATAAGGTTGGGAAGCTGATCTGTGAAATCTAAGAAATTTTGTAACGGTGATGTGACTTAATAGAGATGTTAGGTAATAGAGTTGTTAAAACTACTGATAAAGAGAAGCTATTCTAATTTATCAGAGTAGTTGTTAAAAAGCAGAAAAGATCAAAAAATGAAGTTGTGTGGAAAGTATACAAGTAAATATATATTCACAATACAGAAAGAAAAAAGAGTGACAGAGATATACGAAATACAGAAAGAGAAAGAATTTATACACTCTGAAATCTAACGCAACAAATTTACATAGAATTTGAGAAACAAGTTTTCCATAAATTGAGAAGCTATAAATTCAATTCTAGATAGCAGTTGTTCATACTTGAACAGATTTCAGAAGCTGGTATCAATTTTGATAACCAGATTGTAATTTCATATTCTAATATCAATAAAATACATTCTTATTTATTGATATAATTTATCTTGTTTATTAGTGCTGCAATTAATTTACAAATTATATCTTGATTTTTACATTGGGATAAAAAGTTGAAATTGTATTCAACCCCCTCCCCCCCTCCTTATAATTACTCATCCGGGAATAACATAACCCGTTTGTGGGTCAGATAAATAACATGTGTCTGTATAATTAGTTAATACTGCTTTTGATTTATTAGAATAAAATAATCTCATATCAGTTGTTTCTCGAAGATAACGAAACACATGCTTAACACCATTCCAGTGTCTTCGTGTGGGAGCAGAACTATATCTTACTATTAGATTTATAGAAAATGATATATCAGGCAGTGTATTATTATCAATATATATTAATGTACTAATAACGCTAAGATACGGTACTTCAGGATCAAGTATTTCTTCGTTATCTTCCCCAGGTCGAAAAACATCCTTTTTAACATCAAGTGACCAAACAACCATAGGAGAACTGAGTGGGTGTGCTTTATCCATATAAAAATGTTTTAAAACCTTTTCTGTATATGTTGATTGATAAACAAAAATTCCATCTGCTAGATGCTCGATCTGCAAATCAAGACAAAGTTTTATTTTTTCAAAGATCTTTTATTTCGAATTCTCTTTTTAGGTAATCAACTGTTTTCTAAAACTTTTCAAGAGTTCCAATATTGTTCAAATCATCAAGCATATAGCAGATGAAATGAATTAAGAAATGAAACTTGTTTGTTTCTAAGAATTAAGAATAGAGAATGAATAACTATTGTATTGTTAGAGCACTTGTAACAAATCCTCTAAAATTAAGTATGTCTATATTTTACGGAATGAAGTTAAAGAATTAAACAAAAAACTTACTACAGTAGATTTCTTATAATAGAGTCATATGTATTTTAAGGAAAATGATTGAACATCGATTCTCTATTTTTAGAGATCTACTATTCACATTCATTTTCTTAACAAAATATTTTTTTGAACCCAACACTTTTTAATTTTTCAACATATTTTTAATATATATACATACATATATACACATACACATACATATATATTATAATATATAATATTATCTATATAATAAAATATAATTATAAACATATATTATAATATATATATATATAGATATATATATATTTTTTATATGTATGATTATGCTATATATTTATATATGATATATATACAAATACATATAATATATATATATATATATAATATTTATTTATATACAATTGTATTTAATATGTTTTGTTATGATTTTGATTTTTTAAAATAATCATATAATATATTAAGTAACGTTATTATTTTACGTAATATATAAACTATAATATAAGTATATATAATATAAGTTACTTTTCTATAATAATTCATATAATATAATATAATGTTATATTATATTATACAAGATATGAAATATGTCCTAATTAATATGTTATAAAATAATTATATAATATTCTACTATATATATATATATATAAATAATGCAGTAGAACATAACATAATATAATATCATACGTACAATTATTACTCAAGCAATTTTATTGATGAACTAAAATAATATAACAAAAAATTGTATAAAATATAAGAAATTAATATTTTAAAATTTTAAATCTGTATAATAAAAAATTTGATAAAATTAATATGAAAAGATTGTTAAAAAAAATTTATATAAAATATTATTTACTGTAAAATATGAAATGAGTCAAAGGGAATGAGGTGCAGTTGGCCTCGACGAGTTATTGATGATTTATAATCCGAAGAATGGAGCAAAACGACCAAACGAGTAGCATGAAACAGATTATTCGAACGTTAGAGAGAGAATGACCAATATACCCCTGCAGTCCCCGTACAATTTCAAAAAACAGCCATCGATGAAACGATAGATCATGGCATAGATAAAAGCGCGGAATTAGCGCAAATGCAGTGGGGCCCAGAAGCGCGTGCCCATGTCATGTGTCCCCACTACTTCGCCATTGATTTTGTCTACACCGTCTCCGACTTTTGGTATTTTTGTAAGGAAAAATGGCTTTTATGTTTCTTGGCCAAAATTTTAAAATTTTGTGTAAATTATATATTGGTACATTTATTTTTAGAATAGAATTAACAAAAAAATGGAAAGTAATAAATTGATGGACATATCCAACACAGAACTAAATATGTATGTCATATTTTACTTTAAATTAATATATCTAAAGTAAATTAAACACACGTAATACTATTAGTTTTATGAATAAATTTTCAAAAATAAGAACGACTTTATCATTTGAACAATTTATTATGGTATTATTAAAAGCTCCTAAACTTATTCTTGTCAAAGTCATTTTAAAAATAATAATAATTTAATTGTTGGCTAATAATAATTATCTCTTTAATGTGAAGAGATTTAGATTTTAATTATTTAGGTTATGATTGAATTTTACTTTGCACCATGAAATTTAGTGCAAACTTTTTATGTATATCATAAACTTTAAATTGTTTTCATGTGATACATGTAATTTCGTTGTAAGTTTCTAATAGCACCCTATTTAGTCTTAATGCATTGAAATGTGACAATTCAATATCGTTCAAATGGTTATCAGTAAAACTAAGTATAAAAATACAAAACAAAAAGATTTTACATATATGTTTTCCTACATTCTATTCTCTTTATTACTTTTTTTTTCTTCACTCTTGTTTGTCTCACAAGACAGTTTGTAGAAAGAGAGTTGAATACAAACCATAAAATTCTTTTAAACTTTTACGAGTTTAGTGAATATATTGTATTAAAAGTTGCGAAATTGAAAGAATACAACATATCACAAGTGTTTCTGAACTTTTATAAATCAATGAAATATTACAAAAACTCACTGGTGTGAATGACCAGCTTCTAACAACCTTGTTGAAAATAATAGTTGCACTTTGAAATATGATTTCTACCTTCTCTCAAGTTATGAAAACTTGTCCCTCTCTCTGTAAATTTATTACAGCTGAGATAGGATCTGAGATAATATGTATACTAGTGTTTTTGTGTATCGCAGTGATATCTTGTTATCTCTTTCAAGTGTGTTATCTCAGCTACTCCATGTCTCTATTTATAGATACAGCTTCCTTGTTTTCTGAGCTTCCAAAGTGAGTTGTCTCCAAAAATATCTATGATATTCTTTGGTAATTGCAGCTCTGTCACATAACTTCTTCTTTTTGCATAACCTTCCTTGCACGTCAACTTGTTATGTAACATTTCTGGTATATCATCACACCAACTCTCTTATTTTTCTTTTATAGTTCCCATGATAAGGTATCTCTGCAGTGAATAAATTGGACTAGCTTCCACTTTTTCTCCTTCAAGTTTCTATAAGTTATCTCTGCAATTTACACACGAACAGCTATATACACATGCTAGTGTATAAGTATGATTTATCTCCATTTTTTACTTATTAGTGTTCACACCTGCAGTGTATAACTTATCTCCTCGAAACTTTTTTGGTAGTCAATCTCTTCTTATTGGACCACCATCTATATTTTAATTCCACTGCCTTTAATCATGAGTTAGTGAAATTGTGAAATCAACCATGTGTTATCCCAGATGTCATTTTTAGTTTCTGATTATTTTATCTCTTGATGGACAGTCTCTATTCATCAGTGGATATTTATCCCCTGACGAACTGAATAGTGGATATTTATCCCCTGATTAGTTGTTTTGTTCATCAGTGGATATCCATCTCCTGATGCGTTGTTTTGTTCATCAGTGGATATTTTTTCCCTGATGCTCGAGCACTTGTTCTTCAGGGATAGAAATTTTCCCGATGACTTTGGCGATAGTCATTTTGAGTTTGGCGATGTTGTTGATTTGCCCGACGACTTTGGCGATATGCAAATGACTTTGATGACGGTCAAATTTTTTTAAGGCTACTTTAATGCATTTGAAGTGTCTTTACCTTAGTCTCTGGTAGCTCAACATTAGTCTATGATGAACAAATACTTAGTCTCCGATAAACAAAAACTTAGTATCTGATGAAGAAATTTTGCTCGACCAATTTTGACTTTTGTTGAACTCTTCAATTGCAGTCTTTATAGTCTCTGATGCAAAACTACTACGAGTATTTGCACAATTATAAAATCTAACAATTCTAAGTGTTATACATCATTATCAAATGGTATAATTTCTAACAACTCTTTTTTGCTTAGGAAGTTTTGACTTGAAAGAATGAAGTTTTTATAGGACTTCATGCTATTAGCCCTAAGTTTCTTACTTGTGCACAAATAAAAAGTTTGAATTTTAACAATTGAGTTTGACCCAACAAACTTCGTCTTTTTAATTGTTATTTTTTATTTAAAAAATGACAGATGAGTTAAATTATGATATCAATATCAGACACATCGACTTATGATATTAAAAATGTATTATTTAAAAGCTTTCATCGCAGTGCTGATAAGTATTTAGTAATATTGATGAATCATTTTGTAATATTAATAGAACAATAAGTAACATTAGGATACTATTTAGTAATATATTATTCTTTTATGCTTATAACGAGCATGTTAAAATTATTGAAAAATCCTATTAAAAATACTAACGATGAAATTGGAATAATATTTTGATGGTATTATTGAAAATAATATCATTAGGATAAATTTTTTTTATTTAAATAACTTTAATTTCATTTTTTGTTTTCTTATTTGGCTTTATTCCCTTCGACCTTTGATGGCTTAAGGTGACTAAAAAAATAAGACCATTCAAACATGTAAAATGAGAAGAAAAAAAAAAGAGTGAAACAAAAAATATATAGAAAGAATAGAATGTAAGAAACATAATTGTAAAATTTTTTGTTTTCCATTTTTATCCTTACTTTTACTAGTAACCAGTTGAACAAGTTATTGAATCATCAAATTTGAACGTATTAGAACTAAGTAGGGTGGTGCTAAAAACTTATAATGAAATTGGTGTAAAATGAAATTCATTCTTTAGATTGTAGATTTAGGTCAATCTATAAACTACAGGCTTCTGCGGTTATATTTTTTATAGTTCCTATTACTAAGTGAATTAACTAATTTTTATAATTTAATTTTGGATGCTACTATCATAAATTGATCCATCAACATCTACGTTAGTAAAAATGAGTTAATATCAAGTGAACCAAAAGTTATCAATTTCAGTTATTTAAGGAAGTATTTGAAATTGCAAAATAACAATAATAATAATAATGATAAGGAGAAGGAGAAAATTAAGTAGAAGACGACAAAAAATGACATCCAAAATAGGATAGAACAGCTACAAAATATGAATATACATATATGTATACACACACACATATATTAACAAATGCAAATTATCACATGAAGTCCGTCTTATTCGTTGTTCCATTCTTCATTTTTTCAAAAATTATAGATACATTTTATTTTTTAATGTAATATTATTTATAAATCTTATAATTTTATTTGTGGTATAAATTTATAAGAGTTCGAATTTAAGAATTTTTTTTTTGAAAATTTTATGATATCTCACAAACTTATTTTGTACCAAATAAAATGTATATTTAAGTTTAAAAGGGCGGAGGGTTCTTACCATTATAATTTGAATAAATCAGCATATATTCTCAATTAAAAAAACAACAGATCTAAACAATAACATGCTGCTATAAGTACAATGGCATAAACCTCAAGTCCAAGTGATGAATCCAACGTATTTAGTATTCACGCTCATGTGCCGTACTACTTTAGAAGAATGCACTACCCTCCCATAATTTTCTATCAACTACACTTTATTTTTAATTTTTTTAGCTATCATATCACCACCAAGTCATCAACATTGGAGATAACATTTATGTGTTGTCATATATGAAAGCAAATATATGATTAATTATTATATTTATGAAAAATACAACTACTTTTTTATTTACTAATTAATTGTGTAAATCGTAGGGGTCATCAAATTGCCAAATGCCGAGTGAATATTAGTATCATTGTCACACCAATATTATATAATTAGGCTGACTCCGTCTCATAAAATAGGAACATTTGTATGGACTATGGAATATCTGATGACTAACCATAATATAATATAAAAATAAAGATAGGCGATAAATTATATATATATATGTGTGTGTGTGTGTGAATTTTCTTTTCACTTTATGTTGAAATGTGATTAAGTTGACATGGTAGAACGGTGGTATTTAATAATTTTTCACATGTAACCTCTTGCTTCCACGCCACTGTTTCAGACCAATGGTGATGCATGTATTTGAGGTACAACAGGCTGAAAATTATATATACTTTATCTATTTTAAAATTCAAATATAAAATTTTCTAAGTTCTCAAAATTAATTTACAAAATTTTATAAATTTAATGAGATATAAATTAAAAAATTAGCACAGAATGATAGTTATTGATGTTAACGACGTATATTGTAATATTTTTTTGTTAATTATATCAAAACAAGTTCCATTTATCTCAATTCTAAATTTCTAGAATTCTGCAATTAAATTTCAAAAATAACATAATTTTAGTTCTGAAACAGATGGAGTAATTGAAAATTCTCTAATGGTTAGAGGTATAAAGTCCAAAATCTTATTTGAAGTCGGTGATCAGTTTCGTGGAAAGGGTGGATATAATTAGAAGAGAAGGAAAAAAGAAAAAGTAATATCCCACAACTATTGCATATGCAACGGAAGAAACATGGATATCTACTTTTAATTAAATATAACACTAGCCTATTGTATATGCACCATGTGCGTGACAAAATTCTCAAGATCACAAATAATTTATAAATAATAGGTATATTATAAATTTGTAGGTGCATCCTAGCGAAATTACTTGAATGTATATACTAGTAATTTTTTTTATTTCCATTAAAATATATATTTGGAATAGAAAGAATATAATATTAAAATACCTTATAAATTAGAAGCTAAAAATAAAAGTTAGAAATTTGTTATTAGAACTTTTATTCGACAGTTATTTCTTGAACATTTTTGATTATTTGTTATCTCAATTTATGAGACTTCACTTTCAAATTTTATCTTAAGGAGGTTTCATCAATTTTTCTAAGAGTAATTGAATATATAGAAATGCTTCCACTTTTGAACCATTAAGGCAATTTAAACAATTACAAATACATTCTTCAAATCAAATCATTTCGTTACAAACTTTTCTAAATAGGTAATAAGTTTCTATCTCACATGATTGTAGGTTTTATTAATTATTTATATAAAGAGATTTTTGTGAAAATATCACCTCTTAAATAAATATTAATATACCATCAACGACGACTTTACAAGTACTTTTACAATATAATCGATAACCAATTTAATTAAAAGTTAAGTTTATAATAATATTATTATCAAATATTTTAATATTAATGATGATAATATTCACTCTCTATGTTTTAAAAAATAAATAATAATAATTACATTTTATTTTATTTGTATAATATTATGTTGTGGAATTTTAAAATTTAAATTATGTAAAAAGTTTAACAAAATTTTCATATAATAAAAAAATTATTTTATTAGAATTTTAATCAATTTAACTAATGAGTGTTATGCTTTTGTATCTCATGCCATGCACGACGTCATCCTCTCTTGGTCCACTTTCTATGCCAGCCCAGCATTCACCGACCGGCAATGCCCCTGAATCTTCAATTTTCATGCGTTTCTCCATATTATTCATATGAATCATAATATATATGGGGAATTATTAATAGCTAGCATTGAAAAAAAATATGGTTTTTTTTAACTCAATATTCATCGTCTAAATCTAATAAGGACGGTGAGATATTATGATAGAACTTTTATTTCTGTTATAATTTGTGACGGACGAAATTTTTAATTTTTTCAATTGTAATCATCGTTTTTTTCCTTTTTTAATCACCATTGACAGTTTTTTAAAACTCTCAATGACATATATATTTGTATAATACTTTAATTATAACTCGTAATATGTTATCATCAATTTAACATCACTAATGAATATCGTCATAAATATCGCGAAAATAAATTTACATTTCACATCGTCAATATTGTCATAATCATTTCAAACTATAAATTGGGGAAATTTTAAAAATTTACATTCCTAATCCAATATAAAAAAATATGTATGTGTTTGAGAATTTAAATATTTTACAAACGATGATAAATCAAATATTTTGAAGATGAAAATTTTATTTCAAATTTAATTTTATCGTCAGTTTTTAAACTTGGACGGTAATAATTAGATTAAAAAAAACAGTACATTTTTTCGATGCTTAACCATATATCATTCCATAAATATATACATATTCCTCTCCTACTTACTTTTCAACACAATATAAAAAGTTTATTTTTGTAGTAATCAACACGTCTATTACATCATTTGATCGATCTAATGTGAGTTGTATTATTAATTATAACCACCGTTCATATGATAATATTATTCAATGAATTACTCTATATTATTTTATCTTTTTAAAGAGTTACATCTAACTTCACACTTCATTTAGTTATGAAATTTTATGCAGATTTCTTTAGTTTTGATTGATTATAAGTACCGATTGATTCTGTAGATTTACAAAGTACATAATAATTAAATTAAGATGTATCTTTAATTTTAATTTCAAAACGTATGAAGTGTTAGTTTGAACTATTCAATAAGTACCACTGAAATTAATATACTCTTATTATTATTGATATTACCTATTCAACATTATAGTTTCCCTCGGTAGTAATTAAATAGTTTTAGATATTTTTTGGGTTACACAAAAAATTATTATCTAAAAATTTACATACACACTCGTATACCTATTAATTATTTTATACGATTTTTTATTAATTTATAGAAATAATCGATAACTAGTGAGGAGAACGGCAAACTCCTAAAATTTCTTTTTCTTTCGCGTACCCATAAATTATGCATGATAATTTTAAGTGCTAATCGATAAGTCAAAATAAGACCATTTATTTGGACAACGTATTTGATGTAGCCGTATATTAGTTATACTCCGTATGAGAACCAACGTGAAAAATAAGTTGCTGGTACAATTATTACACGGTTAACTTCAAGTCTAACCACCGAGAAAAATTACATGTCAATTTTGAGTTTTTAAAAATCAAATTGACCGAGTTTCAAATGAAATTTTTTATAAACTAACTCTAAAATTTCAAATGAATCTCATAAAATTTAACTTTAAAACCAAGTTAAATTAACTCTCTAAGATAAAAGCTGATCTTATTTTTTAGAGCGGAGGACGTAATTATTAGCTCTAAGGACAATTTTGCGTCTGCCCATAATTATATCCAACTATCTTAAAATTTTCTTTCTTTGTTGTATGACCTGTGTTTTATACTTTTATCCCTAAACTTTGTCCTCTTTTGGATTTATTCAAAATATAGAACTTGATATGCTGAATACCCTTTATCAACTGGAATTGTTTTTCAAGTAGTTTAAGCACCATATTTAGCAACAAGAAAAAGTGTATGGTGGGTTTGGTTATAGTTCCACTCAAATCCCTTCAACAGAAATGGATATATTAATAATCCACACATATAGATGTGTGTGTGTGTGAAATGTAAGCGAGAAATGACTTTGCATCCACCACTTTCTCATGTCATATTAGGTAACCAACCGCAGCAACTTTATATCAAAAATTTGAAAATTAGCCGTGGGAAAAAGATAGAGGAATAAGTAGTAAATAAGTGTTCGGTACATTCCAAATTAAATAAAGATGTTCTCCCATTTTTTGTAATATTTTGGCACCTTTTCCGGTAGGCTAATTAATCAACAGTTACTGCAACATTCTTGTTTTTGTACACTTGCATACTGGTTCTAAATTAGAGGAAGGTTACCGTATAATTTCATTTGAAATGATGTGAAAACAATGTGCAACTTGAAGGACACGATCCGATGATTTTTTTTTAATATTATTATTATTATTATTTTATTTTTTTTGAAGTGACGGGGAACAATGAACTTGAAAGAGAGAATATATAGCCACCATAGACGGTGACGACAGAGAATACGATCAAACTGTTCTACCAGAAAAAAGGCAAAAGAAAGATATTGAAAAATTCCTACTTTTATTGGCACTATATCATGATTCTCATCCATATGAGAAGTTAACGAAGCCTAACTAGATGCTAAACAAGGACATAGAATGCAATATGCACTTAACTTGCGGGGGGAATGCAGACCATCTGCTGGTTAGCCGATTCATAATTTCAAAAAGAACATTTCATTGAGGTTTGTATTTATGTATGTATAGCATGCAATAATTGCCAAGTCAAGCTTATACATAAACTACTTGCACAATATGCAGAAACAAAGGCAGTAAAAGTGAGAAAAGGAAAAATAAAAGGCCCGTCTGTATTCCTTCAAATGAGAAGGATTCAAATCTGTACGAAAAACACAACCACCACATCCTGAAGCAAAACATCATGAATGGTTTGATGGAATTCGGAAATTGTATATGCAAATAAACCTAAAGGCTTATGAGATCATCTTTCGATGGTTGCTCTTTCTTGGTGGAATGACCCATTTCGGATGTGCCACCAGGGTTGTTTCCAAAGATCATCTCATCGAGATCATCCATCATGTCATCGTTTTGCCCTCCTTGAGCTCCACTGCGAGAACTTGCTGGCTTTCTAATCAAAGCATCTTCTTTCCCTCCATGGGGTGGTTCATCAGGCTCAACAGCAGCTGCTATCATAGCAGGTTCAGGGGCTGTTGGAGACACGGCAGGTTTCTTCATTTCTTCAAACTTGGATAGGACTTTCTGGATTTCATCATTCACACTCAAAGCTTCAAAGAGCAGGGCCTCGTCATCCCCCGCTGTTTCAATGATTCTCTGGACGCTATATTGACACTGACAACACTGTTGAACAAGCGTGGTTGTCAAGTCATCCTGCCAACACAATTTAACATAAGTACAGAACCTTCAGTAGTTGGGCCATCGGGGTATGAGGATTATTAATGTCACTGAATTCATGTCCTCAACTAAACAGTGCCTTTTTACCCAAAAGTAGTTGGGTAGACTAGCTTATACATAGGAGATGCAACAGTTTTCAACATAACTGCAAACCTATTAGTTGCAATATATCTCAAGACAAGAACAACAAAAGCTAATAGGATAGTTGATTATTTGAAATAAAATTGTACATCAGCCTGAGATGGTCTAGCAAATTCAGAGAATTAAACCACAGTTTTATCCACATCACAAGAGTTCAACTCCGCTTAATTATTTGGAACAGGACAAACAATGGTAACAGAATTACACTTGACAAGATAGTCTTGCTTGAGAGAGTACCGGAATAACCTTAAGTTTCTTCTAGTGATATATAAATCCAACCAAACTATCAAGCAGAGTATCATTTTACATATTGAGATCCATCTAGAGTACCCTTGTAAAAGAAATCATCCCCAAACTAAGGGGACAAAATAACACAAGAACAATATCTTTCTACCAACATTTACTTAAAAGTATCTTTTTCAGAGGATTATGCCTGGACTATCCAACTTTGATTATCTGATATACAGGACTACAGTATGTTCACCTGTTTCCAAAAGAACAATACTAGTTTAACTGGATGACATAGTCGTTAGATTCAATACCGTCAGTTATGCAATTTTTAAGTTCTTGCCTTTCAATCTGTTATGAGGCTCTACAATAATCCATAAGCAGAATATCAAGAATGTACTGTTAAAAGTTAGATGGCCATCAAACTAATTTATAGAACTAGAGAAGGAAAAAATTACAAAGAAAAATCACAGAAACATCTCTATTTTCAGTTATTAAAAATTATAAGTGATAAAGATAATCTGTTAAGTTAGTACAATGGGGGAAAATAGGTATTGGGTGCATAAGGAATATTGCACTTACCTAACAGTTAGAATTGAATATAAATCAGTTAGAAATGAATATAAATGTGTAATAGCATTTTAATATAATATAGATTCAGAATTTAATGATTAAAATCGATATCACAATAAATTTTTAATCTGTGCGAAATATAATAAATATGCTCTTACAGTATCTATTACTTAACACTTGGAAACTTAAATAATACATATGATTATAATGTAAATAAATAAATAAACAGATTGACATAAATAACACAAGATGTAACAGCAATACACCAAATGTAATAATTTAATGTAAACGTGTCTACATCGAATCATCACTTTTTAATTTTAATTTTTATTACTATTTCAGGGTGTTGGGGTTTTGTTTTTGGGTGTTGGGGGTTGGGTTGGGGGGGCGGGGCTTGGGAAGGTTGGGGGTGACGAAGTTATCACCGAATAGAGTGGGAAGATAGGAACATGTGTGTGTGTGAGAGAGAGAGTGTGTTGCCGACGGCAACAAGTCCTCTCAACAACATTCCTTACCCCAATAACTTCAGCCAATCTAATCTCTATTGTCTTCCAAAGCCTTAAAAGGTATTTTATCATGATGATCACTAGTCATTACAAGATGTACCACTATGGAGTACCCATTATGCACCCCAAAACAAAAGTTTGGGAAAAAGTATGGACACATGGACACTACTTCGAGGGGTGCTAGACCATGTCGAATACATGTCGGACACGACACCCTTCGAACAAATGACCGACATGTACTCATTTTATTTAATTATATAACACTGGCCACTTGAGTATATTCCTATTCCAAGGTTGACTGGCTAGAGAATTCTATCCTCATCTCTTTTGTCTCACTCCTTAGTCTCAAAAGGCGGAACCAATCTTTGACGTACATTATGTCCGTTTAACAAATACTGAACTCGTTGTTTAAGTAATAACTACATTTTCAATTTTATCCCTAAGCTTCATTAATATAAACATGAAAACAAAGAATTAAACCATCTACTTATGTTATATTTATTATATCTTGTAGAATAATTTTAACAGATTGTAGTTAATAACTTGATCATATCTAATCCCCTATTTACGAAAACTCCGTGTCTCATACATGTTGTATCCATGTCTTTTCTAAGTACTTCTTAGGGTCAAAGGTACCCATACCAAACCTGTGGCAGGATTTCACCCCTAAAAATTCAAATTTGTTAATAAACAGTGACTGACAAGTCAAAAGAAGAAATTACCAACTGTACCAAACCTGCGATGGGATTTTAGCCCTGAAAATTCAAATTAGTTAATGAACTTAGATTGACAAGCCAAAAGAAGAAATTCCCAAGGCACATTTATGTTCAACAAGAGAGATTCATGGTTTCCTAAAATTTTGTTCACAAGGTGGAGGACTTAATCAAAAACAAAAGTTTAAAATGAAATTAAGAAAAAAGTGCAAGAGACACAAACAGGAATACTATCAACAAGGACAAGCTCTGCGTCCTAGATATGAAGGACAAGCTCTGTGTCTTGGATGAGATTACGAGAATACAACAGATGCAAATCAATATTTTAGTGTTAAATTTAGTATTAATTGAACCATTACATCTACATTTAAGGGCAGATTCAAAAATAATAAAAATACCTGTAAAGCATCTTGTTGTGGTGAAGAGGTCAAAACAGTGTTAAGAAGTTCGATGCTGTTTCTTGCCACATCAAATGCTTCCTTTCTTTGTTCAGCTGAAAAACTTATCTCAGGGACCTCGTGGTGCATTTGTTGTTCCAGACTAGCATTTGGTTCTGAAGCTGTGATTGAACGAGGAGGAGTGAATATCGGAACCAAACTCTCAGTATCACGTCCAGGGAAACGTATACCTCTTGATTTTAAGCTCTACAAAACAAACAAATCTCAAAATGAAAACGTGTTGACTCGTTGAGTACAAATCATAAGAAAGGGAACGGTACAAAATTGAGGAATAAGTTCTTTCTGTATTGGCATTAGACTGGGCATTTTGGGTAATTAGATCATTATTAGGAAATATGGATTACCTTGTAGGTCTCTTCATAAACAGGCAAATACCGGAGCTCATCGGAGGACTCTCCCCACGCTTCAATCAGAATCAAAGCCTTGTTGCGGTTATTAACAACAGTCTGGGGATCATCAATCAACTTCACCATCTCATCAAGCACCCTCTCTGCTGCAATCTCAGCAAATCCCTTATCGCAATTCTTGGATATAGTTTCAAGCAACACCAAAGACAAGTACTGAACCCTAGGGATCTTCAATACGATACGTTTCTTTATACCCCGAATCAGTTCAATGCTATTAACCCTGTCATTATTCATCATGTCACAAAGCTCGAGATTTGTAGCCCAATCAGGTTCGTCCAAAGTTTCGGCAGTCGCTTCCTCCACAAGCTTATCAGCCTGGCTTGGGCCTTGAAAAAACTCCTTCATCTTGAAACTAACCGAACTCATACCTGCACTAATCTTTTGTCCAACCTCAGACCCTCCAATCTTCAAACGCTCCCCCAGAGCATTGACTTTCTCCATCAAATTGTCGCTCATTTTTCAAAATTCGAGCTTTAACACACTTCAAACGAAACCTAATTTAAGAATTAATCAAAACCCTTTACTCCCAACTGTCACAAAACAAATCAATAAAGAACAACAAAATTCAGTAATTAACCAAAAATTAAATCACTTACAAAAACAGTTAAAAGATTAACAACCCAACTCTCAATACCAAACACTTTTGGGGGAAAAAATTGAAAAATCAAAATCAAAATCAAAGGGCACCCACGACACCATGAAAGAGTTGACCAAATCATACTTGCCCACTATAGCACGAACAACGATGTTTTAGATTAAAGTATTCATCGAACTACTGTTTCTGATGAAATAACAAAAATAACTACTTTTTTTTAACTTTTTAAAAACATGGATACTGCAATTGATAACATAAATGATCAGATCGGAAACAAGCAAATCAAACGGAAATGATCTCAAGTAATTAACGGAAAATCTATATATAATACCTGGAAATTGCAGGTAGAAAAGAAGGAACGGTGGTTGCGTTTATTTGAAGAAGACGACGACTCGGTTGGGAAGTTTCTTTGCTTCGCAGTTGAGCATAGAACTTCTTCCATTTTCACTTTACCTCCTTTTTATATAGACTCCAGTTCAGTACCTTTTTGCCCTTTAAAATAAATAATAATAAATTCTTGAATATCCAGTTCAGTGCATTTATAAATTAAGAGAAAATGATTTTCTTTTTCTGTAAAAAAAATAAATAAATGTGGTAGTTCGGGTTGAACTCAATGTTACAAGTCTGCTAGGCCGACTCAGACATTAAGACTATGTTTATGAGTTTGTTTTTTTTTTTTTTTACTAGAAAAGTAAAAAAATGGGTCATTTCTTGTGTTTATGAGTTTTTGAAGTATAGAAAAGAAAAGATTTGAAGATAAAAGTTGGCCACTTTTTAATCTTAATTTTTCTATCCATAATTGACAAGATTTGGATGGAAAATTTATTACCATTACTTTGAATGTTATAAAATCAATACTAACACTAAACTATAATCACACTAAAAACTAATATTAAGGATAAAATGGACTTTTATTTCTTTCTCTTCTTTTACTTTACTAAACTCAAAAAAAAACTTATAAATTTTCTATTTTATTCTATTATATCTATTTTTAAAAAAATATTCTTTTATTTTTTATCCAAAACTCATGAATATAGCGTAAGAGACTATTTAGTGCATAAATGAAAGTTTAATTAAAATTAGTCGTGATTAATCTAAGATAGACGGAGAAAATCGTTAGACGATAAATAATTGTTTAAAGTTTAGACGAATAAATTAATTGAACAAGACATATATTTACAATGGTAGCTCAATCAATTTAAAAATGTTGGGATATAAATCATTCCTGTATATATTTATGTGGAGTTGTAATAGTTTGAAACTTCAAAAGTTCAAAGTAAGAAACTTTATATGCTACATTTTAAAGTGAAGAAAATAAGAATTTTTAATTTATCTAGTGTATCGAGAAGGGAACTGTGATCTCTCATTCATACGAATATAAAACGTGGATTTTAATATTTTATATGTGTACATTATTTTGCACACTTTATACATCATGTAGACAGATATAAAAGGTAATTATTTTCGACGCACAACCTCAACATTTCAATATAATTACATCAAACAATATCATATATCCTATAATTATCGAAATATTAGTCTTTTATGTTCAAATTGATTGATATATTTAGGGGAAATTTAATATATGTTATATATCTCATTTCATTTGATAAAAGTTAGAAAATAAAATTTTCTTAACTAAAATTGTAATATGTATAAATAAAATATTTTTAAATTACTAATTTTTTCCCTAAATATAAACTTTAATTAATTTGAATCGGATATATTTTACAAAAAAAGTTACATTTAAAAAATTAAATTTATTTTACAAAAAGAGTTATGATTGGATTAATTATTTTTTTAAATATTATTCTACAATTTATGATTACGTTGACAATAATACAACAATGCAACTAGATCAATGAGCTATTTTCTTTTAAAAATGCACCTGATTTCATCTTCTTCTTTTTTATGGGCAAAAGAAAATAACATTAAAAACTCACCAAAGAGTAAAAAAGATGCCAAAAAAATTGAATTAAAAAAACCAACACAAACACAATTTTCTTACGTAATTGTCACTTTTTCATTATTAACAAATTCCATAAAATAAATTATTGCTACTACAGACTCAATCAAATTATAATATTAATATTTATAACAAAATACACACTCTTTTTGTGATTATGAGAAATCTCATGCACTTTGTAATAGATGGTGTGAAAGAATATTTTTAAATTCTGCTGCGAGCGATACTCACGTCATATTTAGCTGAATTTACAATCGTATCCTTGTGAAGTCCATAATTTGAAAACTTCTGGTTGTGTGAAGTCAGTAGTTTGAAATTTTCAAAAACCTGTTGACATTTCATAACCACCTACTATTTTTGAATAAATTTTGGCTTTATCTAAAAATTTCAGTCAATTTAAACAAATTCAATAATTTACTTGTTACATGCACAATCTATTTTCATTGTATTAAAATTAATGGAGGGTCAGGATTAGTATTTGACCCTCTACTCCGTACATAAAACAAATATTATGATTAAATTAATTATAATTGTTTAGTTAAGAATGTTTCAATTTTAGTTTGCATATAATTGAGAAAATAACGATTATTGTGAATTAACATGGAAGCATAAAATATAGATAAATTAGAAAGAAGTATAAATTCCTTTATTTGTTGAATATTCACCGTCGATTTTGTATCAACTATGCATCTGAATTTGACAAAAACTAACTTCTGTTTATTTAGTATATAAACTATTTATCTATCTATTATTGTATATTAATTCACAAGAAGATAACAATTATTCTTTAAGTTTATTTCTCAATTGGACTCTTTAGAGTTACTTTTCTAACCACAATTAAAATAAGGGCTACATCCTTATGTCTAAGTATTCTTAATTACATTAAAAATAAATATTCGCATAAATAATAACCAAATACTATTTTTAAATTTGCAAAATAAATAATAATAATAATCTAATCAATCTAAAAAAAGAAGAATCATGCAACTGAGCAAGAATAATTCATAATTAAATAATTATAATTAAATTAATTATAATATTAATCACTAATTGAACTTATTTCATTAAAATAATTATAACCAAATTAATAATAAAACAAAACATGGTCAACATAATTATATATAATGTACCGTACAAATTAAGACAATTAAATCATGCATAAAACACGAGTCAAGTGACAAATTTTCTTTTACTTTCTCCTATACAACAATATAAAATATAAATATGTGAAACACGAGATGTATATGTAAGATATAACTTTAGATAAATTATTTTTGTTTTAATAATTCTTTTTTGGCATTACTTAGAACAATGATAATAATAAAATGAAGAAAACATAAACTGTTTATTTTAGTTAACTGGAAAATATTTTTTAGAGTAAAATATTACATCAATTTATACAATTATTACATTTCAATTGTAAAAAAATAAAATAATAATACATAAAACTAATATGTAAAACATGAAAACGTTGGAAAAAAATTATAACAAAACATTATAAAAAAATATCAAAACGTTTAAAATAATAATAATAAAAAAATTCGAGTTGTGCACGAATTTCTATGCTAGTAAAAAGGAATGCAAAATACATATATAATAAATTTAGAAGCATCAACTCTGCACCAAGATTATGAGCAACTATGAGTGGCACGGGGCCAAAATATTTACTATCTATTTTAGAATAGAGCACATATTATTTTTGTTTGTTTCAAAACTAAATACATTTTTTTAATTTGGTGCTAAAAACATTTTAAAGTCTTTAAGTGACATAGCACAAATATATCTAGTAGTGATACTACTGGTGGTTAACGATATCTCTAATACCACTACTACAATGTGCTAATAATTTATTTATAACTCAAATTTTGTATTTAAAAATCGTAATTCATAAAATGTATGTTTAATTTTAAAAATGTGCAAATTTCTTCATGGTACTTATATTAATATAACAGTTGTACTTCCCAAAAAAAAAAACAAATAAAACAAAAAAGTAATGGACAACTTCTAGGTCAATTTATCTCTAAGACTATGTTTGGATCGCGTGAATGAGATAAGATGAGAAATATATCAAAAATTATAAGAAATATAGTGAAAAGTAATGATAGAATGAGCGATGATAAGAAGAATCACAATAAAAAAAAAAATAGGAATTGATCATTTTCTCATCCTTACCCATAAAATAAAATTACATATGAAAAGAATGCTTAATTCTACCATCATATCCCATAACAATCATAAAATTTTGTGATATTTTATAATAATTGGCATCGTTGTCCGTACAAACACGAGCATGTTTTTGTGTCGTTTTATATAATTTATTTTAAATATGTATTATATTTATAAATTTTTTGATCATTTAGACGTAATTACAAACTTAAAATTTATGTTGAACATAGATATTTGATTAATAAATAGTTATGTGAATTTATTGATTACAACAAAATTTGTTCATATTTATATAGTTTTGGGGGTTTATCCATGTTAATTTTAGTTAATAATTTTTGTAACTAGTATATTTATGATCATAAAGTGTTTATTAGTGTGTTTTTCTTATTTGGTTTTGAATTTTGATGATATCATTTTTTTTCTTCATATTTTAGTTGTGTATCTATGATTTGTTTTTTTTTTCTTCGATATGTAGCTAATGTTTATTCATGACTTGTGTGATTGTTGATACAATTACATAAATATGTTGAGACATATGTAGGAGTAATTACAATCGCAATTATTTACGTTTACATATATCCAATTTGGAGGGTTTCGTATTTTGTTTTTGTGTTGATTTTTATGTATAATTGGTGATTTTTTTATATGTTGTTGTAAAGGTTTGAATTGATGAACTATTATCTAATTATCTTGAACTCGTACTCAAAATTCGCTATATGAAAATTATTACCTAACTTAAATTGGAAAAATATAAGGAAAAATCTTGCGCCGTAAAAGATAAAACAAGAATAGTAATTAAATTAATTGAGTCGTATTAACTCGATTGAGTGAACTCAATGTAAAATTGCATTTAGAATTTTATATATTGATTACACACAAATCAAATTTATCCCTCTAATTCAATTTTCTCGATCCTCCAAATGTGGTCTAAGTACGAAATTCCCCAGTGATGTCCGTATTTTTCAATTACTTCGTATAAGTAATTTATTTTTCGTAAGTTACTGCTTGTAAATTATTATCTATAAATTATTTTATAAACAGAAATACACTGATAAAAAGTAGGCATACTATTACGAAATTTTGGACTTCACACGAGTGACCCGAAATTATCTGAAAAATAACTGGGGTGAGCATTGATTACCTTAGGTACATGGGCTCTTACAGGCCCAAACTAGGACCCAACAAATTAGGGCCTAAAAGATTTCAAGACCCAAAAGGACCATATAAAGTCGGAGTTTGCTGCTGTTTCTTCTTCTTATTTCCTCGTCTTTCTCCTCACGCCGTAGCAAAGACAGTTAATGGCTATGTGATTTCAGAACGTTCTGAAAATCAATCCCGGCCGATCAGTCGGCCAATGCACTCTCGCTAAATCATCTTGAATTCACTACATAAGGTACTTTTCGCTCTAATTCAACGTTTGAAGTACTTTACAATGTAATTTTCTTGCAATGTTTGCTTCGATTATGCCTATGAGGTGTTTGTTCTAATTTACTAATCTTATTTGGGTTTCTGTACTGGGAAGTGATATGATTTTTCTGTTTCTGGTTAGATTCTGAAGGTATTTGTAAGATGCATATATGTAGTTATGATTAAGTTGATGAAATTAAAGCCCTAGAGAGTAGGAAGAAGTGTGTTTGCCTTCTATGTTAATCCATTTGAACTACTTGGGGCCTATTCGGGAGCTACTACTTTTTTTTAGGGGGTGTTCATTTCCTCCCTTTTTTCTATCAAAAGCTACTTTTCACGTTAAAATCACTGTTTCAGTGTTCTTTTTCTTATTAATTAACTTAACTCTTAACTTTAATTCAAAATAAGAAAAGTTCGTTTTTGAATTATGACTAAAACTTTCACTAGATTCTTGACTTTTACATAATATTTTCGACCAAATAGTTTTTAACTTATGATTTGTGTTACATTTTAATTTTAAGCAACAAGTTAGATTTCTATTTTAATTCATAAGAGGAAAGTAGTAAACAAACAAGCCCTTAAACTTAAAGTCAAATTTTAACTTTTCAATTTTAATTCAAAAAGCAACCCACCCTTCTATTTTTGACTTTAAGCTAATTTTTATTTAGAAAAACAAGTTATAACTAAACACTTAAACAGTGAAAATTACTTAAAAGTAAAAAGTAGGCAAAAAAAAAAGTTGCTCCTATTACGGTAATGTTGGGGGATTTTTTATTGCTCTGTATGACTTAAGTTGAGGCCTGTTTGGGAACTATTTTTCTCCCAACTTCTCAACTTTAAGTTAAAAAGTAATGTTTAGCTATTTGTTTGCAGTTGTTACTTTTCAACTTTTAATGGAAGTTAGTTTGCAGTTGTTACTTTTCAACTTTTAATGGAAGTTATTTTGCAGTTGTTACTTTTCAACTTTTAAGTCAAAAAATAGAAAAGTAGTTCATGAACAGGTCCAAAGTTTTCAACTTTAGACTTAAAAGTTAGGTTGGATGGAATGAAATGAGTGGATAAAAAAAAAAATAGTGGTGGAAGACAATGATCACATAATTATGATAAGAGTATGAGAATGGAGAAATGGTAGATTGTGTGAAATTTTTTGGATGTGATGGAATAGAAAAGCTCTATCTAGGAGGATGAGTTTAAAAATACACATAATCTTGTGGGAATGGATGAAGGAATGAATGAATTTTACACATGAATGATGGAGCAAATAATGTAAAATTCATTCAATTCCATCAAACTAAACACAATATTAGTTTACACTATATGTTGAAGTTATAAAGTGTTCGTCATCAATTTCACTTAAAGGTCATAGTTTAAAGATTAATAGTTTTTCTGAATGCAACAAAACTTATGAAATTTAATTAACGAGAAAAGTTGGATATGAACACGTAAGTAATGCATTTTTATACTAAGAAATTTTTACAAAGTCATGGAAAATATCACAATGTGATAAAAGAATCAGTTACAAAGGATCTCCTAATCTTAACAAGCAGGTCCTTAAATTAGTGTCATACTTTTGGACTTTTTTAATTGCGCAGGTCATTAAAATTTATTTGTGTGTATTTATATATGTATATTAATCCAAATGTGATTCTTTTCATAGAACAACGTTATAAATGTTATGTAACCAGAAGTTATCAAGGAATATGAGAAATGGTTAGCATCCCCATACCCGTGGAAAATATTTATTTTTAGTAATCTATTGAAAGAATTTACCATTTTTAAGTACCTTTCCAGCACGGGGCGCCATATCACCATCAAAAACATGCTTCATAAATGAACCTCTTTTCTGGTGTATATTGTGAAGAGTGACTTGATGTTAATGTAAGAAGCAAGGATTCGGATTCATGGTACAAGTATTAAGTGGTTCGGCAAATTCAGAAAAATGATAATTCTGGGTCCATCCATATTTATAGTAAAACATATTAAATAGAGTTTTAATATACATAGACAGACATTATAATTCAACACCATTTAATAATAATTGATGATAAATTGTAGAATGTCTAAAAAAAACAAGAGTTTTAAATGCTAATACTCTCAAGAAACTGAGAAAATGTATAGTAGATATTGGTCGACTCAATTTGTATATATGGTCTGAATTTGCAAGTGTTTTGTAATATTTAAAGATTTTCACCAAACTACAAAAGGATCCCTTAGAGTATAAAAATCTGAATTTAGGGACTTCATAAGATTTGTAGACAGATTTTCACCAGACCTTTAACTGACTCCTCAAATTGAGAAGAAAGCTGGAACTCCAAACTTAGTAAATAAAGACTTGACTATTCTTGTTAGTCCAAGGGAATGCTTTGCCAAAAAAAGTTAAAATCGTATAACTAGTTCATTGATTCAGCAAAATTAAGATCTCTTGAGGGCTCCTCAAAATGAGAAAAGGTCTAGAATTCCAAACTTAGTATATAAAGAGTAAAGTTTTCTTGCTGGACTATAGGAACACTTTTCCAAAAACATTTAAGACAAAGAAGTTAAAATCATACAACTAGTTCATTGTTTCAGTCAAATTAGTGTTTTCTGATATTTTCTGCAGGTTGTTGGATCAGGTTTTGATATGATGGATATGACATGGCTCACTGCAATTTTAGTTGGGGCAGGCTGCCTTGCTTTGGGATATATGGTTGGTGCACGGTACCATGGTTATTTACTTTTCAAGCTCAAAACTGCTAAAGATACTGCAGTTGTTGGTGGAAGCAAGAAGACTGGGATCAAACAACCACTTGAGGTTGAAAAGCTGGCTGAAATTCTTGAAGATTTTAAAATGGTGCACATCATATCACTTTCTATATTCTTCAAAAAATATCTGTTGTATAAGAGATCATAAAAATTATTGGTTTTTATTTGGATTTCTTCATACTTTATACAGGTTTTGGTCGTAAGGAATGACTTAAAGATGGGAAAAGGGAAAATTGCTGCTCAGTGCAGGTAGCTAGTCATCGTTTTATTATTAGTTATTAATTTTTAAAATCTTAATGCTAGTTTCTTACATAACTGTAACTCACGCCCACACCTTGTTGACAAGCTTTAAACCACCAACCTCTTGTCTGGGGAGGAAGGGGATAGCCATTAGACCCAAAGCCAGTAGGTTGTAGCGATTGCTTTATTCCCTGAAGGACATGATATTTGCCCGTGATTAGTGTCTATTATTATTTCAATACATTATCAAAGCTATCTACAAACTTTGAAAAATGATGTCTTTGCCATTGTCACTTGCATTTGGTTTTCCCTTGTCATGGTCACCATCTGATATTTTGGAGCTGCCTGCTTTTGTCAAAATGAATTCACAATTTTATTCGTTGGTGATGCATTCAGTACCTGCTGCTGGTGTTTGTGTTTCTTTAACAAATGTAATAAGAACCACATGCATCTCCTAAATAACCAACTTAAAATAGAAGATGACATACTGTTGGGAAATAAACTTTCTGATAGACTTGATCAGTGAGTGTATAATCCTTAATGCATGTAAATGAATACACTAAATTCTAGTCAATTATGATTCATGTGTTTGATTTGCAGAATATTTGTTGTTGTTACACTTGACATTCATAAATATGGGGCTGTAGTAGCATTCAAACTAATAATTGTGTAAGATCTCAAGCCTCTGTTGAATCTGTTCCTAACATTTCACGAGTTGCATCCACTTTGAAATGGAGCACATTTCTTCAATCATTTTTGAGTGAATCCCAGAAAAAGAAAAAACAAAAACAAAACAAAACAAAAACAGAAAAACAAAAACAAAAATTATAGGGAAATTGATTGCATTTATGTTGAAGCAGGTAACTGATTCCCAAGAGTATGCATATTCAAGTTTTGCCGTTTCGGTATGTCCGACTTATATAATTATGTTCAGTCATGACTTTTCTGACTAAATTAGGGCAGAAGCCTTAAATATATTGCATTTGTACTGTACATGATTTTTCAGTTGTTTGTGATTGATTTGTGTCTTACATTAGTTACTGAATCTATTTTTGTTGGTTGGTTAGTCATGCAACTTTGGGGCTATACAAGAAGATCCTTCATCGAGCACCAAAAGCTTTAAGCAGGTAACATTAAACTAATTACATGTTCTATTGGGATCATGGTATTTGTTCTCATTCTTTTATTACTTGTTCATCTACAATAAAATCGGTGCGTTGGATATGGTTAACACTCGTCATATGCCTGAATATGTACTTCCATTTGGTCTTATTAGATCTGTGAGTACTATTGAACACCAGTTTTTTCCTGTCAGCAGGTGGGAGATGTGTGGGCAGGTTAAGGTGGTCGTGAAAATCGAAAGTGAGGATGAAATGCTGGTTTTACAAGTAATGCTAGCATCCACTTTGCTTTTAGAATGATTATGTTATGCCTTGGGAATATATTATATGGCTTCAATATCATTTAAAGTGCTATTTTCACTAGTTTATATTTTGTTTTTATATCACTATAGAAGTACGAAAGCGTGTGCTACCATACGTGTCTATGCTATTAGAACATGTAAAATATTGTCCGCATACATGTCCTATCATTGATTGTCTTTCTGCTCATTATTTGTAACTTCTTATTTGACAGGAAAGAGCGAAATCACTAAAGATACCAACACATATTGTGGTTGATGCAGGACGAACACAGATTGCCCCGAGTAAGTTATCAAGTATTTCGTTCTGATTTATTTTAATATAAAAATTATATTTCTCTGAAAGTTGGGTCTGAGGTTTGAAGGATTTTTCGGATGAAATTAAGGCCTTACCTGAGGTTTGTGGATGCTAATATTTGCGCGAAGTTAGTTTTTTTTATATCTTAAAAATCTTATGAGAGCTTTCTGGTTTCATTGGTACATCATCAGGCTGAGGTAAAAACTGGATCAAAATTTAATAATATGTTTCATCAATTTCTGGTGGAGTAAAAGCTTTCAAGCAGGGGTGGACGGAGGTAGGGACGAGGGGGGGCGTCCGCCCCCGCTGACTTCCAAAATAAAATTTTGTAGATAATATTTATCTTCATAATATTTGAGTATTTTTACTTTTTAGTAGAGAAATAACAATAGAAACATAGGTATTACAAACATTTAATTGGTTATGGACTCCAATCTCATTTTCTCTTCCAGATTCTCTAAAAAAAGATGATGGAAGTTACCATTTTTTTTCCTTTTTGGTGTGTGCATGTGTTTTGACTTTCCAAAATTAAATTAACTCTTATGCAAATATAAAATTTGTTTGTACTAATTTAATTTTAATCAACACTATCCAAATTTAAAATATACTTATAAAAAATGTTAATATCAAGTTTTATAATCTTAAACTTCACATTATCCTCATAAAATTTTGGTTTAAAAGAATTAATTTCATTTTATGAAATAAAGGCGACTTTATGTTTTAGAGATAATACGATATATTTTTGTAATAAACGCAAAAATGTTCTGCTTTAAAATTTCTCTGTGTTTTGTAACCAAAGGAAAAAAAGACTCAATGTATTTTGGGCCCCCATATTCTAAAATCCTACGTCCGCTACTGCTTTCAAGGATATGGTATATGTGGAAATTAGGATCAAGTAAAATCTGAAGTATCAGATGTTGAAGCAGCCAGGATCGTTATGAAGCTATATCTAGAAGGAGCATGAGTAAAATTAACAAGTACTGTTGGCCTTATATGGAGAAACTTTTCTGACCATTACAAGAATGACTCTAAAGTCTAAACCTAATAAAATCCTACATAAGAAAATTGTTATTAAGTTAACAATACTAATAATTATCATTATAACAATATCTATTTATTGGTCATTTCTACCATACAAATTGAAATTTCCAGCTTCAGTTGTTTTTCATGGTTCTTACAATTGATAGTTTGATAATCTATTAATATATATATAGTGGGTGGGCGGAAGTTGATTGGTATGTAGTGAAGTCTTATAGTATGTCTTTTAAATTTGCTTATAGTTTTCTCTTTGCTTTTGTTGATATTTTGCCTCATCCTCGATAGCTATCTATATTGTCCCACAACTTGTATCCTCCGTTGGAATAATCATGTATTTATCTTTCTAATTTTTAAAATTAATTAGTTCCGAATTTTTCAATTTCACTTTAGTTATTAAGTGGTGTGCTTTGTCTTTTGGCATTTGCTCATGACATAGAAAGGAAGGTGCCATAGTTCGTGTTTTTGCTGAGATGGAATTCATTAGCACTCCTCTCTATCACAAGTTTTACCCAATTCTTTGTGCATCTCTGATATTACTTCTTGGCATCTTGACTTGTTTTACCTGACTTATATACTATTTCCTTGTTCTTTCAGATTCAAGGACGGTAATGTCAATTCTTGGTGAGTACTTTTGCAGTACCATACGTGTATAAGGGGGGTGGACTTTTTTGCCTATTTATTGAATCTACATGTAGGAAGTTTGATTAAATACAATTAATATTTTGTTTGGTTTGAAATACAATCTTAGTTCATTACTCGTGCACAAGTTTTGCAATAAATTTCTCCATCAGTTCCATGCTAATCCCATTACAAACTTTGGCAATCTACGAATATTCCTTTCGTCTTTCCTTTTCATATAGACTACTAGTGGCAGCATTACAATACCTCCTTTTGGCAACTTGAACTTTTTGTATAATTTGTTCTACCATTAGTAACAATACTAGTTTGAAATGAAAAGCAAATCATATGCGACAAATGGATATGTTTATGTGAGACCGATGAATCTTTTATTTGTTCTATACTGTGTGTGTATGTGTATAAATTTTTTTCCGTCATTATGTATTCAGTTTTTATCGTCGATCCTGTTCTGTGTGCAGGACCTGCTGAGTTAGTTGATGATGTAACAGGTGGGTTGAAGCTTTTGTAGCGCGGAAACTTCACCGCCAATGAATTGATGATTATTATCACCCCAAGGACGGAAGCTTTAGCTGCAGGTAGCACATGTTATACTTTACCTCCGGGGCCAGCCAAATAGTGGAAATACTTTTAAAGGGGGAATCTGCTTGGAGGATCATTTTGAGTTTTTCTTCCCCTGAAAGAAAATTTGGAATTATGCCACTTTGTTTTTCTTTTTCAGCTTTAGTGATGACGAAGAAAAAGCTTTGTAGTGGCTTTGCACTCAAATGTACTGCTGTTTCAGTGACACTTCTTCTTTACAAAGTAGTAACAAGAGCTAGTGCACATTTCACCTTTTATGTGATTTTCCTAAGCTGTTCCCCTTGTTATGTTTTTCAGTGCATTTCAGACTCTCATGTATCTTTTCCTTCTGAATATTGTGGAGATACTAAGTTTAAATGCAACCTTTTTTTTTTTTTAACTGTAAATATTAGTACTGCCTGCTCCAATGCCATAACGGAAAAACTAATCCCTCAGATTTTTAACTGTAAATATTAGTACTGCCTGCTCCAATGCCATAACGGAAAAACTAATCCCTCAGATCTATGAAATAAGTTGGAATTTCTCAAAATAAGAATGTATTTTCTGTTTTAGTACTCTTTATTTTTATTTTTGTCAGTGAAGTGTTTCTCTAATTATACTGGAGAATTTGGTTTCCTTACAAAAAGGGGTGTGAATTTGGTTTCTCTAATCTGTCTCATACAAGTACGTGCACATCAGTTTCTAACTTAAATTTTAAGAATTTTAGATTTTTATAGTATAAATTATATGGTCATAATCTAAAATTTTTAAAATTTAAGTCGGAATAAACAAGATTCATATGTGACATAAACATTTTTGTGTATATGGACAACTCATAATTAAATTAAGATACGAAACTTGAAAGAATGTAGCATCAATTATAGTATAGCTGGCAGCATGTAATTTTTTTATTAAGAAAATATGATATACATGTAGAACGATATTTTTGACAATTAGAATCTTTTATGAAATAATTGAGTGCAGTCGAGCCTAAAATAAGCAAAAGTTAGAAACAATATAGGAGTGATAGTAAACAGTAAAGAAGAATACGACAATGACATCGTTCTATATAATTCATGGCATCATATTATACTTATTTTGAGATTAAAATTTTTTCTAGTTAGAAAATGTTTTAAGTGGAGCCGGATATTTGCTTTTTTGTTAAATAATGTTTGTTTAGACATAATTAATCGAGTTAGATGGAATCGATAGAAGTTAGGTGTAGATTAATTAAACATAGGTGTTATTGTCGGGACTGACTATGATCCTCTATGTTCTTCTCCCATTTCCGTTGATGTAATTAAAATTCTAAAATTAGTTCTAAGAGGACACGCGTATGATATCAGTGAGAATGAGATAAAAATTGAAGATTAATTGGAAGGTTAGCCCATTCTCTTACCATCTAATAATTAGATTTAAATTGATTGGACTGGACAAATTTTTTAGGTGTATTTACATGGTGTTATTCCTCCAATTTAAAATTACTATTTGTACAGTTATATATACTAAAAGAATTTAAAAAAGAATTTATAATAAATCTAAAACAACCATAATAACATATGATTATTGTTAACATGAATGATAACATTGATAAAATAATATTGTCAAAACACGTTGATCGTTAACTTATTCAAATTTTTATCTTGATTAAGTTGAATTCAACTAAACTCAAAACTAATTCAACTAGTTTATAATTAATATTCTTCTTAAATTTGTATGACTAAACTTTATCAAACACATAAACTCGATTTGACTTAATACAAACTTGACTCAAATTAACTCAGTTTATGACTCGGATGTGTAGAAAACTTTAGGAGAGTGGGATGAGAATAGGTATGGTAACAGGACAGATATGGAATGAGAGAGTTGTTCTCAAATCTTACCCGTTAAAATCCGCTTCTACCAAATCCGCTCCGCCTTGGCTCCGACTCCATTACCAAAAATTATTTAATTTAATTTAATTAATTAATATTTTTTTGTTTCTTTTATATTATTTTTTTACAAAATCTTTTAAAATCATTATAAAATATATTTTATATATAAACGAGTCAGAATCAGAGTTAAATAAGGTGAGATGATAAATTTTATATACTAACCTAACCTTATAAAATTTAAATAAATAAATTTTATTAAGATCAAAATTATACAAATTATTAGCAATTAGAATAAAATTACTATATAAGAAGCGGAGAGGACGCCATGGATCTCGGGTTAGCTATTTGCGATACTAAGCTAAAACAAACACAGCTTAAAATAATGGAAACCAAATGCATAGCAAATACTTAATTAAAATAAATAAATATATAGCTTCTCTCTCTTCTCTCTCTCTATATTTGTATGTATATATATCTATTTGTTTTCTGAGTGTGCTCAGAGTGGTTGCTGTCGTAGTGTCTGGGAAACGGAATGGAGTCACTGGTGATGGGAGCAGGGAGTAGGATAGACTAGTACTATCTATACTTCGTATAGATATGAATGGAGGGAGTAGGATAGACTAGTACTATCTATACTTCGTAGCATATATACTTCTTATGCATTCACGTATCATCGTTACAACTTTTATTTTTATTTTTTATTTTATTATTCAATACTTTTTTCTCATAAACGATTTAAATTAAATAAAGACAAATTAAACATTTACTACAAAATTAAATATCTTTCTTGATAATTATATCAAGTTAAACTGTTATAATAAATATGAGATAGAGAGAGTATAAATATATTCTATAGTAGATGTAGCAGCCTATTAATTTAGAGGCATTGCTTCGTAGCGGAATAAGAATTGAGAAAAATAAATCACAATAGGAGAGAGTGAAATTAAAAAATTTTTGTACTAAAATCAATAAAATAAGATATATACATGAATTTTTTTTTAAAATTGTAAGGATGATAATTTTTTTAAAAAAATTGAGGGCGAGCCCCTCCTGCTCCCTAAATAGTTCTGCCCTTGTTGGTAACTGCCCCTAGTCCCGTGATATTATTATAATACTAATATAATGCATGGTCCTCTCATGTACTCCTATGCAATAATATATGCCGTATCAGATACAAGTAAATAAAAAAGAATTATATTATGCACATATAATTCAATACTAATAACATGAATTAATTCGAGTAACGAGATTAATCATTTTATTGGTGGAATAAATTTGTGTTAGAGTTTCATACGAGATTATACAAACTCATTTATACGTATCTTCATCATTTTTTATGTCGACAAACAAATTAGCAATACATTTCGAATGACCATCTTTCATGGGTTTATGTTAAACTTAAATTGATATAGTTTTATTGAAGTGTTTACCTATATCAATGATTGTAATAACTAAATGTGATGAAAAATTTTATGCCGCGTTTGATCGAATGAATAGAATAAGAGGAAAAATAGATTAAAAATTAAAAGTAATTTAGTGAAAAGTAGCGGTGAAAAGAATGATGAAATGAAATGAAAGGAAAAATCATAATGAAGAAAAAATAGGAGTTATTCATTATACTACCATCTTTCACATGGTCCATAAAATTTTTCCTTTAGTAACTACACATTGATTAAAAACATTCATTCCATTCTCTTGATACAAATGCAGTCTTACGAATCAATGATAAACCACATCGATTTTAGACTTTGAAATTATACAAACTATATATACTTGTACATATGTGTGTATATATATACTTCCTCTATTTTTTTGTTGTCGTTTGAATTTTATATACATAATTTTAAGTAAAATTTTATACATATTAAAAATTTTATTTTATTTTTTAAAAATTAATAATAAAAAATATTTTAAATGAAGATTATTATGAATAACAAATTAAAATTAAATAAAAAATTTAATAAATATAAAAATTTACTTAAAATTACATGAAAAAAAAATCAAAAATCAACTAATAAAAAAAAGGAGTATATATGTATATATGTATATGCAGGAGTGTATATGTATGCATGCATGCATAAAACCCATTAATAATGTAGATGTGTGTGTGTGTGTCATATAAATATGAATTAATGTTGGACCGGAGTGTCATCTCATCTCTGCCACTTAATGTACTGTTTTAGTCCACCCCTCCTCCCAAGTCTTCTATTGACCCCACATAATATACTACCCATTCTTATTCTGAACACTACAATATATTCATTCCCTCCAAAAATAACAGGTGATATTTTAGTATGTACAAAACATCATTTAAAAGTACGCACAACTATAAATATTTATGAAAGAAGAAATTACTACTCTACATAACAAATACATATACTCTCCTCATATGTATGTATGTATGTACATACGTACGTACGTACGTATGTATGTATGTACATACGTACGTACGTATGTATGTATGTATATGTGGGTATACGTGGGTGCACATACTTGCATACGTGCATGAGTAAAAAGACAAAACAAAGACAAGCCAATCATAGAGTAATTGAGTACTAAATTATTGCGCAATATCTCCACTTTACTTTTACGTCTATATGTCCAGCTATATATATGCTGTTTCCTAATAAGTAATAACATTTCTTTTTTTCTTTTTTGACTTCATTAAATTATATAAAACTTTAAAAGACATATAACAAACATATCTATTAATTAATTAGCTTTACTTAGTAACAAACATATCTTTTTTTTTTCTTTTTGGATTTCATCAAGATGTACTCTTATAATTTTTACCAGTAAAGGAAGTTTACTATATATTAGTTGTGTTAGAAAATTATGAATTGATTAGTTTTATCGTAGGTGCTCCATATTGTTATATTTCTATTAATTAATTAATTAGCTGCTTCACCATTTGCCTCCTCATATACTTTTTTTTATAAAAATAATTTAAAAATAAATTCACTAAATGTAAGATCTAATCACAATAAAAAGAAAGATAATAAGCATAAATTTTAAATTCAATTGCAATATATGTGTACGATTCAACATTTTAAAAATAAGACATGCTTTGCTCATAATCTAGGAGGTCTTCTCAATTGAAAGAGTCTGAATTATGTCAATGTATTGACAGAACAAAATTTATCATTTAGATTAGTAGTCGTTACTAAGAAGATTAACTATAATAAAATAAATTATACTAGTATGACAAAAAAAAATATAATTACGCTGACAACATAAATTTACCATAACTAATTTAATCTTTATATTTCTCTCTCTCTCTCTCTCTCTCTCTCTCTATATATATATATATATATATATATATAAAATAAATAATGACTATGAAATTCTCTTAATATATCTACAATTAATCTTCATCTTAGAACAATGAAGTACTTTCTAATTAATAAAATTTAACCACTTTACAAAATATTTTTTGTATGCCTCCTGCACACAATGAATTGATATGGAACGGTCTGAAAATTACCCGAAAGGTCGATATTATTAATGATATAATGAAATAAATCATATTGCCAGTACGCAATTCACTATTGTTGTAATCAGAAAATTTGCTTTTTACCAGTGAACAACTTTTTTCACTAATTCAATTTACCAGTCAATCACTTTTACATTATTAATTCACTAAAATAAGAGTCAAATATATCCTAATAAATTTATTTAGTAAAGAAATATGTGCTATAAGCAATTCCTCAATATGTGGAACAGCTAGCCTACCAATAGACCAGGCGCATTTAATTTGAATTTAAGTACTAGTTAAGTAATAATTCCTTATAATAACTGTCATTTTGACTTTTTGATTATAAGTTTAATTTTATTTAAATTTAAAAAATAATAATAAAAAAGTTTAAATAATAATTAATATAAATACAAAAATTAAGTAAAATAAAAAATTTAATGTATAAAAAGCATCAACTAAATTTATGTGTAAAAAATTAAAACAACAATTATTATGAATGAGATGAAATACAAAAAATACTTTCCCTTTATACCTATTTATTTTTAATAATACTCCGTAATAAATTAAGCTTGTACCAGGAGTGGGACACACTTGCACGCAATAATGTTTCTACAATTACTTTTTAACACTAAATGACAAGGAATAAATTAGTTAATTAAATGAAAAATAATAATTATTGTTGTTGTTTCTCCTCCTTGCCCGGTAAAACTCTCTTAAAAATAGGATAGGAGAAGAAGTTTGGGAGTCAAATAGTTTTTTTTTTTTGAGGATAGAGGAACTTGAACCCTCATGATTTATAAAGATCGACGGATTTTTTTTTACTATAAATTTTATTGTTATCGGTATTAATATGTAAAATGAGACTCTATTTTTATTTTCGTCCGATAATAAACTATGAGGCAAATGATTTGATGGATGAATATTCGATTCTTTCGTATATTGTGAAAAAAATCCTATCTACTCTTTGCACTAGAGCTAGTGGTTAAAAATTAGATATTGTTCTAAAAAATGTAGTAGTGTTTTAATTTGATACTTGTTCATCTTATGGTAAATAAAAAATGCTTCTTTTTCTGCTGTCTCCTTTTGTCTTACTTTGTTTCTCCTTTTGCTTTTCTTTCTCTATCTATTCATTTTAGAAAAAAAGAAAAAGGTACCTGATTCCCATCTTTAACATCACCACCAGTTCTAATAGCTAATGACTCCCAACACTGCTAACATATATACAAGCTACTAGTCTATTTAATACTAATATATATACACACACACACACACACACATATTTAATTTAACAAGAGATGTGATGATCACTAAATGACCTTCCCAAGCTAAATTCCAAACTAGGCTTCTTTGATCTCATTTCTACAGTCTGGGATGATTGCTCCATTTCACAATAATTTCCATACGATGGTATTAATTCCTGCACATGGAAATCAATGATACATATACAAATAAATCCAGATTTTATATATTCACACACACACACATATATATCAAGAGATATATTGAAACTAATAATTAAAAATTAGATTTCACAAAGAAAAAAAACCAGTTATGGCATATATTCACAATTAAACAAAAATCTGTTTATATATGGAGCCCATATAGCAAAACATGCAAAATACAAAATAAGTTACAAATGACAGAATGTACCAGGTGCTAATTCCTTAGATTTGTTTGTGACTTTTGAGGAAGCTAATTAGTAAGGTGTGGATCCGTATCATGTTCCCTTGTCCTAAATTTATAATTTTAATACTCCTTCCCATTTACAATAATTTCGCTTTAGAAGAATTCATGGATATTACGGAGGACATTGATTAGCTAAATTTATAATTCAATGTAACTCTAAATTATAATATTACCTTTATAATAATTAGTCAAATTGACAATTTTTTCAATTAGTATGTACGGTTTCATTTGTCTAAACTATTACAATATATGTGTCAATTAAAATCTTAATAAAATTCTAAAACTGATTGTTATTGTGAACCAAAAGAAATATATAACATCCTATTAATCACAAATACTTATATGCATGTGTGCGTGCGGGTACATAATTAGTACCTTGAACGGAGGGTTAAAGCGTTGGGCAGTGGCCATGGTTGGGTTTCCATGTAATTGATCAGCATCTCTGCAAAGGAAGATCACCAGACATGTAGAAGAAGAGAATAAATATATATACATATATATCTCATTGGTATTCTAACTTAATATATTGCTATCAACAGAAAAGCCATGCATGTAAAAGTATTTAAAAGCAGATATATATATACATCTATATATCTCACGTACGTACGTACGTAGCAATTCTCTATCTTTCTCTGTCCGTGTGTTCCCCATTTTCATTAATTTGCTTTATACACATGTAGAAAAATGAGAAATTGGTCGTAACTTATTTTTTAAAAACGAGTTGTAGTAATTTTTTTATATTTTGCAATGTTTTTAAAAAATTGAATCTTATGGATGAATAGAACATTAAAAAATATGAAGATATGCAAATTTTTATAATTTTTAGTGATACATGGAATAGTTTCTATATCTACATAAAATTATACAAAATTTAGCTCTTGAAAAGTTATTTTACATCGTGAAAAAAATTACGATACACATCATACAAATTTATATATATATATATATATATATATCCACAAGTCACAACACACACATGGCTGGAAACAAAAGTAATTACGGAGCGTAATATATTTAACCCATACATGTGACATCCATTTCTAACTTTGATAGCAAAAGCTTCTAATTTTGATAGCAAAAGGAATTAAGCTAGCTTCATGCTTTAGACTATATATGAGATTTCAGAAAATTAGTTAAATGTGGGATTTGTTTTTTTTAATTTAAATTTTATAATTTGGTAGGGTAAATTATTTCATCACAATCTAAAATCTTAAAAATTTAAACCGAAACAAACTATAAATCATATAAACATATATGCACAGAGTAGTTTTTTCAAAATTTCACTTTTTGTTGCTTCATGATACTAAACTTTAAAACTTTCACCAACATTATTTCTCTCTCGTGTGTGTGTATATATATATATATATTATTCCTTATATGTACATATAATTGTAATTTTTAATTCTATGATATATTCCTCTTTGAACCAAATCACTTTTTTCTTCTATATTCGTGAAGCATTACTAAATTTATTTAAATTCTTTGGTATAAGAACAATATTAAGAATATTTTTAATAGATCTGTTCTGGTCATCTTTTAACCAGAAGAATAAAACCAAAAGTATAGATACATGCATATATATATATATATATATATATATATACAGACGCGTATTCTCCCCTTTTCTTTTGTTCCTTTCCAATTTTGAAATCAAGCGGACATGCACATACACCTTATTAGCGTGTAAGACTTGAAACTTAGAGCTCCACACTTATTTAGAACTTTTTATTTTTTAGAAAAAATAATTGATAACATATAAAATCAACAGACATATCACAGCCTCGTGATTAATAGTCAACTTACAAGTATGCGCGTTTGTACATGTGATAGTTCCACTTAGTATGACTCGCAGCAATATGTACATTATCCTCTTCCTAAATTCTAGATATTGCACTTCTAATAACTAGGGCGTTACAATAAAATGAAAAAAAATAACTCTCAACTTGTCTCATGTACTTATTATTTTTTATTTATCAGATTTTGTTAATTAATTAATTTGGCAGGCAAAGAGAACTGTAAGTGTGTGCATTCTTATTTTAATTTATCCATGGCATAGGGTCCCATATTGTGAATTATAAAAGGTAGCTTATATATATATAATGAGATAGTGAGCAGAGATTTTGAATATGCTATGAACTACTAATTAAAAAATGCATGCTTAAAAACTGATTGGTATCTAGCTAGCTACTTCCCATGCTACGTGACTAAAAGGTACGTAAAATATAAAAAAAAGTCACGATGACCGACAACAGCAAAGATATATTCTTCTGCTTTAAATTTGGTATTACTAATTAATTAATTAATTAGACACTATTTCATAAATTATCTTTGAATAAACACACCATTAAACATAAACTACTATAATTTTATATATCTATTTCTACCTTAATCAACCAATAATTAAGGTTCTTTATTTGACTTGCATAAAGTGAAACAGGAAACTGCATTTAAAATTAACATAAAAATTCTCTGTAATGCACTCAAAAGAAAGCAAAATTAAGGGAATATATTAATTGAAATCATATTGCCCGAACAAAATTTATGTCGCCATAACCATTACATTAATTTAATTTTAACAATATTTTTATAACTCATTCAATAACAATATAGCATATTCTGACTGCATAATTATATATTACTATGAGAACTGTTACGGTATCAATTGCCATCAGTTAATCAATCTATTAAAAACAACTCCTAAAATTTCTCTCATTTTCTCCATGCAATTTTTCTCAAGAAGCATAACAGCATTATGAAAAAAAAGAAAAGAGAATTAATCACATACTGGACAAAACAGATTCAATTTTTTCTAAATTATATATATATATATATATATATAGAGAGAGAGAGAGAGAGAGAGAGAGAGAGAGAGAGAGAGAGAGCTTTACATGGCTAAAATGAAAAATGGAGAGTATATAATATAATTAGTTTTAATTAACACATTCAGAATTGAGGTTCACCTTGAAGAATTGCTCCAGAGGCCATAAGTGTCAAGATTTTGTTCCAAATTCATCGCCCTTCCGCGTTTAACGGATGAAGATGAAGTCCCTGCAGCAGCAGCAGCTTCTCCTGATTTCTGCAAATTGCTGTTGAGATCCTCTGAATTCTCACCTACTAAATCGCTTTCAAATCCATCCGAATGGTTTCCTAGATAATAATATATATTATCAGAAAATTAATTATTATGGGGTACTTAATTAATTTTTAATCTTCTGCTTAAAATAAAGTTATGGAAGAAAAATAATGTAGATTAAATCATTTGTTGTTACCTGAAGAATTTGCAGGTCTGTCTGTAGTTCTTATCGTCCGATACATCTGTTAGAAAAATAAAAGTTTAAAAGAATGAGAATTAAACAGATAATTTTGCATATGTTTTCTTGGAACGACATTTCTGGATTTAGTGATATATGCCAGTCTTTTAGGTTACATATAAATAATGCATGTCCCAAATTGATGTATCAATATCATCAGCAATGCATGCATGTATTATTTGGTCAATATTTGTCATGCATTCATGTCTATGTATGTATGCATGCATATATGTATACTTTTATATATGAAGGGTAAAAAAGTAAAGAGGGTAATAATTACTGGCTGTTAAGAAAACCAATAATGAAGACATCATTGAGAAATGATAGCAGCACAGTACTCTTTTGTCCACTATATTATTGCAAAATAATTTATCTACAGATATGTGATCTCTTTGATGGAGAAAATGGGTAAAATATACTGTACTATTATATTAATATAGAATAAAATTATAATATCAGAAGATTTGAGATTTTTTTTTTGGGTATTGTGATTTTGAAAATCTCTCTGTAGATTGTGGTCCAAAATTTCTTGCGTTTTGTCTCACTCACTCATCCATTTATCTCTGAAACCAAGATCTATTCATCATTGATCTCCAAAATTACCACCTTGACTATATAAAATTTTTCACTTTTACTACTATTAATTGATTTTTATTTCTTACTTATTTCCATAAATGGATGGTTTCTTCTTCCATATAAAAAGCTGCTAATTTATGCTGCAGAACCATCAGATCTACATCTATATATTAGTAAAAGAGCAAATGACCAAAGCTACAGCTAGCTAAAGTTTGCAGAGAGCTTTCACCAAAACATAAAACATTGGGATGTGCAACAATAGTGACATTAATTGCTCATTGCTTTTATTTTCTAGCTCTAGCAAATGTATGTGTTTAATTTATTAATAAATTTTTCAAACAAAAGATCAATATCTTTATGATAGATATTGGATAAATGTAGATTAATCAAGAAATAAGAATTACTATTGTTAATTATTTAACAGAAAGATCTGAAAATCCCATATCTTAAAAATTTAAATTCAAGTAATTATTAATACTAAGGTATTAAGAAAATGCAAAAAAAGACCTATTGTTTAAATGAAGATTAATTACTAATTACCTGTAAATGGGATTTCACATGAGATAAGGTAAGATCCTTCACATCCATAAGCTCAAGAACTGACTTAGGGGTAGCTCCTAATTAAGCACCATATACAAGTATATATAATTTAGAAAAAAATTAAAGTATAATTCAAAAAAATCAGAAAAAACCAATCTTTAGAATATGGGTAGGTTTCAAATGGGGTGCAAGAAGAAGGGTATGTTTCAAAAATTGCCAAAAAAAATAAAAAAAACAAAAGATGAAGAGGGAAGATTTGGATAAAGATTTGTATATGATTGCTCACTTTCATGGCCACCAAGTAATTCGACAGCATGAACAAAACGGGCATGTAAACTTGTAGTCCATCGCATCCGAGGAGCTCTAGAGCTTCTTTTTGTGGGAAATCTTGACATAAATCTGGATCTTGAAAAATTGGAAATTGAACAAGTAGTAGTTGTAGTATTTGAAGAAAAATCTAAAGAACATTGATGTGGTGAAGAAAGAAAAGGAGTAGCTGCTGGTGGTCTTTGATGATGATCATGACTACTTTGATAAACAGGAATGCCTTTAATAAGTCTCAAGTAATCAAATTCTTGTCCAAACCCTTGTTGATGATGAATTTGATGATATTGATGATGGGGTTTATAATTATCAAGTTCTAGTTGAGGATTATGAGGCAGAAAGTTTCCATTTTTGTAATGGAAATAGTGAGGGAGAGTGTTGTTTGTGTTACTATTATTAGTATGAATATTGTGGGATGGTGATTCTAAGGATTTGTTGGTAGAATTGGGGTTGTGAAGGGGAAGGGAGAGCTCAAAACTGATGTCGGCGCCACCGCGGCCGGAGTCCGGTATGCATGATGATGATGGTGAGGAGGAAGAAATCTTGGTAGTGTGATGATCTAGAGACAATCTCCAGAAGTTTGATGGTGTTGGTTTTGTGTTTGGAGGGCTAATTTGAAGTGATAAATCTGGTTGTGCTGGAAACAACTCCATTGATTAATTTCTTTTTTTTGAGTTTTTGGTATTTTCTTGGTTGATGTATGAATTTGTAGAGAATTGAAGTAGTTAATTTAAATTGATATAGAGGTAGCTAGGTTGGAAGAATTGAGAGAATTAATAGTTGTTAGGGGCACATGAGTAGTCAGAGGAAAAGGGAAGGATGCAGAAAAGGTGAGAAATGAATACATGTTTATTGATTGTTTGTGTGGAGTATATGCAAGAAAATGACACTCATAAAGAGAGGGGGAGGGGGAGGAGAGAGGGTACTTTCTTTTTGCTATAGAAAGTGGGGTTAATTAGGGACCTTGAGGTACATAAAGAAGGAGAGAATTAAAAGAAGAAAAATTCTTTTTCTTTTCCAAATTTTTTTTTAAAAGTAGAAGAGGTAAAAGTAGTTAATTACTTGGGAGATGATGGTTCTTTTTCACTCCTTACTTTGAAGGTTTTCCTTTATAGATAGAAAAAGGAAATAATTTTCAGCGGTAAACTTTAAAGGTGGTGAGTTTTGTTTCTCCAAACCACTTTAAAGTAATTTGTATGTTCTGAACTTTAATCATCCTCACTATAATTAGTATTTGTTTAATTGGATATTTATTATTTAATTTGGAAAATTGCTTAATCATTGTGCAGGGCAATTAGTATTTCGGTGTTGCTTCAATATATTCATTCCTCTACACAAAACCCTAATTCCCATAGATATATTCTTTTAGAGACTTGATGGCATTTCAAATTTGTACAACTTTGAGTTTCTGTTTCATCATTTTTTATCACACATCACAATCAAGATTGAGACCCTAAGATTTTTGCAATCCCTTTAACTTGCTTTCTTTTTGTTTCCTCATCTTTTTTACATATGGAAATCCCATTTTGTTTTATGATAAGGAAGAATCCTTCAATACTAAATTTCACCTTTCAGCACGTGATTGTAGGGTATCTTCCACACACACACAGACAAAAACACACACATATGTAATCCTTATAATATGTGCTACTCAATCCCTTTATTCATTAATGTTAGACGTTTTAAAAATCTGATTAAATCTCTAATTTATAGTCATTTATAATTAAGTCCAAGAAAATTGTCACCTACTTATTTTCTCAACGTGTCCCTTAGTAATTATATAGCCTTTTAGGAACATATAATTTTAGAGGATAGTAATGGAATAAAACATTAAAAAGTATTTCAATTAATGTTTTATTTGATCTGTCTAAAAACTCTAAAGAGTCTATCATTTATGACCAGATGAAGTATTAATTAATTGATGATTATATATTTCACGGTGCAATATAAAATTATAGATTTTATTAGTTATTTATTTATTTACTTTTTCTGTTGATGGGACTTGTAGATTTTCTCTTGTCTACATATTGGAAAGCAATATATATATATATATATATATATATATATATATATATGTATATGTATGTATGTATATGAGTTTTTGTCGAGATTAGTAGGCTTAGAAATGATTTTAAGAATATGTTTAGAAATATGTACCATGTTATGGAATTATGGAATAGATTACTATATATTTATGAGTTTTTGTCGAGATTAGTAGGCTTAGAAATGATTTTAAGAACATGTTTAGAAATATGTACCATGTTATGGAATTATGGAATAGATTACTATATATTTATGAGTTTTTGTCGAGATTAGTAGGCTTAGAAATGATTATATATATATATATATATATATATATATATATATATTTAATAACATGTTTAGAAATATGTACCATGTTATGGAATAGATTACTAATAGCTTCACAGAAACAACACAACTTTGGAAAAACAATAAAAAATTGGAAGAAGTCCAAAACTTAGCAGCATTCCTTAGCTAAAATTCATTTCAAACGTGGGTTTCAAAATTAGAAATATGTTTGACTTTATTTATTATTATATAATTTATTAATGAAATCAGGAGTTTCAGAATTAATATGAATTTAATTAACTTAGAGGCCAAAGCAATAAACAACTTTATAGATTTATTGTAAAAAATAATAATAATAAAACATAAGATATATATTTTGATTTTTAGAATTTCACTAATGAATCATTGAAATCTAATAAGAATGTAACGAGACAATTAAGTACACTTAAAAAAGCTAGTTCTAATATAAGATAGAAATTAAATCTACAAAAATTAAGCATACACAACCACACACATACACAAAGATATTTGACAACAAAGAATTCGAAAAGATTAAATTAAAGTGAGAGAAGAGAAACTCAGAAAATAGGTTCACGGGTCATTTCAAGTTGAGTTTTGCAAAGAATTGGCATACACAAACAAGGCAAAAGATCTGCCTCAACATGTATTGCTTTAAAAGATTACTACTTTCCAGCTTTTAGCCATTATCTTATGTTTTCTAACTGTTGAGGCACAAAAGTGTCCCATGACCATAACATATTTCTAATTTCACCTACCTAAATCACTTCCCCATCAATCTTATATTTTTCTTTTAACAAACTTATATATATGAAAAAAGTGAATATGTGAAAAAACACACTTAACGGGTGTAGATAGCCACTAAAACCACATAATTTTTATATTAAAAACATAAAAATAAAATCAAAAATTTTCATATTAAAAAAATAATAAACAAATCTCCACTACCACTACCCATTACCGCTGCACACTGCCGCCTACCGTCCACCGCGGTCATGATGAGAGTTATGTTTGTTTAATTTTTATTTTTTAATTATTCAAAAGCGTCTATGCTTATTTTTTATAATTTTCATATTTTTTATATCATTAAAACTTTAAATTTATATAATTTTAGTGGTCATCTATACCTAGTGTTAGATGTGACTTACCGCAACATTTCATGGTGAACATTTCATTAAAAGAATATAGTATTCATTGTAAAATTAGAACTCCAGTATATTTTCTCTCTTAATTTCTATACATGTACATGTTTAAAGAGGAAAAAAATCACTAATATCTTTGTCTAGACCCAAAGGGTGTGTTTGTTTGTAGGATTACGAAGTGGATTGGACTATTTACTCCTATTTAAAAAATGATCATGTGTTTATTTTGTCATTTAGGATTGGATTAATTAATTATATGAAATAGTACCATGTTTGTTTCGACACTCATGATTGGATTATACAGTCTCATTTAAAAAATAATACTCCATATGAGAGATTAAATAAAAGGAAAGAATAACATATATTTCATTAGTCCAATTCAACGAAATTGCTATTCCAGCCATGTTTGAACCTGTTAATTCAGCTCTAAAATATTATTAGTCCAAAAGTATTATTAATTCCATCAAATTTGATCCATCAGATAAACGCACCCTAAATAGAAGCAGCTATATACGGATATTTAGAAAACGATGGCGAGTTGTATGCAAAAGACAAATTTGGACCACTGATCACTGGAAGTTGGAGATTTGAAAACTGAACAATTGGAAGTAAGAAAAAGGTGCTAAACCTGAACTATCACTTACAGAGAAACCATACTGATTACGACACATTGAACAGCTCTATGACAATTTTATTCCTTATTTTCATAACAAACACATGTATCAACTCTGCATTGTCACCTTCTCAAGCAATGGTACATACCTAAGTTACATGAACTTTCAAATAGAGTGTCCGGTCGGACACGGCTAATTTAAAGAACTCAACACTAATACGTCTCAATTTTATCACATTTTTACATGGAGCGTCTCACATTCACACTTTTATCCCAATATTGATTTCAGACATGGTTTGACGCAAAATGAAGAATCCATGCAACACACAAACAACATATATTGTCACAATTACATTGGTTACAAAAGAAGAGTACACTGTAATTTACATTAAATTTAGCAATTTATTTGCAGCATTCTTCATAATGTCTTTCTTTTGTGCTCAAGTAGAAATGCAGTGCACCTGTAATGGCTTCCGAAGCAGATTTACCGGAAATTATTTTGGCCTTCTCCTACGCAGTAAGTTGATCAGTTTCTCTTGCTGCACTTCTTTGTCCGACCCTTCATTGCATTCTCTGAAATTTCAACAGAATGTACTTTATTTTTCCTATGATGTATCTGCAGTTGTTTAGACCTTCTCTTTTTTCCTCTAGTTGCAACTTCTTGACTACATTTTCCTTGTGCATGCTCATTCGTTCCTGCATGAAACTGATCGAACCAAAACATACCGATTATGGTAAGAATTAATCTGGTTGAATTTCATTTTCATCTGTATACAGATAGCAATGGTCATATATTTGGTATTACTGCCTTACTGGGGGTTAGAAGTGACTAGTCAGCTATCAATTGTAGAAGCATCACAAAGCAACAAAAACTTATTGTGGTCCAAGTCATTCAATATAAATGGGATCCTAACGTAGTAAACAATTTCTAAATGGGTTTCAAAGTGCTTTTCTTTAAAGTTTAGATATAAATAGCAGGAGAAATCACCCAAGAAACCCACCCCTTGTCAGCAAAATAAAGATCACACAACATTTTTAAAAAAAAATTAAGTGAAAAAAAGAACACAATCAGTTAGTGAGGGAACGAAACCATGGGCGAAAAATTCATACATCTTACGCCTTTCAGTCCAATCCTTATATGCCATAATACCATTAGCACGAAAACATTATTTGCCCCAAATGTACAAAACTACCTCAGTTGGGACTTAGGAGCGCTGCCCTTGAACACCCCCCCCCCCCCCCACACCCCACACACACTTGATTATTGGCAGTTACCAACTATTACTCTGCTACATAAAGAGGCCCTGGACAGTAATTTTGCTATCATTGTTCAGTTAAAGTTCGATCAGGCGTAGCACCAATAAAACGTCCATTGCCAAAATGTTCCAACATTCTAAGTAGAAATCCTTCCCTTGGGGTTGGAATGTTGGATCCCCAGGTCTTATTGAGAAAATAATGTTCTTTGTACATGATTCCATCAACTTGAATATAACCTCTTAAACTACGATCAACATTGATGACATCCTTCAATAACTACTCAACGACAATTTTCAAAAAACCACCTCTAGATTCTATGAAGCCTAAACTATCATATGAAGGTCACAAGGTAATATAATTTAACAGTGAAGAGAGACACTTATTAGTGACATAATTACTTGATGCTATAGATGTTGATACTTAATCCAGGCAATTGTGGATCTCAACTAATCCAATATAACAAGAGAAAAGAATCTATACCCACCCTTTGTTCTGAGAACTTAGGAAAAGCAACATTATTCACAATTCTTTTTCTCACGTTGGCAGAAGATCCTCGTTTGTTCCTCGATGTCTTTACACCAGTACCATCAGAGATTTTCTCATCAAATTGCACGACCTGTTAGGCATAGTGAAAAAGTAGTCTAAAGTGCTAGCAGTAGGAACCAAGAAAATATACTCATATGACTGCTTGACATAGTCAGGCAACAGATCTTAAAAGAGAACAAGAGCTCGTATCAGATTATACCTCACAATAAGGAATATACTCATTGCAAGTTCCAGAGTTCATCTTTCCTACCCACGTGTTGATGTCACATTTCATTCGCTGGTTGACCTCCTGGAATATTTCTTCATCCTGCTCAAAAGTTTTGGCTGCAGCTTCCATATCCATTATGGTCCTATGTAAAGAAAGAATACAATGTCCCCTACATTGGCAGTTATAGGCTTCAATCTCTGCGTCACAAATTGTTTTCAGTTTGAACTATATCTAAACATGCAAAAAGTTTCTTGCTCAATGAGTTACTAATATATCATTCTTTGTAAAAATCAATCTCAAGTTTCCCGATATTCTTTTTATTATGTACTTGAGTTTTGGTTTTGGAAATCAAGGCTAGATAGATTAGCAACTCGAAATGTTTTGATTTCTCTTTTAAAAGAACTAAAACAACATAAACCATTTGTGCGATGAAAAGGTTTTTCTTACCATGAAAAAGACATATCGGATCAGAACAGGTGCACTTAACGTGTGACACATAACAATCTCGTTTGCAGAGTCTGCAATAGACGGTTCCTTGTGAATCTAGAGAGAAACTCAGAGATCCTCTCAATCTCTTTAAGCACCAGCGGGCAAAATGATGCAGCCTTATTAAACATGCAAATGAAATCTTGATAGTACGACGAGAAAGGAAATCTGCATGCATATCATCTTGATAACTTGAACAATCTGAAAGGAGCATTGCTTCGTTGCAGAGAAGTTCTTCAAAGGGAACAATCGGTGTTCTTCTAAGAAGTGCGTATCGTTGGCTAGCAGCAGCCCCAAATGGAAACCAGTCACCAGTAGCAAAGTTCACCGCCTCAGCACAGTTGAAGCCTGTAGACAAATGGAATTAATCAGACAGTTGAAATACATAATTCATACATGCAGAGGCCCATAAATATTACATACTCCCTTTGCTCCACAAAAGAAATCCCATCAACAACAAAGTAAATTGTTTTACAATGGAGACTCACTTTTAATAGTAATAGTACTGAAAGTCGCAATGTGCAGTCTAACATCATATAATACAGATTAGGTGAAGCGATAAATAAGAAGGAAAATGACCTCCAAACGCAACTAAATTTGTCAAATGGAGGGACCAATACTACACTACCATTTGGAGGGTTGGGGGCCGGGGGTGGTGGTGTTCGTCTCAAGAAACAATTAAACTGAATTACCTCGACTTTTTCAGAACAGGTCCCAGTTTAAAAGCAAAAAGTTGAAGCACTACTTTTACACTATTCCGCAAATTGATGGACTTCAATCATGTATGGATATGTACAATACAGGGTTTCCAATCCTAGCAGGAAAAAGAGGGAAATGGATACTCAATTTAAAGTGAGTGAACAGAATATACCATGGCTGAAGCCCGCATGATATGCTCTTGGAAAAGTAATGACAAACTCCCCTGGCTTTTGCACAGCCTTGTAAACAGGAACATCATACTTTTGAAGAATTTTTGGAGGAAACATTGTTGTTTTGTCCACAAGCAAGTCAAAAGCTCCATCCTCTCCATTAGTCGATAGAATTTCTCTACTATAGATATGTTGATGAACAACTTTCTCAAACTCAAGAGCTGCACGAGCAGGAACACCATACCATGTTTTGGGTGCCCCACAGTGATTATAGTTGATGCTGATAAAGTGAATATTCACGTACATTAACAAAGTTTGAAGGCATCAATTAGGCTTAGATGTTATGCAATAAAGTACTTGTACCTGTACAGATAATGATCTTCCACATGCCAGGCAAACATACTAAATATCATTCCAATGTAAAGCATGGGAGCTGAAACCCCCTGTGAAAAATATGAGATGCCATAAGCAATCCACAGAATAGACAGTTGGCAGTTGCAAAATCTAATTTGTATAAAAGCACAAAGCCGTTATTTCTTGAAATTGTCTACCAAAGAAGAGAAAAATAAATTTAGGTACTTGTTGCCATGTTTATCTTACAGGAATTTCATCCTTCAACAGTCTGAATGTTGATCTAAGCAGCTTCGGGAGCGTCTGAAAATGTAAATGTAAATGTAATAGCATAAATGAGATTACTAAGTTGGGAAGGAGTACAATATTCAACTTTTTCACCAAATATTTCTTAAGTTGTGAGACTAAAAGTAAAGTATATGCATCTCGATATTGATATTTTATTAAAGACAAAAAACATAAACGAAGTCAAAATAGTTAAACAGACATTAACATCTCAACTAGATTTATGGAAGGGGATAAAAGCAAAGGCATATCCAAGTGTAAAGAAACAAACGGGTATAACGTAATAGCTCTATAGAAGCAGCATAACAACAAACAAACGTTGGTTAATATGGCAGAAAATAGGAAGAAACATGAAAATAAACCTTCAAGTTCCATTTGCTTCTTCCTAAGTGATCACCAGAATCATTTGAGAAAGCACTACCATCAACATTAATTCCATATTCAACTGTTCTCTTTTTTCCACTTCCCATTTCATGCCAAAATTCCTTCTCCACATAATCTGAAGGAAGGTTTCCCGAAATACAGTACCTTCTGGCCATTGACTTGTTCGCAAAACTCTCAAAATCACGAATGGTGTACTTTCTGAAATATAGAACACTAGATTCAGCAGTCATTCTACTGACAAGGATTGAAGTTGTGGGATTATATTTTAGCCATAAAACTTATACACCAAAACTGTTAAGCAGGCAGTATTAAGTATTTGACATACATGTATTAACTTAGATTTACTGTAGTGTCCAGATTAGTACTTAAAACATTTCTCGTGAGGAAATACACAAGTATGATCCGTTCAGCAAACTATATGAAGTGAGGATGAAAAAAAAGAGCTAAAATCCACCTGATCACATATCTTTCTTTTACTTCTGTAACTTCCATTCTTATCAACAGCCACATATATTTTATCAACAATCTTTGCTAAAACAAACCATTCAAGATGTCTAAAGTAGCATCTCGTGTAGTGAAAACTTACCTTCCCCTAGTGAAGAAAGTGATCTTGTCATTCATATTCCATCTAGCAAATCGAAGAGGTTGAACTTTAGTAGTAAACTCAAAACCTTTCTTCTCTTTCATTAGCACCGTGCCAGCTGGCTTCGAAGAACTCAAAGGAGAAACAATCTTACAAATGCCTGTATATAACAGTTTTCTAATATTTAGATAAAATGGTAAGACGAAGATACAGAGAGCTGAAAGAAGTGATAACATTTAGCAAAATTAAAAAAAAAAAAAGAGAGAATAAGAAAGTAACAAACTAGAAGAACGGTGACAATTTCGACCAAGTAATATTTGTGATTCTAACTCACAAATAGAAAACAGGTGAGAAACCAAACCAACTCATAGCATTATAGTTATAAATGTGTTTATTCACAGAAATGAATGGAAAACCACCATATGTGTTTAATTTCAATACGATAGCACGATGAAGGCAATGAAATAGTTTTTGCCCCAAATACCAACTATTTCAACAAATAAACCTTACATCTGCACAACTATGTACAAGTTCTAATGAACATTTGTATTATGATGCACAATTCTGCACACAAAATCATACACATACACACACATGAATACATGATCCGCGAGCACATATATGAAATCACAGATGAACGAAATCACAGACGAACTCCAACCGATCATCATATATGGCCAAGGATTCAAAATTCGATGCAATTCATTTGCAATTCGAAAAAACTAACAAATTTGCAATTAGTAGTAACAATGATGGTAACAGTATTGATTGAAATGGTGGTACTCATCAAATTTGAATTTTAAAAATGCTTCTAATAGAGTTTGAGAAGACAAATTTGGGTTATTAATTACTCCATTTTGGGAGTCGAATAGTACCATAATTTGAAGCGTGAGGAGCAATTTGTTGGAGAAAAAGTAAAGGGTCTTCGAATTCGTGTTGTGAAGGACGGTAAACTGGACATTCCATCAAATTATCACTCCACCATTCTGAATCAATTAATGTCGACCCTTTATTTGAAGTTGATGAATTTGCATGGCGTTTAGATTTTTTCATATTTTCACAAGTTGTTATAGCATCTATCTTCCCGGAAGCAGAGAAAAATTTAACAATAAAAAGTAAAGAAAATTGAGAATTCTAAATCATTTGGGAAGAAGAAGTATATGGAGGCGCTTGAAGCAGAGAGAAGAGGTTGGTGTGGTCCGTTCATATTCAAATTCAGAAATTTTATAGGTTTAGTAACCGTTAACGGCTGTCCAATTTTAATTTTCTTAATAAAAATCTACTCTCGTTCCTTTTTTTTTTTATTATAAAAAAATTAGATTAGGGGAGTCTCACCAAATCAAGGATCATAATATTGGTCTTTTTTAACTTACAATTAATGATTCTTTTTGGTTCAATTGACTTTTTTTTACTTAAAATATTTTTTTTCTATAAATATATGTGTAACATAATTATGATCACAAAAAGTTTATACAATAATATTTCATTTTAATTGAAATAGGGGACTAAATATATAAATTGATATTGACATCATAGAATAAATAGAATAAATAGAGAGATTTTATACAAACAAAATTTGTCATCTCCTTTTTTTTTCTCAAAATATTTTGTAATTGATATTGATTTAAAATTATTTCTTTATCTTTCTCTATAATAAATACTATAAAAATTGAAAACTAAATTATACAAAAATATGAGGGTAATTTAAAACTTACAATTTAAGATTTTATTGAATATTGTATGTGATAATTATATTTAAATAAATAAGAATATCAAACATAACATATAAAATTGAACTTAAGAAACACATTTTGAGAATTAGGATTCAGAGTGTACAATTCTTATAATATTTAGATTTTTTTTTATTTTTAAAATTTAAACTCAAGCCTTCACCACTTCTTTAGGGGGTGGGATTGACTCATTCAATATAGAGATAAATAGAGAAAATTACACTAACCTTTATATTATTTTTGACCTTGGTGATCATGGTTAAATTGTTTGTAATTAAGTTAATCATCTTTCAAAAATTTTTGATTAAGGACAATTTAACTTGTCACATTAGAAGTAGACAGAGATGACATGCTAACACGTTAAAGTATCATTATTAATGTTAACATGTATATTCCATAAAAATTTATTTCTATAATTCTTAGAAAGAAAAATTAATTAACGTAATAAATGGGCCCGTAAACGGTAACTAATAATTCGAATTCTTTCGCATCTCTATTCGTTTAAAACGGATATTATTCATATTTAAAATAAGCAAATATTATTCGTATTCAAAATAAAGTTATCCGTTACTAAACAAATATGAGTGTCATATTTGTATCCGTTTAACATTTGTTTGAATCATCCGACGGATACTGAATATCCGTTATCCGTATGTCCAAATCCACATCTGTTATCCAGAATTCGTATCCGAATTGATTATTTTATAATATATATATATATGTGTGTGTGTGTGTGTGTATAACATGTATTTATATATTTTGATATAAAATAATAAATACACAAGCACACACACATATACGACTTGTAACATATATGTATTTGCATACTATGTAATTATGTATAGTACATTATTAATTTTATTAAATAAAATTACTATGTAGATTAATTAAATATATATGATATTTATTAGTTAAATATAAAAATAAGTCAAATAACATAAAAAAGAATGATTAAAATTTGAAATAGATATCCACTTCATCGTAGCTATATAAAATGAACAAAATTTACTTTTTATTTAAAGTTTGTTAAAATTGAAAATCAAAAATATTTTTTTTTGACAATATATTTTGACATAATCTTGTCCCACAAGAACTAGAGAATAAAATAAAAAATAAATGAAAAGAGTAATTAATGTGTTACATGTAGTTCATTTACATTGCACACATAAAAGTAATTAATTAATGTGTTACACACATATACACATTTTTATAACCATTAAAAAAATGAGAATATTTACGATGACTCTGATTTTTATTTTGTATATACATATACATACATAGATACATATGTGTGTGTGTATATATATATATATATATATATATATATATATATGTATATGTATATGTATATGTGTATGTATATGTATATGTATATGTATATGTATATGTATATGTATATGTATATGTATATGTATATGTATATGTATATGTATATGTATATGTATATGTACATATATATAAACTCAATCCAAATTGGATATTATATACACAATTATATAGTAAAATCATTTATCACCAATAAAATTCAATTCAATCTAATTTAAAATTAAGTTAGTATGATTTTCAAATTTCAAATTTGACTATATATTTTAGAATGGAAGAAGTATTATTTTCATATTATTATTTATAGTTTACTAGATTTTAAAATTTAAATGTAACATAATGATGGATGAAATTAATATAAAGTAAATAAATTGAATGATGTTTTGATTAATAAATACATATATATCAAAAATATTCTACGTATAAGTTATCAATATTATCAAATATGTAAATTATCAACGTAATCAAATATGTAAATTGTTAAGAAGTTGTTTGATTTAAGAGATTATGTTATATTTTTTGTTATAAATTTGGATTGTTCTTTTCTTGACAGATGATAAATTTGTAATGTGTGTTGAAATATTATGTGTTATACCATTAAAAAATAATGATGAAATGACTAAGTATGTGTTGTATTTATGAATTTAATGATAATTCTCTTTGTAAACTTAATTTTAACGGATGAAATAATAATTACAAAATCTTAGTAGGATAAGAATATTCGGATATTTTAATTATTCGGATGAACAAACGAAAACGGATAATATCCATATTCAGATATATTTTTGAATTTCGAATACGGATAGTAATTGAAAATATCTAACAGATAACGGATACGAATAAAATAAAAAAAATCGAATACGAAAATATCCATATATATCCATTTATAGGCCTAGTAATAAAGATAAACTATTCCAATATTTAAAATAAGTCAAACTAAAAAAATCTACGAGTAGTTTTTAAGAACAAGTACATATAATAAAAATAATTAAAATAAATCAGTATTGAAAAGACATGCTAGAAAAACTTTGCTTAATGTGTTTTACCCCAATTTTGTATTGAATAAAATAAAAATAAAAAATAAAAGTAGGCATGTTAGTATTTAGTATCTTTTAAGGATAATTATAAAAAAAAAAATACCTTCAACTATGTACTAGTTTCCACTTTAGGAATCATTGTTTCAATTTTTGCAATTACGAGATTAAACAATGATTAGTTTTCATTTTAGTGACCGTTCTTTTAATTTTTACAATTAAGATATTTAACTATAGGTTATTTTTCACTTTAGGATCGTTCCGTTAAGTTTTGCAATTAAGTGATTTACCTATTATGGTTTTTAAATATGATGTAAAACTTAATGTATTAAATGCATATTTAATGAAAAATATCATTAAAATTTATTATTTTTTTTCAGTTACTCAATTTTTAATAAAAATATTTACATATTTTATAATTCGCTAATGTGTCATAATAATATGTCAATTAAAGTCATTATTTAATGAATAATAACATTAAAAATGAGTAATTGAAAGAAATTAATAAAAAATGACTCAATTTAAAGAAAATTGAGTCAATTTCTTAATAGTTTCTTTTAATTGAGTAATTTTCATTATTTTCTTTTAATTACTTAATTTTAACGATATTAATGACTTTAATTAATATATCGTCAACAAATAATAAAAATATCTAGATATGTCTTAAAAATTGAGTATTTGAAAGAAAATAATAAAAATATTCAGATATGTCTTAATAGTTTCTATTAAAAAGTGATTTTGATCATCAAATTTAGATCATAAAAAAATATAATAATTAAATATCTTAATTGTAAAAATTAAAAGAAGGATCCTAAAATAGAAATTAACATATACTTGAATCTCTTAATTGCAAAATTAAAAGATCGATCCCTAAAGTTAAAATAAATTCATAGTTAAATATCTTAATTGCAAAAATCAAAAGAATAGTCCCTAAAGTGGAATTAACTCATAATTGAGAGTATTTTTATACATTTTTCTTTTTTTTTTAAAAAATTTGTGAACATGATATATCATAAATTTATGACGTGGAAAGTCGAATTGGTCATAATTGAAAACTTTTAAAAATTCAATAACTTAATTGAAGATTTTTGAAAGTTCAATACCTTAGCTGTAAAAAATTTAACGAAAATCACTAAAGTAGTAAATAATTCAATGTTGATGCATTTTTCGATATTTATCCTTTCAATATATAATTCATCTATGATAGAAGAGTTTGAAAATTTCATCATTTGCACATTTGATGCTTTGAAGTCACCATTTCTTTCTTCCACGGGAAATGAAGAAAAGAGGACAAAACCAGATGATAAAGAATGATTAAAGAAATTAAAATGATTTGGAACGATTAAAATAATAGTGTGGATAATAACCTTAGAATAAGTTAGTTCGCACCAGAATAAAAAATTTCAGCAGGATAATATTCATAATTTATATATAGAAAACGAGATGCAAGGGTCTCTGTATAAATAAAATTTTTATACTTACACTACAATAATACTAAATCACATAATTAATCTCGCTATTTTGAGTCATATGAAAGAATTTATATGTACAGAGTCTCTCACCTCCCTATTGCCAATCTCCCTATATGAAGATCAAACAAATAGCTGTTTTTTGGGGTGAAAGATTAAACAAGGAGATTTCAAAGCAAAAATTATGATACAGAAACAATATAACATAGTGATACTTTTAGTAATAAAAATTACTTTTAAGCTTTTAGCAATATTTATTACTTTGACGGTATAAATATTATTACGACATGTTCCTCAAATAAATAATAACCCAACTAATTTACCCATTCCACTCCTTTGAATGAAATGTAAAAGGAACATCATTCACAATAGAATCCCTAAAATATCCGTTATAATGAATTGAATTTAAGATCTAAAATTTATCTCTCCATCAAAATCATTAAAGTGAGTCTTTATTTTTAGATGTTTATTAAAATGAATCTTTATCTGAGATGTTGGTATATTCACTAAAAATAATATTCTAAAATATACGAAAAATATATAATTTAATCAGTAAAATAAAGAATTTATTTAAAAATTCTAGTGTGAGTGCTCTAGGTACTCATCAGGCCCTTACAAGGGAATAGTGATGCTCCGCAGGAGAATATACCTCAAGTTGTGCGACTGTAAATCTCTGTTACTCCGGCAGTTAGGCTGTGACTGTAAATAGATAAAGGAAATGAAATTTCCACAAGTTTATTTGTAATTACGGAAATGAAATTTCCACAAGTTTATTTGTAATTACTCATTCTGTTTAAAGATTAGAGATAGATATATATTTTTTTAGTTCTAAAATTAAAGATACATTTATATTTTTAAATTATAAAAAATAATAAAATTCTTTAAATATTATTTCATAATTCTACTACTTGGTGATCACTATTATAACTCTCACTATTATTAAACAACATAATAATACGAATATATTTAAAACATGAAAATTATCTTTAAAAACCATAGTTTTGAAAACATATCTAATATTTGCCACATACCTTCTTGTAGCGTTTTCTTCTATTTCGCGACAAATTTAATTTTCCCGACATCAAAAAGCAAAATTTTAAATGCACCAAATGTTTGATGCCAACTACCCATTTTAGCCACGTATGTCCACACGTATGTCCAAAGTTTGTAGGTCACCGATTTAATTTGGGTAAATCTACTTTTACGGTCAAATTCACATACATCTTTCACGAACAAGTTTTGTTAAAGAAGTTTATTAAATGTTGCCACTTTTTAAAGTAGGGTTTTAAATTTATTAAAATAAAAAGACATAATCTACCAAGTATTCGTGAAAATGATTGTAATTTGATTGTATGTTGATAAGTCCATTTCATTTCCCTTCACAAAAACTCTCACAGTGAATATGGGGCTAATTCCACCATTATCATCTATGCAACTCGATCTACACATTTTGGGTCCAACCTGTGTAATTAGAAACAGCCCCCATGACAGAAAGGAAGCATTGTGAAATGCGAAAACATGCAGAAAGTTATCAGCATAAATTGTAATCCAGCATATTTTCTATCTCAGCTCCATCGATTCCATTTTACAAAATGGATCGATTGAAGTCAATCATGCTATTAGTCATTAAAGTCTAACTTGATGGCTTAACTCATGCCAAAACATGAGAAGGCACAAAAACTTAATGGTTTAACTGTAACATGTCATCCAGCCTTATTCATCCCCAAAACAGGAAAGTAAAAAGAGAATATAATCATCATCCAGTACCTCAGCAAAGGCTTCATATGCGCAGCAGGCTAGCGCATCCACCTGTACAAGAGCCATATAGATAACATTAATATAAATATCTTGAAATATGGAGCTCAAAAGAACTTTTATCATACTCTTGTCAAGCAAAATGGAAAATATTGCGTATTTGGTTTGCGGTTGGAACAGGAATGAGAATGGAATGGATAAGGAAAAAAATGGAGGAACTTGGAACGGAATGAATGCTTACCCACTCTCATCATCTTTTTCATTCCAAGGTCCATCTTTTCTGTCATCCTTTCCTTTCACACCTCTGTTTTTAACTCCAACAATAATATAGTCCAATCCATTCCCATCCCAATTCCAACCGCTAACCACACACACCATAATAGAATAAAGATTGCTGCAGAAACACATGAAATTCATTGTTTGATGTAGCAGCTTACAAGAGTTGAGAGGACCCATACTGATTTCTCACCCCTTGCAAATCTCTCCCACATTCCATATAAATGGTGAATTTTATGAGTGGGCAACTGCGCATAGCGCGACCCAAATCAATATAACCCCAGATATGAGAACTTAAGGGGAAAGGACCCTACCTGTAATAGAACATGGGAGTGCTTGCATTGTAACATATCAGAGCATATCCAAAAGACTATTGGGAGTTAGATTATCTATAAAACTATCCGTTTGCTAATCCATAAAACAATTGAAATAACATTCTACTTTTTCTGAATATAGAGATGTAGAAAACACCTGATACGTTGTATAATATAAACGGATGATACTATACAATATGGGCATAATATAAGGAGTAGCAAATTATAAGATAATACTCTGAAAGTCTCAAATCTTGTGAGTGGGACATCAGCAATATGCAGAAGAAAGCAGGATTGAGGAAATTAAAGGAAAGATTAACCACCAATTGTGATTTTAATACACAGAGATCAACCAATTCTCATAAATTTAATAACAGCGGCTGTCGTTAAATGTTGAGCACATTAAATGATTCAAGTTTCAAATATTACCTTTGATGACAAGAGCTACAAAAATATATAGCTGGTAGCACTATATCAGCCCCTTTTGGAGCCCGATGCAAGGAGTCCTATCTGCTTGGTTAGATGATTCATATTCTTAGTTCTCTCCCATGCACTCTCTCGCCCAAATTTCAGCTCTTGTTCATTACGATCAACACTTTCCTGTATGTTACAATTAACCTCCTCAGTGTCATCGATGGACAGATCTGCAGACAGGAACTGTTCCCAGAAAATATCATTAATGCCTGGAAGCTTAGGAGTATCATCTAGTGAAACCTCTATATCAGGATTGGAATAAATCTCGTCAGTTGAAGCAAGAATTGCTGCGTCTAAGCACTCTGACATCAAATCTATATCCTCATTTCTAGAACACTTGAAATTAAAATTGGGGTTTTCAACAGTGCTTTCTTGAACCATCTCTTGTGTTCGAAAAAAGTTGGGCAACACTTCTTCGTCATAAGAATTTGCCACATTCACTTCAGGAAAGTGATTTTCTTTAGCATTCCCAGAAAGCACGTCACTAAAAGGTTGGGCCACAGAATTGACCGCTGAAGGATGACTAACAACAAATCCTGATTCTACCACCTCTGGAGAAGTTGGTAAAACTTCTAAAAGGGCCGCTCCGCTGGAGGAACTACCCCTGTCTAACACATCAGGAGGTACATCTCCAATCAGGAAATCATTGGCAGAATTGATATTTTCTTCCAACCTAGCAGATGCACTGATGTTCAGAATTTGCCGGAGCATTGATTTTGCTGCTTCATTGATCAATGGTTGACACGATGCAACCCGTCCATTGGACGATGCATTACTGTTCTTGCAAACAAAATTTTCTTCTTCTTGTTCTTTGTCAGGGAGTCTCCTTTTCTTACTCACTCCAGAAATGCGCCTGTTACTTTCATTCTGCTCTTTTACCAGCTGAGAAAATACGCCTGGCCTCCGCATGGCCTTTGCAAGAAATGACATCAGTTGTTTCTGACGCTGTTCCATTAAGTGAACACGCTTCGCAACAGTTTGCAACTGGTTGTCTGTTCCTTGCTGCTGCTGCCTCAACCTGACAAGCTCCAGCATGAGTACGTTTTTATCCTTTATAAGGCTTTCAACCTCCTCATCCATCCCAAACTTTCCAACTTCAACACAAGGTCCAACTGATATGGTCTGAGCCTGAGGAATATGTTGATAATTATGTACATTGCCTGCTCTTTTCCTACCTATACCCTTTAGCAGATGTTTCTGGCCTCTAAGAAACCCCTCATTTGCAAACTCCCAGCGTTCTGATTCAACCTTCCTAAAACCCTGCTTAAAAATAAAAAGGAATTTAACTACAGCAAGGGCAAATAGCAGGATGGGTCAACAAGATAAAGTTACTAAAAAGATTGGGAAAAATCTAGCATGAAATAAATTAAACAAATCTCATATATTAAATTGTCATCCATAAAAAAATAGAAAATCCGCTTATCAGAAGCAAGAAAACTATAGAACTTAAGAAGCAAATAATATGTACTGTATATTTGCATTTTGCAATAATTAGTTTGGTTTACAAAACTATCCGAGCACCAAAATCTCATCAAATAATTAGTTTGGTCTCAGCTACTTCATATATAAATATATACAAAACGATACTCCGCATTAACTTCTTACATAAAATTAAATTGTAAAACCAAAATCTAATCAAACCAGAGACTGAAACCTGATTTGGTATTTACTAACTTCATACCTGTAAGACTGTAAATTTAAAGTGAGTCATATATCTGGAAAAGCAGAAACAAAAATCTCACAACAAAATTATACAGATATAAGGCTTATACAGATAAAGATCATAGTGTTTTCTTTACCTATTTGCATACATGACAGAAAAATAAAGGGATAGATAAACGAACATAAGTGTTCAATTGTCTAACAAAGCTTGAGAAATTGTTGTGCTTAAAGTATTTGGGCAACAGATCCTTTGAAAACTCCGACACCCTCCACACCACGAAACTGTTCCCGGCGTTACTCCACGACACCACCGAGTCCGTCGACGGTTGCTCCACCATGTCGTAAGTCTTGCTCAGAAACGGTGGCGGCGAATTGGCGATCGAATTCGCGACTGAGCTGGTGGTGTTTTCGTTATTGAAGCGTCCCATGACTGTTCTGTAAAATTTTCAATTAACACCTAGAATTCGCATATCAAACTATTGAAATTACATCAAGCACACATAGAATTAGATGTGTTGTATTGTATAGAAATTGATAAACCCTAGATTATTATAAAGAAGAAGGGATGGATGGAGAGGATTGAAGAAGAAGAAGAAGAAGAAGAAGAAGAAGAAAGAATTCTACGATAAGAACGGACTGACACTTTATAGTGTGTTTTGAAATTTTGGGGAATATAATATATTGATTGATTTATGATTTATTTATGCGATTAAGGAGGTGGGCACCGAAAATTGTATACATATTAATTTATTTCTTACTTTTGAGTTTTATTTTGAAAATTTTCAACAGTAGAAAGATTATATATAAAAAAAATGAGAAATATATATATATATATATATATATATATATATATATATATATTTATTTTTATAAAATCTAGCATTGTTATTATAACCATATGATATTAATGTTTTTTTCCTTTAAAAAAAATGTGCTTTTATATGGTTATAATATATGAACTAAATATCACAAAAAGTTTTCAAAAAAAAATATTTCTCCTTAGTTTTAAATAATCTTTTAATCTGTACGGTTATAATTTTTTAAAATATTACAAAATATAAAAAATGATCGATGTATATAAAAATTTATATACTCAGCTGAACACCTCCATTTTTCCTTTATTTATACATGTGTACAAAATTGATAGTGATATTAGAATTTTACTATAATTGTTAAATTTCTAAAACAATTTAAAAAATTTAGTATCATATATACTAAATTTACGTTATATAGGAGTAAAATATATCCCATATAATAAATTTTGTATATAAAATAACGAGATGGGGAGATTTCTCCTTTTAAACATGTGGAGAGATATTCTTTCTATATCTAAAAATATTATACTTTTGTGTAATTTTTTATATACTTATCCTTGATTGTATAAAAAATATATATTAAAAGTAATGTTTGAACCATTTTAGGATCTTGTCAACACAGTCAGATGAAAAACGTGCTATATATTATTTTTAAAATAAATTGAACATGGTTTTGTTTTGCTTTTATATAATCTCTCCAACTTAACTTTGCTTTTAAATATGTTTTTTTTAAAATAAATTTATTATATAACAAAGTTAGGTAATAATAAATTTGTTATATGCTCCCTCCGGTTCATGATAATAGTCACTTTAAGAGAATTCATTGATATTAAAAAGTATATTAATTATCTGAATTGATAATTATATGTAATTCTAAATTATAATATTATTCTTACAATAATTAGTCAAATTGACGCATTTTTCAATTAGTATGCAGGTTCTCTATAAAAAATAAATAAGGATAATAAAGTAAACTTTTTAATTCATTCGCTTCGATTATTACAATGTATCAATCAAAATAAAATTTTAACAAATTTGTAAAATGACTATTATTATGAACAAGAGTGAATAATAATTTTTATTTAATATTGCAACACACAAGATGAGAATGGTAGAAATTTAGCGTTATCATGAATCAATAATACGTTGAAATTCAAAGTTAATGACAGTTTAATTAAGTTTATTTTATAGTTTATAATAAAATCACAACATAATTTGTATTTTAATTTTTTATAAATTACATTAATTTTAAAATTTTGTATACTGTCATTACTTTAGAAAATGAAAATGCTTCTCTAAAACTAACTAATTAAATGTTTAAATGTTATTTGTAATATATTTTTTGATATCAAGAAAAAACTAAGAACAAAGTTAAAAGTCTTGCAAATTTTTTTGATACAATAAATTGAATTAAATTATTGTTGACTTAGCAAATGTTCTCGTTATCTTAAATTACTAAGAGTTCGAATTTTGTCGATCGACATTTTTTTTGATAAATAAATTGTAATTCTTTAAAAATCAGTCATATGCCCTAGCCATAAATTGAAAAAATCTCCCATTAATTTAATCCTTTTTTTTAAGCAAAAAATGGTTTTAAAAAAATCACTATTGACGCATTGTAGCCTCTTAAGTTGACTTGACTTGAATTTTTTTCTTCAATATTTTATCATCAAAGAAAAGCCAAAACTATTGGAATAGATACCTTCCTTCACTGTCGACAGCACTTTCGTTTATCTTACCGAGTCTTTTCATTAGCAGCGGGTTACCTTACTCTTAAGAGTAAATAATTAAATTGACACCTAAATTGCGATTATTGAATTTAAGGGAGCTGAATAATACTTTTTGAAAAGGTAGAAAATTTTAAAATTTTGTAATGGAAAATGTACTACAAATCGGAGTAAGGTAACTCATTACCTCAAGTGATACTCTCCGCCAAAATTAAACATATATATTTTGTTATAAGTTATAATAATTAAACTAACTCAAATTAATTAAATTGTATTAATTTTTAAGTCTAATACGTGATATTTTAATCAAAAAAGTTAAAATATATCTTTAATTATAGAACGTAAGATAGTAATTAAAATTTATCATTTATCATCGTTAATAATGGATACAAGTGTATTACTGTGTGATCCTTATAATTTAAAATAACGATTATTTTAACTTAAATTTAGAAACGGAATTAATATCTTCTAATCTTGAACAAAACAAACCTCAAAAACTGAACAATTATTTAGACAGTTTTCGTATTTAAATGATCTGCTGCAAGTTTCATAACGGTCATTAGAGGATCAATGGATACAATGGCAGCAGCATTAGCAGCAGAATCTTCTTTGATTTCATACTCAATTGTGGTCTTGGTGATGCAGCTTTTTTCATCTTTCACAATAATCTCAAAACGAACCCTGAATAGATTAAATCCCAGTTCAAGGTACCCTCCTTCTACAATCTCAGTTTCTTTCACCATTGTCTCATTATCAACTTTTGTGAATTTCTCCATGTAATAAGTAAAAGGCATTACCCCTGATGATGAAAAATCAATTCAAACACCAATTATCATGTATAATGTCAAATAAAATGACCGGTAACTTTTGGTGCACGTGATATTGACTCGCTTCTACTAACGTAAAGTTTAGGGTTCAAACTGTGGCAACAACATGTAGAATGGAAAATAATTACACTTGTAATAACTGAGACAATAAGAACAAAGTCAAATAAAATGATACTCTCTCCGCTCGTATATAGATGACGTTTTAGAAACTGGTCCTATAATTAAGATAATTGTAAGTAGGTGAGAGTGTATTAATTGTTTAATATAACGTTTCTTGGAAATTATATTAATTTAAGAACAATATTGCCTAAGTAATTAAGTAGGGTTATTTTAGAAATAATATTGAAATGAGTAAATTGAAAATTTAAAATGTCATTTAATTATGAACAAATAATTTACTGTATACAACCATGTAAATTATGAACAGACATAGTAGTAAAGATTTAGGCGCCCATTCGAGATCAATTCTTTTTTTTTTTTTAATTTATTTTTTAGTTTTAAGACTATGTTCATGAATAGCTTTTTACTTTAGATTATGATCTACTTTTAATTTAAAAATTGACTTAAGCTTTTTTCTTTTTTGTGAAATTGTAAGTAAATATAAAAGTTTTCCTGATTGTCCATAAAAATAACTTTTGAATTAAAAGCGTGTAACAAGTAGCTCCTGAACAGACACTAAATTTAAAATTACAGATCAATTACTGAATTAAAAACTAGTAAAAAGTAGCTCTCAAACATGCACCAACTTTTATTTTTTATGTTTTTTTCAACTTAGAAAGAGAACGAAACATAGAAGTGTTGATTTATGTACCAGGTAAGAAAATGAGTTTGAGAATGGTTCCAGCAGAGCCATCACCCTGAATGACATCAATTTTGTCAATAAAAGCAGTGAGCCCCTTCTCAATTATACCTGCTAGTTGAAGAGTGCTATACACTTTCCACACAGCACTTGCAGCTACATTCACTTCTATTTCACCACAAACTGAACCAAACATCTTGATGATTTCTTTGCTAATTCTGATAAGTTTTTCAATTGGGATTTTGTATTTGTAAATGTGTGTTTTATGATCAAATGTACATAGGTGAAGTTATAAAAAGGTCGATGAGTAAGAGGTAGAGATCTTTGGAAAATGCAAAAGATCCCTTTTTCGCATAAGGAATAGTTAGCTGGCAGGAGCATGTATCTCTTGTTGAATTATATAGGACAAATTAATATTGAATTACATTTCCTAGTTGAGGTTTAAATAATTCTCAAACAAATTCTTTATTCACCGTCCTTTTAGACTTTAGTATGTAATTGTAAAAATCCGGTTTGTTAATATCGACTAAAGTGCAGTAACTCGAGTGATCTACTTTATATATTACTGGTCCAAGTATACTAATTCGAGTCATCTACGTTCACAGGCATTCAAAAAGATTTAAATATGTTGGTGACATTTAGTAGTAGTATTGAATCTTATAAATACGATCACTAACTCAAATATCATTGATGTAAAATGTCACAGTAACAACCCCTCCCCCAAATCAAAAAATAAATAAACAAAGCTATCATTTTAGTGTAAACTACCTATAAAATTATTTAACCTCTTTTGCTTGACCCAATACCTAAATTACATTTTATTGGAATGGTAGTTAAGATATTATCCCTTTCAGTTATATGTGACTAATAGTATGATTCTTATTCTGTTCCTATTTGTATGTGGCAACCTAGCGCTGTATAAGCCATAAGGAGTAAGTACATTCATGGAAAACTATTTTTTATTCGTTAACTGCCTATTTAATTTAATCAAGTATAAACAATTTAAAATTAATAATTAATCTAAATATAAGAGGGGCACATATGAACTTTGGAACAACTAAAATAACACTCGAAACATTTCTGAAAACAGTAGAGTCGATCTCTGTTGAGTTTTCACTGATTATGAATCATTGCGCCAAATCAAAATACAAAAAAAATCAAAAAAAATACTAAAAATGAACTAGTGGCTGCTGGTTTCACTACAGAGATGATCTGCTGCAAGTTTCATAATAGTCATAAGTGGTTCAATGGAGACAGCCGCAGCATTTGCAGCAGAATCTTCCTTGAGTTCATACTCAATTGTGGACTTGGTGATGCAAGTTTTTTCATCTTTTTCAATAATCTCAAAACGAACCATGTAGCGATTAAATCCCATTTCGAGATATCCTCCTTCTACAACCTCTGCTTCTTTCACCATTTTCTCCTCGTTTATCATTGTAAACTTCTCTTTGTAATATTTGAAAGGCATTAAGCCTGATCAGGAATCAATTTAAATACCACTTGGTCACAATTATAGACGAATGATATAATACGCGCATACACACACAGATATATGGACAAATATAAGGAATGTAGTTTGAAATATCATGAGAGCGTCTAGATCTAACTTTCAATCCCTCATCTCTCCACCTTTCTTGTATGTTATATAACAATGACATTTGAGGATGATTGTATTGTACAGTTTTTATAAGATTAAGGTAAAAACCTCTTTTTTAAGAATAATAATAATCGATAAAAAAGTTACCATTTGATAAAGAAATAAACTTTTAACCAATAGGATAAATGATAAGCTCGACATTCTTTTACTTGTGTGATTGTGTCCCTCCTTTTCTTGTTAGGATTGAAAATCACTCGGCAACACTTAATAATGCAATCAAAACATCAACTGCTTAATCTTACCTTTTCAATTATATCCTTGCTTCATCAAGAAATGATAAGAGTTGTGAGACATTATTGCACTCGATATGTTTAGAAAGCAATGGCATTAGTATTTCATTAAATTTCATATATGTCAATTTACAGTCAAAATTTATAAGAACATATCTAGATTTCTGGCGCAAGTGCAGTTGATTTATGAACCAAGATTTCTACATATCCTTCCTTTTTTTAGTTACAAAAAGTTATGTTTGAGGGAGATTATCATGATGAGTTGAACAAAACAACTATTCGCGGGACTTGGGAGTTAATTTAAGTAGTTAGAACACTCATTTATAACTTAAATATATATCAAGCGATCAAAACTCATATATAAAAATTTGGTTAATTCATAAGTGTAATTTCACCGATAAACAAAAAAAATACTTACCAGGTAGAAAAACTAGTTTGAGAATGGTTCCTTGGGAACCATCACCCTCAACAACCTCAATTTTTTCAACAAATTGACTAAGCCCTTTCTCAGCAATATTGGCAAGTTTGAGAGAATTATAAACTTCCCATGCTGCACTTGCTGGCACATTTACTTCCATTTCACCTGAAATTGTACCAAACATCTTGATTTCCTTTGCTATTTCTGATAAATTGAACTAGGAGTTTGTATGGTTTACAGAATTGTGTATTTCTAAAAATAGACTATATATAGAGATAAACTGTAGAAAAAGTTGATTAGTAAAAGCTCGAATCTTTAGAAAATTGGCCTGCAAAATATCCTTTTTAGTACAATAATGAGGATGGGGGGACTCCAAAGAGCATCAATCTTGGTCAACGATGCAGGCAAACCAATTATGACTTATTGATCCTAGGTGGGGAATAAATAATTTTTAATTTTGTTTTATTGAAAGAATTATATTTAATTTATAATGTCGGTATATTGTAAGTTTAATTATTCATAGTCTGAGTTTGACAATAAATAATTAATGTGTGTATAATGTTTATTTTATTATAGGATCACACTTTTCACATTTTGAATTCTAAAATTATTAAAAACGATTTTTGTACGAAACTGAAAGTATTTTCATTTGTCAAAGTGATAATTGAGGGGAACGAAAGGTGGAAATTGGGGGGAACGAAAGGCAAGGGTCAAGGGACCAAGTCCACTGATTAAGTGATTAAAAATATAAGGCTGGCAATGGCATTAATAATGTTATATAGGATAATAACTAAATTGGTTGTACCGTTTTAATTTATAATTTTTATATATATATATATATATATATATATATATATATATATTTTTTTTTTTTTTTTTTTTTGAAGTTGACAAGTATTTTTATTTACTTAAAAAAAACTAAACTCTAAATGAGAATGTGGCAACTCTAATTATACAATTAAGTATAAATTAAAGCGGTCCATGTGATCTCGACAATAACATATATTTTACTATATATTAATTAACAAATTATGTTTCAGGGATAGAGTACATCGACTTTGCTAAGTGAATACTGACTCAGTTTATTTGGTTATTTTTTCACTTTCCTATTATTGTTAAAAGTAATTTTAATTGACTGAAATTTAAATATTATTTAGTTTGATTTTGAATGAGTTTCTGTTTTCATGTTTAAAACAAATACTATTTAATTTTGATTTTAAACAAATTAATAATTAAAAAAATATTATCTTATAGATATAATTACATAATAACAATATTAGAAATAAAAAATAAAAAGATTATAAATCTCTTAATATTACATAAAAAAATAAAAATACAAATACTATGCACGGCATACAAACCAGCACTCTATTAATTGAAAACAAAACATTCATTGACATAAGAAATTCGTGTTTCAGAAACGAGCTAGCTATTTAATCTCTTATATTTAAGTCTTCCACCCCTTATATAACTAATATTCGTAAAGTCTTATTCCTATTAAAATAAAAAATAAAAAAAGACACCCTAGATGCATCACGCTTTCTCATCCTATTTTTATGACATTTACATTTCTGTTTTTTCTTTTCTTTTAATATAGTAAATTTGGATGTTCTTTCTTCTTTTAAATTGTAACTGCTTCTAAATTTTATCTTTTCAAGACTCTCATAATGTAAGAGATTGAAAAATGGATTATCAATTTTTTACTGGTTATGGTTATCTTAAAAAAAATAAATTTTATAATCAATTGCAAACTACATGAGTGCATACAACTAATGACTTATTCGAGTGGTATGCAGTTGCCTTCAAAATCTTTTAAAATGTTGTCCGTCAAGATTCAAACCTTGATCACTTCACTTTTTGTAATAAATAAGTAGTCACTAAGCTACGATTCCCAAAAACAAAATGAAATACATATGTGTTTTGAGATTGGTATAATATATAAATAGGGATGATCCATTAAACTTTTTTTATTATAAAAATTTTAGATTGAAGCGTGGTTTTTTACTCTAAAATCAAGTATGCCACATGCCTATATGAGTATATCTTATTATTTTTGTTTTAAACTAATTTTACGGACCTTTTTCACGTGAAAGATTTTCTTACCTATAAAAATGAAGCACTGTCTATTAATCGACGAAGCTATAAATAGATCATAGTTTATATTAAATATAGTAAAAATATCTATGTTGAACTCGAATATAATTTTGACAAGACTCGAGTTGAAAACTTAATTTTTGACAAACACAAAACAAAATTCATTACTGAAAAAAATCCACAGTCTGAGCGATTTGGATTGTGAACCGAGTAGAATACAAACATTATATAAACTAAAACTTAAAACACAAAAAAATAATTAAAAAAACAAAACAAAAAAGTGAAACTACCAGAAAAGCAAAGGTAAGCCCACGGCAACTTCTAACAACTCAAAACTAAGGCTATAAACTTGTTACCTTCAACAACTGTTGGGTACTTGGAATTTTGAGCACAAACTTTACCAAATATACTCCCATCTAATTCGAGCGTTTGTTTAATTTTACTAACTATTGGTTAAAATTTAAGCTAAAAATTGTTGATATTATTGGCAAAATATTTTCAAATTTTGTACAAAGTAAAAAAACTAAATACTAAATAAGATTAATATTATAAATAAATAAAACACCAAAAAAATATCGTAAATGAATAGAACTGAAAGAATATATATAGAACAACAGATGGAATATTTGTTGAAACAATATTAGAGTAATTCATATTGTCTCATAAATTATAAGTAATTATTGCATCAAATCAAAAGACAACATAAAAAAAGAAAAAAGAAAAAAAAAAGGTTAAATAAATTAGTCGCTTCAAGTTTCGGTAGTTAGATGATGAGCTACAATATTCATAATAGTAATAAATGGGTCGATAGAGATCATGGCAGCATTAGCAGCAGCAGCAGCAGAATCATCATCTTTAATGTCGTACTCAACTGTGCATTTGGTGATGCAATTTTGTTCATCTTTCTCAATAATCTCGAAACGAACCATGTACCGATTGAATCCCATTTCAAGATATCCTCCTTCTACACCCTCAACTTCTTTCACCCTTTTCTCTTCGTCAATCTTTGTAAACTTCTCTTTGTAATAAGTAAATGGTAGTATGCCTGATCATTAATCAATTAAAATATGATATGCGTAAGCAAATATATGGAGATACACGTATGCAATCAATAATTATATTTATAAAACCATCATCGTTAAAATCGGCTCTAACTCAAACTCGATTCCACCTGACTTATTTATAATTATATTTTATAATCATATTCTTGTTTTTCAGTTATTTTATTTGTAGATTGAGAACTGAAACTTTCTTTCGCTCAGTCCAATAGTTGTTGATAATTACATGCCCCTTTAATTGTGCAAAAATAAAATAAAATTGCCAATTTTATGTGCATTAATTTATATATATATATATAAAAAAAAGGAAGAAGAAGAAATAATAAAGCTATTGATTTAATTACCAGGTGGATAAGTGATTTTGAGAATGGTTCCCTCATAACCATCTCCTTCAACAACCTCAATTTTTTGAAAAAAATGAGGGAGTTTTTTCTCCACAATATCGGCTAGTTGAAGACTTCTATAGACTTCCCATACTGCAGTTGCAGGTAAATTCACATCGATTTCACCAGAAACTGAACCCAACATCTTTAGCTATTCTGATAATAATATATTCTGAATTTCGAGTTTGAATTGTTTTTACATGTTTGTGTTTATGATAAAAATTATATATAGAGGTAGTATATCTCTAGAAAAGGTTGATAAATAAAAGCTCGAATCTGGGAAAATTGGCCTGCAAAAGATCCTTTTTAGTGATAATAATAAGGAAAGGGCCCCACATGAGCATCAATCTTGTCAATAAAATAGTCTGGTATGAAGCTAAACTGTATCTATTCGAATAATGATATAAAGGACAAAGGCAAAAATCTTAATATAAAATTTATTGTCGGAGTCTCTAATAAAAACGAGTTTGAAACTCAATATCACCTATTTGTAAATTTTTTCTAAGTTTCAACACTCACGCACGGCATTTATGACATTTCTAACGTCACCAAGTTATTAATCTAAGTCTGATTTTTCTTATCTGAAATACGATTTCAACTTCCTTTTCCTTTAAAGATAATTTCAACTTCTTCCTTTGATTCTTCTTATTTGAGCTTCAATCATCTGTATAATGTTGGTCATCCTTACTATAGATGTCTAAGTGCTTGAAACTGTTTGAGTTGATTGTGAATCACTTTCAACTATCAAGGCTTTCTTTAAATTTATTTGAGATTGTTCTGATTGTTTAATTTAATCATAATTTTTTGGAATTTAAGCAGCTAAACATAGTTTCTAATTTTGACTTTGTTAAACTCTCAAAATGTATTTCTAGTAATCTCTTACAATATATTTTAATTTACTCTCTTATATCAGTATTTTACATATATTATATAGGAAACTATCGACTACAAAATAAACTAAATCCTAATTCTTCTGCACACTAAAGTATTAAGTTGCATCATCACATCTATATACATATTCCTAATTTGGCCCTCCATGACACCACTTTTCCAAATTCCCTTGATATACTTTATAATTTTAAATATGATTTATTTCAGACGATATTAACGGTATATATTGATATAATATAAAAAATAAGTGAGTCTATCATTTTTATTTAATTTGATAATGTAAAATATTCATGTTAACTGTTGAAATATACAATTTTAATGAGTTAGATTTAATAATTTTTAATACTTAAAATTAAAGAATCTATATATAGTTAGATTGTGTAAAAATAACTAAATCTTTTATATATATATATATATTCTATCTATTCATACGATTAAAATTATGCAAAATAAATTATATTTAAAATTATAAAATACATTTGAGAAGATTGAGAAATAATATAATGGAGAGAAAACAAGTCAGCAACTCAATAAGAGTCTTATGTGTCGATCGTGCAACTTCCGAATTTAAATAGGAGGAAAATGATCTGACTCGATGGTAATATCGTATTGTCAAAATGATTTTACCTCCTTACCAAAACATATGACATTTTGATTTTTTTTTCACGTAATTTTAGATAAAATTTAATACATATTAAATATTTTATAAAATTTTAATTTTTATATTATATTAATCTTCATTTAAAATATTTTTAATTTTTGATTTTTATTTTGAAAAAATAAAATATTTAATGTATATTAAGTTTCATGTAAAAATACATGTAAAAAGTTAAACGTCATGCATTTTAGAATGAATAGAATATTAAAATAACATAATTGACCCTATAATTTTTCAAAACATACTATACATAATAATTTTCTATATTAAAAGGTCTAATATAAATTTCTAGCCACATAACAATCAGTTGATTAAATAATTGAATTATTTACTATTGATACTGCAGCAATGTTATAAAATAAAAAGTAAATAAATAAATAAAAGAGCATAGTAGCATACCTAGCTATTTTATGCACAACATCTATATTTTGACTCAATTAGTCAATTTTATAATTGAAATTTCAAATTATATATAAATATTTAAAGTTTCGCGTACAAATTGAGAATATAAGATTTCGGTGAATGCTTATCGGTAATCATATAATTTAATGTTTTTATTCGTAATCACATAATTTAATTTAATATAAGGAGATGAAAAGAAAATATTAAAGTATATCTTAATTTGGAATCAACTTTAGCAAAAACAATCTAAATAATATGACAAATTCAAAAGTAATACTTCATCTGTTGTACAAAAAGAGTTACATTTGTGATTTTTGTAAATATTAAGATTGTATCTTTGATCGAGATTTTCATTTTCAAATCATAAGTTTTTTTTTTAATGAAATTTGTTATAAATCTTTAAATTATGACGATACTATAAGTTTTTAATTTACAACAAGATAAAAAAAAATTATTTGGAACAAATTCCCCCCCCCCCCCCCCCCAAATTTAACTCTTTTATTTTTGGAACAGGGGAGTACAAATTAGGGAGGAAATTTATGAACATTGGAGATGAATACTGATTATTACATTTACCTGTAAATAAACTGATTAAGAAATAAAAATCCATTAATCACCCCATTATTCAATTAAAAGTTTTGACAGTCTGATCAACAAGATACTGGCCAATAACTTGTGCAACAACTTCTAAGTGCTTTGGAGAGACAAGAGAAACTTTGTCAACATGTTCTTCATCCACCTCATACTCTACTGTAGATCTTATTATACAACAATTGATGTTGCAGTTGCAGTTGCAGTTGCAGATGCTGCTACTAATTGATTCATTTTTATCCACAATCTCTATGCGAAATCGAAAAAGATGAAAACCCATGCTCTTCATTCCTCCTTCAATCTGTTCTGTTTCTTTTATTCTCTTTTCATCATCAATTTTGGTAAATTTCTCCTTCATATAAGAGCTTGCACCACCGGTTCCTATAAAAAAAATAATAAGGGTATGTTCGGGGATTGACTTTTTCATTTTAACTTTTTTATTTTAAGTTAAAATTTACTATTGAATTTTTTTGAGAGTTAGAAATTTGAATATAAGTCATTTTTCAAAAACAAAGAGATGTAGCTTTTAACTTAAAATCTAAAAATTAAATTTTAACTTTAATTTTAAAAGGAAGAAGTCGTTCCCGAACTGGCCCTTAATCTCTAGAATTTAACTAGTTAGCAATTGATTGATAGATACAAATTCCTCTTGAAATTGTTGCCAATTTGTCACATTTTAAACTCCAGATCGGATGTATATCTCAATATATGAAAGGAGATTGTAGCATACCTCTTTGCTTTTCTTTTCTTTTATTGGTGAACAAAAGTTTAAGTTGAGAAAATTCTAGTCTGCAGTACATAATCAAGTTATGTTGTCTCTTTAAAGATTTAAAGGAGTATTTATAAATTATTTATAGAAAAAAATAATTAGTACGACTCAAATTAAGTTGAATACTGAATTTTATGGACTAAACTAATTTTTATTGATAAAATTAGATAAACATGGCAATAGAACAAGTATGGGACGGAGGAGTCGTTCTCAAATCTTACATGTTAAATATGTATAGTACCCCAAATATGTCTCATTCCGTTAATACTTCTACTAAACTCGTCCCATCTCGCCTTCACCCCGTTATCTTCATTATTTTTTTAAATTTAATTTATTTTTTTTGTCCTTTTATTTTTTTTTAATATTTTTTTCTTATAAAATTTTCTAGAATCATTAGAAAATATGTTTTATATATAAGCGGATTGAAGTTGGAGTTAAATAAGGTAAAATGATAAATTTCATACCCTATATTAATCATATAAAATTCAAATAATCGAATTCTATTAAAATCGGAATGGACATAATATTTACGGTTAGATACGTACCTGGTGGAAAAGTAACCTTGAGAATTGTACCAACACCACCATCACCTTCAATGACTTGTACCCTGCCAATAACATGAGGCAGCAGCTCATCAATAAGCTTGCCTACTTGGAGACCTCTATACACATCCCACACCAAATTGGCAGAAACCCCAACATGAGTTTCTTGAGAAACTTGCCCCTTTATCATCCTTTCTCTTGGAATATTTGATGTGTTTACTTTTCTTGTATCCAAAAACTAGAAAGCTTCCACAATTATATATATGTAGTATTTTTAAATTTTTTGTCTTTTCTGGTTGGGTGCGGACAACTATTTTTTAATATTTCCCGAAATTAACTATAAGTGAAATGGTAGAATTATAATAAGAAAGTATGGCTCACGGCCTCGCGCAATAAAATTTTATCTTTACTTATAATAATTTTAGGAAAATAATAGGGATGCATATATTTATTCGTTCAACTTTTCAAACATGATACGAGTTCATGGACTTATTAAACATTTGTCACTAAAGTTGTTCATCTAATAATCATACTTCTTTCACACTTTGACCCACAATGCAAGGAAGGTTGGTATTTATCATTTTAATAATGAAATAATGAACATCAACTGAAAGTCTGAAATTAAAACATTAACCCCACTTCCCACATGGGGCTCTCACCGCGTGCCTGTTGAAGAATGAGCCGGCGACGATCCACTTTGTAAGCCTACTTGGGTATTGAGTATTTATTTGTAAGAACTAAATTCTTTTGACTGGATAATTATAATTCCCATCCCGCCTAAAATTCTAAGAATTCGTTGATAATTAGAATAGATTCGTAGAGCCCATTCGTTGAAATAGAAAATTTAAGAAGAATTTGGTTGGAATTGGAATAAAATTACAATGTGAATTGCGTGAAAGTAGGATACTCCAAATTCGGGGGTCAAAAAGTTTTATAAAACGTTCTTGGTGGAAAAAAATGTGAATGAAAGATATATGAATATGATATTCATTTTAATTAATTACTCCATATAATGAATATCATAATTATCAACTCGATTGTTACGAGAGGCGTAATTTTGCCATTACTTTAAAACGGTCGCATATATAGATGATAGGCCGGCTTAGATGCTCATTAAATTACTTAACCTTCGATATTATTGACAACGTGTTAGGTAATGAACTGCGGTAGATAAATATTTTAATATCAATAATACAACATTGATAGCAGCTGTCTTCCGTATGGAATTGGGTTATAATTCATTATTATAATTTTACTTATTTGTATTATGTTTCGATTTTTAATATATATGAGAAAAATCTAACTGTACGGATTAAAAGAATATGCAAAAATAAACTCTATGTAATTTTTTGGAATTTTTTTGAACTCTTTTACATAATTTTTATAATCATATAAAAATCAATATATTTTACCCATTGAAAATATACATTTTTACATAATTATAAAAATTATGCTATACGCTATAAAATGATTTGAAATTTTGTATACTACTTTATATTTTAATACTATTTTAATTTGGATGGTTGAATTTTTTAGATAGATTATAAATTTATAAATATAAAATTAGTGGGTAGATTTGAAATGTGAGTTGTAACTCAATTACCTTTATCTCTCTCTCTCTCTCTCACACACACACATACATATATATATATATATATATATATATATATATATATATATTATAAAAAAGATAATTATTTGTAAGTTGGTAACTAGCAATTGTTACAATAATTGTCTGTATGTGACAATTATGTTGTGTTTGGATTAAGAGGAGAAATAAATTAAAATTTAGTGAAGAGTACTAATGGAAAGAGTGATGGAAAGGAATGAGAGGAAAATTACAATAAAGAAATAAGAATTGATCATTCATTTTTATTTCTCATGAAATGTAATTAGATATGACAGAAATGATTTATTACACCATCATTTTTGTATGAATTATAAAATTTTATAATTTCTTTTAATAAATACACATAAATTAAATTTATCGCCCCGCGCTTTGTTTCTTTAAATCGAACGGAGCATTAGTGGATAAAAGGTTAACCCAGTTATGTTTATGTCACAATTCAAATCCCCTTAAAAAAAAAGGTTGTCGTTGCTCCCGATTACATGGACTCAGGCTTAGTTTGATATAACTAACTTAGAATTTTCTATTTTTTGACGAGATATTAATCTATATTAACTTATGAGACTTTACTATTTATACATATCATGATATCAACCATTTTTTGACTTATTTCTGGACTTTATTTTACGAGTAAAAATAACATACATAGAGTTGACCAAATTTCTACTTGTTTACACTCAATTCTTTGATTTCTTCTTAGCATATAAACATCATATTGATACATATATTAATTAACTTATAAATCATTTATACAATTATTCACCATATTTTAATTTATTCTTTTGACTTAAAGAGTGTACTTTTTATTGGTAAAAATAACATATAAAATCCAATTTAAGTGCTTATCTTTCGTATTTGGAATACCAAAAATAAAGTTGCATTTGAAAAGTAGACACTCACTACTTATAAATTTTTTTGTGATGAGATCTTATTCAAAATTAATTTGTAATCTATTTTAAAAAGTTTTCTCAATGATAAAACATAAGAATTGTGTAATATTACGTACTATATTAATTAAGTTTTATAAATGGACACAATAATGATAAATATGAACGGTAGACCACAAAAAATGATAATCTATTTTAAATGCAGTAATATGATTATAATAAATGTATGATCAATAATAATAAATTTACAAACTTACAAATTATATTTCATTATAATAACATTAGTAATAAAAAAGTATTTAAGAAATTTATGATTTATATATGTAAATCTCAGTTAAATATACAATTTTAACATTCACAAAGAAAAAGATGCAGGTTTTTCTAAAAAACAAAGACAATATTAATAATGATATTTAAAAAAATATATAATTTACAAATAAATTAAATTTTAAAAAAGATAAACACACGCTGGTGCTGTGCACGTGCTAGTTTAACTTATACCTTACTCCATATTGCGTTATAATGTTTAGACTAACCCGACCCGATCCGGAATAATATTCGAAATGGAGAGTGGCCGAGGGAGTATTTCTGAAGCACTGAACTGAAGCAACGCGAGTGCAAGACGACAGAACGAGAAGAAGAAGAAGAAGAAGAAGAAGAGGAGGAGAAGTTCCGGAAGTTTGTAGAGCTTTTCTCATGAACCGATTAGCCTACCGCTTTGCATCTGCAGCCAATTCTCCGCTTGTTAGTCTCTGCTACACACTCTTATCTAATGGTGAAATTGGTGATTGAATTATGGATGCTTTATTTTGAATGCTGTATGCTGATTACTCTAATGGTTTTTTTTGGTAAATACTCTAATGGCTTTGTGCTCTATCTTCAGTATTTAATGTGCATGATATCATCTGCCACTAGTTTCACCTTTACCAGATGATTTGATTTAACTTGGTCGCATTTTTCTTGAAAGCCAACATGTTAGATAATTGCATCGGAATAAAAATAGAATTAATCAATTTTCATCATGCGTTTCCCTCGAGTGAAATTGAAACACCCTTGCTTTTATGTCTTGCAATTTCAGTATAATTTCATTAGTATAATCATGTCTTCCCTAACCAAAGTGATTGCTGGGATCATATATATTAAGTGTTTCATTACGAGTACGTGCTCATTTTCGCCATTCAGTGCTTATTATGATAGTCTTGGTCTCATGGATTTTGCAGAATAAAATTGCTTCTCCTTTTGTTGAGGATTTAGGTAAAGCATTTACCTCTTCAAGGTAATCATTTACTTGATTATATAAGATCCAGTGGAAGTGTATTGGTTACTGCTTGCAATTCTGTATTAGCTTTCTGTTTGTTTGATTTACCTCTTTAACTTCATTATACTAATTATATAAATTATATGTTAAGATATATCTTTAGATATATTAAGTTGATTAAGCATGTTTCTGTTATTTGATTATCATTTAATGCACATGATTATACACTTTACATGGAATAATGGGATGACCAGCTTTTCCCTCAATTTTGAGTGAGTGTTTCCATAACATATGAGGGTGTACCATATATGGGATGGGGCGAGGGAAGGAGGGATATAAAGAAAGGGGGTTCAATGTACATAAGAGTTAAATTGTTCATATTAGTCAATCAACGTCGTTCACTTGCAGGGAAGATCCTGCATTATATAATGGTCTTAACTGGGCTCTGGCTGGAAAAGGTGTAATTGTACAGGAAAAAGCTTTTCTAAACTTGAATCCGTTGGAGCTTCAACAGAGGGGTGCAACCATTACAGGTAGGGTCTTTGTCATGATTCAATGCACCATTGCAACTTTGTTGTTTCTGTCGTATTACTGATTTCTTTCAAACTGTGGACTGTAGAGCCTCTTTCAAGAGTTCCAGTTCTAAATAGAGGGAATATATTGCAGGGAAGTTCAGAAATTTCTAAGGCACAATTTGCTAGACTTCTGAAGCAGGCATGTCTTGAATCCTTCTGTCTACACGCATCCTATTGGTGCACTGCCTTTGCCTAAACATTACTATAATCTTGAATAATGCCATCAGACATGTTTGTTCATAGGTACAGTAAAGATATCCACCTTAACATTAGTATTGGATCCTATCTTTTCCAGGTAACGACACATCTTTCATCCATCTCAGAGATATATGTTCACGATGGGGCTATTAGTTCATTGCCAAGATGTGACGCAAAAGTTCGTGTCATTAGTGATAGTCCTGCTGCTGTACTCTCACTTTCTAAGTTTCTGTGGAGAATCTCTTCTCGAGCAGTTTCTCATGATTCTTGTCCAGTGATTGTTTATGCCACCTCATCTATAAGGTATTTTATGTAAATTTGGTTCATGGGATGTAGTATTATTTAGCACTTCAGGTAAATTTATCATTTGTATTTGTCACACCTTGTAGCCATGTCTCCACGACTCCATGTTAAGGTATATCCTAATTGTTAAGATCTGGAGTAGTATCTCTATTTTGGTAGCGTATATGATATCGCGCTCCAGGAGAGGCAGACGTAAGAAAAATGACTAGCTTTACCTTAACCAAGTATTACGTTTGGTCATTTTCTAAAATCGCCTGTGTTGGGGGAGGTTTTCTTGTTATGATAGACCATCTGGAAGATATAATCAGTCAATATATGCTTTGGTTTTGTTCAAGAGGGTCCATTTTGGTTCAGTTTCCTGGACCTCTACTGACCTTTTTATTGCCTCTGCCTCTGACCATCAAATGGTTTGTGTTGGCTTAAACCCTTCAAAAGTATATATGTGTGTCTCTCTAATATTCCTTTTCCTAGAGTAACTGCTTATGACATATGGCATTCACTAGACAATAAACATTAAAATTAGTGTTTTAACTTATATTTCAAAGTCTAAGCCCCTGTTTGTTTGCATCTGTATAGCTCTGAATAAGACTGCATCATATTCAGTCAAAACCACCAGGCTTTGGTAAAAAAATTTCCTCCTCTTACCGATTCGCTAACCTCTATTTGGTTGAGATTCCAAACCCAAGCACAATCATTCAGAGTCGAAGTTTGTCAAAACTAACCCCAAACACGATTTCGTAATTCATTATTCTTTATCATCTCTTCGTCTCCACCATTACAACCTTGCAGGCATATTGCATAAATTTCAAAATTAAAAAATCTTCCTAACTTTTCCAAAGTTTCTACCGTGTTGAAAACCTAAAACTTATATTGAAGTTTCTAAAAAAAAAAACAAAAGGAAACAAAGGAAGATAATATGATCCTGAAAATATAGGATACTATAGTTGCCCTCTAAATTGGATTCGAGTGCCCTATTCAAAATTATGGAATAATGATCCAACTAATTGCCAGAGAATATTGTTAATTATATTTGTTATGTATATATATTTTTAGTAATATAATATCAATTCAAAAAACTATTAAATAGATTTTTATTATATGAGACATATACATTATTTAAATGTTTTAGGGTTAAAAACGTAAAACTCATTCGTTCAGATGCTCTTTAGACAATGAATTACCAAACAAATCATTTTCATTCAGCTTCTATTTCAAACAGAAACACTAAATCCTTCGGACCTCATAATCATTCAGATTTAACTATTCAGATTTTACCAAACAACACCTAATTATTAAAATCAAAATGCTACATTTTAATACATTTATCACTGTCACTCTTAGATGTTCATACACTTGCCGTGTTGGTTCTCATTAAAAGATACTGACAAATTTTACTTATATCGGGTTGATTTTTGAAAGAGTGATTAACATTTGATTTAAGAAAAAAAAAAACAAAGAAAGAAAGAAAGAGAAACTTCTTGTGTTATTAATGGATGCACGAAGGAAGTAATAATACACATATATATATGTGTGTGTGTTAGGAGAGGGGTGCTGATTCATGGCTAGCACCAGAAAACAGTATTGTTTTATCCAAACTAATCTTTATTGTTCATCTCAAATATCAAGGATCATGATTTTACGTCCGCCACAAATAGTGGCACTGACAGGCGTAGATTTAGAATTTACGTCAACCACAATTTTTAGTGGACGTAGATTGGTGTCCATTACAATTTGTAGCCAACATGAATTTACTTTAATTTTTGTCCGCTACAAATTGTAGCGGACGTAGATTGGCGTCCACCGGTGGACTACCTCCGCTACAATTTCTAGCGAAAGTGAATTTACTTAGTTCACTTGATTAATAATGTCCATTTAGCAATGATAAATGGATGACTTATATAATCAGATCCGTACGACTTATATGTGGGAGCTGATCCACGACTAACATTAGATGGAACTACTATTTCATTTAACACATTCTTTGTCCAAATTGACCCAGGTAATCCGATGTCCCAGGTAATTTAAAAAAAAAAAAAAGAACAAAACAAAAACCCCTTCCGCCAAATTGAGCTTCTGCCTAAAATTCTGGCAAAAGAATCTTGTCCTTTAAGAATATTATCAAATCGATGGTTGTGGCATTTTTGTAAGAAAAAAAATAAAAAAGTTTAATCGGACGGCCATGACTAACCAAAAATTAAAAATAAAAAAAATAATTAGGATAACCCAAATGAATCGGCTTAAAAAAAACACCCTTACGCCGGACGTTCAGGGTATAAACTAAACCCCTTCTGCTTGAAGTTCTGGCGGAAGGGCATGCATGACACATGTTCGAATTTTGTAACCCAAATAGAGGAGCAGAAGCAGAATGTCAGAAACGGAAATTCAATTTCAAGAGCAGTCCACAAAATACACATCTCTCTCTTGCATCTAACATATTTTCTCCTACATTCCACTACTTGATCTCTATAATTTTAAGTCACATATTGAGTTTATTTCATCATGTTTTCCAAATAAAGCAAGTACATCTCGGATTTGTACCTTCCGCCAAAGAAGAACTCGTCAAACTTGTTTTAGGACTTTCTACTCATCTAAAACAAGTAAATTTTTTAAACAAAATTAGCATGTAATTAGTTATGATAATGTATTATTGTGAGTGTATGTTGTGTTATTGGTATTTTTCCCAAATTTATACTAAGTTAGTATGTTAATGATGCTAATATTTGATATTATGTTTGTAATGCATGTTTTTTGAAATAAATTATTGAACATGCAATTGGTTTGTGATTGTGTGTGATAATATTGTATTAAATGTGTGATAAATAACATAAAATTAGTTATTATATGATATTATGTTTGTATTCAATTTATTTGGACTAAATTAGTATGCAATTGTTTTTTTTTTTTTTGACAATATTTGTGTTGAATTAGGTCGTAGGATAACGTGAGGTCCGGTCTCGATGATGACCATAATTGTTTGATCAAAGCACGCATATCTTGAAACACATTTATAATATGGGAGAATGGCACATGTTGGATGTGGCTCAACAATCCAACTTGAACTATGATAAGTGGATCCTCCCCCAAACAAAAGATACTTTTGAAGAGCCAAAATTTTGGTGTTTTCACACATCCGTCCATCTTTCCAAATGACGATGCTTCTTTGGTCACCACACTTGCTGAGAGCTAGAGATCGGAGACCAACATCTTCCACCTCAACTGTAGTGAGATTACCATCACCCTTGAGGATGTCTACTATATTCTTGGTTTTGTCGGTCAATGGCATACCCATCACATGCGGCGTAATCACAAAAGAGTATAAAGCCAAGCTATTTAAGAAATACTTTGGCAAACGGTTGTATGACCGCTACTACAAATACGTTGTCAGAGGTGGCAACATTAATTTGAAGTGGCTTCGCAACACCTTCTTTGAATTACCGGTAGATCCCGAATAATTTGGTGGAGATATACACTAGAGCTTATCTTTTGTGGTTGTGCAGTCATTGGCTTTATACTCTTCTAGGATCATCCTCAAGTGTGATGGTAATCTCGCCATAGTTGAGATGGAAGGTGTTGGTCTCCAATCTCCAACTCTCGGCAAGTGTAGTGACCAAAGAAGTATAGTACTTTGAAAAAAAAAGTGTGAATGTGTGAATACACCAAAATTTTGGTCCTCCAACAATTTCTTCTATTTGGGGTGAAGATCCACTTATCATACTTTAAGTTGGATTGTTGAACAACATATAACAAGTGTCATTCTCCTTTGTTATAAATGTGTTTAGAGACATGCGTATCTTGTTCAAATAACAAACTTGCATCATCGGAATTGGACTTCACATTAGCCAACCACTCCTCCATGTCAACCAACAATTTTAATTCAACACAAACATTGGCAAAAATCAATTTCATGTTCAAATATATTGAATTATAAACATAATATCACATACTAACTAATTTCATTTTATTTATCACATTTACTACAAAATTATCACACACAATCACAAACCAATTGCGTCTTCAATTTATTTCAAAAAAAATGATTTACAAACATAATATCAACTTTAAACATTATTAACATACTAACTCAATACAAATTTGGGAAAAATATAATCACACACAATCAAACAACATACACTTGCAATCGCATATGATTACATTATCATAACTAATTACATGCTAATTTTATATAAAAAAAATTACTTGTTTTAGATGAGTACAAAGCCCTAAAACGAGAAATTTGAGTTCTTCTTTAGCGAAAGGGGCAAAAATCCAAGATATACGTGCTTGTTTTGGAAACATTGATGGAGTATGTGCCTTAGATGCAAGAGAAATTGAAGCGGAAGTTAGATGCAAAGATGAGATGTTAGATGCGAGAGATAGTGTATTTTGTGGACTGCTCTAGATAATGTTTACTGCTGCTCTATTTTGGGCACGACCTTCCGCCTGAACTTGTAGCGGAAATACTCATGTCTCTTTCGCCTGAAGTTCTGGCATAAGGGACTTTATTCTTTTTTTCTTAAATTTGAAAACTGATTTATCTAGGCTGCCCGAAATATTTATTTAAATTTTAATTTTAGGTTAATGGTAGTCATCCAATTAAAAAAAATTATTTTTTATTTTTCTCTTATAGAAATGCCACAACCATCGATGTCATTTTAATCGTAAGGTTGAGATCCTTCCGCCAGAGCCTCATGTGGAGTGACAATGACTTGGTACAATTTTATTTCCTTCCACTTGAGATTATGGCGGAAGGTTTTTTTGTTTTTTCTGGGGAATTATATGGGTCATCGGATTTGTTGATCAAAGGCAGGGAATGTGTTAGATGGAATAGTGCTCCCATATAATGTTAGTTATGGATCTCTATGAAGAAAAATGTGGCAACATGTAGTTCATGTTCCTTATATCCCTCTCTTGCATGTGGTTGGAAGTTTCAACTGTTTATATCACTTGGGGGTTACTTTTTGATGTATTTTCTTTGAAATGAAAGAAAATGTTCTGGATGTTTACCTTATGTGCTTGTGAAAATAATGCCCCGTATCATGATAGATGCTAATACTCAGTGCAATAATGTTTGCTTGATCACTCTACTTTTGTGAATATATAAAGTCCTTTTGGCTACAACCCTCTCCTTATCACCTGCAATTTGAATAACTCCAGAGAATCCAAAACTAAACTTTTATTCTCGTAGCAATTTCAATTTTGTCAAATTAATAATTAGCTTTTGAAGCAGTGGTAATTCCAATTTTATACATGGCTAGAAAGTTGCTCTGGCAATGGTGTCATAGTGTTGAGACCTGAAAAATGGGAAGGAATGAAAGTTCTGGACTTCTTAATGTTATGGATTTGTTGCTATTGATGCATATGTGGTGGTTAGTTATCTTATCATTTTCAACTATTCAGTTCAAGTATTGGGGAATCTCTTGGTGTTAAAGGAGATAATGGATTTATTGCTGCTGATACTGAACGTTCTTCTCTCATCTTATGTGGTAAAGCCTTTGCTGATGCAAATGGAATAAAGGATGCACTAATTGCTATATCTGAGCCTATTATCATTTCACGTGGAGGCCTTCCGCTGTCTGCTAGGTAAACAATTTCTGCCCTTTTGTAATCTACAACGGTTCGAAATGTAAAGATTCATATCATGTTTGTGAACTTCAGGCTTCTAGTCTCCGGCAATTTGGTGATGCTTTTGTTTGCTCCAGAAGATGTTACTCAGAGCTGTTCAGATTTGTTGGTTTCAGCTGAGGCTGGTGTTGTTCTGTCATCTGAAGGTGTTTCACCGCTGTTCCAAACTGGAAAATCAGGACTGGATTTTTGGAAATTACCAGCAGTTGTCATCCTTGCATCTTCTGATAGGTAGGAAACTAGATGATGTGGCTTTATGTCTAATTAATGATATATCTAAGAAATAAATACAGACTGTACAGTATTTTTTTCATGCCAAGTGCAAAATGTACTTGTAAAGGTATAAAGATATGTTACATACTTTAAAGCTGGCTAAAAATTTCATGAACTGAAACTAAGTAGTAGTGAAAATTATTGATGCAATTTTTATTGCTTTGAAATTTCATACTTTAAACTAAAGATCCTTTTATGAATGCTTCATTCATTTTTAGTTCTATGATAAAATGTTGACTAAATGTTAAGAAATTCACTTTATGTTGTAGCAGTTCAGGAGTAATCCCTTCCATTTCAAAGCTCTCACCCGGCCAAGCAGCTTATCACTTCCTTGCAGGCTATCAGAATGGAACGTTCATACCTGCATACAGTAAGAACCCCTCTGTCGACCCTTCAGAGCTTGCTATGGAACTTCTATCTAAGGTATGAGAAATCGAACAAAATATATTGGTGCAATGAAATAAAAGCCTAGAGAAATCCACAATAATGTTGCTTCATTACCTTTATATTTTACTGCAGTTACAAGAAAATCAAATTTCATCCTTCCTGATTAATGTGAATGAACAAGAGAGGCTAGTAAGTGGTAAGCATTCTTGATGATTGTGATTAGTCTCTCTCTCTCACACACACATAACCCCCCAAACCCAAAACACCAAAGACGCACACCCACAGTGTTCTTCGTATCATTTTTTCTGGCTTAAATAGAGTAGAAATGGCATATATTCATAAGCAACATTTTTATAGCTTTCTGGAGCTAACTTTTACTACTATTCGATTTTTTGTTAGGAGTAGATTTTGCTAATTTGGTTCAGTCAATTCTACAAAAGAACATTCCGCCATTTAAACCTAAAGGTAACTCTCAAACCTTTTTGAGCTGAACATATCTAGTCTGGAAAACATTTAGTAATTTTGTTGTTGGATTACTTACAAACATCTTGTAGGCGGAAGTGATCTTAAAGGGTTATATAAGAGGTTCTTATCAAACAAGTTTCATGAACTACCTAAGGAATTCTCATTTTGAGACCCTGAAATCATATTAATGGCTGCTTATCCAGTTGTTGCCAATGTATGAACAATCTATTATGTTGTAGTTAAATTTCCACCTTTATCTCTAGCTCCTCAAATAGTTACAAACTAGGATACATTAATTTTTCATGTGAGTCTATATATTATCATGTACATTTATTATTGCTCTTGTTTTTTAAACAAAATAGATTGCTAAGATTCAAAAATATTTATTTCAGCAAAGATATAATCAACCTATTATATATAGTATATTAAAGTAAAGGAAAGCACTGTCTTTACATGTAAGTCCTATATTTCGTGAATAAAATACTTGTATGGTATGCATTAAAAAGTACACAAATGTATCACCCATATAAAAATAATAAAAAATCATGCAGAAATATATCAATTGGAAAAGATAAAACTGACTTGTCGGTCAGTTTAAAGAAATTCTTGAATGAATATATGCACAATATGTAAAAGTAATTAAATTACAACCCAAAATTAATAACTAAAAATTCAATCTGGAGTCCAATTCCAAAGTGTACAATATACAATTAAATTGATTTTTTTTTTCTTTTAACTAATTTTAGAAGTCACCCTAAAAAATCTCTCTCTCTCTCTCGCTCTCTCTCTCTCTCTCTCTCTCTCTCTCTCTCTCTCTCTCTCTCTC
>CM025783.1:17147473-17205402 GCA_014636745.2 Centella asiatica | reverse complement strand
TCTCTCTCTCTCTCTCTCTCTCTCTCTCTCTCTCTCTCTCTCTCTCTATATATATATATATATATATATATATATATATATATATATATTGTTATTACTCGTGTGTTCCATTGCAAGGATAAATCTTGATAAATTACCGTAGCGGTGAGCACATCATTCACATATAGTCAAATATTTACATGCTTCATTTATTTATTATGCGCAGCAATATAGTGGATATGCCTAAAAAAAACCGAAGGATCGTCAAAATGACAACTTTGCCCTTGTGCACTGAATTTGGTTAACAATTTTACAGATTTACACCTCGACTTGTAGCTACAATCTTGGAAATTTGGAATACAATTTGTAGCTAACGGCAGTGACTATTCAAATGCTAGAATGAAATCTCATTGTAATTACAATTATAGAGCTATTGTGGCAATGTTAGTGATTGCACTTATTTTACAATTGCCAACCTAGAGTGATTGTGCCAGAAGTGTACCAGGTGGCTTAGGTTGTTAAGGTACTTGGTAGGGATCGTAGTTCAAATTTAGGTTTGGGACAAGGAGAGATGAAAAAGATAGAAGGGAGGAGGACAGGGTCAACAATGTCATTGTGCCATTAATAATAGACAGTAGTCACTGAATACATGATGGCAGTATTCGTGGGCTATGATCCAAATTCTAGTTAAGAAATAAACAATGTGGTTTAATTATGACATACCCCAATACAACTTTATGTGATGTAATTTATTTTCCTTTGTAGATTCAAAATTGTCACTCCATGTAAGTGCAAGAGGAAATTAGTCAATTTGGCGCACGCAAGGCGTGTACAATGTACATCTTTTTATTATTTTCCCCCCTAATTTAACTATTAAAAAACCACCTATTATTCCACATCTTATCCCTTAAATTCTTCAATCATCTCTCTTTTTCTGGTGTTTTCTATTGTTGATCCAAAATTATTGTGGGTAGTTATTAAAAAGTATAAATCCTTAATATAACAGATAATGTAATTCTTACCTCCTTCTTAAATCAAAATATGTAATTTTTATTTACGAACAAACTAAGGATTAAAAAAAGGTTCAAGAAGAGAACATATAAGGAATAGCAGTGAAATCCTTGCACAAAGGCATTCTACGGGTAATAGTGCGACTAATTTGTAGGAAGGGGCAAGGCTAATAAGAATGTGGCTAATTTTTAAGAAGTATAGGTTTTCACGTTCGGCTAATAAAAATAAAAGATTATTATAAAACACCCTCAATCTTTATTATATAGATGACAACAATTCTATAAATTTTAATCTTGAAACGTTTTTCAATTAATCGGATTTCTTCAATCATGTATCCAAATGATCATTGTTGACCAGCTTTTTCCCATCTTAGAGTCGCAATATAATGGAGTTTGGGTTTCAAATTTTTTTCGGTTTCCACATTTTCGTATCTGTAAATTTGCTTATTTATACCATCTTTTGTATTATGCGACGTTCTTATATTATGAACTTTAGGGGACATTTTATTATTTTTGAAATTCGGATATTTATAATTAATATTATAAGAAAGTTTACTTAAAATTCTATGGTACGAACAGCACCTTTTTTTTTTTTTTTTTTTGGAAATTGGAATCATAGTTTAATAGGGAAAATGGAAGCGTCAAAAATAAAAATTGCTTTAATTCTCCATTTAAGAAGGTGCAATTATTATATGCCATCTTTAAAGATATATGTATTTAAGATTATATCATGTTATTTAAAATAATAGTAATTACGGTGATTATCACATAATAATAGTAGTGATGGCATTGTCAGAAGCATTTAAAAATTAAAAAAAATGTTTTTTTTAAACAAACGAAACAGAATTTCGGACAAATAGAATTTTACATTTTTCTCCATTGTCTTCTATTAACAATAGTACAGCTTTCCATATTAATGGGTTCACTTCGTTAGACCCATCCCAACAACCGATTGAGCGGCTAATAATAGCATGTTGTTGTGTATATTTCAACCCTACTCCATGTGAGCTAAAACATAAATACCCTGTATCTAAGTAAATACCGCATATTCCTTTGGTTCACAAAATAAATAAATAAATAAATAATATAAAATTAAAAATTATATTTGAATTTTTTATGAATATAACTTTAAAGGAACTAATTAGAATTTTGAGATCGTAGTCTCAACAGATAGGTGAGAACTTTGACACAAAGCTGGGCTTGACGTGGAAGAGCAAGAATTACACATTGTACCAACAAAAGTAGCAGTATCACCATCATCAACGAAAACAAAATAACTGAGATTGTCAACCCAAAAAAAAAGAGAATGAAATATGTCATGAAAGCAATTAAAGCTTTCGTGATAAGTTTTTTTCAACTCCTTTAGTGACGATCAATATTTTTATGGAGCATTATTATTCTGATAACACAAGTTTTATTCCTACAACATTATTTTCCAAAAGTAAATATGAACAATTGCACATGAACCCCACCCTCTTTTCCCTATCCTCATTTTGCGTCTGCGTGAAAGCCTCTCTTAACTACCACGTTCGCAGGCATTCAACTACACACTACTTACCACAGCTAGCTAGCTACCATCACCTCTCTCTTTCAATGTTCTCCCTCTCTCTCCTCTCTCTACATATAATAGATGTATATTTACGTATGTATGTACGTTTATATATGTTTATAAATTCCTATCCAACTCTGATATATCACAATTAAGATGGCACCAGCAGATATGTTAAATGGACCCTCTTCCTCCTCATCCCAAACTGTGTCGAAGAGGGTGTGCGTAATGGATGCATCGGGGCGAGTTGGCTCCACCCTAGTCCACCGCCTCATGCAGCGGGGATACACCGTTCATGCCGCTCTCCAAACTCGTCACCTTGGTACCACTACCTACACATTCATTCTTCTGTTGTTTGTTCTATGTATATTTTCTAATCTATCTGGTACTGACATCAGGTTGGTTGTATATTTTCTTATAACTAATAGTCCTTTACTTCTGGCAGCTGAATTGCAGAGTTTTGAAGCACTTCCCGGTGTTATAGACACCGAGAACATACTAAAAGTATTTGAGTCTGACCCATTGGATTATCAAACTATAGTGGAAGCATTGAAGGGGTGTTCTGGTTTATTTTACTCCTTTGAGCCCCCTTCTGATCACCCCACCTATGATGTGTGTAAATAGTTAAAACTTCTATTGTACCTGCATTCAGTTCCAAAATATGATAACAATTTGGCTAAGAGTTTATCCGTAATTTGGTTCAGGAATATATGGCAGAAATGGAGGTGATGGCTGCACATAATGTCTTGGAAGCATGTGCACAAACACCCACCATCGAAAAGGTGGTGTTCACGTCCTCGGCTACTGCTGTTATCTGGAGCAACCGAGGAGACACGATGCCATCTGTTTTTGATGAACGAAATTGGAGTGACATAAATTTTTGTAAAAAATTCAAGGTTGTCCCATATTCACACACACATAAGCATGCGCGCACACACGAATGGGAAATGATACTTACTGATGTATTAATTGGCAGCTGTGGCAAGGGATGTCAAAGACACTGGCGGAGAAGACAGCCTGGGCACTAGCCATGGACAGAGGAGTTAACATGGTGTCCATAAATGGAGGATTGGTTACAGGTCCAGACCTCACTGTCTCACATCCCTACTTGAAAGGAGCAGCTGAAATGTATGAAGATGGTGTGTTTGTTACAGTGGATGTTGACTTCTTGGTCGACGCCCATGTGTGTGTCTTCGAAGATCGCTCATCCTATGGACGATATCTATGCTTTAATCACTTGATCAACAGAAACAAAGATGCAGTCAACCTTGCACAGATGCTAGTGCCATCCCATCAAACCTCAACCAGGTTAGTTCCCCCACCCAAATCATTGATGCTAACTATTCGCATGAAAGATGTCTGTGTTGTTTATAACCATGACAATTGTGTTTGTTTTTGTTTGTATGTACCATGCAATAGGGATGACGATGACAGAGTCTACCAACAAAGAATAAGTAACAAGAAGCTAAGCAAAATGATGAAGGATTTTGACAACGGGGCTCAGGAGATATGATGATTTGCATTTTTATTCAGGGAGCTGACATTTCTGAACTGAATTTGAAATTTTCACAGGGGTTCTAACTATACATCACATTGTTCTTCTATTTGCATTTAAAATTACAAATAATTGTGTAAGTATCATTTTTTGATGGACAGTAGTATTTTGTCATTTCAAATTTGATGATTATACACTTAGTATATGAAGTCCCCAGGGCACATTGGAATTATCACATATAAACTTACACAACATGTAAACTACAAGAAGTGAACTGTAAGTGATTCAATTTGTATATTATTAGGTTAACGAGAAATCAAGATAACAAATCAGCTTCCATTATCTGCTGTAAAAATGAACCAGGCCTTTCACCTCTGTATTTAATGGTTCATTAAAATCAAATGCATGCACGTAATTGGGTTAACCCTTTTGGCTTAAAATCATAAATAAATAGACTAACCAACAGATAGAAGAAGACATTAACCTGACGACAGGACCTCTAAAGAGCAGGCAGGCATAGTTACATGATCTAGAAACTTTGACTAGTTTACAATTAGGTGTACTCATCCTTTCTGTGGATAAACATAACAGAGTTAGTGAGATTATTCTACATAACTACTTAAAAGTATAAGCAGCAAAACATTGTACAGAGTCCGTGGATGAGAAAGTTCAGGTAGCAGCATGTTAGGCTACATATACTTGACAATTTTGGTTTGTCTAATAAAGCACCATTCAAACCGACATTTTATAGGCATGCTGTGATTGATATACTGCTTTTTGTGTGTGCACACGCATAAGGTCTTTGACGACTAGTAAAGTCATAATAGTCCTTGCATTGAATGGCAGCTTTTCTGCATCAAATAAGCCCCTTGTTGGTTGGAAATAAATAAGATAAGACTGCCTCAAAAAGGACATTCTTGATGAGAATATGAAGTAAAGAATAGGCTATCAGGGGGGGTCTAAGATAGATAGGAATTATATTAACAATGAATGGAAGTTCTAAGCTACTCTCTTCACAGCAAGCTAGCAAGTAGACATATCCATCAAAAAAAATTCTCCATAAAGGACAAATGCTTCTTAAGTACACTTAATCTGAACAAATCCTCATTTATATACACTAATAATACAAAATACTTGAGTGTCGATACCATGTTACTGTATGAAGACATACATTGTAAGGTAAACTTGGTGATAAAACAATGAGTGCTAGCAGACGTTATTTAGGCACTCAGATACATCGTAATAACTGAAGACAGCTTGAATTTCTGTACTTTCGTAGAATTCTGCGGTTGAAATAATACCTCAGTACTCGATCTAACTGTTGCTTCTTTCCATTCCGAACCAGATGCCCCCTCACTGCGATAATCTCGAGGAGAATACAGAACTTGGAGATTTGAATGCGCTGTGTTTGACCAAAGAAGTTTGACAATATTAACAAAGATAAAGAAAAATAAAAGACAAATACCTCTACTATTCCAAAATAGAGATACATTTATGAAATGACGAATTACAAAGAAAAATTCATGTTTTAACACAATTCCTAACACTAGATACTGCTGGAGTAGGGGTATATGGGTAACACGTTAGCATTTAAATGTACTTTCTAGAACTAATGGTAATATCATCTAAATTTGCAACTAATACAAAGTTAAATGTATCTCTAATCTCTATATATACATGTCAGATATGTTTAGCATATAGGATGGCTGATTTAGGTTTACATAGTAATCAATGTTGAAAGAAGCAACAGTATATTGTGGACCCGTCAGCATTACAGAATCCTATTTGGTCAAAAATCCAGTTCAATCATTAAAGACATCTAACAAGATATAGTAGTTTGTGGATCACTGAACACCACACATTCTACCAAAAGGGATTGATACCATATACACCAAATGAACATTAATGAAACGTTTCCGTCACGCAGGTATAACGAATGGTCTAAAGAATGAGGGGTACAGTATACAGGACCTGTCGGATCAAATTCGCACAGTTGTATTCCTAAATTCTAATCCTAGCCGAATCAGACTTTGGCCAAACCACTGAACTAGTGATGGGCACAGATAAGATCTGAATTGTAAAAAACTGCTAAGTGTTGTTAACAGTTATATTTGATTAAACGTAATTTATGCACACTTAGCCAAAATAAATAAATAAACAGACAAACAAATACATAATTAAATAAATATATGCAATTATCCCACATTTTTATAAAACATGCTTGATCAGTTCAAAAAGTAGAAAGCTACTTAGTGGACCCAATCTCATCACTTCACTAATTTTAATTTTAAAAAAATTATAAGTATAGGATATACCTTGAGATGATACATGGTTCATCATATATATCACACCATAGTTCTAAAATGTTCCTTTAATGCAATGTAAAACTCACAAGCAGAAGCATTTGGAGCATTTCAGGCCTAACAATAATTTTATGACTAACACATGATACTTCACCTCATGCAACAACTTCTTTCAAAATGAACTGCATTATAGAAACACATGCATTGCAGTGATTCTAAAACACATTCAGAGAATAAGTACCACTTACCTAAACCAAACATGCTGGTCTTTTGGATGATCAGACGATTAACTTTCGATCTTTTAACATTTCGCAAAGCCTGAATATCGTCTTGCTTCCCTTTAAATTCCAAAAACTCTCCAAAGAGATATTTACCTTTAAGCTCCAACCTAGTGACATGAGAATCAGAATCCCTTCACTTTTCATGCACTTCACATAACTTATGAAAATAATCATCAAGGTAGATGTATGAACACAAAATATTACAAAATATGAGATGCCAAGACAAGCCCAAAACATTAAATGTGACACTCCCAAAAGATCTCGTGACCTCCTAATTACATAACCATAGACTACAAAACTAAGATACTTACATAATCTGATATTATACTTAACAATATTTTCAAATATCTTCAACTAATACTCTATCTCGTTTGTTCCATGGGAAGTGAATCCCAGCTGCTTTGTCCTAGAGTGCTAACCTCTCACTAAAAACTTTCATGATTGTTTTCCATGTGAACATATGGTATATGATAGTTAAAGTCTTTCATTATCATGCTGAAAAGTCTTCTAAAGCACCATATCAACCCTCTAGACACCTATGAGAGAACATCAAAAGCCTGCCTAGCAAAAGAGACACAAACGGAATATACATATACTAGTGAACAATGAATAAACTTGTATTAAAAAGTACAGACAGAAGGAACAGACCTATCCCACATCGGAGCTGTGCTGAGGATGAAACTAAGCTTCTGCTGCATTGATTCCTGCATTTCTTTTTTCCCACGGCTAAATGCATCCTTAATCCAACCAGAAAACATGCTCTTGGACTCCTTTTTCATTTGTATCCACTGCTCATAAGTGATGACCTCTGATGGAAAGCTTGACTGAAAAGTACTGCAAGGATGAATTCAAGAAGTATCTAAACTTATTACAAGATGGAAGCCAAAATAACAATCCATAATATTGCTAGATTATTACCTAAAGCGGGAAATAAAATCTTCATATTATAGTAGACTCAGCAGCCAACTTTTGTAAAGCAGAAAGCTACAAATACAATAAGATATAAATTTAAGCCATGGATAACAAATGACACTTTCCCAGCCTAAAAACAGTTCTTACTAAATTTAATTCTAGCAGTTGCATGCCTAGATAAGGAAAAAATACAAGACCACAAGCATCACGTTTTAGGAGATGTAATTCTTAAAACCTATGTTCTTATAGATACTTCTGCTTACTCAGTTTCCACCTAAATAATGGAAAATAGGAAGCTTCTTTTGACACAACATTAAGGTCAATATCTGTGAAGATATCTTTATAGATTTCTCTCACATATTTTGAATCCAGAGGGGGAGCTATTGCGATTCATCTCTTTGAAACAAGTCCAACTTTCGAGAGCGCTAATTCATGTGAGAGGGTTTATGACCTTTTTTTCTCTTTGTGGGTTCAATAAGTTCTGGACTAACACAGTCCCCTACATGGATAACACAACTCAAACCTTTCCTCTGGCAGAACAAAGTGAGAAGTCATACCAACTCAACCAAGGGGTTATTACTGTCAGAGAGTGTGTGCCTTAGGACAAAGTAACATAAAATATATCCTGTGGCTTCTTTAATTCCAATGCTTCTTAGGCATCCACACATAAACAAGGGAAACAAGTACAAAGTCTTATTATGAACTAAATATCAGAGTCATGAAAGCATGATCTTCAACAGAGATCATTAAATGAGCATGAAAGAGCAGCATTGCAAGGCTATTGAAGATTCAAACAATCCCTGAAAAGCTAGTTCAAGAAGATTTACTAACTAGTATCTAAATGTATGTCTATCAAGTCAAGCCAGAGCATAAAAAAAATCCACACTAACTTTCTCAGTCAGGAAAAGAAAAAAGAGGGAAACACTGATGTCTACCTGAACTTTGGGTTGGGACATACAACTCTGCAAGAAAAATAACCTTCCGGAAAAGCAACTCCCCTTTGCTCAAGATATGATTCAAGAATAGCAATTTTCTGTTTTGTCTCTGCTACCTAAAGCAGAAACATATTCTTAGTTCTAACTTATAAATTATTATAAGAACAAGATGTACCCAACTACACGTGAAAAACTAAAAACCAATAATTAAATGAAATATTTAAAATCTGTAAAATGAACTAAATATCATATCAGACAACTTAGACGAATCACAGTTAGCCGTGCTTATAGCACCATTTGATTGCAGAAGCATAACAAAGCAAAAAATTGTGAGAACTCGATGAACAACTGTTCATGGCAGTTATGGACATATTCTCCTATAATCAATTATCATGAAACATGCCAGCAATTTCATCACATGAAATTGAAATGAGACTAAAATTTTCTTGAGTTCCTCTAGTAATCTAATAATTAATACTAAAGTAGAGCACTAATATGGTAAACACGGTAAGAGTCGCGTTCTTTGTTTCTTTTTTGGGTGCATAACTAGTGTAACTTACAGGGTCAGGATGACGCTCGGTTTTGTGCTTACTACCACCAGTGCAAACCCAAGTTCCATCCGAATCAATTGATACAAAACCTGAAAAATTCTTAACAGTAACTACAACCGCCTCCCTGCAAATTAGGCCAAAAAAGTCGGTCACTAAACATTTGCAGGTACCGTACTACTGAGATAAATGTCACACAAAAGTACCCTTTAATGACAAGAACTACATCAATATTTTGCGGGGAACTAGTATCAGCATCTGGAATTCGAAGCCCAACATAAGCCTTTCCACCATAAAGCTTTTCAAGTCTACAACACAATCAGTGAAAACAATCAACTACAAATACATAATGGAACAATCAATTTATCAAACAGCTAGTGGGCATTAATCGAAACTGAGAAATCCGAGTAGCAGAAAGCAGTAAAATCAAATAAAAAACGAAACTTAATCAAAGATGAAGCTGTAAAATCAATTAAACCCGAATTGATCGTTACCGATCGGCGACAGCGAAGAGAGAACGGGAATCGGAGGTTTCAACAGCGAAAACAGCGTCATCATCACCGAAGAAGAAGCGATGAACAATTTTGTAAATAACGAGACCACAAATCAACTCGACCCACATACTTGTGCTTTCAAATCAAGCAATCCACAAGAGTATTGAATGGCCGTTTCTTCTTCTTTGATTTTAATTGGGTGTTTTGATCTCGTTCGCATTAATAACTTAGAAGATTATACTGTATATATGTATATATCATCTTCTTCTTCTGCTGGTGCTCCGAATCGGAGGAGCACATTGATTTAAATTTACAATTGGGGGTATAGTTTTAATGTCAAATTCTACAAGTTTGTTAAACTCTCTTTTATTTCTTGTTAAAAAAAAAAAACCTCTCTTTTATTTCACTTTTTTTTATTTACTAATTGTCCTTTCTTTTTTTATTTTTGTTTATTTTAAATTTTCCTTAACGTTGATGTCTTGCTCTGTTGGTGACTTGGTAGATGGAAAGTGAGGTAATGATAAAATCAAAAATAAAAGCAAAATTATCTTTAAGGTTATTTTGTTTTTGTGTTTAAAAGTGTAATATATATTTTTTATTTTGTTAGAGCTGAATACATTATCTAAAAATTCACGCACGTATTATATACCATGTAAAATTTGAAATTAGACATCTTTAATTTTCATTTATTTATATCAGAGTTTTTAAAATTTATTGTACTAAATTGTATATGAAAACTATTATGTATATGTTTGTTTCAACTTAAAATTATGAGATTATAAATTTTAACAATATAATTTATACCGTTAAAATTTAAAATTTTATAATTTTAACTGAAATGAACGGGGTATATTGTGAAATTATATTTCGACTCGTATACTTTAACACTAACATATGTGTGAATCTCACTTTTATATCTATTCAAATTTATCCAATCATTTATTAACATTTGTACTCAACTTGATTGCTCGGTATAAATTTTTTATAATATGGATCCTCGTCATCTTTACCGTGACCTAATCATTTATTAACATATCTTAATTATTTGACATAAAATTTCATAATTTGTGTCGTCGTCTATTATGTATGTGTCTTCGTAAAGTTCTTAACTCTACTTGAGAAAATAGAGTTAACATAAAATTAAAGGCCTCCATGAAATATGTCAAAGTTTCTAGAAACATTTCTTGAAACTTCTGAAGCTGATTTCAAATTGGTTGATACTAATACTTTACACAATTTCTTGTCGACTTTCCAATTTTGTTTTGCCTCCATTTTTTTTTCTCTATTTATGTATGTTCTTTCTTTCAATTTTTTTTCTTATTTACAAACATAACACCTAAAAGAGAAATTAATTCTTTTATCTTTTCCTCTCTTTTGCACCCATGATAATACAGTTTTTCTTTTAGATGAGAAGTTATGGAGGTTTGATTTTCCATTTTAATTCTCCTTTTTACTACATAGAAAAAGTTACATTCAAGAATACTTATCTTTTAGATTGTGAAATTCTAATTTTAAATTATGGCGCAAATTTATCAAAATTTGTTGCAGTAATTTTTATCTAGTTTAAATTATTAATTACTGCACGAGCTAAAGTTTCACCAATCTAAATTGTAAAATTTAGTACACTACGAAGAAAGTAAAATTCGGAGTATAACTCTTTAATAAATTGAAGGGACATAGAGTTTAACTTTTTTTACACATCCAGGGCCAAGGATATCACTTTTTCACTTTACTTTTAATATTTCGAAATCTTTGAAACTAACGTACGAAAATGAAGTTTCTAAAATTTCCTCATTTTTTGTTCTTTTCAATTCATTCTAAAACTCTCAAATGCAAAACCATACTCTCTCCGAATATAAAAAAGAGTTGTTATATTTAGAAATTATTGTTAGAAATTTTATCTAGTACGTGTGTGAAAATTTATGATTCAAATTTGATATAAAATTTGAATCATTTTATCCATAAATTGTTCAAAAGTATAAACTACATAAAAATTTCAACAAAGTAAAACACAATTTTGAGTTTTACAATTTACAATCTAGTACAAACAATATAAAATGTAAATTTTCTTTTGTAGAACGAATTTTCAACTTTTATAATTCAACGAACCCTTTCAAAATTGAATAAATAACAATAAGTTAGCTTCATAAGTGATTTATTGTGTTAAGCATAATTTCCCATCAATAATTATAACTCAGTTCAATGAATAAAATAAAAACATTGAGACTTTGCTCTTCCGATCTTGGCCATGTGCAAAACCAGTACTTACTTTCCCAGCTACCAAATTGATGGTAGAACCAATGAAAATGGTGTCAAGCAGATGAAAGCACATTAATACATTGTTCACTGTAACCGCTTTATACCAACTTTAAGATAAGAAGGAATGGAGTGGGGGGGAAAATAATAGGGAAAAATTCAGAGAATAAAACAAAGAAACTTCACCACAAAAAAGATATGCTCAAAGGGCTGTGAAAATAATAATTGGTAAAAAATAAAAGGAAAAGACAGGGAGAAATAAAAAGAATGTCTAGAGATGATACAAGCCTCTCAATAAATTTCTCCTGATTCCAGAGATAGTAATTAGAAAGCATAGAAGCAAAACACATTCAAGTGCAATATAGAAGAATCCCATATACATCTCTATAATCAGAACACATTTTAAGACTTATCTGTTGTTTTACTTCTGATTACTAGTTCCCTTCTTCTTCAGTAAGCTCCCGAATTTGCGAAGCAATGGTTTCTTCTTCTTCTGGCTTTGTTCCTTTGCTGGTGAGCTGCCACCATTATCTAGGTCTTCTGTTGAAGACAAACCATTTATCTGGTCGAAGCTCTCATTTTCCTCCGTCTTTGAGTCCAGTTGCTCAACAGATTCCTTCTCTGGCTCTCTTTCAGGTGAGAGTTCTTTCTCTTCAATCTTGCAGCTTTCCCACATCTTGAATTCAGCTTCTACTGAATCACTATCTTCTTTTTCTTTGTTCTCTTTCTCTTTGGGATTTCCATTTGAATCCTTCGTTTCTGTTCCAATTTCAATAGACTTCACATATAGGACATTGCTCTCCTCCAGAGGAACTTCTTTTACAATTTCCTCAAAATGCTGATGCGAGAGCTCCACCTTCGAAATTTCTTCTTTTCCGTGTCCATTTTGTTCGGAGAATTCCACTACCTTAGGGAGCATATCATAATCTTTCTCACTGTCTGTAAGCTCATCATTTTCCTCAGCTTGTTTTCCGGTCATAGCTTCTTCTAGTAGCTTCGTCAATTCCTCAATTTTCTCTAGAGAAGTAGATTCTTTAATTCGAAGCTCCTCGTTCTCTTGGATAATGTTCTGCAGTTCATTTTCTTTGTCCAGTAAACTCTCCTTCAATGCCATGCTCTCAGCTTTTGCTTGCCCAAGGACTTCCTTTAGATAATTCAGCTCAGATTCATTTTCCTTCAGGGTAGTCTTCAGGTGAGCTTCTTCCTCCTTTACAGCACAAGCTTCTTCCTCAGCTTCTTTAAGCGACACAACCAATCTGCTAACTTCTTTTGCCAGCGAAGAATTCTCTTCTTCAGATTTTTTAACACTATCCATCAAATTAAGCTCTTTTTGCTCCCATTCGACCTTGGCATTCTGCTGATCATGCATAGTTTTTTCAATCAAATTATTAAGAATATCAATCTCACGTTTCGCATCATCAAGAAAGCCCTCATATTTCTCATTTGATGCTTTCAAAACTTGATTCAGATTTTCTAATTGGCTTTCTAAATTTGCATGTTCATCTTGACTAGCTAGTAGCTTTTCTTTGACTTCTCTAGCTTCTGAAGAAACTTCATGTAATGCTGAAGTTAAAGTTTCCATTGCTTTTTTGCTTTTCTCTTCCTCTGCCTTGGAACTTTCCAATTCACTTGTGAGTTTGTTTTTCTCTTCTAACAGGGTTTGAACACTAGCAGCAGTAAGTTTCTCATTGTTCATTGCATAGGCTCTCTCTTCCCTCACAGTATCAAGCTCACATTTCAGAGATTCAATCTCTTTTGCCATTTCAGAAGCTTGTTCCTTAGCCTTATATAGACTACGCTCTGATTCCTCAAGATCAACTTTCTGTGATCCTATTGACATTTCCAACAACCCCACCTTTTCTTTAAGGGAAGCAATTTCAGATTCTGCACCCTGCAACAAATTGTTGCTTGCCTCGAGTTGCTTCTTCATTGATTCCATAGATTCTGATGTGGATCTCTCCAACCGAGTTGCTTGTTCCACATGAAGCTCTAATTCTTCAACCCTTTTTTGCCACTCTTCCACTAGATTATGCGCATAAGATTCAGCCATTTTTGCAGCTTCCAGCTCCACAGTAAGTTTCTCTAGGACAACTTCAGTTTCTGCTAGTGTTCCCTCATAATCTTTTGCTTTCGCAAGCTTTTGTTTCAATGTCTCTACCTCAGATTTAAGCTTTAACACCATTCCACTATACTTGTTAGCCTCTGTTTCATAGCCTTTTGCTTTCTCAAGTTCTTGTTTCAAAGTATCTACCTCTGATTTGAGCTCCAAAACCATTCCGCTGTACTTGTTAGCCTCCGTTTCATAATCTTTTGCTTTCTGAAGTTCTTGATGTGACATCTCTATCTCTGATTTGAGCTCCAACACCATTCCACTGTACTTGTTGGCCTCCATTTCATAATCTTTTGCTTTCTCAAGTTCCTCTTTCAATATTTCCACCTCTGATTTGAGATCCAAGACCAACTTATTGTTGTCATTATCTTCTGTATCAGCCCTCGAATCAAGCAAAGACTTCAATCGAACCAACTCAGCAGATAAAGCCACCGCCTTCTCAGCATGAATCTCAGCAATCTTAGTTGCATCATCGGCATGGCTAAGCGCCTGATTTTTCGTATCAAATGCCATGGCTAGTTCTTGCTTCACCTTTTCGAGCTCCTGAGTGGCAGAGAGAAGGGCAGAAACATCAAATGCATGTTGATTCCTCACTTCTTCAAGCTCCTTCTGCCACTCTTCCTCCTTCTTCTGACTTGCCTCAATACCTGCCTGTTCCATCTCAACTGCACGAAACTTCTCGATCTCGGAGTCCTCCTCTGCTCGCTTTTGAGCAACCAAGGCTTCCGTGAGTTTCCCATTAGCTTCTTCTGCTAATCTCTGCGCTTCTTTCAAATCATCAACAGCTTGCGCTTTCTCTTTCTCAACCACAGCTAACTTCTCATTTGCCTTCTTCAAGTCTTCTTGGACAAGATCTAATTGAGCTTGAAACTCAGATCCCTTCACCACCCGTGTTGGTTGTTTCTGAAAATCCAAAGCCAGAAAAAATGTAACCAATGAAAACTACATATCCATCTCCCAAGATTTGATGGGCCCATTACCCTCGTAACATATTGAATGACACGGAACTAATTTAATTGAATTATGGCATTATCAAATTCAGTTCCAAATTTCGTTGCAAAGATAGTTTCGCTGGATTTTAAACATCAAGATACACCCCCAACATTGCCACTAATAATCAGACCAAAATGAAATCTTGCATCCTAATCAAGAAACACACACAATGTATGAAAGATACACTCACAAAACTAAAGGGGATGGTTAAAACTTACATCAGGTGGGGTACTGAGCTTTGGAGACCGCCGATCCACTGAGGGCTTTGAAGTAACAGATCTCGGAGAACGATCAACTGAGGGGCGTGAAGCTTGCAGGGGGGAGGGTGAATCAGTCTCGGATTTCGTCACCCCCCGGCTCAATTTACTAACCCTAGGAGTTGCTGGTGATACCTTAGTATTGGGAGTTCCAGGTGATGCTTTGTTGATGGGAGTTTCAGATAAAGTAGATTTGGTTAAGTTCAATCTGTCATAATCCCATCATCACATCAAACTCCAATTAGATGAAATAATGCAAGATCTATAGACACAACCCATGTAATTAAAGCATGAATTGCAACGAAATACAGATGAATCTAGGCAAAGATTGAAAATTTAGCAATAACTATATACTTTACAGTTTTATATAGCCAACAGAAGAAAGAACAAGTCATTTTACAGTGAAAATACAAAAGCTACTAAACTTTACACCTGAAATTGAGTCCAAAATAAATCAAAGTCAGATCCGCACCATGGAAGAACAAAATCACACTCAAAACTTCAATTTTGTGATCAGAACATAGAAACAAGATAATCAATTTAAGCCCACATCTAAAAGAATTCATCAGAACACATAGAAAATGAAAAAAGTTGAAAACTCTGACATGTATCAGAAAAACAAGATCCGACCCACAAATCAGAAAATGTTTCTCAAAAACAAAACACCCCAATTGAAGAATCAATCACTAAAAATATTTTTTCTTAAAGGATCCAGAACAAGAGAGAATTGTTACTTGGATTTGGAAGCCATAATGGATGGTTGGGGCTGATCAGAGGAGCAGATGGTGTGAAAGAAGAGTGAAAGGTCAGAAGCAGTTACTAAATAATAGAGCTGTATTTATACAATAATATTGACCGTCATTGCAGTGGGGTTGCATAATTTGGAATTTCAAGGAGAATGTGGGGAAAAAAAGTTCTGGGGTTCTCAGATTTGGTATATAATGCAGGAGTAGTAGCAGTGGAGCAGAGGTATGAGAGAGAGAGAGAGAGAGAGAGACGAAGAAGTAGAAGAAGAAGAAGGGGAAGTATTTACACTAGAGTTTAGGTGTTCAGTTATTTTTAGTGTGGCCACGTTTACACTTTAAAGTGTCATTTTCTCTCTCTCTCTCGGGTTTGCAGGGGTATGCGTGAATGTACCAAAATACCCTTGGCACAGGAGGACTGTTCGCTGTTGTGTCAATGGTCTTTGGTGCTTTTCCAGTCTAAATAGAACAGGCTGAACTGCCAAAGCCTACTAGCCAAAGCTCCTTTTACAGCCTGAGAAAAGAAAAAAATGGGGTCACCAATGTTTTCATCTTTCTTTCTATCTCTTTGTCTTCCACTGACTTTATAATTCTGCTCGACTGTATTTTCTTTTTCACTGTAACTATTTGTTTTTAGTAATTTGTGTATCCTTTTTTTTTTTGAGGAGGACTATAAGTCAATGTTTGGTTAGCATATTAGTAAATAGTACATTCAAGCTTTTTTTTTCTTTTTGAAAAAAATTATGTATCTTTATGTCATTTTGCACTCCGACTGAAATGAAAATCCTCCCATTTCATTTTTAACAATTAATTTCCTCCTGATTATTTTAATAGTTAATTCATCTTGTTAGGTCGTTATACCGTGACGAAAATAATATAGAATTTTGTCGTTAGGTGTACAAACACAGCTCCAGTTTTTTTTCGAATGAATAAATTTTTTAACACAAACTATTTCACAAGAGAAACTCATAAAAGTGTATAAATAGAAAAAAAATATTAATTAACCTCATTGATTAAAGAAGAAAATATAAAATTATTCATATGCTAATTTTTTATTGATTTGTGAATTTCTTGAATTTGTTTGTGTGCATAAATTTGTTTTTTTCGAATACAGACATACTGCATGAATAAATCTTTCCATACAAATTATTTTACAAGAGAAATTCACAAAAGTGTAAAAAAGAAAGAACTTAATTGATCTCATTTATTAAAGAAGAAGGAGAATAATGAATTTATCTATATGTTAAATTTTAATTAATTTGTAAAAAAAATTTATGATTTTATTTGTGTACATAAATAATTTGAGTGGGACATACAAGGGACGCAAGATAACGGTAACTAACTTTTGCTATTATGTCGTCGGAGTCGCCACATTCGCGGAAATGCAAATTCGGACTATAACATTAATCTTACAAATCATTATTATTGAACTAAAATTTAGTGTCAATTAAAAAAAATCCATCGCATTATAACTTTCCATTTTTCTTCTGATAATAAGAGTTGCAATCATTTGTAATAAGGTAATTGATATTTTCACATAAAAAAATATATTATTTCACATGAGGTAGCCACATTTGTGTATTAATCGACTACTGATATTGTATACATTTAAAATTACAAATATATAATTCAAAATATATTGTTCTTTATAAACTAAAACCTACCCATATGATACAGGTTCATAACCTTATTTAGTTATTTAGTAGACGTTTTAATCCAATGAAGGACTTGAACTATATGGTATAGTTCTATAGATATTCCAGTATTTGAAATTATTTGTGTTTCTCTTTTTGCCAAAAATAGTGACATATTTAGACCTCGTTCCCAGCAACACATGAGAGGGAGGTTTGGAAGTACTCATTAAAGTAAAAGTCCGTTATCCTATTTTGTTTTATGTAGTAAGATTTTAAATTAAGATGTTTGAACGTCCGATTCTATTTGATTTATTTTTTCGAGTACTTGTATTTGGTTTTTATTTTTTGTCTTATTTTTATTTTTATTTTTTTTGAATGATAAAATTTGACAAATGAAAAGAAGAAGTAAAGGAGTTTAGTGTACTTGATGTTTGTGCACTTGTAAATATAAAAATGTCATCATGAGTCTTGTGAAGCCATCAAAAAATAAAAATTGAAGTATAATTTTACATCCAAATTTTATTCTAAATTTCGATTTAGACTCTAAACTTATATACAAACAAAATGCATCTCATACTTTATTTCTGACAACAAAAATTATTTCAATCTCAATTTTCAAGCAATTTTAATTATAAGTATATAGGGTGCACTTAGTTGATTAGAAGAAAATATGAAATGTATCTGATTCAAATTTAGGTGTAGAGTGAAAATCGAAATCCAGAATAAATTATAAAATGCAAATTGTATTTAAGTCGTGTCTTGGATCTCATTAAGACACCAGTGTATTGGCAAGATCCCTCATGATGAAAAGCAACCATATCAGTGATTACTAGTGTGTTATAAATATATTTTAATGCAAAATAATGAACCAAAGTTTAAGAAACAAAATTATTCATGAACATGCTCTGACCCAAAAAAAAAAATAGAGAAAAAGAGAAGAAACTATTTATGGCTAACAACTTTCTCTATAGCATATAAAATATACTGAATAAATGTCTGACTTAATTAGTTCCTGAATATAAATAGACATACCATATAGTTGCTGCAACATGACATGATTTTTGTTCACCCATTTTAGTACAATGAATACCCATCATATTCACTTTCCTTCCATTATTCTCATCTATATTTTAAACACATGCATATATGCACACTTTTTTCTGGAGTTGTGGAAAACCCCATTAAAAACTATCACACATTTCTGGAAAGAAAGAGGATTATAGTCATTCTTAAAAGTTTTGCAAATTAAGAGTGTAATTGAGGAAAATACAAGTACTTTAATATTTTAGATTTTTGTGATATTTTGTGTTGTTACACTAGAATATACGACAATTAACTGATTCAACTTTAAATTTGTTAAAGAAAAAGGGGTGGGGGTGGGGGGGGGGGGGGGGTTTGGAAATATGACTACTCAACCAAGTTTCACTATAATGCTTCTCCTACCTTAATCTTCTTGTTAAAGGAATGGAAGATTGGAATGATTACAAATATACGATCATATTAATTAGGTGCATGAGGGTGAGCGAAAATTTATTTTAATTTGCGTGATTCTTACACTATATATGCATACCTCGCCCAATCCCCCCAACCCTACCCTCATTTTCACTTTATCTTCATTCTTTGGGGTCCAGATTTGTTGTACCAATAATAATACATCACTCGTAACATTTTTCGGATTAAGACATACTCCTCGCTAGTTGCCACCATCTCAATTTCTAATTTTATTTCAAAATTAAAGAAACATTTAAACTTTTTAAATTAGACGATAGGTATATTAAACATCAAAATTAATATAATTAATGAGATTCCAAAATATAAATTATATAATAATTAAAGATATATGTTATAGATTATAAGATTATAATAATAATATTAACTAAATTCAACTAAATCAATATTAATTTTGAAGTCAATATGTCATTTATTTACTTTGGAACTGAGGATGGTAGAATATTTTTTTTATATGAAACTGGAAACAATAGAAAGAAAGTGACAAATTCCAAAAAGTAAAATTATTACAGGTTAGTTAACACATTTTGGTGCACCCAAACTCAATACCGCTGTTTAAGGATGTATAACTAAATTCATATATATATATATATATATATACACTCATTACATGCTACTACTACCTGCTCAAGTATAATGACTTCATCCCAACTGATACGGTACGTTTTTGCTGTTAATATAAATCTATTGGTCTTCTTATCTTAGCCTATAACAAACCTCTGAAATAAAGCAATACTTCATTTCAAAGAAGATGAAATTTTACAAATGAACTCATCTAATCTTTAGAAATGGATAGATTAATTCATGTCGTCCTACTTGGGGATGAATATTGATTACAGCTTTATATATATATATATATATATATATAAATATACAACTTTATTAGGTAAATAAAACAATAAAACAATTGTCTATCTTTTGAGATGTTGAATCAGCCATCACTTCAAGACGTGTTCATTAATTAATTAATCATCCCATCCTTCTCCCTTCTCTATCAGTAGTGTCTCTCACTCTTAACAATTAGTCCCCCACTTAGCTGCTATGTAGGTGCAGTCCTCATCTATTTCCAAATAATTTCTGACTAAGTTTATTAATTATTTTGATTACTCCCCACGTAGATGGTAAGAAATTTTCTGTGCATCTACAACAAACAAGGGTAAATACATAAATAGTTAAGAAATATGGTTAATAAAAATAAGATAAATAAAGAAAATTATTTTGGGAGCGGGAGCGCCAGGGATCTTTTATATACGACTGTGCTTGCATTTGACTCCGATTCACTCATATGCTCTCTCTTTTTGGTCGTTCAGAGACTCAATTCATGTCAAAATATGTGTCAGAAAAGCAAAGTATAATAAAAACTTTCAGCTACTTTTCTTCATGACTTGAGTGTTTCAAATTTTGTAAGTTATTTACCCCCAAAACAAAATAAAATAAATCAATCTTAAACATCATAAAACAACTCGAATCGACGATGCTACTAATCAATCCACAAAACTTTTCTGGAACTTAAACTATTTAAATCAACCCAAAAACAATATTCTCGTGATTAAATTTTAAAAAAAAAATTCTTCACATAGATTTAGATTAATGGAGAGATAAACAGATCAGTTAGACAGCTAAGACATATAATTATCAACTAAGAGAAAAAAAGAGAAGGAATTAAATAAGCAGCAGTATAGATGTCTCTTTAAATTTAAAACTCTGGACATGAGTTGCACATGGAGTGTGGCCACAACTGGGGATTAAACTGATCAGTGAACGTGCAAAACGTGGGGACAGATGAGGCCAGCCTTAGATCTACTGGGTGACCTGTGGGTAAATGTGCTGTACAATCACATACTACAATTGATAATTAGATACTGAAAATTTGATTTCAAGTCTCTTTTTCCCCTTGCCTACCCTACTTTCTCAAAGATCCATTTCATTTAGCAGTGCCAATAATCTTGTGAATGTCATGAATGCACTTTCTACAAGTACTATTGTCACCCTCACTATTTTCACCCTCATTCTAGGCATCCATTAATGTTCATACTCATTCCATAAGCATTTATGCTAATCACGGGCACATAAGGGGATCTGCTGAAAATATTAACTTACATAAGTTGCATTTGCAGATTCCCCCTTCTTCATCTTGTACAAAGGTTGCACATACATCCTGCTGAGAGGATGCTAGTCAGGTCTCATTTTTTGAAAAAAGGGGACACCCCTTATTGTAAAGAGAACATGTCACCGTCGATGAGACTATATGCAGAATGGAAATCACATAAGCAAACGTCAAGAATGGAACAGAAAATCGACCATGCCCAAAAGTTTGATACCCAATTTCCCAGAAGTGCATTAAATTGTATATAATAGGGTACTGCACATTTTAGCATTAAATTTTTTAGCACTGTACCATCATCTGGAACTGAAATATCAACCTTTTCTTGCCATACGTGGTACCTTTTACAATTTTAACCACAAAAACTTTTAGTACAATAAGGTCTATTCCAAACCCGGCAACCCACATACATTCTTTACACCAGTGGCCAAGAATGGACCAGTCTAACCACATGATAGATAACAGAGAAGAATATTACTAACTCCATTCCAAATAATTAAGATCAACATTGGCTTTTTAACATTTCAAAATTCTTATGATTCATTTAAGTTTTTTTCAAAATTTAGATCTTCTAAAAGTAGTACTTCCTCAAAAGTTTACAGTATTCAATATTATTTTGATTCTCAGTAAATGAGATCAACTTAATTTTGAATAACAAAATAGCTTGATTTAATTTCTCAAAAGTCAACGGTGAGCTTACATTTAGGAAAGGGGGAGCAATTAGCTACTAAGCAATGATTTTGTTTCACATACTCAGTTTGAAGTCGTACATAACTGATGAAGAAAGACTAGAACTTCCCTATTCGTCATCATACGAAATGTGGAAACTGGTAGTGCAACCCAATGCCTCTGGGTCCTCTGCTCCACAACAATCATAGAATTTAGCAGCATAAGGAGGATCATCTGGTCCCAATTCATAGTACCTTCAACAAGATAAGAGATGATAAAACTGTTCTAATGAAGTAAAGAAAATTGCATATGGCTACAAACAGTTGGAGTGGTCATGTGCAACACATACCACATGGTGATCATGAATCACAAAATATTGTATGCGTGATGATTAAATCAAACTTCAATTATCCAACAAACTGTAAATGTTGGTAAGATAGAAACAATTACTGAATGAGAAAAGGATAGACAAAGGGAGACCTTGAATCTTTTACTTACCAAGAACAAGCAAAAAAGCTTTCGAGGAACAAGAGATTAAAATTCCCTCCACCTAACAAACACACACACACACACACGTCTCTCCCTCTATGTTGCCCTCACTTTTGTCTACGTAAGCCCTCTTGTAGAGGTAAAGCACACACTAACAGCAAAATGAACTACACATATTACTTCCAACATGTGACAGAAGGAGCTATTGCCAAGCACATAGAAAACAGGCCAGCCAACGCAAAAAAAGGCCAATTTTGTCATACAAATTGTAAGCTGCTTCTTAACTTTTAACATGTCAGAGAAAATTGCTAAAGGCAGAACAAAACATATATCTCAGTACAAAGAAGTAGTCTAATTCTGATAACAAACTCCAGGAAGACCCTGTGAAAAAGTTCAAGTACTACCAGTAGTAACGTTTCAATTTTTCAATGTAAGCATTATATAGGTACTTATGTAGGAGCTCTGTAATTTCTAAATTTTGTTAAAGTAACTAATTGGTACAAACATATATCAACATAATTACCATTCCAATCATAATTATGCTTTTACCAATATACCGATTTGCGATCGCTTTATCAAACCTTATATTGGTGGAATTTTTATAGTTCATTGTTGAAACAAATTTGCAATCATATGGTTTTAACATATACCAACATGATGACCCAGGCCATTAGTGAAACTACCATTACAAAAAATCTACCACCTTTCACTTTCTATTTTTAGATATATTTTGGATGTGTATCATTAACCAAGAATCATAACTCACACAAAAAAACAAATATTTCACAGATAAGAAAGTTCACTCTCGCATAGCACTCTATAAATCACAAGTCCAACTTTTGCATTTCTTTCATCCCCTTAGTTGTGCTTTCTTTTTCAAGTTCTTTTTATCTTACAAAGTTATCAAATCTCTTCATCATTTTCATTTATTTATAATTTTGTTGAGTACTATCAGTTGTAGGTATTAACTGGATCCAACTATCCTAGATACAGGAACAACATTTCTATTTGAAAAATGAGAGGAGACAACGACAGATTGAGGGAGTTGAGCTCCAGAACTATTATTATGCTTATGATCATGAGGTATTTGAGTTTATGGCAGGTCACGAATTAAGACGTTAGACAAAGTGATGAAGATGGCGATGTTGATGTTGAGTTGTTGACAATGTCAACAATAATAAACGGGAAAGATGAAAATAATAACTATTGTAACAGAATTTATGTCCTTGAAGATGGATGGCGTAATAGGTACACAATAACCTGTTAACATAGGTAGTATAATAGAAACAATTCTATAGAAAAGATGAGTAATGCAATTTTTTTATTCAAACCATCCTCATCTCCCAAAAAAAGTACTATGCAAAGAAATCCTAAACTTGGTGAAAAGCAGGCTGGACAGCTCTTCCAAGTTCCTTAAAGCACCTCTAACTATGGACCTCTCCTCTTGGGTTACTTAGATGCCTGTCTTTAGTTTGTAACCTTTTTACTTGAGGAGAATTGTTTGTGAGCATTGTCTGTATTAGCTCTTTCAATTTCAGCAGATACATCGCTGGACATTTCTTTTGATGTTTATGCTATATTTGATTTCGGTAATTGTTCCCTTCTTCCCATTAAATAAAACAATTCCTAGTTGTAAGTTATATCACTGGAAGAGTTTTTGATCTATGGTGCCACATGAAGCATATTAGGGTGAGCAATAACATCAGGCATATCAGGTCATTTATTGGTTTAAACAGCTTTACTCTTGAGATAAGGTAGCTATATCAGGTAATCATGATGGTAAGGCATGGATGAAGGAGCCATGTTTAATCTTATTTTGTTACAACTACTTCTTAGTTTGTCACCTGGTTTTATTTGTTTAGCTTTAATTCAAACAAAAGCATAAAATTCATGCATTCAAAATCTATGCTACCTGTTGACGGTACAACCAAAGCACTAAATTCAGAATTAAATCACATTTGCAATTCTATACAATTGAAGGGAAAAGAACCAGAAAAAGAACATAATTTAGAGCTCAGTTTCACTTTCAGAACTCGAACTGATTCAAATATAGCATAATAATTGAAATTAACAACACAAAACACTAAATTCGGAATTAAATCAAAACAAAACGAAGTTCATCTTTACCATATGCCACGCATTGACAGTACAATCAAAGCACCAAATCCAGAACTAAATCACATTTTCAATTCCATATAATTGATTTCAAAAGAAAAACAGGATTTACAGCTCAATCTTACTTTCAAAACTTGAATTGATTAACCAAACATAGCATAATTATTGAAATTACGATGATTATTACCTTTTCTGATCGTCGTGACGACGGCAAACGAAGAAGGAAGGATGAAAGCGGCATGAAGAAGAATTATTAGATGGAGTGTATATACTTTTACACCTCTTACATACCTTCGTGTTTCCTCCTCCCTTTGCTTCTCCTTCTGCTTCTACCTTCCCTTTCATTTGCTTCTCCATTCTTCTTCTTGCTTGCTTCTGCGATTTTTTCTGTAATCTCGATCGTAATCGCATTTGCTGAATTTGCTCTCATTTGTTTGAAGCTTGTTGGATTGGGTTTCGTTTCTGTGCGGCCCAAATCAACTATCTTCCACTCAACCCAATAACAATGCAATGACTACTCTCCCCTTGTATAAAAGATATATGGGATCGTTTACTTTCCAGATTGAAAAGTGCAATAAAAATAGTCCAATTATATTCTACCTCATTCCCTTGAAAATGAATGATATAGTATATATATTAATATAATTATATGTTTCAAAGCGTAATTTTATTCATGTAATATACGGAAAGAAAAAATTCACTCTTCATTTTATACTTAAATAAACAAAAAAAATGTTATTTTGAATTCTCATTCTCATTCTTCCCGTATTCATTCTTATAACATTCTCATTCTCTTTTCACCACATTCCACAAAATAAGAGAGCTCATATTTGAGGTTTGGAAGGGTATAATAAAGAGCATGTTGGATTGAGAATTATTTATTTGAATAATTAAAATTTTTAATTAAATTTGTAATAAATGTTCAATTAACGATAAGATAAGAATATTATAATAAAATTTTTAAAAAATACAACATTATAATGAAAACAATATATAAATGTAACTGTTTTTGTAAAACATATCACATTTTTACATGTAACTTCTTTGTGCAATGAAAAGAGTAATGTAAAGTATTTCATCATATATTTTAAATTAAGTTATAAATTTTGAATGTACAAAGTCACCCACCTCTCCAAATCCCTTAACCTATTGTTATATAATTAAAGGGTTTAGAAACATGAAAGACTTTATCCGCACAAAGTCCTGACTAAAAGTAAAAGGATTAATAATGTAATTTAACATTATTATAATATAAATATAAAAACTTTCCACAAATAAAGTATCTCTTCTCTTCTTCTCTATAATTAAAAGATAGAGTTTGAGCTCGATTCCTTTTCAATTTTATAAACATTAAGCGTTTAGTAATTAATTAATGTTAATAATCTTATATAAAAAATATCATCAAAATTATTAATCATAATTTAACCTAAACATGCTATTGATCTGATTAGGTCAACAAAGATGATGATCTTATTTTATATTTAGGCCCAAAGAAACATAATTAATTGATTACTCCTCCTACAACTTTTCAGGTGCGTTCATTTAATCTCAAAAATAATAATAATAATAATAATAATAATAATAATAATAGTATTATATATTGTATGAATAAATTCAATAAAAAAACATATGATATTTGACACATTATAATTAACTAATTTTGTAAGTTGGAAATTTCTTAGAATTTAATAATTTTCTATAGATTTTAATCACTTTAATTTGTGTACATTTGTTTATACATAAATTAATTAGTCGGGTTTACAAAATTTTGTTCATTAGTTTTTTCCGGTAAAAGAATAAAAATCGTCTCATCTCAACTTATTCCAAATTACTTTTTTTTTTTTTGTTCTTTTTGTTTTTTCGTGGGTGAAGATTCGTCCGTGTATTTTAACAACCTTAACAAGTACCAGGTTTTATTTTTTCCTCATCTTTATAACTGTTCACTCATTCTCCTTGATTGACCATGTGTCCATGTCATTCAATTGAGACACAATATTATTTTTTAATCTTAAAATATTAGACAATTTCAGTGATTGTCCGTATCCGGCTCTTCCTTAAATTGTCAAACATATATTTATTTGTTTTAAAATTAGATATACAATTTCATATTTTAGATCGAAAGACAATATAATAAATTAAATTTATGTTAATTTAATTAATTTTAGTTGATATAATTATTATAATCTTATAATTTACGAAAGTAATTTTTATTACTATATAATTTACATTTAAAATTTTCATAAATTATATTAATTTTAAAGTTTATGCCGTCATTTGAATAAAAAAGATTAAAAAAAATTAATGTTAAAAAGTATCTTTAATTTAATATTTGTTACAAAATTATCTGAAGTACGGCACCGAGTAGTATTGATACTTTAAATACTACAAATAACTAGTATATGAAAATATTAAACCATCGAAATTTATTAATAAGAGAAAATACAAAATACACAATTCCCTAGAAAAAAATTTCTATAATATATGAGTCTTATTTTTTCATTGACTTATATTGTCTTTAAAAACTTTTCTTAAAATATAATAAAATTTTAAAATTTATATCATAAAGCATTAGGTTTCCAAAACAACACATAATATTAGCCAAAAAAATGAAAATAAACATATAAAATATTATAATAGAATATAAATTCTGTTAACGAGTGTCAGTTGAGTTGATAAGTTAGAATATAACACTTTCAAGGCTCTTATTCAAAGTAAATGTCACGAAATCAAGGTTATGCTTTTTCTTACTCCCTTCTTTTTTTAGTTGTTTTTTGAATTTTCATACGTAATCTTAAGTGAATTTTTAAATATTTTATCTAATTTTAATTTTTTATCCATAATAATCTTCATTTAATTCTTTTTATTATAAATTTTTAAAAAATTAAATAAATATTTTAACATGTATAAAAGTTCATCTAAAATTACGTATAAAAATAAAAAAAACAACTAGAAAATGGAGAGAGTAATAGACAATTTACAACTACTTCATAATATTCTTTGGCCCTTTAAATGAGATAGCCTCCAATTTTTTTATACTATTAGAAAAACAGTTGGTTTCCAAATTATTACTGAATTTATACGACTTTTATTTTAGTCATTTTCAACGCACTTGGAGGAGGAAATTGAACTGGAGGTCAACAGAACCAAATTACAAGTAGAAAATTCAAAGAAGAGACGAAGTCATTGAAAGTTCTAGACAGGAGACACGATAACAATAATACACATTGGCTGCTTAATGTTGCTTTCTTATTGATGAAACCGAGAAGCTAAAAAACAGCTTATTAGCTACAAAAACTGACTTATTTTATCAATAAAAATATCTTTATAATAATTTTTGCCTCAACTTTCTTTCCACGTAATATAATTATTTGTTTTATTAATGCCCTCTTGCAGCCATAACTTTCTTATCTCCTTTTTTTGTTTAACTTCATTATATTGACCGATTATATCAAAGTTCACTATTTTTTAAAAATGTTTTAAAATCACCAAAGCTTTCAAATGTCTCCATCTTTATCCAATACGTATAAATCCATCAAATATGACTAGTCTTTTTTAAATTTAGGTGAAGGAAAATTCTTCCCGTCCATATAATATGACTCGTCTTCTTCTAATATAAAATAATTCGTATCTCAAATATAAAAGCTGAGAGAACAATTTTTTGTAACGGATTTCTCCCGTAAGTTGAATGTAACGCTTACATTAGATTAATGCATGAAAAGAAAAGGTCTAGGATTTTATCTATAATCATGATTGAAATTAACACAAGAGACGTGCTTTAATGTTAAGAATCGAGGATAAAATAAAATAAAAACAAGATATACATATAAACATTTATCATATCATTTAATTTATTTATATTACAGTTACACAATGGAGTATCACTTTTTATCTTACTATTCATCCATAGTTAGACAAATCTTATATATTTACATTCAAAGCCCTTCTGCAAACCACATTTTACAGGGCTGCAAATCCTAAACAACTCCATATCAAACCTGTAAAATAGTCTAAAAGCTAGTACTTCTTCCTCCCATTTGAATGGAACAGTACCATAATATTGTCTTCCATGTATACATACATACATACATACAAGATACATTCATAGTATAACTTACCTTTTTTAGGGGGGTATACACAAACTTTACTTGGAATTCCAACACCGGCCTCCATGGACAAAAGCTCAGTGTGTTGCTTTCTTTCTTGGCTTCATTTCATAAAGAAAGTGACTGTTCTTTCTTTGCTATAAGAAACTAGAAAGTAAAGGGTGGTTATATGTATATGTATGTATATCTTGCTAACTTTTTAACATATGGATCTTGGTGGTTTTGGAGTTGGTGGGGTTGGGGATAGGGTGGGGTGGGGGGAGGAGAGTGGGGTTTTTGGATGTTTGAAGAAGTCAATAATGTCTTCCACACCACCAGTATAGTCCACCACCAGACTTTGTCATCAATAATATTCCAAGATAAGGCCAGCCCCCATGGGAGATCTATGTGGAACTCCCTTCCTCCTCTTGGAACTTCGGTAATTCCCAGCCGTCTGAGGTGGCGTTGACGGCATGAACCCCCGGAGTCGTCTCTTGACAGCTCCATTTCCCATATCCATCATTGATTCTTCCTCGGAGAAGTCTGATCCACCCATCTCCATGCACATTTTCTTCTTTCGAAAGTCCTTAGATGTCCCAACAATCTGATCAAGATTTCCAAATTCCAAACATCAAATGAATGACTTTAATTTTGATTACTCAATTTAATTACTACTAGTAATTAAGTAATGTTATCATGAGGTAAAGTTTTGTTAGCTAATCAAAATTTACAAACATCACATAAAAGACTTGAATTTGATCATCCATTTTACTTACTAGTAGTAAATAATGCTATCATGAGGTAGAGTTTTGGTAGCTCATGACTTGTAGTGAGTATCCCAATTGATGACTACAAGTTCAACAGAGACCTCTTCTACCTCATAATACTTGGTAATTTCCAAATTCCTATATGAAACATGAACCAGAACCACTTTTGATCTCTTATTTAAAACAAGAAAGAAAAATTATAAAATGGACTTAAATTTTTTTTGTGATACATAAATTGTACATACCTTGCAGCCAATAGAGCAAAAGGAGAAAGAGTCAAGTAAGCTCCTGTCACAGACAAGGCAAGTGTTGGTGACACCTTTACCAGGCCTGGGCTGAGGCCTTTCATTCAAGAACACTATTTTAGCACTGTTGATCACATAGGTCTGAACTCCTGTTATCTCCATGTATTTCTGAATCTCTGACACCCTTATCACATCATGGTATGATGATCTTCTTATCTACCAATCATCAATTCAATCAAACAGAAAAAAAGAAAGAGAAAATCAAACACAGAACTAATTCAGGTAGATCCTTCAATGGAAATGGAAATGGACAAATACCAACTTTGATAAAACATAAAGAAATATAAAAACAACTTTCTACAATCAATCTGCCAAGAAAACCCAGAAATTGAAAAGGGGTGTTACCAATTTTGGGTTTTTGGCACTTTCTTCAATCAATCTGCCTCGAGATTTTCATTCCTGGAAAAGGGGTTTGTGGAATCTCTTTTTTTTTTTTTTTAAGAACTCACATGTAATGCTAATGGGAACAATAAACAGAGTAAAATATACCTGAATGGCTCTATGATCCTTGTGAGAAGACAGACAGAGAGAACAAAGAGCTCCATTGATGCAGTCCAAGCAATACATATTACATTCACTCTTGTGAGCACTTGGATGATTCTTGCATTGACCAAAGAATCTTGTTTGCAGAAGAGGTTGAAGCCATGGTGGCCACTTGTTGTCATCTTCTTTCACACCCTTCAGTTCGACAACAAAATCCCAAATCAATATCACAAAACTCAAAAATTTCAATACAACTACAAATCAAACTCATCAATCAGCAAAAATAAGGAAAGGGAAACATAAAAATCATACATTTTCCAAGCTAACCATGATTCTTGGATTGTGGGTATGGATTAAATCGAACTGGGTACTAAAAATATGCACAGAAAACTCTTGATTTATCAAAAAGTTTGAATTTTTGGCTGAAAGAGAGAAAAGGGGAGAAGAAAAAAAGAAGAAGATGAGGGAAAATAAAGGAGGGATCTTTTTTGTAGTGGTGGGTGGAATGGTTTTGGTTCGGTTTGGTTTGGTGATTTGGTTCGGGATGTGCTATTGTCTCTGTCCTTGCCAAAAAGTCTACACCCGGAGCTGAGTCCGAAGCTAAGCTCAAATGGAGAGATGCGTTTATTTCAAGGCACTGACGTTTCTTCTTTCATCTTCCCATTATTTATATTTCCTCCTATCTTTCTTTTCCGCTCTTTAGAAAATTGATTCGGACATAAATAAAATAAAATAAAACTCTAATTTATAGTTAAGTGGCCTACTTATATTAGTGGTTTGGCAAATGGAGTCATCCATGGGTTTGGTATTGCTAAGAGTTTTTGGTGGCTATGAAAATAATGGAATATTAAAAAAGAAATGTTTTGTAAAAGTTATGTTTTATTTTAGTTTAATTATTTGTAATGTAATAAAAATTTATATATTCACAAATACAATGGGATTTGAATTCGTCCTACTAATTACCTCGGAACATTTTTTTTTTATCACATAGGATATTAATATTTAACTCGTACATTCTTTATTCATACGATATTGTATTTATGCGGTCTATAAATTTTACGATCACCGCCTCTTAATCGCAACCTTTTGATTAATGCAACGAGTCAATTAATTCATATTTACTTGTAAAACAGGACCAATGCTAATTTTTGTACCTTTTTATAATCAAAATCAGTTTACACACATTTATATTAAAATACGCAATCATGTAGTGAGCGCAAAATGAACAATTAAATTAAATACAATAATAATATCATATCCCCAAACAGAATTGGCAAACTCGAGTCTGTCCACTTGGGTGGGCTGCCTGGCTTTTTTGAATCTTGATTGCTTCCCTTCTTTATTTCATCCTCGAAATAAAATTATTAACTTTATTATTAATTATTTACTTATTAGCTTCCGATATATTTTCTCTTTTCTTTTATACATGTCTTTTAACGAAGTATTAATGTTCATATTTACATGTTATTTATATTTTTAATATAAAAATTAATAACTTAGTTTTTATATTATTTTTGTATTAAATATTTATTCATTTTCTGTTCATCTTTATAAATAAAATTTAGGAGACAATATTAAAGTTTTATATTTATTTTAACTAATTAAATATAAAATTAATAAATTTTTTAATAAACGTATTTTTTTTCTAAAATGACATGTGAAAATAAAATAAGAGAGTATTTATGGTTCACTCTCTTCTCTCTTTAAAATTTAACTTTACAGCACAGGAGTATAAATAGTTTAGGTGGTGACACCTTTATGTCTTCCCACAAGAATACAGTACCAAATACAACATTCTCGAAATGATAAAACTATTACGAATATTTAATTTGTAGTGTAATAAAACGACCACTAATTTTGACATGTGTTATTTCCAGTTTTCCATTTTCAAGTTGGTGTCCCAATTAAAATGCTGGACTTTTATGTGTCAAAAAAGTGCTGGACTTTCAAATAAAATGCTGGACTTTGTTTTGGAAAATATAACAAAATACTTTCGATTATAATTGACGTTGTGTGAGGAAACTCAATTTAATACATTTCACGATTATTTTTCTTGTATGACAATAGTTAGTAGTCCCATCATTGTACCCCCTCCGCCCGTCCCATTAATTAAGTTATTTCAAAGATTTTCTTTAATCTCGTTACACAAGAGAATTTAATGTTGTTCTAAATAAACTACCCATAATAATATTTAATAAAAATTGACTATTTAATAGAGAGAGAAAATACTTATTTTTATGTAATGAAAATATACGACTTTATTTTTTGGGTTATATACTACTTCATCTGTTCCACAATAACTTGTATATGAGTGTTTTGCATAATTTTAAGTATATTTTTTATATATTAAATATTTTATTTAATTTTAGAAAAATTAATAATAAAAAATATATTAAATAAGGATGTATATGAATACAATTTTTAACTAAAATAAAAGTTTAACATATAAAAAAAATTACCTAAAATTACGTACAAAAAAGTTAAATGTCAATTATTATGAAAGAGATATAATACAAATTAAAAATAACAATTAATGATTTTTTTAATATCTATGCATTGTCTAAAAAATTTATTTGATGGAATGAATGAAGTAAAATTTAGAATGAAACATTGTGAATCGTTGACTCATTGAGGTATTATCTACATTTCCTATATTATCCCCTTTTATCACATTTTATAAACGATGTTTTGAAAAATTATCCTTTCGTAATTTAGTTTCGGAATAGTAATCAAACATTATACAAGTTAATTTGTAGTTATCATTCAAATGACAATAATTTCTTAGTTTATGTGAATACAGTCAAACCGACCATTATAAGTGGTATCTACTTTCAACATTGAATCTCAAAGCATACTGCGTTTTCTAGAAATTTCTGAATTTAAGGAGTTAAATTTGTTCTCGTCTTCTTGAAATCTAGGGTTATTTAATTAAAGCATAAGTCAATTTTAATTACAGACTCCTTTAAAAATGCACGACGTTTAATTATTTTTTTTATATAATTTTAGGTAAAATTTAATATATATTAAATATTTTATTTTATTTTAATTTTTATATAATATTAATTTTTACCTAAAATATTTTTAGTTTTAAATTTTTATTTTGAAAAAAATAACTTATTTAACATATATTAAGTTTCGTCTAAAAATGCATGTAAAAAATCAAACTTTATGTATTTTAGAATGAAAGGGGTATGTATTATATACCACAAAAAATGAGGGGTTTACGGTTATGAAATTTATATATGTTTCCTAAAAATTAAATGAATGTGTATAAAATTTATACTCCCTCCATTTTTATTTAGTTTTTAGAGTTTGGCTCTCTCTTTTTTTACTTATTTTTCTCAAATTTTAAGACAAACACAAAGTTATTTTTCCTTTATTACCTTTTGCATATTTCAAGGAAATATAAATATCTATTTTTTTTCACACATATTAAATAGGAATAATCATGGTATAAGATAAAAAAACTAATGTTATTATGTTTATTAATCATTGATCTTAAACTATGTAATTTGAGCTAAACAAAATAACTAATAAAAAACAGAGTGAGTATATGAGTTTTAGTAAAATTCACATTGCAATATCAACAGTTATATTGTACTCTCACTGTCTCAAAATGTAAATAAATAAACAATTAAATATATAAAAATCATATCTTAATATGAAATTATTAATTTGATTTTTATGGGGAAAATACATATTGCAATTAGTAGTAGTGTGTTAATTATTCACTAATATTTTATATATACACTGTAATTTGCAACCTAAATTCAATAGAATCATATGCGAAAAAAATCATATTACTCTCTAACCGTCGTTTAACTTTTTCGCACGCAAGTTTAGATAGAAAAATTTATACGTTAAATATTTTATTTATTTTTTTAAAATTAATAATAATAATAATAATAATAATAATTAATATAAATAAGATATTTAACGTATAAAAAGATTAACGTATAAAAAAAATCAAATAATAATTATTATGAATTAAAGTTGTAATAAATTAGGTTGTACATTTTGTGTCACGTATCATTAATCATACGTTATTCACGAGAATAACACCACATTGCCGATTACATCTTAATACTTGATTCCTAAAATTGTCGTCTGCCCAAATTTCTCCAAAACTATCGTATAAAAAGTTGGTAATTGTTATGAGCTAAAAGACGAAAGAGAAAAGTAGTTTTGTCAATTAGCCTACTTCCAATTAAAAGCCTTAAGAGCGAAGTAAGTTACTAGAATCAGAAATAAACTTCTAGCCTTCTTTATTTATTTATTTTTATGGTATATAGAGTTTACATTCATCTTTATACAATTTATTGTTGTTATGTATTTGTAAATTTTCTTGTTAATATTAATTACTCGATCTCATCTCTCATTCCGTAAAGAAAGCGTTGTTGCGTGAAGAAAGAAAACGTTAAAATAGAAGAGTAATTAATTTAGCATGTGACCTTATTGTGAGATTTTGAAAGTTTATTTAGTTATTTTTCTTCGATTGTTATTTATTAAAAAACAACATATTATAAGTATATAACAAGGAAAAGAAAAACAATAACCCATTTGACAACTTTAGTTCTAGCACAACTTATGAAATAATTAAGAAAAAGTTTAAGAAAGCTAATGATTTTTGTACTCCAAAATCGAGTATAGTTTAAATTTTCCTTACCACGGACTGTAATGTTAAAAATGTCATAATTATTTTGTAAAACATTGGCCCGCAATAATTATAAACCAAAATCAATATTAACTACATGTCTCAGTTGCAAATGATGAGAATGAAGCGTACATTATCGAGAGTAAGACTATTTCTCCAAAATGGTCTCATTAAAATTAGGATGACAATGTGGTAAGAAGTTTATTTTCTTTTAAAAAACGTCTCGAGTTTGAGTTTTTATGAACGGAAAAAATAAGTATGAAGAGAACTTACTTCTTTATTAAGTGTTCAAATTTAGATTAATTAGAGTGATCCCTAAATTATATCAATTTTGTATATTTAGTTTTCGAATGCAATTTGTTTGGTACACAAACTTTTTAAAACATGGACAATTAGAAAATTTCATTAATAACTCGTTAAAAATTTTATTTTCGACTGTTCTCGAGTTATATAAATTTTGCAAATTTGGTCAGTAACATTCAAAGATAATTTTTCAATAAAATAAAGACTAAAAATTAAATATATAACTCACATTAGTGTGTTTTATATCAGATTTAACGATATATTGATGAAATTTACTAATTGGAAGTGTTTTAAAAAGTTTGTGTACCAAACAAGTTACGAAAAAAGTTTGAGAACCAATTACGTAAAAAATTTGTGCACCAAACAAGTTACAAAAAAAATTTGAGAATCAAATACGTAAAATTAATATAATTTAAACACCTGTTAAAAAATTTCCTAAAAAAAACAGTGGCGCACAGTGGAACGAGTTTTGTATTCATCCGCACCCCATTATCTGGGGGTAAGTAAAATCCTCATTCCTATGGGGCATGTATAATTTCCATCCATCGCCCCACCGTCCCCCGCCACAATCAAAGAAATATATTATTCAAAAAATTTGAAAAAAAAATACCAAAACTAATATTAATTAAATATATATTCACTCAATAAAATTAGTTAGAATTCATAATAAATGTCTAAATACGATCATCTCATTTATATAACAAATATGTATATATAAAATATGGGAGCACAAGTGACTATTGAAAATAGGAATAATATTATTGATATACATGGAAAAGAGTTTTATTAAATATAGAATATTGATAAGGACCACTTTATTAAATATAAGATAGTGGTAAGGATCACCATAACCATTTTAACGAAGAAAAATAACGACTGCTAAGAGTTTTAGTAACCAATTTAACGAAAGAAAATAGTGACCGCTTATTTAACAGTCACTTATTTCTTGTATTCTCATAAAATATATATACACAAAATAATTTATACTATTTATATGTGGGTGCCTGATAATTAATTTAACGTAGATGTCTAAATTAAAAATTTTAATAAGTTAATATATTATATATGTAAAATTATTATAATATATTACGGCGGGTTTGGCTCAGGGCGGTGGATGGGGTGGGGAAGGCAATTCCCATTTCCATTCCTTGATCAATAATCAAAATTCTCGCCGGATGGCGAATTTCTACATAATACGAGTTAAATTGTCGTTTCTGATTAAAATATGATCCGAATTAATTCTCGCTATTATATATCTAATCAAATATCGAAAAATAATATAATTGCGGGAATTAAGTTTGATTAACTCATAAATCTTATCGTCTTTTTATAATATGCTAAACTCAATATAGACATTACGTCCAACTTTACCAACATATGTAATTTAATTTTTTTTAATTAATATATAGTCTATATAGCCAAAAAAACAAAATAATAATAATAACCCAGTCAATAATCTCATACGAATTTGCGTACCATGATTGCCTAATCCTATAACTTTCTAGTTGTATGGGGAAAAAAATTCTCAATTTTTGTTATATTATTAAAAAATTTCAATCATCTATTACAATTAGGGGAGGAGATCTCAAGCCTTGTTTATTGAGAGAAGATGAGCTGCTAATGCTCCAGCTCGCGGATGGACAGTTGAAAAAGGAAGATTCTCAATGTGTATGGAAAAGATTTAGAAAGAAAGTAGAAATAACTTTTCTCCATTATATAACTTTATACATTGGAATCGATATCTTGTTTTGCATAAACTTTTATATTTTCATGTGTACTTTACTTTATGTAATTTTTCATATATTTTCACACACACGTAAAGAAAATGAGTTATAGTTGGCTTTTGTAATATCTATTTTTGGTCTACAAAATATATGAAAAAACTAATTTTACGAATTGAAAAACCAATAAAAATAGTGTAATAAGATGATTATTGAATTTTTTGAGTTGTGTTACATAAATTTTAAAAACGTATAAGAATGAATATATTTTTAATCGTTCAAAAAGTAACACGTTGTATCATTCTTCATATATAAAAAGCTAAAAATTAAAACTTTACCTCTAAAATTTATTTAGTTTTATTTAATTTGGCTCAACAACATCGCTTATCTCTTCTCTAATTAAATTTTTAGTTAGATTCAACTACAGTTCATATGTAATAAATTTAATTAATTTGGAGATGCTTTTTTTCTCACTATAATTGAACTCAATCAAAACATATACTAAGAAATATAATCAAGTGAACATTTGTAAAAAAGTACTTATTAATCTAAATATTGCTTACAAAACAAAAAAATTAAAATGACTAAAATAAAAACTAACTAAATCAATAAGTCAAACCCTATTAATATTTGTTAAAATAAAAAACAAACAATAATTTTGCTATTACTATTATGATAGAAAAACATGATGATATTAAACTTATATAATTACGTTTATGTTAATAGTTATATCAATAAAATAATTATCTATTGCCAACAACTAGTAATCTAAATAAGAATTTAAAATTATTAACAAAATGATATCAAAGACATGCACAAATTAATAATCATATATCAAAATAATTTAACGTTTAAAATTGTTACATTTAACATATGATTATGGAAAATTTAACTCGTGATTCATATGGGATAAGAAGCGAGTATATAATAATTATGAGGTCATATACTGAAGAGTATCCTTCAACAACAGACCAAGAAAAAAGTTAAAATTAAAATAATTATATTTTAATAATTCAAATATTTAAATTAAATTAATATGAATAAAATATTTTAAATGCTAATTCTACATGTTTGAATTTGGTTTCCATTAATCATCAATTTTTATTGCACTAAATTAGTACGACGGAGGAACAAAATTCTCAATTTCTTTTAAACTTTTCGTTACAAAAAGTTGAAGCCGAGGTGGGATGTCTCAAATCCGAAATCGTGGGATATGTTATAAAATTTTTCAAAGACTTACAATTATATTTATTGATTGTAATTTAGGGTAATTAGATCTTTAACTTAATATCAATGCGCAATCAATGAGATTTTGAATTTTACGACATCAATGGTAAAAATTAGATATTAATTTAAAGGAACTATTATGTTATTTAGCTATGAAAATGAGATAGTTTCACATGATTTTCAAAAAAAATATTTTCACATGTAATTTCATAATTGTACAATTTTTTACACATTTAATATAATTGCATTAAACATTCCACATGTAAAAATATATAGAAATAGTAGTTTCGAGAATAATATACCTAAACGACATGGAGTACAAAACGTTAAATGAATTAGAAGTAGGAAAAGGTAAAAATAAATATTTGTAAAAGAGCACGTTATTATAGAATCTCGTGCTACCTATCCCCAACCCAAAGCCTATCAATTAAGATTGACTGATAAAACCGTATCTGATTTCATTGTCAGATTCTCTATCTTTCCCTTCACATATTATTTTTCTCTTTCGTCTCGTCCTCAAAAATTCCTCACCCTTTTTTTTTAGTTTTCAAAATTATTTCCTCATAAATACCATCACCGAACAACCCCTACCAGTTCTTAAATATCACCCAAAAAACCCACAAAGAAAAGAAAGAAAAAAAATACCAAATTGATCAATTATGGGTGTGGAGGAGATGCAGAACATGGACAATAATCGAACCCTGATCTTCACCTACGGAACCCTAAAACGTGGATTCCCAAATCACAATCTCCTCCAGGAAATGTTGGCCACCGGCGACGCCGCTTTTCTCGGAGTTTACCGCACCGCCGTGGAGCTGCCGCTCGTCTGTGGGCCCTACAAGGTGCCCTTCATGCTGAATTTTCCCGGGAAGGGCGATCGGATCGTGGGCGAGCTCTACGTGGTTTCCGACCGGGCCCTGGTTCGGATGGACGAGCTGGAGGGGACGAGCCTGGGACACTACGAGAGAATGCCGGTGGAGCTGAGGGCGGTGCACGGCGGAGAGACGGTGGCGGAGGCAGAGGCGTATTACGGGCACCGGAGTTACGCGGCGGAGCTGTGGAAGAGGAGTGGGGAAAAGGGGTTCAGTAGTTACACGGAAAAAGAGGCGAAAGGGTACGTGAGGCGCAAAGATAGGCCTCAACAAATTTCTTTTCTCGATCAAATTCAGCGTTTTGTGTCTTCTTCTTCCTCTGATCATCATCATCATCATCTGCTTCAACATGAAAATTTGAGTAATTAATTATTAGTTTATTAGGTTTATGACTATATAATGTAATATTTATATGCTAAAAAAAAAACTGTTGATGAATTTGAATTGGCTTGATTTTATTTTTTTATTTTGCACATATTGGTTTTGTTGTTTGGCGATTCGGTGTCTGGTAGTATGTGGATTTTACTTGAACACTATTAGGAAAATATTAATCAACTCTATATTTTTTTTAATTGAGATTTTATCAGGTGAATGTATAATTTTCTACCAAAATAGTAAGATCTATGGTGTAAAAAGAAGGGAACGATTCAAAAGTATGATGTTATATTTTTTTGAAAAATTATATGAACTGAGGATTCATTTTTCTTGATTTGATTTCCCTAGGCATTAGTTTATTGATTTAAGTATTTAGTATACGATAATCTACTAATTTTTCTAGACTTAGTTAAGAGTGTAAAAAGACTCTGAACTGAACTTGAGATAAAGATCTATAATTTTTGTTATAATTTAACTAATATCGTATTCAATTCATCTCCTATTTAATATGTATTAAATAAGTAATATTAAAGAAATGTTGTTTTAACCATAAAATTTAGCGAGTACTTTCATTAAGTTAAAAGTTTTTAAGTCATTTTTTAGTTGAATAAACTACAAATAGCACCGTTGAAAATTTGTTAGTCAGAAATTTAAGTGAATAATTTATAAGTAACACAATAAATTAAGAGTTCTTTAGTCTTTTTTTTTTAATGAATAATTTATAAAAACAATCGTAAATTTTTAAAAAAGACAATAATATGGATTAAACGAGAATACTTTTTCACTTAAACTTTCTCACTTAAACTCTTCCCCAATCCCCAAAAGAAACAGGGTAAAAGGACATATGCTACGAAGAAAATAAATATTTGATCCACATTAGTTGTAGGGCCAGAAATACCAATAAGTCAAGAATTGTTCAAATTCTGCATCATAAATATATTATCACATTATAACTATTTAATTAATTAACTTCTCATTACTTTTGAAATTAAATATGAAATGATGAACATATTGTTGATAGTTGATACTTCCCAAAAAAAATTCCTGTTGTAGAGTGGAGAAAACTGATGTTTAATTGACTTTTTTAAACTAAAATGCAAATAGAGTAAACAAAAGTAACTATGCAAACGTTGTACTTTACATCCTACTGTGATCATAACCATCACATTGTAAAGAATTATGAAGTGGGAATTTTATATTTCCACAATTAAGAATTATGGAGTAGGAATTTTATATTTTTTCAATTATTTATTTACATCTTTCGTTTTCTTTTACTCGTTTCCTTGTCGACATAATCATGCAAATAATGAATATTGGAAGATAAATGTAAGGGCCTCTTGGTGGGACTTCAATTAAATACCAATATTCCTTCCATCAAGTTTTATATGTTATATTTGATATTTTAATTTGTATATGTATAATTGTCGTACACAATATTCAAAAAAAATTTAGAAGTGTATTTTTTATATTACCCTCACATGTAATGCACTAATTTAGTTTTCAATATATATAGTATTTATTATAGTAAAAGGTTAAATAAATAGTTTTACCTTAACATTTAATGCAAAAAGATAATATTAATATTATTTCTTAATAAGTGTTTAGATTGCTAAGACAAATAAATCTGATGGACGGACGGAGCATTATCTTTACCTCAGCTTATATGTTTTAATTTTTGGGTGTTAGCGAAAGTCAATGATTTGAACTTGCAGAAAACATCATTATTACTATTATTTAATTAACAAACTAGAATAGTTTATGCTAATTACTAAATAATTACTATGACACAGAACTCATAATTATTCCCAAGGGACAAGTTGGCTGTTCATCTCAATTAATGAAATGATAATCATCCTCAAGAAGCCATTTTCTCTCAACTGTGAAGGGACTTTGAGTGTAGCTATGAAGCAGACATCAACATATATGATGGCTCATACTATACTAACACCCTCTCACCCTCAAATGAGATGGATTGTTTCGTTATTTATTTTATTGTCTGTTTCATTTGCTTTTAGGTTGCTACGTATCCTTTCAGTGTTTAGTTTCTTAACAATAAAAAAATAATTGAATAATAGATCAATTGTCAATTTAAAAAAGATAAAATAAAAAATAAAACATAACAACCAACTTCTCCCCCACCAAAAAAAAGGGAAAAAAAGTGGTAGAAAGTAGATGATATGATTTCTCTTATTTATGAATGACTTGAGTAATTATAATAAATAATAATGCACAGCATTGACAAATGACAAGTTCTAGCAATAGACAGTGAACTCCAAAGGGTGTAATGTAGAGGGTTTGGTTTGTCTGTTGTTTGTGTTGGTGAATCGATTGGTACTGATAATTTGTTTAAGTACAACTTGCCACTTCAAATGCATTATGGTTCCATCAAAATAAGTTGCATCAATTATTTAACAAAACAAAGTTTGGCTAACTTGCGGCTCTGGTCTATCTAATATGACTCGTCTTTATCAATTTTAAAAAACATATATAATAGTTAGATAGGTAGAACTGAACAAATATTAAGTACAATTATATATATAATAAAGCCTTAAAACATTTACAGTTAACAAATGGTAACAAAATGTGAAAGCCCCACCTTCCTATTTTTTTGTTGTCATCCACTACTTTTTTAAGTATTTAGAGTTATTGATGTAGTAATAAAAAACAAACATTCTGTTAAGTAATTCAATTTTTATCTATGGTTATGAATCGAAAGAAAACTACGTGAGAGTCATTCGTTATTTGCTTACACGTTGATTTTCATTGATCTCAATACTCATAATTTTCTATTCTCTGCTCCAACTTTAGATCTTAATTATTGTTAATTTATTTCCAGATAAAAAATATATAAAATTGTAATATGATGTTTATGAATGCCTCGACAAATATTATTACAAATTTGACATAATATTTCTGCATACGCATAATTGTGTGCTTTAATTACTAATATTAATGATAGCATTAAAGAAAAAAAAATGTAAATTACAACGTATTGAAGTGGATAATGTAGGTTATTCCTCTCGCTCGATCTTTTTAACTTTTGAATATTATACTTGTCAATAGTTGCAGTAAGTTTCTGGAGCATTCAACTCCTATTTTAAAATAATAATAATTATTATAATAATAAAGAAAATAAAATAAAATAAAGAAATTAGATGCTATATCAACTAAACAAGTTAAATTCATTTAACCTCCGATACCCTAGCTCATAAGCCGCCATATAGATAAACAGATTTTACTATTTTTAAAAAATAAAATAAAAAAAAAACTCTTGCAACCAGAAATATATTCCACTCATTTGGGCTGTTCTGATGTTCATATTTATTTAATTTTTGTAAAGGAAAAAAATTATATGGCGATCATGTTATGCACTACCTTTTTTATTATCAGATTCTTCTTCAGTTCTTCCTCCTTCGGTAATTAGTCATCTAACTGAACTAGAATTAATTAATTTATAAGCTTCATGATTGTACTTTTAACACAGCTAACCATCTATCACTCTCCAATAATCACCTAACAATTTGATTCCTAATAATAATAATAATAATAAATTGCTTCCTTCCGATTTTGGAAGGATTGAAAAAAATGGACGGGATTTGAACTTGACATGAAATTTTGCCATCTTCCTATTGTTTTGTTAATTTGGTGAAGCACTATAATTTATTTCGGGGATTTCGAGTATTATTATTATTATTATTTTGACATTTTTTTTATATCTAAATTATCTCGACTAATACATATAGTATTATAATCGAACTTTAAAAAATTAATAAAAAAATGCCAATGGTATTCTTTACATTAAACATCTAAATTCGTTATCCTAGTGGTTATAGATTCCTCCACTTATTATAAACAAGGAATCTGCTGCCTACAAATTGCATGTGTTCCATCTCTTTTCGGCTTATGATACACTACTCTACGTACTGTTTTTATATGGCTGGTTTTCCTATTTTGTTTTCTTAACATAAAAAATCGTTTGCTTTGTTGATGTTTAAATTTAACTAGTTTAAAGCTTTACTAATTAAAAATCTGCATAAAATTTTGACAAATTAAACCTAGAGGTGATTTTTTTCACAAGAAAAAAAAAATTACACTAAGTTCCTTTTACATGAATAGTTGGTAAAACCTACACTACACTTAGTCTTGTGAAAATATCAATTTTCTAAAACTATTTTATTTATAACTTTATCGGTGAGTCAATTAATTTGATATCGAATAAATTCAACTTACTAAATTAAAAAATTTACAAAATCAACTTACCAAACTGAAAAATTAATCGACAGTTAACTCAGTTTATTGAAAAGCGAAACAAAGATAGATAGAAAGATGGAAATTTATCGAACGAATGCCACTCCTTCGTATACCGTTAAGCAACTCAACATATTACAGTAACAGATTAATTAGCAGCAACTCGATAAAAAAAATTTGTTCTCAACTTTTTATATATATTTAGAGATTACTTGTTAGATGTATAAGATGTATATACAATATAATATTAACATTTGAGTCATTTATTTTTTATTTTTGTAAAGTCCTGTTTCTGGAATGGAGAAAATAGTATGTAATTAAATTTGTAGTTGATTTTCTATTTGCTTTGTAGTTTGACAAATTCTGTGATGTACATATTGTAAACATAGTAATATCACTAATATATGCATATGAATCCTATCCAATTATATACCAATGGAAATGTAAGAATTACTGAATTACAGGAAGTGGGAGCCTTTTTTCTCATTTTTTTTTTCCTACCATTTTTCTTGGTGGACATAATCATTCATATGAATATCAGAATAAAAATGTAAGGAATTGGAAGTGGGGCTCAATTATTTCAAAAATTCCTATACCACTGCATTTATGTTTTTAATAATATATTTTATCCCCCTATTAGCAGAAGCCACTCCAAATTTCCTGCAGAAATAGTGCATTCATTTCACCAATTTGCACCCATTCCCAATTGTCATTTTTCCTTATTACAACTTCAATAGGTTCGCCATTATTTATAAATTATACTCCTTATGTTCCTCTATTATTAGAAATTTACGACTTTTGTATACAGATTAAAAATATAACAATTATTCTATTGATTAAATTTGATATTGAAATTGTAATTGTAAATATAACATAGAGAAAGAAAAGAAAAACTTTAGTGGGCAATATTTTCTCGAAGGACGAAAAAAGTTACAGATCCAAACAAATTTGAGTTAAAGCCGTTGTTAATATTGAAGATGAAGAAAATTACCGATAAAATAAGGAAAAATATCTTCTCTATTTCTTTTAAACTATAAAAGAAAATTTAAAAGAGAGAGAAAACATAAAAAAAAAATAAAACATAGTCTGGAAAATCAAATAGAACTACATTAGTAATGCTCAACTCTTAATTGGTTCCAAGAGGCAGTTTCGCCTCTCATATCAATTAACCAAGGACAATCACAATCAAGACATGTGTTGGTTATAGAAACCGTTGATGAAGACTTTTATCATCACTTTAAATGCATTATACTCTTTACGTTTCAAAAAAGAGTACTCAGTTTATTTTAAAAAACGAGTTATATAATACTATATTTTTAAAATATGTCCTTATAATCCTTTTATCTATCAGGAAACATTTACGACAATTTTTTCTTTAAAAAACTTATGATTTGAACATGTAATCAATCAAATATGCAATATTAATATTTGTTAAAAACGCAAATATTACTCATTTTTTGGTATAAATAGAGTATTGGATTTATAAATAAAAATAAAATAATAAAATAATCACTTTATCGAAGACAGGCCCAGGTAATGCAACCTTTTCTGATGTATGCAAATCCGGGCTACAATTGATAAAGTCAATTTCGCTTCTAAATGCACCTTTCCACACGGGACAGAAAGAAGTGTCTTAAGGCAACCCATTTAAAAAACTAATACGACATGACATCAAACCGAAACTGCAGTTGGGTTTTTTTACCCCCTTCGATTTGGTTTTGGTTAGATTCTAAATTTTGACCAATATGATAATATATCGGCGCCCATCTTACATGAACTCTTCATTTTGTCTAGAAATATTTGTCTGATAATTGACATTTAGTAAAAGATGTGAGTATGAAACGCTCTATTTTGGGGTAAAAGTGCATCAAAATTTTGGTGTACTCGTGTCGGATTATTCAAAGTTCCTGTATCAAACCGGACATGCCATCCGGGTCTAACTTAGACTGGCACAAAACGCACGCCAAATTCATTTGTAGCTGCAATGAAAAGTTCCGAGATTCGATTGTGTAGGTAACTAGTTTGAACAAATTGCTTAAACTTGATTGCTGACAATTTGAGAAGGTGCATAACGATAACTGGAGTTTCTTGCAGAAAATTAGTTTATGAAACTCAGTTACATGTATTATATCGAAGTTTTGAGACCAGAAATTTGGTACAAGTTGATCGTTAGAATTCGTATAGCCGAAACCATTATCATAAAATATCTTATGCATGAGATCTCTAATGGCAATTTTATCCTCTTACAGAAACTGCAGTAAGAGATGGCATCCTCACACATCTAGAATTACTCGAGGGGTGACATACAAAAGGCGAGTTGTACAATTAAAAAAGATAGGACAACCGAACCTCATTCATCGACTAACTCTTTGGATTCCTTCAACTGCTGTGACCTGTAAGGCAAATATTGAGCAAAAGATCGGTATTAGTAATAGGCAAAGTAACAAAGTTTAGTAGACGAATATCCCTACCTATGACCAAGTGGTATATTATAGATAGACAAGATCAGTTGGGAATATCAAATAAACGGGAGAGAGTTGTTAAACAATGAGTATATAGTTCATATTTAAATAAGAAACAGGATGTCATCTTAGCCGGAATATAATCTAAACGCTAATGTGTCACGGTTATTGTAGTAGTGAAGATATTAGTAATTAGGAGAGCAAAGAAGAGAAGGATAAAGAAAGATCTAAAATATTATATGTGTGTGTGTGTAGTGATATTCCCCAAACAACTACTACTGATAAATTACATATGAATATACGAAGGATGCAAGATTCTCACAGAAATAAAAATGTTAACTAGTTAGGTTTAATTGTAATACGGGAATTTTTACTGTTTGGTTTATGAAGGGCACAAGGATGTATAATGTATTTGAATACCATTCCAACAGTTGAGACTAGCTGCTAGCAGAACTGTTTGAGCAACATGACAATGGTATATCCATGATATATCAGCAAAACAGCATACACTTTTGTAGTTAATGTTTTTTCAATATTTTTTGAATATATACATTTTTTTTTTAAAAAATCGCATGAGAAAGTAAACCCAAAACATTGAGCAGCAACAAACATGCCTTTTCCTTGAGCAGAAAAAATAGATAGAAAATAGAGAGCACAACACAATCAAGGACTATGTTTAACAGAACTAACATTATAATCCTTCTCAGAATAAAATAGGTAGTTAGCACCCCCTCAATCCTCAAAGAGTGCTGATCCCAGCTAATTAATGGAATCAGTTTCAAAGGATTTATCATGGATAGTAGTTCAGTGACAAAAAAGGAGAATGTGGAATCGCTTCTGATTAAGACAACCCAGTATAAAATACTTCTGTCACCACATCATCTCATCCCATATTAATGTCAGACAACTCAGACTGCACGGTCACCTTATGTCCTATGATCTGTTCCCCATAAGAACGAATTTGAGCAGTAATAAAACAACACACGTATTCTTGGATTATATTAACAGTATAATGTAATTCCAATACTAGATATATTTACATTAATTTCCTAGCAACCATAATGATGTAAGCAGATTTCGACTATCCTCACTCCATCTTTATCTAATCTAAGGGATATGCCGGAAAAATAAATAGTCTACGATATTTTCAGTACAGATATGTGTTTCTGATTTTGGAATGGAGGGAGTAAAGATATTTATCTACAGATATGTGGAAGATCCCCTTTAGCCTATATACCAAGTCTCGCAATATTAGCAAATCGATAAATATCTCAGAAGTTTACAAAGCCTTAAAGAAATACTCAAGGAACAACTTTGCGATACACACATAGAATCTCAAATAGTGATATCTGGCACAAAAGAAAATACCCCTCCATGCCACAAAAAAGAACCAAATTCCCGGAAATTTTTCCTAAGAAGACTTAGATCTTAAAAATTAAACTACCAATTAATTTAGTACTCTTAAAATAACCCTCAAAATCCGATATATGCTGCACAGACATGCAGAAGTGATTAATGAGGTAAGACTATATACCCACTCTTCTCTCTCTATCAGATCCAGAGCAAAAGGTGATGAAGCTATACAGTACACCTTTACCTTCCAATTTCTCCGCCCCTCTAATTCTCTCCTAAGCTGCCATTGACACTGAAGCATCATCAACAAATTACGTTGGTGATTCATGCACAGAAGTGTTCCCTTGAGACTTTGATGATAAGTATAGTAAAATTCCCTTGTCCTACAAAAGCTTCTGTATTCCTAATTTCCCATATTTCACTGAAACCCCTTAAGATCCCACCACTCTTTTCTTTCTCTATCTCAAAATGGATTAGGACGATATCGTCAAAGAGGGGTTTGAACTTATTTTTTGAATTTTTTTATAGGGAAAGGTATGAAAGTACTGCTTGAAAACCAAACCCAACACCGAAAATCTTCAAGAATCAGAGATGATGCTAATAAGATAGATTAACAATCTTGAAGCATGAACATTAATAATTAATATTACGAAGAACAATTTGTTGTTTGGAATTGAGAGACAAAGTTTGAAATTGGGGGGTTTGGCCTTTCACAATCGAGTAATAGAACAGTACAAGAGGTGTTGGTACATGTTAGATTTGGGCGATGATGATGTGAAATTTAAGAAACTGCAGTGGCCTTCTCCTCTTCCAGACAGTAAGAATTCCACCGCGGTGGCCGTCAGCCCATTAATCTACTTGCTCGGTGGTTTTGTTGAAGAAGATGGCTGTCATATTGTTGAGCCCCGCGGCCAAGTCTGGTATTTCAATACTACTGGTATCAGTGGAGAGTGCAGGCGTGCCCCTCGTATGAAATTTGAGTTCATTACGCCTACGGTTGTTGTTCTTGATGAAAAGATCTACTTGTACCAAGCGTGTATCGAATCTTCTAAAATTCAGATTTGTGATGGATCTGAATGGCATTACTTGTCAAGACCAGAGTTTGATCTTGATTGTGAGTATCTTGCTTTGCATGTGGTTGCGGATCCGTCAAATCAGCGGATTGTAACCTGCTTCTGTCAGCCGCCATCCGGCGAATCGCGGTGCTGCTGCTGTTGAAGATTTCATAATCCTTTAGATAATAGTGGAGTTTAGGCCATCACCATTTCTGTTACGGACAGTCGAATCATGATTGTCACTGTCGCTGCACTTTTCTGGTCTGGTTTGTTTGGGTGACTTCGGTTGAGGTCTAGTTTGTTTACGTGGTGCTTGGGCACTGTTGGAGTTATGACAAAGTTGCTGACTTTGTTTTGTGTGAATCACCTGTTGGAAAATATTTGGGGAAAATAAGATATTCGAAATGGCTAAATTAAAATTAAAGAAAGTTGAAATCTGAGGCACGTGTAAACACGCTTTCCTTAAAACAGTTTAGTCCCCTCACTAGGTGCTTCAGAGGATCGTTGGACTACTGTTTCCCAAGATACAATGGATTACAGAGACCGGACTTGGCACAAAGTCTGTCTACTGTCGAACAGTACTAAAAACTGTAATGAACTCTTGAATAAATGAGATATTAAAACAGGACTGGAAGATTGTATATTTTCTGTTATTTTATTCTACTGGAATGAGCCTCAATTTATAGGCAAGGGAGAACCGTTCAGTCAAACCACGTTTCCATTAACTCAGATGTAATGCCACGTTCTCAACCATCGAGATACATGGCACCCCCTGATGGATAGTTGCATCCCCTGACGGCTTTCTCGGCACACCCTGACGGGCACCCGCATCCCCTGACGGCTTTCTCGGCACACCCTGACGGGCACCCGCATCCCCTAACAGGCTTTCTCGGCACACCCTGACGGCCACCCGCATCCCCTGACAGGCTTTCTCGGCACCCCCTGACAGACATTCACATCCCCTGATGAGCCTTCTTGTCACCCCTGACGAGTCACTCGGCCTCGACCACGACACGGAGCCTCCCCTGACGCTCAACACCGAAAATCAGCAAAACGTTGGGTTGATCAAGCCCACCTAATTACGGTCCGGCATTCATGTCCGCCGGTCGCGCCAAAGTGCCCTTCAGAAATTCTAGGATTTGCACCCCCCTACGTGCACGCGTGGAGAATGGAGCATAATATAACCACTCAATTTGACTAGTTAGCTTGCTTTCCCATATAAAAGGTAAGCAACAACCTTTCCAAATTTCGATGTGGGACAAAGTTCCCTTTACTTAACTCATCTTTGCATCTTCCATTCCAAAGGAAAAAAAACAATTCTCATTCACATTCTCATTAACTTCCAACATCACCATGGAGATTTTGAGTTCCAATTAAAGAATGATATGACTTCACCAGTAGTTTGACCGAGAATTACCGATGGACTATGTGATCATTAATAGATCTATACAATGGAGTTCTGGTTATTGATCTTGAGCCATCTAACATGTTCGGTAATTGTCTTGATTTATTGAACATAAAATATAATTCAATATCACGTATGCAAATGTGTTTTGACCGTTTCACACTAATTTTGCAAGGAACATACAAATGAAGCGAATGAAGTCACATGAATAAAACGAGCAATGGACTTGATAATTCGAGATGAAATGTCAAAGATTCATCGAAGAATGGGCTCTTTCACGAGATAAGTTTTTAATATTGAATTTTTAGTTTAAAATTCAATTTTATGTGAATTATCGTGTTATAATTTCTATTTGATGCAATAACTTGTTGAATTATTTAACTCATGGCACTCGCGTATATTGTTATGTGCCGGATAATAAAGTTAGGATTGGTTATACAAACTGAAATAAATATTAGAACGAAACTAGAAATTACTTATAGATTGTTCAGTAAGTTAAAAGTAACTATCCACAATTAATTATCACGAGTTACTCCTAAGTTCAACAAGAAAACCAGATCCTTGGAGTGAACCTACACAGTTGTAAGTAAATATAATATTTAAAGACAGAAGAAAGTACTCCAATTGTAACATATTTGGTCACTTTGTATGAAATAATCCGATAATTGTAAACTACCTTATTATGAAGTAACCTAATACACCATTTGTAACATATTTGGTCACTTTGTATGAAATAATCCGATAATTGTAAACTACCTTATTATGAAGTAACCTAATACACCATTTGAGAAAGTATTGATGATTTAATTGCTAGATTGAGCCTATCAATTAAAAATAGTAATTGATAATGTAAATGCCAAAATCTCAAAAATGGTGATTAGATAGAGAAGTTACTAGCCATGAATGCACAGATAAAAAATTGCGATTACAAAAGATATTAACTTGTGCTTGTGTTAACTAAGATTGTAATTAGTTTATTATGTAATGAAAGCACATGAATATCTTTTGTTAGGAGAAGAGTGACTTTAGTAGTTAACTCTTATTAGCTTTATATTTAATTAATGACGAGTAGATCGAGTTTAGTTTATGTGATTAACTGAGTCAATTTAATTCTAGTTGAACCTAAAATATGGTAATAAAGTTTGGGACATGTGAATTACAAAATTTATTGACTATTACTAAAACTCATAAACTATCATTTGAACCTATAAAAATATGACTACTGTGAAGAGTGTGATAGAAAATCTTTTAAGTTTGATTTCTACACAACTACTTGGGTTAATATATTCTAACATACGAGTGATTTAATGAGTTGAATCACAACAATTGGTCGAGAGTATTTAGTCAATTTTGTAGATGATTATGATAGATACTCAAAATGTTTATTAAAAGTTGAAAATTTTGACAAATTTATACAGATTAAGTATGAAGAGAAAAATAATTGAATATGTTAAAAAAGAGGAGAATATAGACTAACAGAGTTTAAGGTTATTGTGCCTTATATGATTTTTTATTGAATACTTGAAACTTGAATCTCATTCTCACCCCTATGGATTGGTATAGCCAAAAGAAAATGTGAGCTTTGACGGAAATTTGTATTATAGAAAATGGCATGACTACTTGATATTGGGGAGAAGAGTTTCGGCTGTGATCATGTTCTAGGATTATACCTCACTCTAAATTTGTATTTTTACTCTTCTAATAGAATTTGTCTAAATAAACTTTTGAGTTTGTGAATTCTAAAGTTTAGGACTGTATATTATATATAGGAAATACAGATTCTAAAGGGTCTAAGGTGAGGAATATGATAAGCATATGTGTTTGTCTAAGATTTCTAGTGGATAGAGCTATAGACATTTGATTTTCAACCAATGTAATTTTGGAAGCAAAGTTTGCACTTTTATTGAGAATTTGTTTCTCAAATTTACGATATCCCTATTTTACAAGAAATATATGGTTGAATAAGTAATGAGTCTGATTTGAGCCTACTCCTACTGATGATCAACACTTGGAAGGTTTAATTAGAATTTTTATCAGTGTCTATTTAATAGCGAGTACCTAGTGATTTGTGTGAACTTTGTGACCCATCAATTAAATGGTGATCCATCCTTCCAACGAGGAGGAGATGAGATTTAAGGACTCGTTCTTATGGAAAGAATTATTGTTAATGACATGAATTCTTTGCTACATAATAAAATCTATAATAGTTGGTTGGAAAGAATCAATGACATGAATTCTTTACTACATAATAAAATCTGTAATAGTTGGTTTGCATATGGATGAACAACTATAAGTTGTAGTTCATTATTGTAGAATAAAATTTTTTGTGACAGAGTTTAGTCGATGTTGGCACGTTTAGTAGCTAATGACTATATGTTTGGATTAGAGAATAATTTATTATGATATTCATTCACCTTTCTATCATGTAAGTTTGATAAACATTCTTCTAGTTGTCATATTATTGTAGATGTGAATACAGTTTTAGTTTTATGGTGATCTAGGCAGATCAACCTGAAAAGTTTATTATGTAAGGATTTGATAATTAAATATGTTAATTAATCCAAACTATTATAAAGTAAGATCTTGTATAAACACTTAAATTACAATAGTTTTGACATAAAGTAAAGAGCTTGAGATTGGTTCTTGGTGATTCAAGTAAATGTTTTTACTCATGTTACATGTCAAATAGAGTTGTGATTATTTGTTTATATAGTATCATACTGTTGTTAAGGACTGTTAATACATTTTGGTAAGTTAGTGAGTTAGTGTGATAGACAAGATTTTATCTTAGTCTACTTGCTAGGATGGATGCATTGATACAATGAGATTGAGGCACAATATGAACTTATGGGACAGTTGCATTAATTCAAACTAGTCGGTAGACTCATGTGCGTAGTAACTTGCACGAGTATTGACATAGCCATTGTAGTTGGCATGTTTAGTAAACTCGCTGTAATACTAAAAAAGCTATGTGATACCCTAGAGATTGATAAAATATGAGATGTCCTAGAGGCTGATGAGATACTTTAATGAGATACTTTATAGGTACTCAATGATATGTTACATGTTATTAGAATCCTCTAATTTTAGAAGGAATTTTTATGGTCTCTTGATATCAGTGTGTATATGTATACATTAGGTAGTGCAGTATTATATTGGAAGTCTATGAAACGGACAAAAATAAATTGACAAATGATGAGGTAGAACTAAAAAGAATCACTTCAGTAGGAATTGGAAATGATCTTTATCGGTTCTGTAGTAGCCCTCATTGTGGGATTTAGGTGCTTAAATCTTCTAGTTGAAAGATTGACACAGCTATGATTATATGTTGAGACAGACTTCAAGACTGCGGTGTACAGTTGAGGATGAGAATGAATCGCAAATCATAAGAACGAAGCATAAGATTTCATAATTTTGAGATGCGACTCTTTTTTCAGGAACAAGGGGGTACACAGAACAAATATTTTGGATTTGGCTTTTCTCCATGACCCGTTTCCATTTTCCCTCGATGCAACATGTAGATTTAAAGAAAATTAATTTTACATAATTTTAACGGTACGGATCGATAGAACAGAAAAAAATAGAAGGGTATATTATTTTCACACAATTTGACAATGTACAAACAATTGCGCTAGAAACTCACCACATTGATGTATGACTAATGCCCAGTCCATTACAGGTAAGTATCATCCCTTTAAATCTTGTTAGATATTCCTGATAGCAGCAGAAAATTATCTCAAACTGTCAGTCCAGTATTAAGCAAAATTGAGGACCGAAAGCCAAGCTATGCAGGATCACATATAGACATAGTTCTTACTGGTAAAGTATAGTTCTCGACCTCATAGTTCCCATAAAAGTCATAATCGAGCCGCTTATCAGGATCACTTAACACTGCAAGGGAGTTAGGTTGCATTTGTTTCAGCTGATTGATCATGTAATATGAAAACACATTTGCTTCTAAATACATAGTCCGCAAGCCAGCAGTTAGTGGCTTTCTTCGCATCTTACTGAGAAAGAGGTCATTCTTGCTCTCATTGAGTCACTAGTCCATTGAATGTGTATTTTGACAAGCTAATCCAAGACACAAATTGGTATAATTGATGTATGCAAGACAGCAATGAGTAAATGTGCTATATCCTAAAACAAATTGGATCAAGACCAATTTTCAACACCTATGAGCCACTCTAAATTATATGACTTCATATAAAAGGTATTTAAATATAAAATAAAGGTACTCCTTCCCTTCAAAAATGTAAACTCGGTATGAACTTTTAGTATGCGATACTTTCGAAAACAAATGTCTAAGTCAAAGAACATTTCTTTTCAAGTCAAAAGGAAACTGTTATGATCAAGATTGATCCTGACCTTGATTCCAAAAGATCGAAACACAAACTGAGTTAATAGTTTTGCAATCACCATGCAAGCAATAGAACTGTAAAAGTCAGAAACAAAGGAAGGTAGAATGGAGGTTGGAAAAGAATGGGAGGAGAAGGATAACCAGAGTTGAACTGAAGCACTCCTTAGAGATTGTATTTCATCATACAGATCAGCATATCTACTCACACTAATGTAGAATTTAGTGACCTCTCTAACAAGAGAACATGGTAAAAGACTTTATGGAAATATTCTCTAAATAATTAACTAATATTGCTCCAATAACTAATTACCATCCTACCGCTGCACTGCTGGTAGCAATCATGGATATTGCTTTTGAAGACACAAAGAAACACTGCCAGGAAACTGACTAGAAGTCATAATCCAAATTATCTTTTATGTTTATCACAAGAATACCTGTGTAAGCCTCATTGATCTCTTGAAATTTAGCAGTGACAACAGGATCACCTTTGTGTTTGTCAGGATGCCACTTCTGCAAGTGTCTATAGAATGTTAAAAGATGAAAACTTTCATCCTAGTAGTTTGCAGTAGATAATGAATGTATATTAATGAAGTATTGTAACATCAATAGGAGAGGCTCAAATGCATATAATGAGACAAAATGAGTTACTGACCAGAGCAAGTTTTCTGTAACTTAATCTGATGTCCTCTTCTGTTGCATCATAATCTACTTCCAATATTTTGTAATAATCCTTGAAATAGGTCAACAATCCCATCAGATACCATCGATATACAAAAAATAACAGAGGAACGGTACGAACTTTTTTAAGAGCCTTTAGCAAGGATATATTGAACCACCAACCAAAGAAAAGTGATTTCAAAACATAATAAAATTTTGTGCGCCCACGAGGATGCTAACATAGCCAGGTCTTCAACCACATAGGCTCCACAATGACCTTGTGGGATGATCCCTCAATTCCATAAATAAATAAATAAGAAAAAGCATCTTTCAAGTTTTACTAGTAAAATCCCTACAATTACAATTTGACAAGAAGCTTTTTATTTTGACCAATGGATAAGGAAGCCTACATTGTATTACCAATGACAAATTTCAAGTTCATATCATAACTTGAATTTTAGGGTCGACAATTGACTGAAAAAGGGAAACCAAATGGGACATTGTTTTTCATGGAAGGGAATCTTCTCAGGGAACAGAAGGAGTAAACATTCAATTAATTAACATACTTACATGGGTCTGATTATAAATTTAAAAAAAAATGAAAGCATACAAGGTAACTACGACAAAAATGATAAATATCTAGTAGAGAAAGCTGTATTAATTATACCTCATAAGCTTTCTGTTGTTCAGGTTCATTTATAAGTACATTTCTTCTGCAAGGACAACTCAATTCGTCTATGCGAAGACTTGTAATTTAAAAAAAGGAAGTTGTTCAGACTTCTGACTCATACAGAGACACAAAGTACAAGCAATTTATCCTGATGAAATTCTTGTTTCAAAATAAATTTTAGTTTTCATTTGATTCTTGTTTTGTCGGTTGGGGGGTGGAGGGTGCCCAAACTTCTGGTACAAACAAAAAACAAAAAAACAACACAGAATATGTGCACACAATCATGGATGAATAATTCAATTGGCTTTTAGTACCAAATACATACAAGAGGGTCACACAGTTCAACACAATGCCTTATACTACTTGGGCTAAATTCACCTTCAGCTGAACAAAGTAACTAACTAGTTCTTCAAATAAACAGACCATAGACACAAATTAACAAATAAATGAGTACAAAATACAGAGACCCGGATCGATCTTTTGATTGAAACAGGTACAAAAAATTATGCATGTTTGGATTAAGTAGAAGTACCTTATAGGTGGGTTTAAGTTGATCATTGTCTTCCATAAGCTAATCGAGCTCTCCAAGTAGTATTCAACAACACCAAGAACAACATTCATATAGAAGGGAAAGAAACAACAAACCAATCCCACAAATATCTATCAAACACTAAAAATATCAAAGGACAAAGATGAGTAAAAGAAATGAAAAACCCAGAAAATAATTTTAGAAAAGGAATCTAACAAAATTTCTGATCGAAATTTAATGGGGTTTTCAAGAATTTTCAGAGGCAAAACCGAGAGAAAGAGAGAGGGTATACGTTTCACAGTTCCGAAACAAATGGCTGGATTTGGATTAAAAATTAGTACTCCGTATTACTGTTTTTCTGTTTTATTCCATATCCATAAAATAAAAAAGAGAATTCAACAGAATTTTTTTTTTTAAAAAAAGCGTCTTGATTTATAGTTTTTTGACTTAAAGTGTCGACCATAAGCTTCTTTCTTGTCGACCTAACTTCTTGTTGGCCAAGTGTTCATGAGTTCATCAAATATCTCCACATCTTTTTCTCAAAATTATTGCTAATAATAGAAGGGAGGTTTGGTTATTATTAACAATGCTCTATCAATCTCCTGTTTTTGTTTTTTTTATTTATTATTATTTAGATTAGTTGAATGAAATATAATTAACGAATTGAATAGGGGTGATAATTTGATTTTTTTTTTTTTTTTACATGATTTGATTTGAATTTAATGTTTGTTCTGATCAAATTTGAGTTAAATTAAGTGTTTATATTACTATACTTCACTTGATATTTAACCTAAACTCTGTCGATTCAATTTTGAAATAAATTTAATAATTTTATTCATTAGATCTTATTATGTACTCAACTTGAATTATATTTAAATAATATGAATACTTGTTAATTACTGAATATCCAAAAAGTGTACAACAAATATTCAAACTACGATTATATTTGAATTTTTTATGGTATTATACTCACGAACAAAGTAATAAATGAGTATTCAATTCAATATGAATGAGTCAATATTAAGTATTAAATATTCACATACTAATTTACAACTCTAATTGAGTGGTTGGAAGTATAATAATAAAAAATATTTTTCAGACAACAAGGCTTTTTTTTAAATAAGCCAATTCATTTGGAACTCTGCAGATCTATTTTTTTTTTCTATTCAAATATGAGTTTTTTGTTTTTGTGTTTTTATATTGACAATTATTTGCAGATAAAGAGAGATGATAAGAAAATAAAAAAAATTAAAAAACATGAAAGTGACGAAATTATCAAATTAATCATCTACATGTAACGATATAATAGTATAAATAATGTAATATATATTATACTATTACATCGTTACATTATACTATGACTAACTTCATTCTATAAACAATACTGTAACGAATAATAATTTATTCAAGTTTACTTCTAATACTTCAACATTATCTTCCTCGTACTTTTTAGTATTTTTCATTTTATTATCACTTTTCACCGAATTTTATATTCTTTTATTCATTCTAACGATCAAAATGCAATAACTCTAGCCAAAGGCGAGAGGGCAGAATTTATTGAATCTTGATGGAAGCCATGCCATAAAAATTAAAATCTATCTTTAATATGTAAAATGTACCTCTCTAATTTTTCCTAAAGTTGCTCTTTATTTAATTCATTTTGTTTTAATCTATCAGTTTATGTATGTATACTTCAGCAAGATTTGTTGTAAATAAAAGACTACATTTAAATTTAAAAAGTATCTTAGCTCAATTAAATTTAAATTTGAAAATATCTAACCAATATTTTTAATAAATTAGAACTTAAAATTATTACTCCATAAATATTCAACAGATTTATATTATAGTAGTATAGTATCATATCCCTCTTAACTTACATCCATATTTTCTGAAAAAGGAATCAAATAAAATCACATCATTACGAATTTCAATATTGATGAAAATGGAACTTTCTCAGGAAAAAAAAAACGGAGGGGGGGGGGGGGGGGGGGGGGGGGGGGGGGGAAAAAAAAAAAAAAA
>CM025783.1:17039582-17147373 GCA_014636745.2 Centella asiatica | reverse complement strand
GGGGGGGGGGGGGGGGGGGGGGGGGGGGGGGGGGGGGGGGTGGAGATGGAGCTAAATGTCTAAATTCCAAATACAAGGACACATATTCAAGTGGTAAGGATTTCCTTCGCCCATAAATTAGGAAAAAAGAGGTTTTTGTTTGTCAGCCATGAACTCCACGGGACCGTTGGTCATGAGCAATTACAATTCCCTGTCTAAACACTCATTATATCCGAGGCAAAATGACATATTAATTAGTTTATATTTAAGTTTTATTATTAATGTAACGAATTTGAATGGTAAATTACTTAATTTTAACTTGTATAAAATAAATTTTTTAGTCAATTTTGAGTATGACTCGTTTGACTATCGAGTTGAGCACGATTTTCAGTTGAATATCAACATAAACTACAACAACAACGAGAAAGTTCTAGTTTTAAAATGTATATATATCATATTCTTTCAAGTCCAATATGAATTGAACTTTTAATCCAGCTATCCTAAATTAGATTTTGTAGTGCATTATACGGCTCTAATTTTCGAACCATTTAATTGATATGGCTTTTTTATTCTTTCAGAGTTATTCTATTATATTTATATATGTGGGTGTTTGACAATATTTTAAAAGTACTTGTTATCCGTAAATTTTGACGTAAAATACTTCTAAAAGAAAGCAGATAGTACACATAAAGCAGATAGTACACATACTTCTTTTTTGGTACTCTCACCGTTTCATAAAAAGACAATATTTAGACTTTTGACAATTCTTAATTTTAAATTTTTAATTATATATTCTGATTTCTGGAACAAATGTAGTAGTCCATATTATTCATAATCGTAAATTTTAAGAAAGAAATAATATTGATTTCAAATGTTAAAAATCTCAGATTTATCAACTATTTTGAAAAAAAATTAACATTGATCTCAGCTTAAATTACAAAACCAGAAGAAGAAAAATAAGCATGATATGGGAGATTAGAAGTGAGAAAAAAAGAAACAGAAAGACTAGAGACCATGCCAAAAACGGGCTCCTTATTTAAAATGAAGAATTATTGGGTTCCTTATTTCAAATGAAGTCGAACTGTACACATATATATAAAGGCAGAACAAAGAGAATGAAAGTAGAAAGCAGATTTATGAATTAACAAAAATGGCAGAAAGCAGCCCACAAGTCATAAAATGCAAAGGTACATTTAATTCTTTAATTTCCTTTTCTTTTTTGGTTAAATAAAGATACATTCATTACTTCCATTTTAATTTTACACTGCAATATCTCAATACAATAACTCTACATAAGACGGTGTTTTGGTGGACTTTTTATAAATGGCATGGTTTGTATCCAGAAAATATTGAAAAGATAGAGAATTAATAGGCTTACAAACTTTTTCGCATAATATTTCTGATAACGTAAGAATTAATATTTTTCAACGATCCAACTTATAACTAATTTTATACTATAAGTTATAAAAACCATAATGTACATAATTAAAAATATTGAGATATTGTGGGGGGTTGTGTAATGTAAAATTGTAGTTAATTGTAAATGCAACAAAACTGCAGCGGCGGTGGCATGGAAAGCAGGAGAGGCGATTAAGGTGGAAGAGATACTGGTGGATCCTCCAAAAGCATCGGAGGTTAGGATCAAGATGTTGTTTTCTAGTTTGTGCCACACTGATATCCTTTGCTGCGGTGGAGTTCCCGAGGTCAGTAGAGTTAAAAATTAGAAGATCGTTTATTTATTTTTTAAAACTATACTTCCTCCATTTCAAATATATATATATTAAATTTGAAAAATAAAATTATTCGAAAAAAAAATTATATATGAAAATTTTTCTTTATTATTTTGCTATAAGTTAAAAAAATTTCACTTACAAACTTATAGATCTCGTCATAATTTAAAAATTCATAACAAGTTTCATTAGAAAAAATTATTATTTGTACATTTAATTCTTAGTCAAAAATACAAAATTAATAGTTGTCAAAAGTTTAAATGTTACTTTTTTTGTGAAACGGAGAGAGTACAATATTCACTTTGTTCCTAATCAATTGACACTTATAATTTTTTTCTGGTCAAAGTCCTTATATTTGACTTATAATTTTTATTATCTTATAAATATATATTTGACAAAATTATAATTTAAAAAAAATCATACAATCTGCAACAAAATTCTTTTTGTATAATTTTACAATTAAAAATATATATGAAATTTTAAAGTCAAAAAATTATTACATTAACCATAATAAATTTCTACCAATACTTATTGGTTCAAGTAGTAGGGAGCTTGTTCTCTTTTAAATAAGATCTCAAGTTTGAGTTTTGTATATAGAATAGTTTAACCAAAAAAAGACCGGAATAAATTTCCAAGTGACATTCTGGAATGGAGGAAGTATTATTTAAGCTCAGCTTTGTAAAATTAATGAAAAAATCTGTTTCAAAGATTTGATTTTATAAACTCCAAATGGATAATTTTAACCAAGTTTGGTAGAGTCGGTGTAGCTTTCAGTTTGCTCTTTATTCCTGACCGATAAGTAAAAAAAATTCCCCTCTTCACCTTGTTGCAGCCATTGTATCCTCGAGTTGCTGGACATGAAGGCGTTGGGTAAATAAATAAAAAGCCCTGCTCTTTCTCATCTTTAGTTTCTATATTGACAAATAATATGCATCTTACTTTGGTAATAGCACAATCAATAATATCATATGTATACACTAGTTATCTCTAGCAAGAATTCTTAATAAGTAATTTATTCATAATAGTTAATCACTTGGTTGTTAAAATATTAAATCATAGTACTTCCTATGCAGGATTGTTGAAAACATTGGTGAGGAGGTGAATAATGTGAAAGAAGGAGACATCGTGATACCACTTTACTTGGGTGAATGTGGGAAGTGCTTAAACTGCAAATCTGGTAAAACAAACATCTGCCATGCCTACCCCTTGATTGTAAGTGGCCTAATGCCGGACGGTACATCAAGAATGACAACCCTTGGTGGTGAAAAGATATACCACCATTACAGCTGCTCCACCTGGTCGGAATACACAGTTGTCGATTCAAATTATGTTGTCAAGGTTGATCCAAGGTTACATCTACCTCATGCTAGCTTCCTTTCCTGCGGCTTCACCTCCGGTCTTGGTTCGACTTGGAGGGCAGTCTCCGTGGAGCAGGGCTCCTCCGTGGTGGTGCTAGGCCTTGGTGCAGTTGGACTTGGCGTAAGTGCAGTATTATGCTATGCCGTGCTACACTGTGTATATATACAGTCCCTTTTGTGTATTTAAAATTGAGAGAAAACATTCCTCGGCTACTAAATGCAGGTAGTCAAGGGAGCAAAAATGCAAGGTGCAACAAAAATAATAGGGGTTGATCTAAATGATTTGAAACGCGAGAAAGGGGAGATCTTTGGAATGACAGATTTCATCAACCCTAAAGATTCTGGTAAATTAATCTCAGAATTAGTGAAAGAAGCAACTGGAGGGTTAGGTGTCGACTACTGTTTTCAGTGCACTGGGGCATCATCCTTGCTCAATGAGGCAATTGAATGCACCAAAGTGGTATATATACTTCTCAGGGTATAACTAGACTCCTATTCGAAAATGATGAGTCCAAATTTCTAATTTTGTTCCATAACCTGCAGGGTTTAGGAGCAACTGTACTAGTAGCTGCAGGATATTCAATTACTGGACAAATCAACTTGATTCCCATAATGTCAGGTCATATGCTTAAAGGAACCATCTTTGGTGGGGTTAGAATTCAATCAGATCTTCCTGTTATAATTGACAAATGTGTGAATAAGGTATGCACCTGCTCTTACTATGTTCAACAACAACCAAAAAAAAACAATCAAACAAAATCAATTGATTTTTGTTGATCTTTTTCTTCCAGTGCTAAATATACAAACAATATACAGCGGAGATGTGTAACTTCTAATTCTTCTTCAATTTTCTAATTAAGTGCAATATGTTCATAAGAATACAACATCAACGCACTAAAATGTCTGATGTGCTGCAGGAGATTCATTTAGAAGAGCTATTAACACATGAAGTAGGATTGAACGAAATCAATGAGGCACTTGCAATAATGAAGCGACCAGAATGTGTGAAGATCCTCATCAAGTTTTAAGTGTTGGCTGTTATGTTACATTGTTGTTTTTAATAAGAGTTGTGCACAACTGTACCAATGTTTTAGGTATCCATGTACTCATACATGCTGCTAAGACACACAAGTTTCCTTTCACAATGGAGTTAAGATGGGTATGGTTTACTCATGTAGGTCAACTACTGAAAGTTTAATGGTAAACATGCGCGAATAATACAACATAATGTGCAGGTCATTTACTTGTATTAAGCAGCCTCACAAAACTATCGTCCCCAAATACAAATATTAACCAGGTTAAGCATAAGACAAGAATCCATATGGTCATTTTGAATCAGATTCATGCACGTCTTACATTACATTGTAGCTTCTTCAGACTCCGGTTCAGCTGGAACAGGAGGCATATTATTGCCACCTCTCAACCGTGTTGATACCTTGTCAATGGCAGCATTGAGTTGACTTATTTTTGAATTCAGGGTTTGCCTGGTCTTCTGCAGTTTGTGAAGGCAAAATAATTAGAAAAAAGTCATTCCACATGTAAATCAGTATGAAATTGCAACAAAAGCTATGGCAATCACCTCTAGACCGCCATCATAGTAGATTGGCCGCTTGGCTCTTCGGAATCCATATTCATCTTCATTGAGCAGGGATTTTCTTATCTAATAAAATATAAAAGGTTAATGGTAAACCAGAACTGATGGTAGAAAGCACAACTACATAAGCATTAAAGGACCACTTAGATAACAACCTTCTCGTGAAAGTCAAACTGCTCCGAAACCCTGTGTGTGTGTGTCACTTAAAATACCAAGAAGTTGAACAATGCCCCATATTAATATTGTGGAACAGAACAAACGGACATTTTAAGCCATGGTTCATAGTTAAAGGCAGTCAGCATTTTATGCCTTCGAAGAGATTTTGGGCTGAATCTCAATAACATGTTCATAATAAAATACTCATATCTTCAAATACGTGTAAGTTGGCGCTAATGTTCTGAAAGCTCAAAAAGGAAATATAATAGAATATTGTCATAATCGTGTAGGATTATGAAGGTTAACTTGGCCAGTTAATATAGTAATACATATTTTTCACAAATTGAAACTGTTGCATTAACATGTGGGACATAGTAAAAGGAGAAGGGCTGCAGTTTTCCACATGACAGAGGGAGCAAGTACCTGCGGAGCAAAAACATATGCAAGGGTTCCAAATATTGCACCTCCCAGAAGAAAGCCCGCAACAAAATCACCACCACTTCCACCTTTATTATCACTGAGAAGCACATACAAAAGAAGATGTTGGTAAACATAAAAGGGTACAGAAAAAGAGATAGAGAGCAGCCCAAAACAAGCTGCCCATCTCTATCACCCGTGCCCTTTTTCTGCCCATCTCTATCACCCGTGCCCTTTTTCTTTCTTTTTTTCTTCTTTTTTTGGAAGATTTTTCAAAAAATAAACAAAACACCGCTAAAGGAAAATAATACAAAATTTCACAATTTGGGCTCTAAAAACAAAGCTGCTTTTTGCAAGTTTATTGTATACCAGCAGTTTATGAGTCTGGTAAGATCGACTGTTGAGAATTTGATGTGTATGTACGTATGTACATGTATTTCAAAATATGTAACGAGCAAACGTGACAACTAATAGGCAGATCGTCTACCTTAGAGAACCAATTGATATAACCACTTTTCTTTGCTACTTTCTAGGCTAGCACTATTAAAATTCATCTAAAGTTGTCCAACCCAAAGATGAATTGATCACAGATCACTTTGAGACAAATTTTACGTACTTGTATTCTACTCTGACAGACAGATCATGCTTGCTTCTTTTCGATTTCCTTTGAACTGTCAACGGCAGGGAGCTACCATGTAAACCGGACTTTGTGGACCAACAATCACGTGATTTGAGAGGAATACCGCCTATATATAATATAAAGATTTTACACAAAATCTCACAATAGTCATTGTGTGAAGTAAAAGCAAATTTTCTCACTATAAAGTAGATATATCTCAGAGAAAGTATAAACTTAAAGATAATGAACTTAACAACATGCTATTGAAAGGTAAGGTTGATGTCGAAAGATTATAAAATTTACAGCAAGTACATCCATACTAATGAAATCCTAAGCGCATCAGTCAAACCAATAAACTCGAAAGAAGATGCAGGGAAATAAAATTTGTGCTCAAAAGGGGAATTTCATTTTATTTGATCTTTTTTGCTTTTTACATGTATATCAAACATATAAGAACATTCCGCTTAGAGAAACAAGAGTAATCTTGTCTTCAAACAAACCCATGTCAGAGAGAGATCTATTCTTTAAAATATTTCCTTCTTCTGACAATCTTAGTGTCATTTTAGATCTATCAAAATCTTTTTTGTTGAATTAACATTCACAAGGCATTTGTCTCAGATTATTAATACCCTCATCATCACCTCCATAGCTATACATTATATTTAATGGATCACAAGATCTGGAACCCACCATACATTATGAAAATCAAATACAGCAAAGTGAAATACACAGAAAATAAGCAAATAACAAAATATTACGAGTAAAATTGAAATGAAGCTTGAAATTCAGCAGTCAGAAAGTGTAAAATTGTTCAAACAATCCGCTAGCCAATCAATTACGAAATTCAATAAACCCTAGCCGATCAAAAACGATCATAAGATCAGTTATGCTCAGATAACATCTAGGGATGATTATTATTCTGTAGTATTTTGTAAATCCCTAGAAAAAAGAATAAGAAACATGTATAATAATAAAAATTGAAGACTGAGCTGTAGAATTACCGGAGATTGCAAGAGAAGCAATGCTCGTCGCCATGGAAATGGATCGAGAGAGAGAGTGTGTGAGAAGGGAAACTAAATTGTTCAATATATACGTATATACTTATATCTAACAACCTTTAATACCAAAAATACCCCCAAATACAAGAATTGAAAGGGAAATGCAAAACGCAAAAATACCAAAATTGTCCTTGTATTATTATATTAATTTTAATTTAGTCCTACATTTTAATTAAATTGTCCTCGTATTATTATATTAATTTTAATTTGGTTCTTGTACGTTTTAATTTTTTCAAGATTCGTATATTTTTGTATGTGATTTTAAATTAGTCATTTTACAATAAAAAAAAAACTTACAAGATTGTCCATGTGTTATTAGCTCGGCTTCAATTTAATCATTTATCTAATATAAAAAAGAACTAATTTGAATGTATAAAATATACAGAGATCATTATGAAAACTAAAATAAATATGGACTAAATTAAAATCAAAATAATAATACAAGAATTATTTTTGGTAGTTTGCCACAAAACTAGTTCTCCTACGTAATCCATATTATGTTCTCAATTCGTTTTTCTTTTTTATATGAGAGATCTTACATTTTATTTCTATTAATTTCTTATTTTATTGTGAATTCGAAAATAACAAATACTAGAGTCGAAATAAAATTTCAAAAATTCATTTGTGTGATTTTTTTTGATGGATTTAAGATATTTTGATTAAGATTCTTAAAATTTTCAATTGTCTACTAGATTAAATTTGTACTTGTCTTTTTTCAATTTTATACACTTCAATTGCAATCCTAAATTCTTAAAGAAAAGGTCTCCACACACAGAGAGATAAGAGATAGGGGGGAGGGGGTAATAAATAAACTTTCCAAATATCAAAAGAAAAGTCCCACATGGAATAACGTGTTAATTAGGGGTATTATAGGAAAGAGAATGTTGGGATAAATCTCTTTATGGTAGACGGCGCCTGGCTCGCTAAATCCAAAGAGAATTAGCCTCGAATGGTCCGCCTTCTTGGTTTAGCTGTCCAAAGGAGAAGATACTTTAAAATGATGATATATATGACATATTGAAAACAAGTTAAATCATGTTTATAAATTTTGAGAGTAATATAACTCTTTAATAATATATTATACTTTCAGTTTTATTGCCTAAAATTTGACAATCTTATATTAATTTGAATTTGATTGTCTTGAGACAATTCTCAAAGTGTATAATGTTCATACCATCGGCACCCGTAAATTATTCACGTTCAAATTAACAGTTTACTATTTAAAATTACTGTTTTCGTTTAACAGTTTACTACTTAAAACTATTGTTTTCGTCTAACCGTCAATTCACCCAACTCCTTTTATAACTTGTTACTACTTAAAATTACTGTTTTCGTTTAACCCGCCTAACTCCTTTCATAACCTAAATTCGCTTGAACTCCTTTTATAACCTAAAATTTTATTTTATAACCTAAATTCACCAAACGTTCCTTAAAAAGACTCAAGCATTTATAGCTGTATAATTATAAAAATGAAGTCTTTATATTAACTTTCTTATGGCTATAACTTTTACCTATATATTTTTAAAACAATAAAAAAAATGAAGTCAAAAAATGATCAAGTTGACCATAAAAATAAAATGGTGCCAATTAATTAGAACCAGAGAGTGAAAGTAAAACACACCTAGAGAAATATTTAGTAAAGAAAATAAAAATTTTATTGTACATACTACTCCAACACTTTGAAAAGAAAAGGAAAATCTCTAACAAGTCATTGCAGTCAATTGCCTACACTTTGTACTTCATCCGCCCCTGTACATGATCTTGATATTACATTCTACCACATCCATGTGGGCGCTATAATATACACTGATCCCCATGTTGTGTCTATTTGTCTGAAAAGCCCCCAAAGAGTGGTGAAGGATTAACATGTCGGAGTTGCTCTCTTGCCCCAACAGATTGCACTGCCTGGTCCTTGTCTGGAAAGGGAAATGAAAGTGAAAGGGAGAGCGCGGCCGAGGCATCATCCTCCTCACTTTTGGGTGGTGTCCTTCCCCTAGCAGGCTGATCCCTGTTGTTTTTTACTAAAAATGGTGGGAGGCTCTGTTTCAAGGGTGGTTTCATTTCGGCCCCTAAAGCAAGCTCGAGATTCGGGACCCTTTCTTGAATGGGCTGCTGCTCGTTGTCCGACAAGATCCTCTTCCAAGGCATGGAACTCACACCTAAGCCAACATGTTTCACTTGATTTACAGGGAAGAAGAACCTTTCAGTTTCAGCATTTCCAAGAGTCTTGTCAACAGATGTATCATCACAACCTTCATCATATCTCTTCTTCATCGGGGAACTCAAAGACATATCCTGTGAGCGTGAATCATCTCTCGAAGAACTTGTGCCGTCTGTAAATCCATATAAATCACTGTAGTCCAACTTCTGTTTTTTACTTGCACTTCCTTCATCAGCCAACGGAGTGTTTGTGCCATTCCAAAGTACAGTTTGACTTGAGCAAGCAAAAGTAGCTTCCGATCTTGTCACTCTAGAGTCAACAGATGACAGTTTCCTTTGGTTCAGGGTCCAGTTATTAAGATCCATTGAACTTGAAACTCTCGACATCCCTCTCACCTGTACAGTTTCTGTTTCCAATAATCCTTCAATTTTCATATTCCTCGATTTCAGTTGATCTTTGTCGGTGCCCGTTCTGTCTGGTATATTCACCTCACTGACACTTTCTGACGAGGCTAAGTCCTGCACACCAGCTGACATTTTACTAAAATACCGAGGTGAAGCCTGTCTATCAAATGAAGTGTTCGAGTGGTGACTCTGCACCTTTTCATCATTTATGTTATTAGAACCACTAGCACTTGCGGTAACCTGCGATGATGCTTGGGGTTCTCTGTCCACTTTGCAGTCAGATTCAACATTGTCGTCCTACAAGTAGTATTAAAATATCAATAATTACTACGATGCCCTCAAACTATGGCACAGATTGAGATGTGTATGGATGAAACAGGAATCGTGATGAATTGCATCTTAAGGTAACTTATCCAAAGCCCAAATAAGGTTCAAGAAATGAATTAAAACTAATGATTATCAGAGGAATTACTACGTCCGCCAAACTGAAATGAGGGGAACATTCCCCTTGCTAGCACATATGAAATTATATCTTCAAGATTGGCTTTCGAAAGTGTACAAACAGAACAAACAAGTATATTGGGGCATTCGACACAAAGACCTTGTTCATTGAGGCTTTGCTTTTAAAGGATTGTGATTTGTGACTAGTGTCTGCAAAGCATTATCACATAGGGTGCACATGAGCGGGAGTCAATTGCCAAGGATATTGAATCCAACCTCCAAGTTTGGCAGAATTAAGCATTTGGAAACTCTCAATAGTTGACTACCTCCACATAGACTCACAGAGGATTCTCGAAGTGAATGGTAGAGATCATTGCTGCAGCCCATTCGACCATTTCTCTCATTAAAACTACTGGCTAGTCTTCCTAAAGGAGTAAAGAGTTCACAATTTTAGAAGGATCGATAATTATAGACAAGTATGTTTTGACCGGTCCATAGTTTAGTGGTCATCACAAATTTTGTACCATTTCAAGTTGTAATGAACACTGATTCCCCAAAAAGTTAACCCCAAAAAAAATGAAAAAGGAAAAAAAAAACCTCTATAGATAGCAAGCTAACAATGTATATTTTGCATTAGCTAAACAAAGGCAAACTGAAGGAAATCAACATTACCATGGAAGTCGTTGTGGACATAATTTCTGGTTGCATCTGTACAGGTCTTATTTGAACTATAGGAAATGAATTGCAGTCCACTCTGTACTCTGGCTGCTCCGCTGTTAATTTTGCAGAGTTATCCTTTTGGAAAACGGATATAACTTTAGTATCGCTATCCCCATTTGTTGTCTCAGATGGTGGTGATTGTTGTAAATCTATCAACTGATGGACTTCAGATACCAACTTACAAGCTATGCTGTGTGTGGATAAATCACCGTCTACAGGTACAGGTGAACATGTCTTTCCAGGCAAAGCCGCAATAGCAGTAGGCACCTCACTGGAAGTAGAAATTTTCTTTGGAGACCCAGCAGCTTGTTGCAAGCAATTAACCCTCTTCCCTCGAAACACACCCCACAAAAAGAACATCATATTCCAACCTGTCAATAATGGGAAGGGAAAGAAATATTATATAGCAAAAACCAGTGCATGTCAACGCATCTTTCTTCCATTCATTTTTTTAATAAGTAGAGCCAATTCTACTTGGGATTGTTGCAGCTACACTTTGTTCTGGGTGGAGAAAAGTAATTAAGCTTATTCACAATGTATACAACCAGTAATTCTAGCAAAATTAGCTTTTACTAACAGTTGGTCAGTTGCCACTTCCTTTCTAGCCTAGTTAATGTTTTGCCTAGTCAAATACAACTTCTGTATATTTGTGGCAATAATTCTTACGCTGAGATTTCACCGGGAGTTGATTGGATGGGAATATCAGGATTTCAACACCATCAATGTTTCCTTTGAGAGCTAAATCATTCCTTGTCATATTGTCCAACAAAGTCTTGTAACTTTTCTCATAGCTACAATATAAGCAATAATGTTATCAAATAGGCAATAATGACAAATAATTAACATCTGCGAGAGGGGAAGTAATGAAAAAAGATATAGCAATGTCACCTTTCATAATCTCTAGCAAAGAAATAGAGTGCGATATGATCCTCTTTAACACCAGTTTCCTCAAATTGTACTGGCCAAGTATTCAGGCGAGGAACTTCATTCAAAAGTATTTTGCGAGGAAACTTGTTCGCTGTTTCAACGACTCTGGGTGTTGCACAGGTTGATTTATGAGCTTGAAATCCATCATAAAGGTTTAACAAATTTCCGCTTCTATGCACCTCAAAACATCCTCTGTGTGCAAATAAGGTCAATTCAGGAACAGATGTACAATTACAAATGAGTCCATCATGTACTGAGAGGACAGAATAAAAATGTATTGTCTGGCAAACAAACAATGAAGAATATGATATAATATGTAAAAGAACCATACTGCCAAATATATTCATGCTCCGGGATTGCTGACTTCATTGAAAGAACAGCAGTTGGTACAAAAGTGTGACTGGGTAAGTCCAACATGAAGGGCTTGCCAACAGAAGGGATACTCTTATTTCCTGTCCGGGAGGTAACTGCTTCAGCAGATTGTGTGAGATGCTTCACAGCGATACCAGTTACCAGCTTCGTAGACTCAGCATTAGAATTCAATACGTTTGCTAGCTCTCCATTCATCTCCTCTCCAGCAGCCAATTTTTTTGAGTTGCTTGAATTTGTCATTTGATCTTGAGAAGATATATCACTATTAATGCTAGACATAGATAATTCATCAGATTGATCTGGAACTCTGTTCTTTCTATTATATATTCCAGGCTTTTTAAGCATTGCAGCCTCAATTGCAGCTTTCAATCTATTACCTTTGTTCATCGTGTCCTTCGAATTCCTTGAAGTAAGGACATCTGGAGCAAGTGGCTGCTGAGGACTATCAACCACGCAACATTCTGTGGTGTGACTGATATCTTTACATTTTTGACAAGGAATACATTTTCCACTGGCTCCCTGCTTTGGATTATTAGAACTTTCCTTGATATTATTCTCAGCCACATCTTTACAATCTCGGGCTTGAGGTAACGCATCAGCCAGAGATTCACTAGGCTTACAGATTGGTCGATCAGTACTAAGGGAAGTTGATGAGGAATTGTTCTTCATCCTACCCTGTATAGATTTTTGTTCTGTATGATTCTCAACTCCTTTAGCAGACAATGGCAACTGCCTCTTGACATCACCTGATCCAATGCAATTCAAATTTAGTAATGTCAAGAAAAGAAAAAGTGAAAACAGAGAAACTCATGCCATTCATAAGAAAAAAGAAGGTGAAACCATACCTGTAGGAACAGCCACTTCAGAACTTTTACTGATAACATGATCGACTGGTCTTGATAACTGAGATAACTTACTATCAGATGGCACAGCCTTTGGTTCGCGGTTGTTACTTGTGGAAGAATATAACACAGTTTCACCACGAGCACTTAGTTTTTTATCAGCTCTGGGAGAGGAGATATTAGAAGAGGCTACTGTTGAATTAATCAAATGACGCTCAGATTTGAACGAACTATTCCTCTCAATGTAGATCCGTTCTTTTGTATGTTTACCCTTCGGATCCTGAACATGAGAAAATTTCGGGGAGAGCATTTTAACTTTAGAATCACCAGAACTCAAACGTCCAGAGCTAGACTTAAATGATATAGATTTGCTCATGATCCTGCTAGGCCCTCCCTTCATATCAAGCGAAACAGCTTCTCTTGTTGATTTCTGCTTCTGAAGAACAGCTTGATCCACAGGCTTAACTTTTGGTTTTGCGCTAGCTGTACTGAATGAATTAGACTTTAAAAAGGAACCTGTCAGATGAACAAAGTTTTACTTAATTCTGCCCTGAAGAAAAAATAAACATCAGAAGACAGAGCAGTACAGAGATGTAAAAATCAACAAACTCACTTCGAGGTGTCTGTTGTCGGCCACCTAAAATAGGAGATGCAGCTTCTGGCGTATCATTAGCAGGTTGAACACCACGAGGAGATTGATGGGCAGGCTTCACTTTCCCCCTATCCAAGTTCTTGAATGAGCTATCACGTGAAAGCATACCAACTCTTTTGGGACTGGTCACCTTTGGTTCAACAGCCTGCCTTTTAGAGACCGAAGAAACTTCGGGATCGTCTGCATTTCTTTTACGGGAATATTTCAAACTTGAACTATCTTTATCAGTTTTATTGCTCTCAACATCGGGATCTTTTCCGTCCAACTTCACACAAAGATCAGCCTTCTTTGAGCCAACATGTTTTACAGACTGATATTTACCGACTCCATTCTCTCCATATTTATATTTCTCCTTATCTTTTTGTTCCTCAAGCTGACAATCTTCGCACAGCCAATCTCCTTCTGGAACCTTATCCAGCATTTCTTGCATGCAATAGCTTGAGACAGCATTAAGTTTAATAAGAACTATGTTAAGAATATAGAATCTAATAATAGTAGACTATACTTAACACCACTATAATTGCTTACGTGTGTTCAGCCCCATCACTGCACCGACAGCATACAGCAAGTAAATCCTCTCGACCTGAATCTCCACATATATCACAAACCTTTACCTGATACAAGAATATATTTAACATTAGCAGCAAAAGGACAAAATAACTTCAATATCAAATAGTTACCCAGTAATAGAAAGCTGTAGCATGAATAGAGCATGTCGAAAATGTAATAAATTAATAATGCAGGTCAAAATGTCAAATTCAGTAAGAAATGTCTCTTGGATCTTACCACTCACATTCTGGGCATCGAGGATTTTAAATTACAGATCATGGATTGCCAAGAAGACATCATCATAGCAGTTAATATAGCCTTTATCAAAAGTTGAAGCATAAAAAACATTTATACAGCTCTTTATTTCAGAGGAAACATTTGATGGAGCATATTTATTTCAAAATCATCCTCTGAGAGACGAAATGCCACATGACCTGTAGTAGCTTTCAATATTTGTTTGGTGAAGTGAAAAGGCTTATGGTGTCGGAAACTCAATTCCTTAGTAAAAAAGGGACCTAACTAATAGTTGCAATTACTATCAATATCTTATACTCCCTCTGTTCCAAATAAAAAAAAGAGTTACATTTGGGGGAAAAAAATTGTTCCAAAAAAGAGTTACATTTGAAATTTTTCTTTGTTTTGTTATAGATTAAAAATCTTTTAATTACAAACTTATGGATCTCGTCGTAACTTAAAGATTCATAACAAATTTCATGAGAAAAAATTATTATTTGTACATTTAATTCTTGGTCAATGATGCAAAATTAATAGTCGTCAAAAGTCTAAATGTTGCTCTTTTTGTGGAACGGAGGGAGTATATAATTACTCAAATGAAATATCTATTCAATTTATTAATCAAACATGTAAATATACACGCACACATATGAGTGGAAAACACACAGAACACCAAAATAAGACGATTTCAATTGAGATCGTTAAATTCTGGAAGTATAATGCAAAATGCATATCAAAAGCTTGGATATTATCATTTTCAAATATCAAATAGTTGGGTAGTCTTTTATATTGCTAAAGGTCTGTCCAGATTACTAAATTGAGAAATATATAAGAAAAAATGAATATAGAGAGTGAACTTATATTGAAGATACAAAAAGGGACAAAACATACGCATATAATATTCAGTTGACTAAATATGTCAACATATTATTAATATGTATTAAGATCACATCAAAAATATTCCAAAATATTTTTTGATGATCAAGCATCAACTGAAATTGAACGCACACATGAATATCAATAATAACAACATCAGCAGCAGCAACAACATTAAGAACAACAACGATACTTTATCGTTACAAAGATAATAATAACTACATTAATCAACATATGGATCAGTACATAAAAATGCATATATCATCAAATGAAAAGAGAACTACATTCATATAAAATTAAAATAAAAGAACTTGATAAATGATTCAACTAATAGATATGGAGTTAGCTTTTTGAGCAAATGTACTTTGTCAAAACAAACTTGCAAGTATCCATACTTACATCATGCTCAACGATATCGGATTCATCACTTTCATGGTAGGATTGTACAGAAGTTTCCTTTGCATCATCTTGAAGTTGTTCCGGAGTGTGCCGATCTTCAGCTGGCAGATCACTAGCAAAACTGTCTCTTTCTGCCTCTCTCTTTGGACAATCTTCCAATGAAGGTTCAGATTTTCCTCCAACAAAACAATTTTTTAGATCATTGATCTCATCTGATGTGCATGAAGCAGACCTTTGTGCAGAAAGAGTTTTAGATACAACCTCTTTTGCAACTGATTTTGACTGCTCTCTTGAGTAATCAAGTGTTTCTCCACCAAGTTGGGAGTATGAGCCTACCCCCAAGGTTTCCTGGTTTGGATTGCAGGAAATAGATTTTCCACTTGGAGGTTTGGAATCAATATTATTGCCATCATGCCCTTCTGGACCATGACTGGAATTGCCACTGATTACATTGCTCGTTTCACTAGCAGTATGCTGCTCCATTTCACATATTCTGCTCTTAATAGTGGGTATTGCATCATTAGTTAAGGCATTTTCTCCAGAGGTCTCATCCAATGATTCACCACTCTTCAATCCCATGTGAAATTGCTTAAAATGCGAACAAGATGAACAAGAAGCAGAGTAGATGTGTTCTCACGTCAATATATTGACACTTGGAATGACCTATAATTCCTTCATCAACTTGAGATGACACCTAACAAGATCAGCATGTTCATGTATAAGGAAAAAAGAAGCTATACAACGAATAACACATAAGAATCCATTAGAAGAACTCGAAATAATAATCTAGCCCGCTCCATGAAGTTAAATACGTATGCTATTCAAACTTATCTAACTGTTGAGGCCAGTTAATGCCCCATGAAAGTATATGTGCTAATTATATCCACAAAAAATGGAAGACCTATATATAAAGATTGTCTTTTACTCTGAGTTCAAAAGATAAAAACGAAAAGGTCATATTGCATGCAGCCTTCAAATAAAGCAATTAAAAGATTAATTAAAAAGACAAGGACTGACAATTTGAATGATAAATGGTGCATTTGGACTGAGAGTAGGTTTTACATAAAATATACATTGAGTGAGTAGTACTATGAAATTGAACAAACAATTAGATGATTTCTTTTATTTTCTTTTCTTTTCTTTTGGATAACATAATGGTAATCACGTAGGGGAAGTATATTTCATTTACATTGATCATGTAACCAAAATCAACTTGTGCATATCAAAACATTGCACATGGAGTATGAACCCAAACCTAGAGAGTTCACACAATTATATTTAAGCTCATATGGTACTTAGAAAATTGCAGTATAAGGCCAACTAATCATTTTCTTGAAGTCGCTAATGTAAGACACAAAAAATAAGAACAAGAATAATTGAGGGTCAGTGTCAAAGATATTGTGGCAGCTCATCCTCCCAAAGTTTGCTGCCCGAAAGACAATATCTAATATCAATTAGAACAAAATGGAAGAATAACCGGACAACAAACCAATGGCCCAAATTAAAAAATGAAATGGAAGAATAATCAGACAACAAACCAATGGCCCAAATCAAAAAATGAAAACAGTATATATTCAACAAGATAAATTGCATATATAACTAAATGATCACAGCAATGAGCACCAACTATATATACATTGAACATTTTTTTGACGTATAGTAAACGAGTCATTCCATCTCTCAAAATTCAAATACTTGCTAAGCCTGGCCATGCCATGACTCGTTCTCTTCACTCAACAAGAAGAAAATTGTACACGACTTGAAAACAAAGAGTATAAGTACAACAGCAGTTAATTACCCTGTAATCCAGCCGTATTGGTACAACAGCAGCTCTCCATTTCATCAACTCGACCATGCACTCAATATCAACCACTCAAGAATGGGGTAATCTCAAAATCAAACCTGTGCCCAAATGCATCAGCCAAATCTTAAAATTGATTTCTGAAACCAAGTCTGACAGTGATGCAGCACAAGCAACATACAAATCAATATACCAGTAATAATAATAAATTTCAAAAATATATATGCCTACGAGTAAACAGTAAATAGCCTCCTTACAGAAACCCTAAAACCAGAAGTCTTCGTAGGAGCTACAGAAAAACTAAATTTAGCAAATTCAAATCAAACCCCAAAAAGAATTATGTCAATCGTTTAAAAAGAAAATCAGCAACATAATCAAAAAAACAGGATCAAGATCAGAATAAAAGCAGCATAATAAATCAAATTAATTGAGAGAAATTTTTAAAAAATTAAAATATCAAATCAAATACAAACCCTAACCTGAACGAAAAACTAGGGGAAACCTACATCGGCTTCGTCAATTAATCAACACGGTACCATTGCAAAGGTCGGTGATGATTCTTCGTTGCTTGCGGTTCACCATATCCCATCAAACTAATTAAATAAAAAACCAGAAATGCGAATTTAATTGTGTATGAATTGAAATTATAATCTGTGAGAAATCTGAAGAATCTATGGCGGAGATTATGTGTACGGATGGAAGATTGGGGACTGTTAATACAGGCGTGCTCTTGCTGTGCTTTGGGGATTCTTCTCGCGATATGTATATATGTGTGTGTGTGTGTGTGTGTGTGTGTTATATACAGGAAAAAAAGGGGATGTGTTATATGTGATTTTTATATTATGGTTGCTTGAATTTTATTGCTTTCTAAAATGTAGGACAAAAATTTAACCATACTAATTAAAAGAGTAATTAAAATAAATAATATATAATTTTTTAAACATTAAAAATATACAAACTTTTCATAATTATAAAAATTATGTTATACACTACACTATGATGTAAAAATTTGTAGATTATTTTATTTTTTGATAATTTTTTAATTCATACAGTATAATTTTTTACATAAATTATGAATTCATGAAATATAAATTATAATTCAATATCATTAATTAATTAATTATATATATATATATATATATATATATATCATAAAAGTCGGACAATAACTTATTTTTATAATCTTACAATTGATGTTATACTTTGATTTCTAACGTACAATATATGATAAATAAAAAAATTATCGTCTCCGATTGAAATGACAAACAAAATAACACAATGAGCTCATTTTTATAGTTTTATAATTATATAAAAATCAATAAATTTTATCTCTTGAAAATGTACAAATTTTATGTGATAAATTATATTGTACACTATAAAAAAATGAACAAATTTATATATTTCTCTATTTTTTATTACACTTTTAATCCGTATTGTTAAGTTTATAAGATAAGTTGTGAATTTATATGTATATAATTAATGGGAATAATTTAAAAGATAAGTCATAGCTTATTTACCGTATTATATATATATATATATATATATACATAGATTTGTCTTTTATTCTTCTTCGTTTCATCAGATATATCTACAAGACTTTAACTATATTATGATGCATAAATTGATTAAATTCAACTCAAGCCAATCTCTTTTTTTGTTTTTGTTTCTTTAGTTTGGAAATCTCCGTTTCTACAAAATACTTTTCTTATGTTTATTTTTATATGTGAATTTTATTTTGTGTGTATAATATATCTATGCTATATGTATTATGAATTATATTCATATGTAAACTAATTCCCCTGTCTTTAAGAAGCCAACATAAAAAATGTTTGACAGAGTAGTAAATTTTTTTTTCAATAAGAAAAAATAGAAAAGTATCAAAAAAAAAAAAAAGTAGTTGACTTGCGACCTGAGTCATAAGATTTTTATCTTTTGCTCATAAATATTTTGACAAAATGAAATTATTCCGATATAAGATTAAGACGTATCATATGCATAAAGGAGTGTTTTCATGTATATTTTAATTTTAAAGTTATTGTTATATTGGTGGATAAAGACTTATAAATTATTATATTAGTAGTTAATTTTATTATTTTCAAGGTTTATATAATTACACTATCTGGAACTTAAGATGAGTTCATTTATTTTTGAAGATAAAAATGAAATTTAATTTTGAAAAGCAATGCACCAATTCACACACAACTCACAAAGAAAACACAATAGCTTGATCATTAATACTAGTCACAATACCGTGCAAAACACGAATTTGTTAGAAAAAATTTAAAAAATATTCGTTCAAAATTTGGTTATACTTTAATGATTGTAATTGATAATCAAAATAAAATTATACACTATCTATTTTAAAATATAATAACATTTTAAACAGTAATATAGTACTTTTTGTGAAAGTCTATGATTTAAATTTGTGATTTCAATTGTAAAATGATTAATATTACATAATATATTAAAATTTCAATATAATAAACACTTTATTATACAAAAATATTATTAAACTTATGTTACTATTTGAATTATAAAATTTCACAATCTAATATAAATAAAATATAATTTTGCTATTTTTGTGGAACGGATTAACTAATGTACAATATTAACAATCATACATTAATTTTAATTTTCTTTTGAATCAAGTGAACAATAATGTTTTTAATTAGCTTGATCTTATTATTTATTAAGATCTAATATTGATTAACACGTTAAATTGTATAAAAAATATATATGTTAAATTTAGTAAAACAATATTGTAAGTTGAATTTATCACTAAATAAACAAAAAGTAAAACTAAATTTATATTTTATAAATTAATGTTAATTATAGCATCTATCAAATAGTTTATATTAATGGGAAAAGAAAAAATATATTATACACCAACTTAACTTAAAATTTATGATTATTTGAAGGAACATAAAAATGATATCCTTTTCTTACATGGTATTTATTAAATATTTTAGAAATATTACTACAACAATTATATGATATGTTACACTTTTTACTTTTTTACATATCAAATGATCGTTATTTTGTAAAATTCAGAACAACAACAATACAAACACACCACAACTATATTAATAAAAGTAATTAACTAATATAGTTTGTGATATTTATTTTTAATGTCTGACTGAGAAGCAAATATACATGTAATGTACTTTTTAATGAAATTTCATATTAACCTCCAATTAAAGATAATAATAAGACTGTAATATTGTTTTTAAAAATATAACATTATAATAAAAAAAGTAATATTATTTTTTAAATAAATTTTATCATCAAATTTTTTTTCCGTAACAGATGGAGTAATATAAAATTTTCAAGGCTAATTTCTACATACTAGAAAAATAATTGTTTTAGCATAATTAGTATAAGTTGATTAAATCAACGATAATTTTGACCAACTGAATTTTTATGGGGTGAATTTGTGGATAAAACAAAAATATTAAATATTAAATAACAACTTTTATAGGTTAGGGTACAAAATAAAAAAATAATACAAAGCATAAGTTTGTTAACAAAAATTTAAAAAATATTTGTCAAAGTCTTTGTGATTTTTCTTATATTGTAATTGGTAATCAAAATAAATTATAAAAAGAAATATCTAACAATCATGCATTACTTTTTTAATCAAATAAATTATAATATTTTTGGTTAACTTGATCTCGTGATTTATTAAGATTTAATATTGATTAACACATTAAATCATATAAAATGTTTATATATAAAATTGTAGTAAAATAATATTACAAGTTGAATCTATTATTCAATAAAAGATAAGCGTAAAACTAATTTTACATTTCGTAAATATTAGATATAACATCTATCAATTGGTGTATGTTAATGCGAAAAGATAAAAGATGATTTACACCCTTTACTTGGCTAAAATTTTGTAGTTATTTGAAAAAACCCTAAAAATGCTCTATTTTTCTTCCATTGCGATTCATTCATAATATTAATAATTGTACAATGTGTTAATTTTTAATTTTTTGATGTATTAAATGACCATCATTTTGTAAAATTCGAAACAATAACAATACAAACACAATATAATATATACTAACAAAAATAATTGGCTTATATGATTTGTGATTTTTTATTGGTTGACTGAAAAGTACATGTACAATAGTATATTTTTTTCATGATTTCTTTATTATTGTTCAATTAAAGATAATAAAAAGATTGTAATAACAAAATTTTAAAAATATAACAGTATAATAAAAAAATATGCAAATATTATTCATTTATATTAAAATAAATTTTATTATCAATTATTTTTTGTAATCGATAGAGTGATATAAATTTGTCAAGCCTAAATTTTAAATATTACAAAAAAAGGAAAACTTATAACACAGTATAAAATTGACTAAGCCAATAGTCATTTTAATCGGCTGGATTCATTCGGGGTAAATATTTGAACAAAATCAAAAATATAAAGTGTTAATTGACATTTTTTATAAGTTATAGTAAAAATTAAACAAACTAAACAAAGATTAAGGTGTTAATTATAATTTAGTGTATAATAAATATATATGCAATTGATTCTAATTTTTCATATTATATATATAGATTAGAGACATCAACAACTTACACACATAAAAATACATAAATACATATAACATATTTTGGATCACTAGTTTTTTAAGCTGTGGACAGCTGATAGTTCATCAGACGCCAATATCCTAAACTATAAGATTTTAACCCCCTGAATTTATGTACAAACACAGCGTAACCATTGCACGGTCATTTATTTAATAATATTGTTATTTACTTATACACACACGCATATATATATATATATATATAATGACTTACGGCTTAACCAAATATATATTAAATGTTACATAAATAATATTTTTAGGATGTTACACTTTAGCTGGCTAGATTAATGAAAATTTATTGTCTGTTAATACTAATTATAGTAGGAATTGCATGATGTAAATAACTGCTTTCACTAGCGGTCACAGAATTTAACTTGATATAGAAAAAAATAAAAAGATAAGATTAATCTCACAATGAGTGTAAATAAGTGACTGACGACAAAAATAGTCGCTTATTTTAATATTCTACTTTATCATATAAAATAATTAAATATTAAATTAATAACGGTTAGATTTTCACATTCGAACGCGACTAAAAAAGTTACATATGTATACCCGTAGATATACTAAAAGAATTATAACTAAAAAAAATATTAAAACGATATATTTTATATTACATAAACTAAAAAAATATATAATTAATACATATAAAATACTCACACGCAGATATATATATGTATAAAATACAGATTGGAGACTAGTAAACTAATAAAATAAAACAACTCGTGCGAGATTGGAGACTAGTAACCTATTAATTTTAGAATACTACTAGTCACTTTAAATTCAATCTCATAAACGAGCCTACTCTACGTGCTTTACATATGTATCATGCGTGTCTATGTTACACTTGTCATAATTTAACTATAGTTTTTGATTTCCCAACGCATGTGAATAAATTTAAATGCGTACGCGATTTTAGATGGTTCTCTATTCCATTCGTTCAATATATACAAAAGTAACGTTTAAATTTTTGACGATTTTTAATTTTATATATTTAAATAAGATTTATTTGTAAAAGTAATAATTTTTTTTATTAATATTGTTATGAATGTCAAATTAAAAATTATATATGAACATTGTAATGACAAAATTTTAAAAATATAACATTGTAAAAAAAATTATGTAAATATTACTATTTTTTTGAAATAAATTTTATTTTTAAATGATATTTTTTTATTAAATTGAGGGAGTGTAATTTTTTTGTTTCATTCTTTATTTCTAAGGATATAACTGTGTAAATAAACCAAATACAAATAAAAATAATTGCAATCATCTCTTCTTCTTTTTTTTTTTTTTTGTTTTGTTACAATTGCATTCATCTTTTTCGTTACCATTAATAAAAAATCTTATAAAATGGTTCGTTCATTTACCACATGTCAAGAAAAGATAGCGGGGGATATTGTGGGCCACGTTAATGTAAAGCTGGTACAAGTCATCCCTAAAATCCCTTTATATTTAACACTACCCTCCCGTAGGCCATAGATTCTCAAGTATTACATGTTATATTATTTTTTCTTCACAATTCATATTTTGTAAATCCCTTCATTTCCATTTTTTATTTTTTCAATTTTTAAATTTTTGACTTTTGATATTGGTTCATAATTTAGGAATATTAATGGTCTATTCGAAAGTTAACTTTGTAAAATCTGAATAGATTTTTGGTATTAAGTCCCTAATAATTATAAAAGAAATGAATAAAGCCAATTTAATTTTATAAAACTAAAAATAACGAAAGGTTTATCACAATTATCAACACGTGTATTAAGTTCCCCTAAAATTATCTGAAAATTGGTCATACTTTATTTGTGGACAAATTTCTCTTTCTGTGTATTACTTTTAGCACATATTCGATAAAATGCATTATGTATTTAATCTACATTGCAAATTCACATTTCCACGCGCTCTTATAAGGATAAAACTCAATCTCCTTAAAATAATGCTATAAAAAAAGTACGTAAGATTAAGGACAGATAACGATATATTCCTAGTTCATTTCATCAAAAAAGATACATTTTAAATTTAGTTCATAAAAAAATTAGAAAAAATTATCCGAAAATTGATTTTAGGAAGCTTATAGTCACATTTGATTTTAAATATTTTGATAATTTAATCAACGATACAATTGTACGTATTAAAAGAGTTGGTAAAAATATTAGAGTATACAAATTTTCACTTTCACAACTTTAAATTTAATAAGATTTTATATAATAACTTGTTTTTTTATACTCGTTTAATCCGTACGGTTAGATCGTTAAATAAATTAACATAACATGTTAAAATTGAAGATGACCTTAAATAAGTTTTCTAAGGTCAATGTTTATTTTAAGGGTATTTTCATCAAAAAAATTATATTAATAGATTCTTTTTATTATCATGCTATATTTTTTAATATTATTATAATTTTTTTATGTAATCGTTCATTGGACACTTGTAACAAATGTTAGGGAAAATATGAAAATTTTCAATCAATATATGATATTAATCTCTAATTATTAAAAAATCAAATATAACTTCTTCTTTTTTGTAAATTTGAAATAATACGGAGTATAATTTAAGTATTTGACGTATCACAATTTTTTTTTGTTTATTTAAATAAAAGTAAGTAGCTGCAAACGAGTTGTCGTGCATGTGTACTTTTGGATTGTATATGTGGAGCTCAAGAAATTGCTCTTACGTCTTACCTATATTGTACCAAAAGATATCCACGTAATTTAGCATTTCTTTCGTGTTAATTTTAGTATTTATTTTGTTCTTATCACGTCGAAAAAGATGGTTGACAACTTTTGGAAATAACTTTATTTTCGATCGAGGATTTTTTCTAAAGAAAGATAATATTATGATCCGATTGATATGTGTACTCACGAATTTATAACGCGAGAAATGTTGAATATAATAATTAAACTTTCATAAACAAAGTGAAATAATTTGTACACGTGTGTCTAAATGCTGAATCAGATGTAATTATTTTGTTTACGTGTAATTCACTTACATTTATGTAAAGTGTAATATACACGTGCATGACACGTGTGTGCGACATGACGATATGTAGGCATGACAACAGAACGGGATGAGCCATTTTCAAATCCTATTTGTTAAATATGTATACTATCTCAAACTCGTTCCGCCCCTTAATATTTCTACCAAACTCGCTCCACCTCAGTCTCGTTAGCTCGATTATTATTTTAAATTTGATTTATTTCTTTTCCTTTGTTTTTTTATATATTTTTCTTTTACAAAATTTTCTAAAACCATTAGAAAATATGTTTTATATATAAGTGGGTTAGAATCAATGTTAAATGAGGTGAGATGGTAAATCTTATACGTTACCTTAACCTTATATAATTCAAATAATCGAATCTTATTAGAATTAGAGTAGATGAAATATTAACGGATTTAACACGAGTTATGGGCGTGTTTAAAAAATTAAACATCTTAACACGAGTCATGCGCACGCTTGTCTAAAAAATCAAACAGATCTTAGTTATTAAAATTAGGATACGCAATATGTATATATGTCACCAAAAGTATAAATTATATTCAACTTATCATAAGTGTTGGAAGGCGACTTTAAGAAATTCTAATAATGGTGACTTTAAAAAAAAAAAAAAAAGGACTTGACTAAATTTTAAAGAGACGTATACTACAAATTTCTTAATCTCTTTATAAGACAAAGACTTTTCTGTCTTTATATAAATATTAATAAATTAAATAGTCTTTGGGCAAGTTGTTTATGGAAATCTTTGGAATTGCTGCTATTAATTTGGCTTTGTTGTAAAGAAAAAAAAAAGTTTTTTGCATACGTGATTCAAAACTCTAATGAAAGTATATACAATTGCCATTGCTGCAAAACCATGTTGACCTATTTCTTGATATATATTTTAATTAAAAGAGAAAATGAAAATTGAAAGAAATTGGAAACTTGATAGTTGGCTATACTAATTTTAGTATGTTTTCAGTTTATTTCCAACTTTCTCTTCTCGTATCTCCTTGTATCCCACAAGCACGAAAAGAAAAAGTGGTCCGAAGTAATTTTCAAAATATTTGCTACTTATTTAATAAGTTTGTCATTCACGTTATTGTCATAAAAATAAATTGAATAAGTTTGTCATTCACGTTATTGTCACAAAAATAAATATTTAAAATTACAGTAGGGCAAACAAGAATAGAAGAAGCTCTAGTTGGAATTAAAAACACATGTACAATTATCATGGTATAAATGTTTATTTTTAACTAAATTTATAATTTATTTTTATGTACATATATAATATTTATTTTTCAATTACTAATATTCATATTAAACTATATTTAATTTTGATATAGCATAAAAGTATTTTTTTAGTAAGCTAGGCGCTGGTTTAGATTTTTATCATTTTTTCACATTAGGCCAACTGTTTATTTGTTAAATTGCCTTTTTTTTTTTTTTATAATTATTGTATATCAAATCAGTGCTCCTATAATTCTAATTCAGTTTAAAATGTAAGTAATAGATTCTAATACAGTAATAAATCAACAAAAAATTGTAAATGGCTAAAAGTTTTAATCTCATACGATAAAACACACTTTAATTGGCAACGATTTATATGTTAATTTTTGTGCCAAAAATACCCACGCCAACTTGATAATATGAAAATGAGAGGTAAACACTTCACTTTTGTTTAAATCACGAGAATCAAGAAAATCTACTCACTTACATCAACGTCACGCCACTCGTCACTTTTTCACAAAGCATATGACTTATGACCACGTAGTACTATACAAAAATCTGATGTGAAATACATATGTGAATTTGTACAAAATTTAAAAATAATAATAAAAATCTTAAAAAATTGAGAGAAAAGATTGACACCCAAACTCACTGTTACACCCACCTAGTTAATATATGTAATGGGGAATATATATATTTGAATGTATCGTTTTCATCGGGAAGGGGATGGCCAATAACATGTTCTTGCACTTTATTGTTTTGCTGTTTCATTTTTTCTACTTTTTTTATTTTAAGGTTACAAAAAGGGTTTTTGCTGTTTTATTTATTGATTACAAAATATTTGATGTGGACGAAGATTTTGGCACTTCAGAGCTAGGTACATCGCGAGCCTCTTCGAAAATTTATAGCAACAAACATGATTAATAAAATTCAAATTTTTAATTTAATAAAAATAATTATTAAATTTTATTAGTTGAACTAACGTTTGTTAGACACGATTAATAAAATTTAAATTCCTAAGTCCTAACTAATGAGAAACTATAAACTATAATTTATTGTTCAAAATTATTTATTACATGTTCCATATGGCATGGTTCCAGTCAATGGGGATTATGGCAGCACACACTCAAACAACACCAAAATCATCATTGAGTTTTCAAAACGAAGCTGTATTATCACCAGCAGCACCATCATACATCAACTTACACGTTTTTTCAATTTAATTTCTTTACACATTTCGAATTCCTAACCGATAACAAAGAATATATTATTCATAAATTCGTGGGCATAGTAATAATTTTTTTAAAATTTGATTCCTAAATAAACATATGATTATTAATTATTCAACATCATATTGGGTTATTACTTATTTTCAGTGATGTTGAAGGACACACATGAATTAACCCCATATTACTATAACCCCCAAAAAAACCCATATGTATTTTCAGAATTTTCATCATCTGTTCTAAAATTAAAAAAATATTTTAATTTTTTAAGTCAAATGATGATATATTAAATTTTAAAATATATTAATTTAATTAATACAATTAGTAGAAACTTATATATTATAAAATAAACCTTCACTCACAACATAATTTACATATTAAATTCTTATCAACTACATTATTTTTAAAATTCAACATGTCACCATTTAATTTAAAAAATTAATACATATTTCTATTTATAGAATTGAGGGACAATAAGTGTATAACTTTAAGAATTCTGAAAATACATTTACTGTTAGTAGAGCAATTTTCTAACCATAGAATTTTTATTGTTTATGTTTAGGCCAACCGTTTTGGAGTCTTTGGACAGGACATGTTATACATGCCACTTCAATTGTTTATTAATAATATATGCCAGGCCTTTACTATCACATTATTTTCTCATATTATCAGCATGTGTTTTCCATGAATCATATTACCAAAATTAAAGTCAAATAGAAGTAGCTGCACATTGATGGACTATTTATTCATGTTAAATTGTTTTTAACAATCTAATGTCAATCTAGTAGTCTACATTTGTTTCCTAAAACAATTATCCGCCAATTCTATTCATTTTCGTTTCATAATAAGCATTCGAAATTGAACAAACTAATGGCTTCCCCAAAACAAAATTAAAAAATATATATTATATAGTTTTCATCAGTTTCGAGATGAGTTCAAAAAATATATTTTTTAAGATAATATTTCAGTTATACATATTACGTTCATACTGCATTTAATTGTAACGATGTCATGTTATTTGATAGTGATAACAGTGAAGATATTAAAAATGTTATTTTATAAATTTAGAAACATATCTTAAATTTTTTATTTTTTTAAAATGTATTGATAATTTCAGATAAAGGTAGGAGGTGAGAAGTAGAGAGAGAAACAATGTGAAATTTTAAGATAGAGAAAGTTAATTTGGAGAATAAATTTATGAGAAAATGAAATTGAAAAAAAACAAGTCGCCATATACAGCTTTTCTTGCTGGCGTATTTTGCGTTTCGTGGTAAGATATTTGGACAGCGATATCACAAGTTTATCGCATCATTTTATATCTAATTTTTGCCATGCTCAAGGCCATTTGTTGATTCATTCGTTTCAAAATTAAAAATATATTTTGAATTTAAATTAAAAATACATTTTATTTAAATGACAATATTGTGAGTTTTAAAATCAATGTGGGAGGTGTTAAGGACACTAATTTGTATACAAATAAATTTGTATAAATTGATGTAGCTAAACTCTATAGGGAATTGTTAAACCCTGATGGATTCATAATTAGAATTTTAATAGTTAACAATTTGTCACATATGTATATGTACATTTGTTTGTGCAAATAGTTAGTGTACATAACATTTTCCATGTCAGTAGTTGATTAAATTATTTTATCTTATAGTTTATAAAAAATACCTTTGATCATAATATAATTTGCATATCAATTTTCATTTATTACAATAATTTTCAAATTTTCAGATTTGATATGTTATCATTTGAATCAAAAAATCAAATCGAATCCTATGAAAAATTATAAAAAATAACATCTTTCTCAACTTTGTAATCTCTTGAGAATCTCAAGAGATCAAATCAAGTTATGATTTTTCTTCACAGTTCATCAGGAAAGATTGAATAGCAAAAATGTAATCTAGTGGGGGAATGCATGCAAGGTGAAGAAACAGCCGCATATGATCTTAGGAATCGCGAAAATGCTCAACGAGTTATTGTTGCAAATTGACTACTCGAACCTGCTCGGTGGATGAGGCGGCTCAGGACTGATGGGATTGTGAGAAAATTGAAATGCACGTGGATGTTGGGATATTAAGCGCGGTCAGCTGCAATTTTCGTAAACTTAATCATATTTTTTATTTTAAAATCTTTTGATAAAAAATAAAAAAAAGATTAAATTGTACCAGTATTTTTATTTTAAAATTAATTTGATGATTGTGAATACTGAATTCTTAAATTTATAGTATCACTATTCATATTCATCAAAATTATAATATTATTTTATCTTATTTTATACTATTCTATAATTCTACTTTATTACATATATCAATATACACACACACACACACATACACAAACACACTAATATATTATTTATATTAATATATTATGTATTAATTTAATATAAAAAATAATATTTTATTTATATTTAAATAAAATATTTTATTCAATCAAATATTTTTACCATATATTATAGTGATTAATTAATACATTAGTACAAAACATTAATATATATACTTTTGTAATTTATATTATATTATAATTATTATTTATGATTGTGAGAGATATATATTATAATATATCATATATCATATATTAATATCTTAATAATATTATATGTTATAATATATCAAAGTATGATTTATAATATGCATTAATGTATTAACGTTTAATAACATATTATCTATTAATTAAAGTATTAAAAATATATAAATGATAAAAGTTTAAATATTATTATTTTTATTTTAGTGTATCATATATTAGAAAGCACTTCATTTCTTGGTGCCAAAAAAGTTGGTCTAAAATAAAGATGGAGGATTTATTCTCTTTTCTCGTTTTCTTTTTTTTTTTTCCAAAAAAGATCTTGGAGATTGTGTAATGCTTACTCTCAAACTTTTCGTTGATATCGAGTTTTTCTTGGATTATGATATCGAATTGTGATTAATTTTGTAAAATAGAAAATCTTAAAAATCAATGTGAATGACCTTAGAACATTCCAGCGTGACCATAAAATTGCTAAAATATTTATTTTTAAGGATGAGGAGACAAAAGCACTAGAAAAACGCACTCCACGAGCTTTCGTATCTCAACCTCATTATTAAGTTTGTACTTGCACGGTTGGTTTGACTTGGTTTGTTTAAATAAATAAATTCATTATGAATAAGATTCTTTACTTATTTAAGTTTTAAAGTTCGGTTTGGCTCGACCTTAAAAACTCAATTAAACTCGGCTCGTTTAACTATTTAAACAAACTGATTTTGAACACAACTTTTCATTTGTTAAATAAAATATGTTCAACTCGACTCGAGTAAGGAACAAATTTGAGTGACCTCGACTCTTTTACGCCCATAAGTAAATCTATAGGTTGCATTTGTTTGTCTGATCGTATTAAGTGAGATTAATATTCCCTCGAAAAATTACTTAGAATTGGATTATTTTATCGGACTAAATTAAAAAAGATTATTTTTGTGATTGTTTGTTTTATTTTGGACTATTACTCTAAATTAAGTGAAATAATACATAAAAATTCAATCCAAAACCAGGATTAGTTAAACTCTATCTATTCCTCCAGCTTAATTTAATCGCTCGTATGGAGGTGTATTAACTTTTAAAAGTAACTAATTAGTCCAATCTTTATACAAATCCGAAAACAAACACACCCATACTATTTAAGCATATTCCTAGTTCACCGTTATCTTGTTCATTGCCAATTCTTAAAATTTAAACGCGTATTTTAGTTGATACATATAAAATATATGGTGAGTTCATCAATAATTTTTTTCTCAAGAAGAAATACGACTCTCTTCATTTTATAATTATAAATATAAATTTGATTAATTTTAATTATTATGATCATGTAACATATCAAGTAAAGAATTAATAAATATTAATAATAAAAGATTGTATTATTATTATTTTAATGTGGTATACCATAAGTTAGAGAGTCCGATGTAGATTAGATACATAGGAATTCTGTAAATATATAAAAAATTGTATTTGATCTGTAACTTCCATTTTTGTAACCCAGTACAAGAGGTGCACCATCATGTGCATGGTCAATTTCAAGTTTCTGATGTTGGAGTGAGGTTCGAGGGTCTGCTAGGAATAGAGGTTTAACTCATGTTGAAAGAGTAAGTTAAACAAAATAGAGCCTTAACTCAATGCACTTTTACGGATCATTTCACTTGTGTACATAAATAAATATGCATATGGTGCGTATACAAATATATGCACTCGAAAATGGCCCTTGCACACTAGCAAATTACATGTAGGTCAAGTAGTAATATTACAGAGAACATGTTAATGAACCATGATAATTACACTTTAGAAAAACTTTGAATAAACAGCTATTCATCACAAACTACATGAGCAAAATCCAGTATATCCTATAAGATTTTAATTTCACTATAACTTGCCTTTCCCCACTGTTTAGTTCCAAATTTCGATTCAACAAACAAACCTCTGCATTTTGCTTCCTCTTTGTCCATCGAAAATCTCCTATAACATCCTCTTCACTCCTCGTGAAAGTAGATAAGAGCAACGAGGGATATGAACCCTCATCCTTTCCATGAATAACAATTTGTTGCTTCCTATCTGTCATCTCCAAGTTGTCTGTCAGATGTTATGTTTGTCTTTGAAAGCTTCTCTGTACCTAACTAAATTGCTGCCATTAAAAAATATAGAGTATAAAAAATTTAAACTTGTCAAATACTTTTTCTTCAAATATTATTTACCAACTTGCTAAAGGTAAGAGGATATAGAGAAAGGGAAGGGAGAGGTAGCTGCAAAAATGTAAAATTATTACGATTGGTATACATTTGCAATTCAAGAACATTTCGACGCACTACTGCATTCAGAGTTGGAGAAGTTTCCAGTCGACCAGATATATGAAAGATTATTAAATGTAAGAATATAAACTCATTAACCAATACTTACAGATGAAGCTAATCAATTGGGTGCTTGTCAGCCTTACGAGATGTATAGTGTGCAGAAAGCAAAAGTAGCGAAAGGAAAGCACTGGCTACAAAAATTGCGTCAAACCACCGATGGTAGAAATCAAATTGAATGTCTCCACCCAATACATCTGTTATGATCATCCTGTAACAAAGCTTTATTTCAGGTATCCCATACTACTCAAATGAAAATTAAGGGACTTCAATTGAACCAGGTGAATGGGCAACATGCTGCCATTATTTGGAAATAGAACTCATTTACCCTGCTCTACTTATTAAACATAGAGAAATTATGAATGCTGTAGTTCATTACTATAAGCAAAATGCAAAAAAGCAGGAAAGTATGCATAAGGGCCCATGTGAACTCAAGATGGCACTAAAATATTGAGAGTTTCCATTTATATTCTTTTCTCTCTTTTCTGTTAGAGAAAAGTAAAAGGAATAACAATAATTAGTATTACAACCACAGTGGAGGAACTTCCATTATCCATTGGATCAAATGAATTTTAAAACATAGTACACCTTCGGTGACTAATTAGATGCACAACCTCACTGATTTCAGTAACTTCATGGTCCAGAATGCAATAACAAATTTTCTGAACCACAAAGATGCCTGATATACCTGTGATAAAGCCATTAAGAAAAAATTGTCCTATAACTAAAAACATCTCGACAATTCTGACACACACATATGTATATAGCCTTCCAGTATAAAATATAGTACAAATTTCTGTAAGGAGATGATGGACTTCTGAAAGGTCTGCATGAAACATTTTCGAATATTGGTCTACATGATTCCATTTCATTTTAGTCAATACAAATACACGTAGTTTAAACTATCTTAAAAGTAAGTGAATTGATGTTTTCAGAGCTCAAAAGAACCATATCATTTTAAATTGAAATTAGATCTGAAGATGCATCAAATTTTCGCATCTTCAAGAACTGATAGCTTTATTTACAGGTTTTTCACTTCTAGGGAAAGAAGCCTTTGGCCTCTTGATCAGCTAACAGATGGCAACTTATAACTCTCTGAGAATGCAGAAATCCTAGAACTATGCCATGACATTTTAATTATATGTAGAAACAAAACTAAAAAGACCTTGGTCAAATGAAAATGTACCTGTATTCAGTTGCCAGGCTTTTCCTAATTAGAAGAATCGATGATACAAAATACATCCCCATGATTTCAGATAGAAAAAGTACAACATTGCTCGAAGATCCACTGCCCACTTGAGAAACAGCAAAGAAGAACTGCACAGAGCTTTTAGGTTAGGAGAATATCATGACGATTGAACCAACTGATTTTGCTCATATACTTGTGCTTCTAGTGATCTACAAGTTAAAATGTCAAATCATCACCGTGCATCTAACATGTTTAACAAATTTGATTCTGAGCACATTTTGGTCCCAAGAAATTCAGCAATAATTCCAGGTTAATGAGATGTAACTGACCGTGTAGGCATGTAATTATAGTACAATGATTTGGTCAACCATTACCTCCTTTAAAATAATACTATCGCTCAATCATACAATAAAGGACTTCAAAAACTAAAAAATTAAGTTACCTTCATTAGATTAGTTAGGAACCCTCGTACGGAAATAACAACCAACATTCCAATGAACAAGAGAGATATGTACTGCATAATGGATGAATACCACATGTTAGAGAAAGGAAGATCAGCCAAATGAAAATTTGTGGAGAGAAGAAAATAACTGCATAGTACAGCATAAGAATCAAGTGCAAGTGCATATGTTCAGCAGAATTATGAACCTCAATTCCACAAAATATAGAAAAGGTTTACTACTAAACAGCAGAAATTATGCTGCTTTTTTTGCTAGCGGACCAAATAAGTAACTAAGCAATGACATTGTCCATTACAACAAAATAAAAAAGTTGACCCTATGGTTCTTCCCAGTAGGGTGCAACAATATATATCCTCACTATAATTTTTGTACATTCTTGTCGGTCTTAAGCCGTGGGCATGATATAGTTGTTCTATATGGTAGAACAGATACTTCTTCCATTCTTTTGTGTCTCAACTTGTAAACCAGCTGATAATGTAACCCCCTTAACAGAACTATGATTTTCCAACTACAAAATTTCCTGTAATAATGATGGCATACAGAAGTATTATTACTTTGCAAGTGAGAACAGGACCTGGTGAGCTTCACATACAATTTTAAAGTAAAAGATTATATTATACACAAATTTGGACTACATTACTAAAAGCTGCAACCCTCAACGAGGATTATGGAAATCTCTCAACCATTCATACATCATACGTTGAGTAACTGGTGGAGGTTTTAAATGTATTCACAAACTTCGCATCACAGTGGAAGCAGAAATTTGAATTCTATGATTTTTCTTGTTCTCAAACCATAGGCATAAACTCCATGAAAATCCTAACTTGTTGAGACTCAATAAAGATGTAACAAAAGTAAAAATTTTGCAATATTGCTAATACTGTCAAAAGAACTCAATATGTACACTACACATGGAAATTAGAAAGAGAGCACGGTGCAGAAGACCATATAATTCTGAAGAAATAACAAGCCTGTGATAATAATGCAGCATTGATGCCTATATCAAAAAACTGCAAGAAGATGCTGATAGTCCTTGTCACAGGATCAACAGAACCAGCCTGTGAAATGAAATCACAATTCAATAAACAACACAAGTACACAATTGTTTTAAGTTCCAATAAGCACCCGAGAAACAACAGAGGGAATATATCCAGTTGGATGTGTGTACATTAAAGTGGAGCTTTTAATTGAAGAAATTACGAGAAATTAAGAATCAATACCTCCTTGAAGACAACACTCTGCAGAGACTGCACAAAGGTGGAAAAATTATCAGATACAATTTAGTTTTATGGTATCAACCACAAAATAGAGGGAGATTTACATTATATATATAGGTAGATTGAAAACTAAATCAGAACATCATGAATATAGAGGGAGATTTAGTTTCATGAAAGTTTTATTTTGCAAAGTTTCATATTTATGAATGCTTTATCCATTCATAAATATGAATTTATCCAAATCAACGTAGAAACAAATACAAGAGAGCTGTAACCTATTTTTTAAAAATAGGCTGCAGCCTGTTTCCCTTTTTCACACACACACATATGGAGACGTACATATGCATATACTTTACGATCCACCTTAAACATGTTCACCCAGTATAAAGTCTATACCTTTATCATTTTATACACACAATATACTGAACATGCGTAACCTAGTAAATTCTGCAAGTGACCCCTCCAAGTTCGAGAGTAAGCAGCAGCTTCCTGAAAACAATGAACCATATTTGGAAGTGATATCAACCAACAAAAACAAAACAAAGCAATAAAGAGCATAGAATATGTTAGCACTATTTTAAGGATTCTGGACAAGCCAAGCATGTGAATCTTTAAGGTGCATCAGAACATATCAAATCTCAATAACATGATAAATAGGTATACTACTATCTCTGGCCAAAAAGGAGACGTCCATTCCTATTTGACCTGTTGACTTCTTAATGAATTAAAAAGGCTTGCACAGTTAAACATTATCTTTTCTTTTTCCATAAGTAGGGACAAACATAATAAATAATGTCGTCAACCCTTCATTGCTTTAAGTTATCAACTCTGTGTGTGTGAGCACGTGTGCGTGCGTGTGTATAACAATACTACAATATATGTTAGTTCTATTTGTAGATTTTCAAATGAATGAAAGAAGAACCTTGGCTTGTCGAAGCTCATAAATTTCCAAAAAGAGTTGCTTTGAGAGCTCTTCTAAAGCTTGCACCTCAGCTTCCAAGCTTTTAATATCTTCAAGCATTAAGAAGTGGCATTTTAAGGAAAATTACATAATGATTTAAAACAAAATTGAAATGAAATTCAATAAAATAATAAATCCATCTGTACACTGCAGAGATCATGGAAACGATATTTCACGAACCAAAGAGTTAGACAAGCCTCTCCAAAGCTCATTCTAATGAAATAATAACAATCACCACAACAAAATGGTTTAAACATGCAGCTCAACGTACAGACACCAGATCTTAGTTGTAGGACAAAGCAGTAATGGTATCCAAAGGTTTAAAGCTCTGGCGCAACTATAAACACCAAGAAACTCAACAGAAATTGAAAATAATAATAATGTTGACAATATTAAATATAAACAATGTTACCCACTGTCAGTTGCATAATTCTAAGAATTTATGTTAAAAACAATATGTCCACTGTCACAGAAGAAGTGTCTCATTTCAATTCTAAACCAATAAATAAATGGTAACAAGAAATGTCAAAATATTTTTATAAAAAAAGGAAACTAAATGTGTTCTACCAATGCAAAAGTCAATATTGTATTCATTCATACGTAATACCAATATAAAATTTGTCATATTGGAATTTAACAATATGTCATCACAATTTGAAATTTGGAAAATATATCAATCAAGAAACGTATGGAAAGATCATCCTAACGCACAAAATTACATTATATAATAGAAATTTAATATGGATGAACTGCAGAATGTATAATAGGGAGGATAAAATATTTCCTTTTGAGAGACATCCATAAAATCATATTAAGTTTTGTAAGAATGTGCAGTGAAAATCAAATAAACTACTACCTTGTTCCTTTTGGTCATCCTGCACAGATCGTACAACTGTTCCGACAATGCGCTTGAAGATTGAGCTGCCCTTTAGCTTCTGAAACACATAAAAAAACATTAAGCTCTGGCTTAAAATAACACATAAAGTCTTAAAATTCAAAGCTCGATTTTGACATGAAAAATATATAGTGTGTGCAGTTTAATGTTATTGTTTCACTTTCACCACAGATTCAGCCACACGAGCAAGCTTAACTACTAGTGGAAATTCCAGTCAACACATTTGAATAATCATCTAAATGATTATTCATCCTGTCATAGTGTCATCTCCTTGAAAAAACAAGCAGTCAAGTGTTTTCAGTTTCCCAGAGCACCTACAGTATTTTATTTAGTTTGACTTGTATACAACATGTTACGTTTCCTAGCATACAAAACAACTTCTTATACAAAATTAACATCAATTATATTGAATTCACATTATTGGAACAAAGTAATTAGCCAACATAGATGTATTGACGATGAATCAAAGGTGCAAACTGATTTCAGTGAAAAAGCATAATCAGGTACCACTCAAGTAAGCTACATAGTTAGGTTGCACCAGTATCTAATGGGAACGCCAGTATGTACATAAAGTCATAAATATAACAAAATAGTTAGTTTGAAGCTTCTTGGTTATGCAGCAGATAATAGTTGATATTTTGCGCAGTTTCAAAAGCTAAGTGTGAAATCAGTTGAGGCATGTGACAAAGTTCCATACTGCATTACGAGGTGTACATAGAAGGTGCCTATCTATAAGTGTTTTGAGAAGGATGAATCTCAGTTTGTTGAGTTTCTTCCTTGATGATTTCTACGCTATTTTCGGGGAACGAAGCTTAGCTGGGCAGAGGAATCTATTTGTAGAAACTTTACACTAATTCCTAGTGGAAGCAGTCCACTCGCTTCGGCGAATCAGTAATAGACCAAATCAATGTAAAGAGTTTTCCTTGGATGAATGCTTCTGAAGGATTTGCTATAGAATTTTATGTCTGTTCCATAGTGTACATAGGTATGCCCCCCCCGCAAAAGTAATAAACTATTTTAAAAATATTCCAGCAATATATCAAGATTATTCTTAAAATAGAACTTGAACATTCCTGGCTATAAACTTATATTTCGTATTTATTTCTGATATTTTACATTTACTTTATATAATCTTTTAGATTTTTTAAAAATTAGAAAATAGACAAACAGTCAAGTAAGAGATTGGAATTATCGTATAAACTGATGTGCACCAACTGAAGCAAATTGATTTCACATAATGAGACACTATTGAACCTCTTCTGACCCTTGCGTTCGCTCCATCTCCTTCTGCGAAAGAATAATTTTCTTTTTCTTTGAGATGCAGGTCTCAATTGACTGCATTAGCTGTCTTTCCAATCCTTTGATCTCTGTTTCTTCAATTTCTCTTCCATGATTTAATAACGGACACAAAAGCAAAAAAATTATTAACACATACAAGGAAAAAAAGAACATTAGAATCATAAAAAAATAATAATAATTAAATATAAGAAAAGGAAAGTGAATTGGATCTAGCACATTAAACTAACATCTTTCAATAATTCAATGGATCTTGCTTGCTTAAGGTCATTTATCGTTCTAAACAATAGTTATCACATTTCAAAGTACAGACTAGAAAAAGAGAAGGATGAAATCAATGCCATAATTACTAGCTTGCAGATTGACTAGATAATGAGGCATCAGCTGACAAGGAACAGTATAGCTGGTATTAGATGGTCTCCACTTAGTTGAAATAAGGGCTTGTTGTTTACATGTTAAAATATCATGAATGTGCTATGCTGAGACATATCAGAACTTTAACGAAAAATTATCTCATTTCCTTAGGTTCCTCTGATCATTGATGCAAAAAAATATTACCTAATGAAGAGAGAGAGATAACTGTATGGTAAATTCACAGCTCCAAAACCAGATAGGACAGCCATGACGCTCACACCAATGACTCCAATTCTGCTCACTAGCTGAGGGATGGTAAAAAATCCTGTAAATGAATGAATCAGCTTGAGATAACAAGCTAATTTCACAAGTGTGGCACAATTGGTGTGACAAACAGAAAATTAAGCACGCTCAACATTCAGACCAGAACTAGAACAAGTGTAATGCAAGAAATCCTAAGAAGGCTTTATACTTGGGATATATGTGTATACAAAGTTATATCATGAATCTCAAGCTCTTTCCTTCAAGGGTTTGGTATCACCATGAGTGAGTCCCGTGATGGGTAGTCGGCTAAGTTATTGCTAACAAAGTACCAGAGGAAATATAACTTGGATCTAAAGGGCAAAGCAAAGCCGAAAAATAAATCAGGCAAAAAGTTGGAATTTTGATGAAAGTAAGAACTAAAAAAAATGGTGAACAGATTAGAAGTAATCAGAAAATTTTACAAAGCAAAGGGTAGAGAGAGGAACAATGTCTTATATCTTCATTAGCCAACAAACAAGAACTAAACCTTTATCAGGTGAAGGCATAGGAAAATGAATCCCCATTCGCCAGAAAGCGTAGAGAAAAACCAACAGAAATAAGATGGCTCCAAGTGCAGCCCGTTCTTGCCTTACACCTGTAATGCATAATCAAGATTAAAATATACCTACATGTGAGTGAGTGAGAGTGAGAGAGAGAGAGAGAGAGAGATGAGTGACTTAATAAGAAAAGGAAGTAATATAAAGAGATGTAGATACTAAATGAAACAAATGAGCTAAGTAGCTAACATACAGGAATGGAACTTACCATTGTTGCAAAGCATCAGATAACAATGATAATACGGCAATATGAACACTAGTAACGTAATCAAGCAAAACAAATCAACCTTCCAGTTTATCCACCTTGCCCTACAGCCAATAAAGATAATACAACGTTAAAATTAAGCTGTAAAAGTTCCCTGTCAATAAATTACACCACAAATTTATAAGTAAATTATTGTCGATCTACTTAAACTAATGTTATTCAATTTAGCTAATAAAATACAAACACACATTGAAACCACAACGTTTGCACTAACAACCTCGGCCTAAGAGTAAACAATACAGTAATCTGCAGGTGACTCCAAGACTGATAGCGATTACATTACGACTTACTACTTTTTAACATTACAAAATTTGAGACTGGATACTATTATGGTATAACATAGAATCAGATGCAATGACCCAAGAATTCATTTAAAGTAGTGTTGCATGGGCAAAGTGCAGCATAAGGAACCCCCACAGTAAGCTATCATGATATATATTGAATAACCTAATATGGTGTTAGACTTCAGCATCTGAGTGATTGAATTGGATTAGACTGAAGCAAACACGTTGATTCATATGCATACGAACCAATGTTGTATCAATTGTATCGTATCGATCAATTATATTGGGGAAAAAACAATTTCTAGAAGCATACCTTAAATAAGGTTATAAGAGCCATTATGCTACAAATATTCAGGAACAAGCAAAATTCTCCAGTAACTTTCTATCAATTCATTGTGATAAGTATAATCCGATGTTTTATGAATGGACTAAACATTTATGCATATTCAGACACTGTAGCTACAAAGCCTGATTTCCACATAAATATATTTCCTCCGTTCAGACATTAGAGATACATTTTCCTTTTCCATTAGATCCAATATTAAAGATACATTTCTATTTTTACAAAATAAAATGGCATTAAATTCTTAAAATTATATCATTTAAACTACTACTAACACTATCCAATTCATATCAATTAATGCTACAGTATTACTATCATTAATTGCTCTCCTAAGACCAATGAAGGATATTTGTGAAATGTAAAATTTTCCTTTAAAGCCTGTCATTTTTTGACGTGTATCTCTAATTTTTGAACAAAATAGACTCACTGAATTCAGATCAATTTCTTGCTCTGAACATCTCTAAACATAAACGCAACTTAATTTTGACATTTCCAGCATATGCAAATATGGGGATCATGGAACTTTTACATGATTCTGACCAAAATTGCAAAATTAGACAATTTAATGAAATAGATAAGTTCGTAAACGAATTCCATTCGCAAGATAAAACTCAATTGTGCATTTATATAAACGAAACTAGTTTAGATTTCATTAAAGAATACCAGAAACTAAAAATTGTAGAACCAAAAAGTAGCACAAGTATATGTACAAAAAAGAGAGGAAATGGTAGTAGCAAAATGCAGTACTCTTTAGAGAGAATGGGGATGATCTCGAAGAGGACGAGCTGGAAGAGATTGCAAGAGAAGGCGAAGACGACACCAAAGAGGATCTGAACGAGTACGCTCTTCTCTTCGTACTCTTTGTAGAGTCTCTTGTTCAAAAACCATATACCCGCCCAACCCAGAAGCCACAGCGATCCAACCCCCACCACTCCCTCGTAGATCGCCCATCCCCAACCCATCACACACACACACTCTCTCTCTCTCTCTCTATCTCTCTAAACTCCTCTCTCTCCTTCCCTCCTCTTTCTGCGTATGGATGGATGTATGTATGTGTGCAGTGTTGTATGCGTATCTCCTCTGATCCGTTCTGGTCTTGATCTGTCTGATTAATTAAATTTCTCCAAAATAGGGTTTTAGTTCTTATTTGAAAAAGTTTACTACTCCTCGCGCTCCGTCAACAATATATCTTTAGACATGTGCAACATAAATTTTGATACACCTAAAATTAATCGGAGTATTGGAAATATAATAGAATAATGATATTTAAGATATGTTTATTTCATGTTATCTTAAATTATAATTCCAAAATACTGATAATCAATGGTGTTAAATGAGATGAATGTATTTGATTCGTCTTATTATCGTCCATGACTATTTAATAATTTTTAAAAACTACCACTCTAATGAATCTCATTACCACATCTCCTAAAATATAGTTGCTAAGTTAGATTTGAATAAAGTTTATGATAAAATCTCTTAGTTCTATGTTAAAGGGAGTTCTTAAATCATTAAAATATTATAAGAAAATTATAAATTTCGTATATATCTTCTCAAATTCATAAAATAAAATAAGATGAGTAAGATATTTTACTCTAAGACTGCTTTTGGTTCAATTAAATAAAATGAAATGTGAATTGAATAAATTTTATATTATTTGTTAGTTTATTTATGTGTAAATTTCATTTTTTGACTCATTCATTTTTATAAATTTATGTGTATTTTTAATCTCACAATTTATTATAGAACTTGTCAATTTCATCATAACCAAAACAATCGACCATTTTTTTATTCTCATATTTTTTGTAATAATTATCTTTCACTACTATTTTTTTTTATCCACCAATTTTATTCACATGTTGTTACATTACGTTTAACCAAACGCAACATAAGTATTCCTTTTTATTTTAGGCTAAATGTTATTTCACAAAATTTTAATCTTTCGCGGATGATATTTTTTTATTATTTCTTAAGGTCACTCCTAATGTAAGTTGAAAAGATAATTGACATCTTAGAAGAGATTTGTAACCAGGTCTAAAAATGTTTATTACTCATAATGCTTCAATAATCCTTATCAAATAATAATAATAATAATAATGCCTCAATAAATCTTAGACAAACAATTACACGTCTCACAAATATTGCCCTCACTTCTAGCTTGGATAAATGTGTTGGTATTCCTTTACTTCACGAGATAATTTATTAAAATAATTTTGAGGACATTATTAATCAATTTAGAGAATCTTTAGCGTCATGGAAGTTACTTGGTGATTAAATTTATAAAATCAGATAACAGATTATATAACTAAGGATTATCATAAGGTTAATAGGAATTTTATTTGGGGTTAAGATAACAATAAAAAGTTACATTTGATCAATTGAAATACTGTAAGTAAACTTCATTTAGAAAGAGGATTAGTAATTAGGAAAACGAGTCTCTTTAGTAAGACCTTATTTGTTCATCAAGTTTGGAGGGTACTTAATAAATAATTATTTCTTCCTATTGACTATGATTTTAAAAGGAATGGTAAAATTCACGGTACTACTTTAATTTGACATAATTTACATTGCACCACTTGTATTTTAAAAAATTAGCAGATTATCACAAAAAATTAGAACTACAAATAATAATTCGCTAAAATTTTTGAACTACACATGATTATGTTAGGTTTTCAAACCACATACAATCAATGTAAATTAAGACAAATTACAAGTGGCTCAATGCATTTTACACCCAAAAAGAAAATACCTTGTGATATTAATTTTTCAAAACATTATCTCAGTAATTTTATTTATTTTAATTGATTTTAAAAATGATGAGAAAATACAGAAACTAAGAAATAAAAGAGTGAAAAGAGGTAAATATGAGGAAATTCTATTGAGAAAACTAAATAACATATATACGAGAAAAAAAAAAGAACATGAACATGTGATTTTCTTTTTTTCTTAATTTAAAAGTGGACACAAAATCACCGATTTAGTTATTTTGAGAGTCAAATACTTAATATAATATAATAGATAGATTAAAGATATCCGCAAAAAGTGTAATGCCGACGGTTGCAACAATATAAGACTCTGTTAATCTACATTTTTTTTTCCTTTAAAAGGTTATTTTTAGTTTTTGAGTATTTATTTCCTATTTTTATGTAATTTTAACTTTTTTACTTCAAATTAATTAGAAATTTTATTATTAATAATTGTTACATTTTAGCTTTATATACATATATAAAAAATTTTTCTTACCATTCTTAACTTTATATTTTGGAGAAAGACATATTAAAAAAATATGAACATTTAGATACCACTCAATTTGAGTTTGGCCAAGTAAATACCAATTTTTAATCGATTGTCAAAAATAAACTTCATTTAAACATGTCATTTTTCTCTCTCTCTCACATCTTCCTTAAACCCATCAACTTTCTCTCTCTCTCTCCCTTTCCTCTATTGCTTATTACTGGCCATCGCAGTGTTATCGCCACTCCTTTTCGCTGTCATTGCCATTGCTGTTGTCGCTACCACCGCCATTAGCGTCACCACTTCATCATCCTCGTTCCCTGCCTCCACCTCCTTCCCCTTCCCCTCCTCCTTTTTTTTTTTTTTCCTGGTTGCAATATCGTTACCGTTTTCGTCATCGTCTTCAGATCAACAAAGGTCGCCGCCATATAACCACCATTACCGTCATCTTTATCACCACCACCTCCTCTGTTGGGATAACAGAGTTAAAAAAAACAGTATTTGAAACGATTTAACAAAATATAAAAAAGATCTAATATACGAGTGAACACGTTTTCCTTAAAACAATTTAGTTCCCTCGCTAGGTGCTTAATAAGATCGCCGGACTACTGTTTCCCAATATATAATGGAATACAAATACCGGACTTAACACAAAATTTATCTACTGACGAACACGAACTAAAAACTGTAATGAACACCTTAGCACGAAGGATGAGGAAAAGTGTCTTTTGATTGCTGGAATAATCCTCTCTACAGAAGCAGAAGAAAATACTAAAAGGCTTCTCTTCCATCAATTCGTATACAATGCATCAGTTCACCTTTTGGAATTGGAATTCTTCAGTTATATAAAAAGACTGTCTTTTGGAATTCTTCGGTTCCACTTCTCTGAATTAACTTAACTCATGTTCATGAATTTAATCTGGAAGAATCAATAGGACTTCTTTGAATTAACTTAACTTAATCGGCTCCTATTTCAATCCGTGCTGGACCGATCGATATACCAATAATCAAGTCTTCAGTCAACTGGTGGAATACATCGCATCAACCTGGGAGCATTAGCCGATCTGGTACATCAATACATGTTCCTATGCCCATTCCAATATTGTCTAACTTTGTTAACTCCCCTTTCTCAACCCGTATCTTGTTCGTTCTGGAAACACGTCTTCCTATTCAATCTTTTCTCGAATCTGCCAAATTGCCCTTCGGACATCGTTAAATTTGCAACCCCTGCGCAAGCGTGATAGATGGAACATAGCATAGCAAACCAACTTGATTAACCCATTTACCTTCTTATATAAACGGTGAACATCACTTCTTTCAACTTCCAATGTGGGATAAAAGTCCTTTTACTTAACTCATCTCTACATCTTCCATTACAAGTGAAAAACTTCTCAAATTAATAAGAGAACAATTATCATTCAGATTCTCCTCAACTTCCAACATCCTCCTTCTTTTTCTTCTTCACTTTATAACTAATATTTATTGTAGCCGTCGTTTTCTCACAATCATCTTCTCTTCCTCCTTCTTCACTTTAGATCTAGCATACCTACTATTCATACATTTTACCTACTGTTCATAAGTTTGGCGTTTTACCTACCGTTTGTAAGGTTGGAAACAAATACATATTGATTATACTTATGGTGTTTTACTTACTATTTGTACGGTTGGAAACAAATACATGTTGTTTTCAAACAACATACATATTGTCTATAGTTCTAAATTTATTTTTTATCCGTATACCTACTGTCGGTAAGTCTGGAAATAAAATATCTACTATTTGTAGGTCTGAAAATAAAATATCTACTATTTGTAAGTCTAAAAATTATTGAAATAATTATTATTTAAAGTAAAATAGATGTTATTGATAAATGATGATTTAAAGTCAAAACGTTGGGTGCTTGTGTTTTTATATTAAACAATAGCTACTTGTGGGCAATAGACACATGGTGATGATCTTGTAAAAAATACGTATGTAAAAAATATTATTTGTAGTTCATAAATTTCATTCTGTAAAGAATTGAGGTGAGTTATTTTTTTTTAATAAATAATATGTAAAAAAAATATCTACTACTTGTAGTTTTGGATAAACATTAAGTATTTATGGATATGGTGGGGTAGGGCGGGTGATAGATATTTTTAAAAAATATTATATAATTTCTATTATTTTTAGTTGATAAGTAAATAGTATGTATTTAATGATAGATGTAGGGGTGAGATGAGATGTGATAAATTTTAAAAGAAAAATATATTATGTACAAAATATTTACTTTTTATAGTTTATAAGTAAACACTAAGTACTTATGGTGGGGTGGGTGGAATGTGTGATAGATTTTTTAAATAATATTATGCAAAAATATCTACTATTTGTATTTTATAAATGAACAACAGATATTTGGGATGGGGTGACGTGGGTGATAGAGTTTTAAAATAAATATTAAGTTAAAATACTTATTATTTGTAGTTCATAAGTAAACAATAGGTATTTGGTGGTTGGGGTGAGATAAAATGGATGATAGATTTTCATAAAAATGTTATGTAAAAAAATATCTACCGTTTGTAGTTTATAAGTGAGCACTTGGTGGTTAGGGTGGAGGTGGAGTGAGTGAAATATGTAAAAAGGTAATATTTGAAAAGTATGTATATAGACAATAGATTTATCGAGTTGGGATACACTTGATATTAAAATAAAATATATATTTATAAAAAGGTGGGTAAACCCGATATTAATATATATTTTAAAAAGATGGTACCTTTTTGTCCATAAATTTTTTTAGTGAACTTATTTGTTCACAAAATTAATTCGACAAAATTTTATTATTAATAATTATTACTTTTTAGCTTTATATACATATATAAATCTTTTTGTTACCATTTTTAACTTTATATTTTAATGGGTTTTTTTTCCGGCTAGTATTGCATGACGAAAAAAAATATTTTTGTGCAGTACAATTATTTTTCAACCTTTTCTATTAAGTTCATGTTAACATGTTACTATATATTTAACAAAATTACATACATTGCACAGAAAGAATCAAACATACTTAAACGATTTGATAATATTTTTTAAATAAGAATATCGATTGATAATTTTTTTATGTATTTCAATTTATAATAAAGAAGTAGGAAAGGAAGCTGGCCCGAGTAGGCCCACCCGTTGGCAAATACAAGCCCATCGACATATAGAACTTTCTACGTATTTGGCCCCAATATTTCCCGCCAAAACGAGAACAACGATAAATAAGTGAAAGTGCGAAAATCGAAGCCCTAGATTTAGCCGAAGAAGACGTTAGCAATTGTCCGATACACTCAAATGGATTCAATCGAAGAAGTCGATGATGTGGAGATGTCACAAAATGCAGAGAACGATCTCCAGGTTCGTGTTATTTCTGTGATATATTTTTTTGGATTATTATCACTGTTTTGGTGGCGAAGATGACTCGAATATCTCCTTTTCTGGATTTTGGTATTGTAGCCATTTTTTCTTCTTCACAAAGCATCGTCGTCGTCGTCTAAAAAACATGGAAAAAAATCAGCCAGTAAAACCAGAAGAAGGATTGAATTATTGGAAACTTCTGAGAAATCTAGGACCGAGGCAGCTGAAGGACTTGAATTTGACCAACAATTGGTTGAGGATTTGCGGACGGATGCGTTTGATTATGTCTGGTCAAAAACTGAGTCCACTATTAAGGTGTTTCTCTATCTCATTTTACTTTTTCTGAAAAATATATTTTCGGAAGGAATATAATTTTCTGTGTTTTGTATGAACTGGGATTGTTTCTCACATTTTGAATTGTAGAATAAATGATTCAGAAGTTATGATATATTACTGTGCCGAGTAGTTGAAAAATGTGAAAAATATACAATTGTTAGATGTCAATTTGGTAAAGACAATATTTCGGAAGAACGAAGTGTTTCTGTTATTGATTGCAGGATGTATTGAGGAATGTTAATCTAGATGTATTTAATGAGATTGAACGATGGGTTCGTGAGTCATTTCATGCAATTTCTTCACGTGGGGTGCTTGATTTTGCTGAAATCACATGCTCATACCCCGTTGTTACTGATGCTACATCCAAACATCTGTTTAGTGGGCTGGTGCTTACAAGTAAGTAGCTTTCTAACCCATTTCATCGCTATTGTAACTGAAAAAAGTGCAACTATTGGAATATTCTTTCGTTCGTCAATTATATTCATTGACCAGTGCTGTGAAATTAAGGCGGATCGGTGTAGTGATTGTCTTAGAGTTTTGTATTATACATTATGGAGATCAGTAGCTAAGTTATGCTGTTTTCTCTTATTTAAGAACTTTGAATATTTCTTATTTGGAACTAAAGTGTAGCGAAGCTAGAACGAAATACTTCTTGATTAAAAGTAAACAGAAAAAGTTACAGATGCTATCTAGCTTCTGAAAAGCACTTTTAACTCATTACCATCTTTTATTATTAATCAAATTTGCATAATGTTATTCCACAATAGGAAGCATTCCGTATCAAATTTTGGTGATATATTGCTAATCCGAATGTCGTCTAAAGTATTGTTTGGTACAATATTGTTTAATACAGTAAAATTTTAGAAAAGAAGTATTTGATATATTGAATTTTATTTTACTTATATTAAATTGTTTATGGAGCCAAATTTCTAATTGAGTTATAATTTTCAGGGAATATGGAATTTGTTGATGATCTACTAACATTTGCGCATCTTGGACAACATTTGATGTCTCGTGGATGTCATGTGGCTAACCTTTCGTCCTTGGATTTTTCTCTCAAGAGTGGAATTAGTGGTTCTATCAGAAGTTTATTGAGAAAGTTTCTAATGGTTAGCCTGGATGTAAGCATATGGACCGGCATAGTTATAAAATTGAAACTTGATACTCCAGATAAATTGCTTAAACTTGTAGTCCATATAAAGACATTCACACTGCTACTTCTATTTTCTTGACCAGGCAGCTGATATATCCATCCTGGCATCATGGTATGCTGAGCAAGGAAACTATGATAACCCATTAGTTGTGATTATAGAAGATCTAGAGAGGTGTTGTGGAACTGTCTTGTCTGAATTCATCCTTGTGTTGAGGTATAGTATCTGATTTATTCTCATTAAATCAATTGGCTTAGCGAACATTCTCGTATTCCTGCTTATTTAGTCAAGAATGTGTGATCAGTTTACAGATAACATATTCTTCCCTCGTAACTCTTTTATATCTTAGCTTTGTTGGTTAAAATTACCATTATATATGTTACTGGGCGTAGCACCTAGGCAATTGATGCTGATAGTTTGATATATTCAACTACTCTTGGTCATGATCGAAATAATTTTTACTAGTTAAGATCCGGCACAAAGCACGGGTACAAATTATAATAATGTCAAAAATTATTTTTAACTATACTATACCATAATTTATTTTAATTTTTTAATTTATTTCAAAGTATTGGCATGATATTTATTTTTATTATTATAATTAGTACTAAACAGTACTAGTTTGTGATGCAATATGCAATTTTATAATCAATAGTTCTTTTCGTATTTTTCTAGATTAGTTTAATTTTTTATTTCTTAAATTGGCTTTAATAATTATTGTGTATAGAGAATAGTTGAAATTCTTATTCGATATGGAATAGAAGTAACAAAATTTGAATTCAATAAGAAATCAATGAGATTTTCATATTTTGTAAATGACCGAAATTCCAATTGTATAAGATTGTCATCCCACAATATATTGTATTGTAAAATCAAAATATAAGGAATCTAATATTTTAAAGGAGTGTCATGATGGTCGTACACAATGCTAAATCTATTTGTGGATTTACATATAATAAAAGATAACCTGTAAGTATATTTGAGAATGGCATATGGTTGCAAACATATGAAAATTCGAACTTAAATAAATATGTCCATATATATATATGTGTGTGTGTGTGTGTATATAAAATATGTGTGTGTATAATATTAAAGATGTTCAGTTGGTGTTACATCTTGTGCATTAGGACATGAAGAACAAGTTTCAGTTCAAATCTAAAATATTTCTCCTTCTCGTCCAACAATAGCTACTTCTCTACCACATTTCTTGTTTAAAAATTTCAATAATGCATCCTTGATACACCTCCAGGGAAAATTTTGGACATGCCAAACCTGTGCTCAGTCCTGCCTTACCTGCACCCTGTACTCAATGCTGTAACCAACCCAATCGTTCTTCTTCATAGCATGACTTTCATGTTCATTCACTTATCATTTTGCGGAGTTATTTTTAGATTCTAAATCCAATTTCTTATGCCCAATGCTATTCAGAATTTTGACTTGGCATGCAGAACTCATTCTTCTTAAGCTACATGAAATTAACATGCCCTGTATTATACTGCATTATTTATTTGATTTACACTTCTTGTGATGTATTATATGTGTATTTCTCGTGGTTACTTATAATCATTTCATGGATATCCTTGATTGTTTCAATCATTCTTCATCTAGATCATGCATTTCTCATTTCTAAATGCTGACAACTCATTGCTGTGCTATATGTAGAGAATGGACGGTTAAAATTCCCATGATTTTGATACTGGGAGTTGCAACAACTATTGATGCCCCAAGAAAAATACTGTCTTCAAATGCACTCCAGTGCCTGTCCCCTTGTAAATTCATACTGGGATCTCCAGCAGAGAGATTGGATGCAATCATTGATGCCCTTCTTGTGAGACAATGTTCTGGTTTTGTTATTGGTCACAAGGTTGCAATATTTCTAAGAAACTGCTTCTTGAGACAGGATGGAACTCTGTCCTTGTTTATAAGAGCCCTGAAGGTTGGGGTTTGGTTTTTTTGTGGAATTTATTGATCTTTTTTCAATTTCAAGGGTTTGGCATCCCTCTGATTTGCTTTTATATAAGTTTCATCAAACGCTTCCTCTATACGTCTTGCTTATTATGATAACGGTTTTCAGATGGCAATTTTTCAGCATTTCTCTTTGGAGCCTCTGAGCTTACTTCTCAAGAGATTACTAGATGAAGACGACAGTCAGGTGAAAATTTCTTCATCCTAGTGTAGTTCCTGGCAGTTTTTCCCAAAAATCTCTGAACTCAGTTTTATGTTTTTGTTCTCTAATTTGATGATAAGTTGTCCAAGTACAGAAGCACTATCTAATACTCACATACTCTCTTCTGTTCATCTCTTGCAGAGGTGGTTAGAAGCTTATCAATAAATCTAGATAACAGCAGGCGCTGCCACTCTTTATATGCGCGTGTGTGTTTATTTGTTTGTTAAAACTGTGTAGTAGCCCTTAAAATTCTTTTATATGTTGGCAACTTTGAGTTTCTGTACCTAAGAGGTTTTTTTATCAAATTATTAATGTTTCTAAGCATTAGTAATTTTAGGTATTATGGAGTGAGAATTATGAAACGTTGCCAAAAGAAATCCTCAATCAAGCGTGTGCTCTTCCATCATGCACGAGGTAGTTGACCTAATTGTCAATTTTGTATAATTTGTAGAACTTTTCTATAGACTCTATAGATTGCTCATTTGCGTTATGCTGTTAATTTGGTGAAAGGAGCAAACTTGCTCAACCAAATGGTGAAATTTTGGATCAGGGGTTTTCAGAAATGAAAAGATTACAAAAGTTATGGAGATCTGTTCTTTTGGTAAGAGCTCTTCATTTCAGGTTATTATAACTTCTATTGTTCAAGTGTCTTTCACAGTTAAAAGAATTCTTTTGTTGATATCACGGTATAAAGTAGTGCTAATAATGACTTCAATTGTTAAGAGACCAAGCTGGTTTTTCCGGTTATTCAGCAGAACTGAAAGTACATGTTGGCTGTTGGTGTGTAAATTGGTTGATTGTTATCAAAACTAAAAAGCAAAAAACTAGTCAGTGGATTGTTGACAATGTCCTATACTAAGTGCTTCCTACGGGCAACAGTTTGTAAGTAGTGATAGTTTAAACCAGTAGCAATATGCTAGTTGGTTGAATACTTCATCTGTTTCTACCATGGACTGCTGATGTCCAACCCTATCTTACAATATGGATTAATTAGTAATGTAGTACACCAACATCTTATATTATTCTATCATGCGTGTCGAAGCTTCACATGATTGCAATTTTTTGCCCACGACACCATTTTTTCCTCATAATTCTGAAATAATTAAAGATAGCTTTTAGATCGTATGTAGGCAGGCTATTTAGTTTTAAGAAAGTTTATTTGTGCCTTTTACTTCTCTCTCTGGAATTCTTGTTGCTTCTGTTGTGCTATATCTGTTGAACACTTGTTGCTACTATGAATACTTATAATTTTGTACCGTGATTTTTATGATTGCTGTTAATCTCACTCAAGCTTGTCCATCCTGTTACCATAAAAAAAGCTTTGATATTTGATTTCATAACCATTAGCTTCTATTGATCCTCATATTTGTTGATGCTAAATTCTTGTCCAATGGATCAAACACATAAAATTGTTCCGGATAAAAAATAATATTGAACTTTTCTCATTTAACTTAAGCAGTTTGTGGCATTTGACATGTAATAACATAATATTGTTTAGGTAATTTGACATGCTGCTCCTCGAAAAGAATTTTTGTTCTTTGACAGATTAAATTTTGTTGCAGTGCTTGTATGAAGCTGGTAAGTATCACAAAATCAGCTTGTTAGACTTGTATTGTGAAGCACTTGATCCAGACTTGTACGATTCTAGAGCTTCTGATGTTCATTCAGTATCAGAAAATAAGTTTAAAATGCCTTCAAGTAACCAGGGTGTACTCCGAGAACATTGTCATATGGGTGTCTTCATCTGTCAAGCAATTCGAAAGGTGAGGTAGGTGACAGATGTTGGTTTGCTTTTATCAACAGAATCTTCTTTGTTCAACCAATCTGCTGGGCTTGTATGTGTTTCTGTTTCAATTATAACCTCTTGCAATTTTGCATAAAAGTAGTTGTGGTAATTGGAGAAGGGTCCAGTAGTTCATTGTTGTACCCTTTAATTAATCGTGGGCGAGTGATTGCTAGGCATGTTAATATCTGTTGTCAGGAGCTTTATTTCATGTAAAACAATTCAATTATTTACTCTAGTTGAGAATTTTGAAATGACATCAGTCAAGATTATGTGTGTGAGCAAGAGCTTGATGAGTGTTACCTTACTACCTTATAATGGTGAACTGAATACATAATCATACATTTGCAGATGAGGTAGAGAATAACAATCATTCAATTGAAAGAACGAAGCATGCAAATAATAATGTAACATGGCGAGTTTATCTATTTTTTTGTAAAAATATCACTTGTGCTTAAGAAAATAATTTTATGTAATAATTCGGCCAAAAGATGAAAACGTGAAAGAAAACAAATAGAAACATGATCTAGATTGTGCTGTCTAGACTTTATCGAATTATATATTTTTTTGTTGCTACTTCTTCATGTAACAAATACTAGTTTGAGATTCATTAGCAATTGAGTTAATGCGTTTAGCCATAATGATAGGTCTTATGATGATATATTACTTTGCAAAAATTGCATGCTAGTGTGATACAAGAATACTGGATTTTAGTTTAAAGCTTATAGCGAAACTAGCTCCTGTATTATGATATTACAAGAAGGCTGAATTTTTGTCTAATCAGGGATTTATCACCCGTAGCATTGTGCCAACTGCTTGAACGCTGGGGAACACTTACAGAGGACATCACTGAGGTGCTACCATGTTTAATATCTTTTTTTAACAAATAGAATTCTCTTAGAATGTCTTGTTTTTGGTTTCCATTTTATCATCTTGATGATTTACTTTTGAGAATTAGTTCTTCCCCTTTTTATTTGGTAGAATGAATAATAAGTAGAAATGCAACTCAAATGAAAAAAATAGTAATTGTAGATAAGATTTTTCTGTTCTATTTTTTTCCAGTTAGAAAGACAGCCTGAGCAATGTGATAAGAGGAAGGGTAATAATCCTCATGGGAGGAAATGAATGAAAAGACTCATTTTCTTGAAGCAACAATTTCCCGTTTACCTATTAGCATGTAGCTTTTGTAGGTATAAATAACATCCAAGTAAAACCTGCTAGAATTGTACCTTCCTCTCTGAATGATAGTTTTTCAATCTCTAGTACCTGCCTTCTGTCCCTAAGAAACTCAGATGTCAGTAAAATTTGACATCTTTTGGAACCAACATGTCAATATGATGTTTTGCATCAATTGCTGAACTGTCTTTCTCTACATATATTTCACTAATATGCACTCATGTTCAGGCAGTTCTCTTGTTTTTGTTGATTAAGTTTACTCCCAACAATATTGAGATAAAATTGCTGATGTTGAGTCACTCTTGTAATTTGAAAATTTTCATTTCTTAGCTCCACGAGAAAGTGAAAGAATTGCAGTCTCTGTCAAAACTTGACAATATCAAGAACTTGAACCATGAATCAATCGATAATTCCAGGTGATTTTCTATTTGAATATTTAATCACACCGCACTTCTAATTTCCTATGGGCAATTGCAGATAAGTTGTCCATTGATGATTTGCATGTTACTTGTCACCGGTTTCACTTTTTGCTGAATAATGTGCACTTAATATTTGACTTGATTGGAGTCAGAAGTAGTTGGTAATGTAGGCATTATGGTAATTAGGTAATATAATCCTGTCTCTCTATCTCTAAATTGTTGATTGTACAGGAGACATACAACACGAAACAATTTAGAAAGGGATGTAAAAACGTTAAATGAGAAAGCTGCTATTTTGATACATTGCATGGTAAGGTAATCTCTCTCTTCGATCCTCATTCTTAAACCATCATATCTGTGTCTGTCTTTGTGTCTCTTCCTGTGTTTTATGGGTGTGCCAGGGCTCCTTTGCATGCACACTAGGTTGACTTCATTTTTGAATGGCTCTCGACAAGTGTGAGAAAAAATATAGAAATTTAGCACCTTTTAATTGTTTGAGTTTTTTATGTTCTGTAACGAAAAATTACTGCTGTAGGTGCAAAATACAGAAATGGTTGTTGTAGTTTTTGTTTGGTTTCAATTTAGTCCTTGTGCAATTTAATTATCATAATAATTCTTGTACTTTTGGTTTCATTTTGATCCAAATTTATATGAGGTGTTTATAAAAGTTGACATCTATTAAAAATGTGCCCAAATAATGCTTATTTGAATTTTTTAAATAAAAAGGCATACACTAATTTTCTAACTATTTTACCATCAAAATGTATATTATTCCTTATTTAACAAATTTATTATTTATCAACAATTACACCAAATTCCTTTCAATATTATAATAATGATTTTTACATTTTAATATTCTTCATTTATAAAAACTATACTTAATAGATAAAATGTCTATATATAATGTGTCGCAAGAGTATATATTATATTATGTAATATATTTAATTAATATAAATATATATATATATATATATATATATATATATATATATATATATATATATATGTATATATATATATGAGAAAAAGGGATGCTCTCATGTGAGTATATAATTGTTCATGCGCGTTACGTTTTATTTAATTTTTTATTTCATTCTGAAAAATTTCAACCTATAAAAGTATTTTAAAAAAATATGGTCATAAATTAAAAAAAAATAAATAATGATGTTTAACATATATATATATTTATAACTGTACAAAAATAGTGCTTTCTTCTATCTAAATAATTTGCATTCTTAAGAATGTTAAATATCACTAAAATTTTTGGAAGAATTATTATGATATACCATATATATATATATATATATTTATAAATTATACAATATACTTATATATGATGTTGTAATATTTATTATATACATTATATAATAATTATAATATATTGCATTGCATAATATGTTATAATTAATAAGATTCTTTTCCTATTAGATTTCCTATTATATTCCAGAAAAATCTTGAAAGTGAAAATACTTAATTTTAAAATTCAAGTAAGCATTATTTAGTATATTTTCAAATAGATGTAAGCGTTTATTGACACTTACCATTGAATTTGGATCAAAATGAAATATTTATAAAAAGTACAAGGACTATTTTAGTATTTTTGCCCTTTGTGGTGTTTTGATATTAAATTTGCTTTCTTCAATCGGAAATGATCTGTTTCATGAAATTAATTTACTACTCTGCCGTGATACATTTATTGCAATAATTCAATATGTGATAAATTTTCATTCAATTTTTATTATAAAGCAGGGATTATATGCAGCCCATTGAGTGCATAGCATATCATGAAATTGTCTGCTTCAAGAATGTTGAAAATCTGAAGTCGGTAAGTTTATCAACTTTTTAGCCTTTTAATATAACATAAAATTATAATTAAATTGAGGTGATTACATTCAAATTACAAGAAACTGTTAGTTATGTTTGATTTGTATGACATTGAGTACTAATTTATTATGCTCTCTCATAAGGTTTTGACAGGTGACCCTAGAAAAAGAATCCAAGCTGATCTCCTGGAGTCCTACAAATTTCTTAGGTGTAGTTGTTGCAAGAAAAGTTGCAATACACCACTGCCATCCATGCATGATACATCAATTATGTGAGTGCCTGTAACCCATTCTTAAATGAAGTTTGTAGTTAAGAACAGTGGTAGTCTAGTTCATTAGTTCTCGTTTAGTAGAAATAATTCCACGCCTGCACACATGCGGACATACAAGAAAACACACAGAAAAGCACTACGTTCCCAATTTGGTGTTACAAGCAAATATCTTTGGTGAAGTATTAAATCATAAACTGAAGTTTTAACTCTCTTGAACATTATACATCCTCTTCATATGTTGTTATAGGTATGCATTGGCTCAAGAGCATGGTGACCTCATCAATCTCCACGATTGGTATCAAACTTTCAAAGCTATTGTTTGCCCAACTAATAAAGGGAAGAAAAGGTTGAAGCAGTCACCATCACCAAAGAAAAAAGTAAAGGATTCTATTGAACCTCCGCCGAAAAATGAAGCCTCACTTCAGTATCCTACTTCTCTTAGCTTCATAATTCCATTTCCTACTTTGCCATGCATATGAAAATTTGAAGCACGGCTCTGTAATATAAATTAATGTCAGACGGGATCACAATGTCTGTCCACTCATAGCCCCTTGAACTAGAATATGCAAAGATTACTTGTGCCCTTCAACTTTGATATTCATCTTCCACTTCTCATGTTTAAATTTTACTTCTTTCATCTTCTTTTTGACAGCATTTTTTTTCTTTCACGTGTGCCACATTTGATAGACTAAAGTGAAGCTTGCTAATGCCCTATACTTCTAACGCACTTTAACAAATAAGCATGCCACATCTTATATTTAGATGAAGTTTCAGTCCCTCTAGCTTTATTTATCTTTTTATGGTGTGGAACATTGACAATGCTTTCTTTTTGCTAGTTGTGCATTTAGTTTCTCTCTTACATGACTGAAGGCATCTCAGTTAGTTTAACTTGCATGCTTTGTTTACTGGTGGTTACATCCTAACTTGTCAGTACTGAATGCTAATGTATTTAAACAAAGGAAACAACATTATCATGTACAATTAGTATATCAGGATAGAAGCTTCTAAAGCAACACCGTTAAGACTAAAGAGTGCTATATATATATGTAACTACTCAAGTATCAGGGTAGAAAGCTTTGATGACCCAAACATTATTTATCTTTTGAAGTCCTTGACCATGGTTGTACAGAGCACGATTTTGCAGGGCAGTCATGGAGCTCCAAATCACTGGGCTACTTAGAATGCCGAGCAAGAGGCGCCCTGATTATGTGCAGAGAGTGGCTTTTGGACTGTAGCACTAACATATGTCGTGGAGGTCTGTTTCAGATGTCATCCTCTAGCTTACTCCTTGTGTCCATTACTTTGTCCCGATGTTTTCCTGAAACTTGTTTAATTTTCATCAGGACATCAACTGAAAACAAGCACCACAGACTTGCTGGATTTGTTTTATACTGGTAACTCGTCATTGCAACTTATTTGGCATCAGGGTATTTTGTGGATCTACCGAATGAGCAAGATCAAACCTGGATGTTAAATGCCTCAAGTAAAAGCTCCTATAGAGAAAAAGAAAAATGTTCCTCTGGGGCCTGGTATTTTGTTCCATGGATTGAGCTTTTTGATGCAATTATCCCTCATTATCAACTTGTTAGAATACCATGATTTTGTTAGCAAAAGTTCTTGGAAAGTTTGTAAACAAATTATTTCTTTTGGACAAATGTTCAAATATTTATATACTGTAATTTATGCTGAATTCCGAAAATTGTAAATTATGCCCTTTCTTAACCATGTATCAGAAATATATCGCGAGCCGTCAGCATTATCTCCTAAAGGAAGTAAACACCTATAGCAAAATAGTGGTTAAGGAATCTCTCAGATAAAATGTCGAGTATGTATGCATTTTTGCGGAGCGTTAACTACCGAACCAACCTTATTTAAACGGTTGTTTCAAATTAACTGGAGTATTAGAGTGTTATTAAATTTGTTTATCGTCGATTTTGGAAGGGATTACTCTTTTAGTCACTGTTCAATTATAATACATTTTAAAAATATATGACATAAATTCTAATACATCATAAAAATTGGTTATTTGAAAATGATTTTACAATTTTTGTTACTATAAGATGTTATTATTTAATATATTATAAATATTTGAAAAATATAACATTTCTAACTTTTTATATACCTTAAAATTTTGTGTTGCATGGATTAAGGAAATCTTTTACTATCTTCGGTTTATAATCGTTGTTGACTTTTTTTTTTTCGCACGCAAGCTTTCTAGGTGAATTTTTTTATGTTAAATATTTTATTTTAATTAAAATTCTTTTTTCATATTAGTTCTTATATTAAATATTTTTTATTATTAAAATTCTTACAAAAAAAATATTTAATATATAAAAAATTCAACAAAATTTATGTGCAAAAAAGTCAAATGACAATTATTATGAATATGATGAAGTATTTGTGAGATAGAGTGATAAAAAAATGCCGTTTTAATTAAAAATAAAGCAAAAGATAATTATTTTATTTATTTTTAATCAATAATTTAAATGTAATTATAACCCTTGATTTGGTATTTTAAAATTTTTATTACAACACAAATTTATTAACCAATTATTTTGCTTTATTATCTCTACTATGTCATATATCCTACATGATATTTTTCACAATTATTTTTTTTTTGTTTTGTATCTTTTCTTTTATTGTGATTTAAAGTGTACCCTAAATTTTAGTAAGGAGTAGTTACATTTCAAAGATTGATTGATACGCAAGAAAGAAAAACAATAAATGTGGAATTATGTTATTTTAGGCAACATTTCCAAAATCCAATTTTGAAAATTTTTAAAAATAGAATTTCCAATATTAATAATTACAAACACAAATAATAATATATAATAATAATAAAAATAAAAATAAGAATAATATAGTCGTCTTGACCGAGTATAAATATCGGAGAAAAACGTTCTTTATAACGTACGGATGGATGAGAAGGATTTGGGCGTTAATCTTAAGCAGTAGTAGACCAGCGCCTCCATTTACTTCTTCCATATCACTTCCAGTTTCAGCAGTACAACCAAATTCTCTATTTCTGCTTCGATTCTCGCCGATTAGGGTTTGGTTTCGCCATCCGTTGTGTACTTCTTCAACGCAGTTGTCGGCGTCTGCTACTTTTTTGAGTAGTATTTCAATGGGTTCGGAGAAGGAAGAGATTCAATGGCCGGCTCATAAGGTTAGGGACACGTTTATCAAGTTCTTCGAAGAGAAAAACCATGTTAATTGGAAATCCAGTCCCGTTGTTCCTCACAATGATCCTACTCTCCTCTTCGCCAACGCTGGTATGTCAACTTTTAAATGTCTATTTAAGTACTAATATTCAATTTAATGGACAAAGTGAGTATCTTACTATCTTCAGTTATTTTTGTAAGATTTAAGTATCCAGTTTGATGAATGATATGAATTTCAGTTTGCTGAATGAAGTATCATCAATTTTTTGCAAGATTCTTTTTTTTTTTTTGTTGTTGTTCTGCACGAGCAGTTTTAGTTAGTGTTAGTTATTGATATGCTGTATTGTGACAGGTATGAATCAGTACAAGCCTATATTCTTAGGGACGGTTGATCCCAACACTCAATTGAGCAAATTAACTCGTGCTTGCAATACCCAGAAGTGCATTAGAGCCGGCGGCAAACATAACGATCTTGACGATGTTGGCAAAGATACTTACCACCACACTTTCTTTGAGATGCTTGGTAATTGGTCTTTCGGGGACTATTTCAAAGCTGAAGCCATCGGATGGGCGTGGGAGCTCCTCAGCGAGGCAAGTCCCTGCCTCATTCTTTACTTACTGTGAGGGATTCTGTGTTTTCCATAATTACTGGAGAGTAGAGAGTGGAGAAAAATGTAATCGGCACAGCTTTTCTTCTGTATCTGCAATGTGACTTACATATTAGAAAGTATTTATTTATCAATTACAAGCAACAAAGGAATGACAAAAGCTGGAGCTTTCCTAGAGCTCATGCTATTTTCTTACGGCCATACAATTTGAATTACTAGGGAAAAGTATATTATCTTGCTTCTCTTTTTAGGGATAAAGTATGAAATCATCTGGTTTGACCTTATCTTTCTCATAATTTGAATTTTCTCTATTTTTCACCTTGTCCACTGGGCGACAGGAAACAGTATTGACAGATAACTGTGCTTTGGATTGTTTCTTGGGTTAAATGGTTTGCTCTAAAAACACAATGCTTAATGACTAGACATTAACTCGTGCACTTATTTGTATGGAGCATTTGGAGCCACTCTTCTTATTTGAATTCGTCAGAACCAATAATTTGTTTCTACTTGCTATTCTTGTTCTCTTGTTGTGAATTGTAAAACTCTTTTGTATATCTTCTCTTCTTTAAACTTCTATGACAAACTTGCTCGACATCTAAACTTCTTCACAGTTTCTGATCTATTCGTATGTCTAGTTAGGTCTTACTTGATTTATTAATTTGATGGTTTTTGGTCTACAGGTTTACAAACTACCCAGTGATCGCATATATGCCACCTATTTTGGTGGTGATGAGAAATCTGGCCTTCCGGCTGATAATGAAGCTAAAGATTTGTGGCTCAAATTTCTACCACCAGAACGCGTATTGCCTTTTGGCTGTAAGGTAAGGTTTGCTACAGTTTAGGCTCCCACATTATTTAATGATAATTATAGTGGTTGATCAGTAGGAATGTAGGATCTCTTCTAATTTTTGTGAGCAATATATAGCATCTTAATATTTGGCTGTGACGGCATTGACACATCTCCAAGATTGTATTTGAAGTTTCTTTAACAGTTGTATCTAATCAGTGTTGCCGTATCTCAGCCTTTGCAAATGTCCATGCTTCCCATCTAAGTTCTACATCGTATCTCAGGTTTCTCTGAGCGCTTTTCTCCATGTTTCTTAGATGTCTAGTCAATTCTGTCTTGTGATGTGGAGTTTTCTTTGTTTGAATTTCTAGTGGTTACAAATTTACATTTGGCGTTTCCTACTAAGTGTTTTTCCCTGTTATGGGCTTGACAGTGGCGTGAGGGTTTTTATCTTGAGCATATGATCGTTTCCTGTTTAGTTTTGGTTAGTTATTAAAGTTTTTGGGTGATATTCAAATTTTCTTTCATAGAGAAAAGAATAAGATATCACCGGAGAAGATCTTTTCCTTTTTGAATACATTCTTCTAATTAAGCTAGCTCCATGAGATGGTGGATACTTTTCACCAAATTTTTTCTTCAGTTTTCCATTTCAAGAAAAAGTGAGATTCAAACACAAAATAAACGGGATTTGCAGAAAAAATGTCATATATAGTTCTATGAATGTTTTATATAATTTTATTTGTGTGAAAATGTTTGTTATTTTGCTTGCTCTTCGAAAACTACTTAGAAGTCTTGCTGTTTCTAGATGACACTGAAATGGTAAGGTGGATACAGAACTTCTGATTGGTGGTTTCTAGAGATCTGTGAAAGCTCTCATTAGTTTCCTTAGACTCCGTGTAGTTGTTTAAGCTTCTCTTGAGGGTTTTCCTGATCATAGATGTCCAATTTACTCGGATGTTGTCTTGTTCATTTTTCATTTTCTTGCAGTGGACCACCTAAACATATAAGAGTAATTCTTATTAATAAAAATATTTTTTCCATTTAAATCTTGCATTCAGTAATAACTAATAAGCTGTATATACAACCAAAGTATGATGCTCTTGTTTTTCATTTTGTGACTTTGAATAGGATAACTTCTGGGAGATGGGTGATACTGGTCCCTGTGGACCCTGCACTGAAATACATTTTGACAGAATTGGCAATCGGGAAGCCGCATCATTGGTTAATAATGATGATCCTACACTGATTGAGATATGGAACCTCGTCTTTATTCAGGTATTTTTTTTTTTGGTTAAGTAGCCTTGTCTAAACTATTTTATTTTCTTTTTCTGTACCAACTGATATTTTGATTAATATGGTGGTCTCACCCTACTAAATTTCACGTGTTTTGGCAGTTTAACAGGGAAAGTGATGGTTCTCTCAAACCTCTTCCCGCTAAACACGTTGATACAGGAATGGGTTTTGAAAGATTGACTTCTATACTTCAGAACAAGATGAGCAATTATGATACAGATGTATTCTTACCCATCTTTGATGCTATACAAGTGGTAAGGTGTCAATGCAATGGAGTTCATTTTGGCAATTAAGATATATAAATTTCATTTTACTCCTGCTAATACAAAAGGAAAATACAAGGGTATTATGCTTCTTATCACCGTATTGTTTTCGAGGATACGAAGCCATGTGATCAACAGATCAAGGATTCCAAGATAGATCTTTAATGTCCTTGACTTTTATATGGCCGTATGCTTGATGTAGGTTGTCTATAACCAAAAACTATTTTCTCATAATCCCATTCTTTTAAGAAATTTTCCCTTCTTAGTAGACACGTCAAGATATATGGTAATCAAAATATTAAAAATTAAACATGCTCATAATTTTTGTGTGCATCAACACATTCTTCTACTGCAATGCTTTTGTCAGTTTATCATTCTCTAGTGACTTCTAGTTGCTATATGTTAGAAATTGTAGCATCTTCTTTTGTTTCCATTAAATTGACATACATGATCTAGATTCAGCCCTCATAAATTCTGTACAAAAAAATCATCTGGATTGTGAACATGTTATGTAAATTTATTATACTTTTTTAGTATTTGTCTCCCAAAAATGTTTCTTGACTTTAAATTGTGCAATAATTTTGGGTTTGTTAGTGGTAAAATGTTTGCCCATGCTTCTGCTTCTGTGTGCCCCTTTATAGCTATAAAAATGATATTATAAATGTATCTTAGACGTAAGGATTAGCTATAAAAGTGATATTATAGATGTATCTTAAACGTAAGGATTTGCTAGTGCTATAAGTAGTATTGTAACCTGTAAGACGAGTTTAAACATGAGTGAGTTTTGCTGGCTTCTTGGTTCTATTGTTTGAAAATCTTTCCTCAGGGTAACCTACTGGGTATAATTTTCACGCTGCTTTATATTTTTACTGTATATCTGTCGTCAGCCATGTAGCTCCACCAATTGCTTAGTCTTTGCTGTTCTGCACTTCTGCTTGATAGCCAAATGTGTGTACCTTATATGTCATAGTGTTCTTTGCTTTAGTAGTCGAGAAATTGTATCAAATATCCACAAAAAAGCAGATCCAATGCTTTTGCTCTCTTTCTTTGTGTATAGTAGTTGTTTAGCTCTTTTGACAACCATAATATTGGAAATGATTAATTTTCATGGGGCATATATTTAAAGTGAAGCGTTTTTCCCCATATAAGTTTGTAAGGGCAACGTATGGCACAAGGTTCATGGAGGAATAGGCTGACGGCCTTGCTTTATAATTTTATTTTTTCTTTTCCTGAAAAAGGACCACATCAATAGTATAACATTATAACGACTTACATGTTCCGACATTCTTAGAAATTTGTTAGATTCACAAAGCTAAATTTTAAATGATAATCCACAAAAGAGTAGGACCCAGTTATTTGAACCCTATATGGTTAGGGTGGTGTGCGAAATTTATTGTCTCACCCCGACTAACCCCGTCAACGACTCAGTTACATATAAATCATAATTATATTTAATTTTAGGGGATTTTGTATGAGAAAAATATAAAAGAATAAAGAAAAGAAAAAATAATTTAAATAAAAAATTTAAAAAAAATATAATTCGGGGTAACTGAGCAGGAACGAGGGCGGGCAGGTTTAAGATGACTATTAATGGGGCAGGGGCGGGGCGGGTTTAGGATGAACGTTAATGGGGTGAGTTTGGGGATCTTGCATTCTTAACAGGGAGGGGTTGGGGAAGGCTACCCCATTGCCGTGCCTACATAAGGGCTTCAGGGTTCATCTCTAGTTCTCAATCTATTTCTAGGCCTAATCCCTTCCATCAAGTGGACCTTTCGTTGTTCATGGTTCTCTTGATTAGCATTTTGTGAACCTCATCTGTTTTGATGCACCATCATTTAAAAGGGACTTAATTTCAATTTCAAATTTTGTTTTAATCTCTGAGTTTTAACCACTTTCTCAACTAACCCATTCCTTAGGCAACTGGAGCTCGACCATATTCAGGAAAAGTTGGGCCTGACGATGTGGACAAAGTTGACATGGCTTACAGGGTTGTTGCTGACCACATTAGGACTCTTTCATTTGCCATTGCAGATGGTTCCTATCCAGGTGAAGGACTAGAAAATTACACTTTTCTTTAGCTGCTGTTATTGTATTCAGTTGCTGGACCTTTGTTGTTGCAAGTTACAGAGACTTTTGTGAATTACCTGATTTATAAAGCATTTTTATATTGATGCATTTACCACTATCTTAGATTATAATTAACGCAACTAGTTAGTTGTGGGTCTTGTGCACATGAGCAGAGGCGAAAGTTCCTATTCTGTTAGTAATTAGACTGTAATGGTGTTTGATAATTTCTACAAGAGTTGATAGGGTGTTTAATGATGTGTACAAGAGTTCGTGGATTGCCCTTTAGCCTACTCAATTAAGATTTTGGCACTCCCCTTCCAATTATTAGTATAGTATGTATTCTTCCATGGTACTTTTTCTAAGCAGCCTTCCATGTTGAGCTCCAACCAAATGATGATCCTTAAATTTTTTTTTCAAACTTGCTTCTTTTAGTGTAGCATCACTATAGAACTTTGCTACTATCTAGAAAATATACCTATGTTCAAATTGTCATTCAGCTTTTAGTTACATTATTGATAAGCTTTATGTTTATGCATTTTTAAATTTCTTTATCCTACGATGAAAGCTATAAAGCCCTGAAACGATAGGCTTATTCCTTTTTCTTTTCTTACAACCTTTTGTGTTTGCATTTTTTATTATTAATAATCATCTTCTAATCTGGGATGTTGGATCATGACAGATGGCATTGTTACTCACGTAAATCTTATATTCGTATCATATGCAGGAAACGAAGGACGTGAATATGTTCTTAGGCGCATTCTCCGTCGAGCTGTACGTTATGGAACTGAAGTCCTAAAAGCTGAAAACGGATTTTTTAATGGGTAATTGTGGTCATCTAATGCACTTCTGTGTCTATAGTTTTCTTGTGAATGTTGTCTTCTGTAGCATCTAAAGTTACATGTGGATATGTTATATTCACATGTTGATCCTATAAATGTAAATATTTTCAATAATGATCTGCTAATCATCATTGTCTGGAAACCAGGCTGGTAAAGATTGTGGTGGAAGTGATGGGAGATATTTTTCCTGAACTGAAACAATATGAAGAGCATATTGTGGACACAATTGCAGCTGAGGAGAAAAGCTTTGGCAGGACGTTGGTCAACGTAAGATTGAGCCTGTGAAATTAGATATACTTATATACTGTTTTTTGCTTCAAATCTGAATTTGTTCAGGCTTTTTATTATTTGTCTTTTTTGTACAACATTATGAGTGTCTGCAAGGACCTCCAGTATTATTTTTGTCACTTAATATTTGATATGCTTCAAGCTTTCTTATTGATGTGTCTTAGTTGAGCAGTGAAATAGCATTATTTAGGTCACTCAGATGTGCTATATAGTAAGAGATGTACTAAAATCTTCTGAGATCCAATTAAATGGATACAATTTTAATGTTTCTGAGAAAACACGGATATTTCATATTGCAATGGCCTAATTATGACCTACTAAAAACCAAATAAACAGAAAAAGAAAGAAGCAGGGGAGACCCCATTGCCGAAAATATTATACTATGTAAAAATTTGTAGGCTACGAAAAAGCACCAAGATGTGAGGTGTAAAATTATGTCCCATCAATCTGTTATTACCCCAAACTTTCCATAATTCTTTCATTTGACGCATGCATAATGAATGCTTTATGTGAAAGAATGAGTTCACAGGAGGAGCATGGCTGAATATGCATGCACCAGAGATTATTGTGTTGTATGAAGTTTACAGCATCTCATCTGAATTATCAATTATGGACGCCTTAAAGAAGAGAACCTCTAAGTTGCATCTTAATCAGACACGTATTAAGCTGGTGATTTGTTATTATATTGTATGATGTGGTATGGGAAATCTGAGTCTCCTGAATGTTCATTTGAATCAGATTAGATAACTACAGTATTAATATCAAAATCATGCATCCTTAAGATGAGCCCAAACAAAAGGAGAAAGAACATAAAACTGTAAAAGCTTGAAAGTAAGAAAAAACTCAAAACTTTAAATGCTTGAAAGGGAGAAAAAACATAAATCTTGAAATAATTGACTCTTAAGCAAAAATTTACCCTCCATTGCTAGATTGTGTACTTAATTGCATTTATTTCTTTTTATATTCTATATATAGTGTTTATAGAACTCATTTTGTTTTCTACCTGTTGTTGCTTCTAGTGATTCCCAGAAAGGTTTGCTTTTACTGTTGTTTTTAACATGTCTTAGTCACACACAGACTAAATTGATTGTTGAACTGTCTTCAGGGAATTGAGAAATTTAAAAAGGCTGCTCAAGATGTTCAGGGGAAAATATTGAACGGGCAGGCAAGCATGCATAGTTTAACTTGCTTTTCTTTTATTTATTTGTTTACATTCATCCATATTCATTTAAATCTGTCTCTGTATGTGTGTGTTTGGTGTGGGGGGTGGGTGGGTGGGGGTTGTGTCTTGTTTGTGTATCTTGTTGTCATATTCTCTGTTTTAATTTTGTTGGTAACTAAACAAGCCAGGAAGACAGCACATAAAGTTATATTTCGTTTCACTTATTATTAGAAGAGATGGGTTTATTTCAGAACACATTCAGTGTTGTGTTTGTCTGCTTTGATGGGCCTCTTACTATTTCATCCTTTGTTGCAGGATGCATTTCTCTTATGGGATACGTTTGGCTTTCCATTGGATCTGACTCAGGTATGTGGAGTGCTTTTTTATTGCATTTATATATTCTCTTATAAGTTATAACTAGATAACAATTTTGGTTTTCAACCAGTTGATGGCAGAAGAAAGAGGTTTGGTGGTTGACGTTGAGGGTTTCAACAAAGCAATGAATGAAGCAAGGGAAAGGTCAAGAAATGCTCAGAATAAGGTAGCTAAGTTTTGACAAACTGTTTATGTCCATCGCAGAGATGCTAGTTGTGCAAGTAACAGAAGGCTGGGAGGGATATTAGATTCTCTCGCTGTTCCAAATTCAAGATCATTTGTCTTGGCAATTTATAAAGGTTGACGATCTTATATTTTGGAACAGGGAAGTATGAAATATGTTTTGCCACTGAGATGTGATTTATCAGATCTTAACATAACTATGCCCACAGTGAAGGATGTATTGGGGTTGGGTGAGGGGAATAAATTTATTAGGCCATATGTTGTATGAACTCTATATCAAATGAGGTTTACGCCAGACTAGTAATGTTTTTGTTGAACTTTCTTGGCAGCAATCAGGGAAAACAATTGCAATGGATGCTGATGCTACCTCAGCATTGCAGAAAAGAGGGATTGCTACAACTAAAGATACACACAAATTTACATGGAAGGTTTGTGTGAACTCATGAAAGTCATTTACCGTTATGGTTTGCTATCGATGAATATGATGTTTGCTAGAACGTAGTGATCCACATACACATACATATATATTGGTCTATGTCTTAACCGTAGGATATGGAGTTATTAGAGAATTCTTCTTGTTATAAGGTATCGAAATTTTGTTGTGAAGAATTTAGCAAATTTTCCATCAATTTTGAGTTTAAAAATGAGTTAAATTGGCTTCCAAAAGTCTGCCTTGATATTATTTCCTGTGATGGAGGTATCATATCATATACCTGGAGATGTTAACAGGTTGCTGATGTGTCCAATTTTTTGACAATGTAACTGATATTGTAACATTCCATTTTTGATTCATTGCTTCACAGCTTGATCTTTGTTTCAGGATCATAGAAGCGTGATAAAAGCTATATACACAGGCAGTGGGTTCTTGGAAGATGTTGCTGCTGGTGATGAAGTTGGTATAGTTCTGGAATCAACATGCTTTTATGCTGAACAAGGTGGCCAGGTTTGTAGGCTCCTGTACTTATTAATTTGGCAAGAATAATTTGATGCCACAACAGATCTAAATTTGGGTTATTTAACTGAACGATGATAGATCTATCGTTTACTAGTAACAAACTTCATTACGGATTGACTTGGAAATTATAGTTGTGTTGGTTGTATATTGGTTGCAAAATAACATCTTGAGGTCTAGGGTGCGCTTCTCATATTCAATTATTATATTGGTTGCAAAACAGTATTGCCATTATTTTTTTGGATGAGTACTTTGGACTTTCTGAGTTTCTTATTTTTTCAAAGATTTTACTAGACGTTTTTATTTTATTTTTTAAGTCTTCCTTCTTCTCCACTTTTTTGCACAATTACAAAATTTGCACCAAATAGGACATTGTAAAACTGCGGTGGTCATGTATTACAAGCAGTGGCAAATTGGTACTCATTAGTGGACCTCAAATAATTGAAGCCAGGGTTTCTGAGCTGAGTTGTGAGTCTGCTGATGAAGCAATTATTCATACTATTAATTCAGGCACACACGTATGTGTGTACAGATTCTATTTTTATACAATTTATAATTAATTAATTATATAATTCTTCCGTTTTGAAATTTTTAATGTAGTACTATTTGTAAATCTTATAATTTTATTTATTTAATTTCTGATATTAATTTATAAAAGTATAAATGAGACTCCATGTCTAACCACAAGTGTTTGACAGTTTTAAATAAATGGGGAATTGCTTCCCTTGCAAATCAAAATGCTTGCTTCTTAGTATGTAAAAAATTATCCTCAACTATGACACAATCGACATTAAGTGGCAAAAAAATAGGAAGCATAGGCTTCCACATTCTGTTAACAAATGAGAACCGTAAAAAGCCCTTCAGGCTTTAGTATATAGATGTTACAGTAAGAATCCCATTTGACACTCTATTTGTCGTTGCATTGGTTTCTATTCTTTTGAGCTGGAAAGTGTTTGTTAAAGACACCTATGCTGTTTCTGTTAGATTATGTGTTGTAAACAAGGGGATTTATTAACATGTGATGCATAATTGTTCTTTATAATTTATTGCATAGCTGAATCTTTACATTGTATGTTTTTGGTTTTTGATTGGAAAGCATTGGCAGTCAATATTTTGATAATTTTATTCTTCTTGAGTACTTCAGTACTCAAATCATCAAGCAATTACTTTGGTGGTTTGAAGAAATATACAGATCTGAGCAAGTTTTAACCCTTTCCTTTCCTTCTGATATTCTTTTTCCTTTTCAATCATAATTATTCTCTCTTGTGTATTGTAGATATATGATACTGGAGTTCTTGAAGGCCCCTTTGGAACATTCCAAGTCTCAAATGTTCAAACATTTGGAGGATTCATCGTTCATATTGGTTATTTCACTGACGACAGTGGCAGATTCTCTGTCGGAGATAGAGTAAACTGTAAGGTATGTTTGCTTTTGTCTTGGCTTTGAATGTATTGATGAACATAGGAATGCCAATGGACCAAGTTGTTGATGCTGTGGCTAGACTTGGTTTTCGCACCTCAAATTTTCTGTTCTAACCAAGCCAAAGCATATTTTTTAACATTTTTTTAGATGACTCACCAGCCAATCAGTTTAATTTGCCATGATCTGGTCTTTCATTTTCTGGATTTTAACGGTCTGATGGATGCAATCACTAACTAAGGTTTCTTAGGCTCGGGAAAAAAAAAGAGCTTGGTTTGAAGATTTAGCTAGTTTAGCCTGCCGAAGTCGTATCTTTCATTCAATTATTGGCTATTTATTTACCATAGTTGCATAAATTCTTTTGTTATGTTAATACATAGTTTTGTTGTTCTAATTTTCATGTAATGCTTGAGCAGGTTGACTACGACAGGCGAAAGCTAATTGCTCCTAACCATACCTGTACACACATTCTAAATTTTGCCCTAAGGGTAAAGTCAGTTTATATCATTATTATGCCAATTAGTTATTTCTTATTCATCCACTTTTATGTTTTTTATAAGCACTCGGGCACTTATGCAGGAAGTACTAGGTAACCATGTTGATCAGAAGGGATCCATTGTTCTTCCTGAAAAATTGAGATTTGATTTTTCTCATGGTAAGTGTCACCCCTCATTTTAATTTAAGTTTAATGCGGAGTATTTTTTAATGGTCACGATACAGGTAAGCCTGTAAACCCTGACGAGCTGAGAAAGATTGAGTTCATTGTGAATGAACAAATTAAAGCTGAATTAGATGTTTATTCGAAGGAAGCAACACTTGCTGATGCAAAGCGTGTGAATGGGTTACGAGCTGTTTTTGGAGAAGTAAGCTTCTGTGGCACTTCCATCCACATTAGTTTATTAATGGACAATATCTTTTTCTATTTTCTTTTCCTACAGGTGTATCCTGACCCAGTTAGGGTTGTCACAATTGGTAAAAAAGTGGAGGATCTTTTGGCTAATCCTGAAAATGAAGAGTGGTTATCAATATCTGCAGAGCTTTGCGGAGGTAAATATCTTCCTGTCACTATATGTGCTTTTTATAAACTTACACATCATGCTTGTAGTGTCCTTTAATTTTGTCAATATATCTAGGAACCCATATATCAAATACAAGAGAAGCTGAGGCATTTGCACTTCTATCGGAGGAGGGGATTGCCAAAGGGATCCGTCGGGTTACAGCTGTTACAACAGGTCCTGCTTTTAAGGCCATGGAGCTGGCAGCCACACTTGAGCAAGAAGTAAATGAAGCATCAAAAGTAGAAGGGGACCTTCTGGAACAGGTTCTTATGGTTTCTCTGCCATTTTACTAAAATAGGAGAACTACATCTTTATCTTTTCTTCTTTTAAGCTTCAGTAGACATGAATCTTATCTGTTCCATTTTCTGATATGGGTGTTCGTATACTTAATGACGAAAGCATTATTATTTTTGCTTGTCAAAATTTGGTATATTGCACTGACCTATTTCTCTCATGGTTTCACCCATTTACTTCTGTCGTGGTAATGTTAAATTTCTTTCCCTCTAATTTCTCTATTAATATCTCTTTCTTCATGATTGAAGAATCTATTGTTAATATAATCCAATCTACAACCTTGTATTTGTTATATTAATCCAATTCAACCTTATAATATAATGATCCAGTCAACAACTTTATATTACAATGTGCATTTGTGTGATATACATGACCTGGCATGTAGCTCATGCTCAAGTCAAGAAAGTGTTTTTTTAAGAATAAAACTAAAATATATCAACGGTAATGATGAAAGAATACTTGAAATAAGATGTTTATGTAAACTTTCATAACATATGGAAAGTGGAGAATCTTCATCTTAACATTAAAAAATCAATTCAGATCTCGAAGGCTCTGATTTTGATTTTTTTGTATTATGATATTGGTCCCCATGTCACCAAATAATTCAAATCTTGTCGGCCACTTTGAATTTTATAGAATTAAGATCTTGGCTTAACTAAATTCATACAATGGCATGTTTGTTTACCTAATCGTAACCCTTTCTTCCTTCCAGAAAGTGACATCCTTGAACGGTCGTGTAGAGTCTGCACCTATTCCAACAGCCAAGAAATCTGATCTAAAGGCTAAAATTTCGATACTTCAGGTATTCAATTAATGCAGATATATATTCTCATGTCCACTTCTTACCTCTCTGTGCCCATGCCGCCAGCAAAAATGATGACACTGAATATTGTGCTACATCCACAGAATCAAGTAATAAAAGCGAAAAAGAAGATAGCTGAAGAGAACATACAGAAAGCTGTCAAAGTTGTTAGTGAAATGGCTGCAGTAGCTTGCTCCGATGGAAAGGACTTCTGCATCTCGCATGTCAACGTCGGTTCAGACAACGCTGCCATTCGCGAAGCAGTTGTTAGAGTCATGGAACAGAAGGTCTTTAACAGCTTTTTACTTTAGATTGGATGTAGATTGTTTTTCTATAATTTTCTCAAATTTATCATGTTATTTCTGTATGTCCTGATGTCAACATGTGAACGTACAGGGTATGGCAGTCATGGTATTTAGCACAGATGAAACCGCAAATAAGACCTTGGTTTGTGCTGGAGTGCCGGAGAAAGGGGACAAGAGCAAGCAGTTAGTGTTGGACTGGTTGAAGGAAGCTTTGAGGCCTTTGAAAGGAAAGGGTGGCGGAGGAAAAGGTGGTCTTGCCCAAGGACAGGTTAGCACATATCTTATGATTTTCAGTTAGCCTGTTCCCCACTCCCCACTCCTCTTCTTTTCCTTTGTTGAAGTTTCAAACTGACATAACATCATAAAGGACACGATTACAACATTTAAGCTGAAATTGGGAATAAAAGACTGGAAATAAGATGAGTGATAAACCCTTCGATCTAGAACTGGGGTGCATTTTGATTTTTGAGCATTTGAAGTTAATTTAGGATAAAATACAATTTGAAATTGGTATGAATGGATTTAAAATTTAAAATCAACAAATGTGGTAATTACTAGCAGAAGTAATCTAGTGCATAATAGTTCTTGTTGATTATGATAAAAGCAAAATTGTCTTAATTTAACTTTTAATATGACCTATCAAATTTGATGTTTTCTAATTTTGGAATGGGGAGTAAAATAGTTGAGTCTGTAGCTACTTACTTGAATAGTTGAATGCACTCCCCCAATGGCCCAAAGCATTTGCCTATGCACAGCAATTGCTTTTGCATGAATTTATGGCGGTAACTAAGTAGTCCAAGTTATACTCGTTGCATTTTGTCCAGGACCAACCAATGTCAATTTTCAAATTTTTTTCCTGCTACCATCAACTTGAATGTGGACTAGCAGAGCTGCAGAGGTCCTTGGCTTTCACTCTTCGTCTCCCTTCAACCCTCTAACTGAACGAAACATAAGTGAATGAATAGGAATCCAAATTAGTGATATTGTATGTCAGAAACTAACGTTGTAAGCCTGGGAAGATACTACTAATCACTACTTAGAACAACCATGCGTCCAAGTTAGGGTCCGAGATTGAGTCATATGCCCCTAAGAAGATGGTAGGATTACTTTTTCTCCTGGGGCATGGCTGATGATATCATGCTGTGTTGGGCTCGGGGATTTAGCCGACCAGATCCCAATCCGACCTCATCCCCCACGGAAACAAATGTCCCTGCACTGGGGAAACACCAGAGATAAAAATCACTTGCTTTTAGAGAAACTTTGTTCGGAGCAACATTTGATTTTCTTTTTTCTTTCCTCTTTAATCCTTCACCAGGGATCTGATATTTCACATCTGGATGAGGCAATGGAGGTGGCTGCCTCATTTGCGAAGCTGAATCTGAAATGACGAGTTCATTAATTTCTTGCAAGCTTACCACAAGAAACCTTATTTCTGATTAGGAAAAGATAAAGTGAAAAGATATATTGTTTATAGGGAATATGCAATGAATTCCCTCGTTGTGGTTTATATTGTACTACAAAATTGTCATTTGGAAAAAGAAAGAGAAGGAAATATCCGACTTTAACATGCCTTGTCAAGTTTACCTGGTATTCATTCTGTTCTTATCTATTATATTAGACTATTTTTATGAGTGAACTTGTGTTACAATTTTTTTTTTCAAAAAAAATTTAAAATAAGATTAAAATCCACACGCATTTGCATGTTCCATAGAGCCTAGTATTACATAAAAAATTTAGGGCTTCGTTTGAAAATTTTCGTGTATATTTAAGAAATCTTATTATTCTAATATGATGTGATATTCGTGATTTTGAATATAACACTCCTAGTCAACAAAACGAATTCAGAAAAATCTCAAGAAAGAAAAAGCTTCGATTTTTCCCTTTTCTTATAATTGTATTGAAAATCGTTCAACCAGGATTCGTAGGATGTCACACAACTTATTAAGAAAAACAGAAAAGAAAAATCAGAAGTATTTCGCGGATCTCTGAGTATATTTCTGGGATGTAAGTAGTTCACTTGAATCTCTCAAGTTTTGCACCTATGCTCTATTGACTATATATGGTTCGGGCTTGATAATTGATTGGTTCGATTTGGGATTTAATATGAAAACAAGTCATTTCAATTTAAAGTTTGATTAGATAAATGATTAGAATGTAAGTGCATCAATATTTGCTTCATTTTACTTGCAAATAATTCAATTTTCTCTTATACTAAAATATTATAATATATATTAGAAATATATGATCAATTATGTTTTAATAATATATATTATGTAATTTACTCTAAATATAATGTTTGAAAAAATGAAATATATTTATAAAATTTATCCTAAAAGAAATAAAAAGTTTGTATTACTATGAAATAACAAAATTTATATGTTCGTGAGTAATTTGTATTCGTCTCGAATTCGATTAGAATCAAATTTAAATACTAATATTTTATTCGACTAAATACTTGAATAAGAGTTAGAACCTTGAAATTTTTGTAAACATAAAATCTAATTATAATTAGTATTCTCTCATGTTTGACGCCTTTACATTGTAATCTTATCATTATACATGAAGGTCGACCTATCGGCCAGCACTGAACTTACTGAACTTTTGATGCCCTTAAGCTTGTGAACTAATTTAGCTATGCACACGGGAGGAACTGGAATGATATATCGAGAAAAGCGAGAGAAATAAAATACGATCGGAGGAGGCAAAATGTAAAGGATAAAATAAGAAATATATAAAAGTTTCATAAAAATCTAGAAATTTTGACAAATTAAGAGGAGCGGTTATCGGTGTCCGTCCCTATATAGTTCTGACTTAGCATGTGTAGTTTATGTTATATATCTACATTTATATAAGACCTGTATATATGTATATTTTAAACGGAAAGGGCATTTTGTATCGGAAATGGAATCATTCAAATTATATTACAAAGACGATACGTAGTTGAGGTTGAGAAATTCCTCATTCAGTTTATACGTCGAATATGGAATTTTAAATTATAATTAATATGTCCGATAAACACCACCGTGTATGTTTATACATCATACACGCTCTTGTTTCGTAATTAGGAGTACATTTTTCGAAAGGTTAACAAGTATAACCCATAAGTTGTTCTGACTCTATTTATAAGATATTATCTTCTATTTCAAAATTATAGAAATGTTCTGATTTGTTGAATCACAAAATATTAAACTTAAAAAAATCATTTGATTTACAAAAAATTGGGATGTAAATTACACAATTTTTGAATTTTTGGAGCAAAGGGAGTAATAAGTTATTTATCACAACCATAAATGAGAGGACTGATGCCACAATTTTATTTGTAGTTTAAGAGGTTTCTCATGCACAACATCAAGGTGGTCGTCGTCTTGGATGAGATATTGTGGAATTTAACTTCGATATTAAAATCCCAACCTGAAGTGCAAGAAATAATAGAAGCACACGACATACTAATTATAGACATAATACAGATACGGATACGTCAGTGTACAATGCTGTACATTATTGATTTATTACAATTATAGAACTGCATATACGTACGTTCTCCTAGATTTTTATACGAACTTTGCCCAAATTCAGCTTGAGTTCTTGTTCATAAAAATAATGCACTAGCAATATGTATATTTCCTATGATTTCACTCTAGGAGTGATGTGAACAAGCAAGGGATTCTTCATGCCAACAGTGAAATCTTGCTTTTCTGAAAGATCAACACCATCACCGGCAGCCTTCCATTCAAAATACCATACCAAATTTGCCACAAAATACTCCAACAAAAGCATAGCCAAAGTGTAACCAGGACACATTCTTCTCCCTGCACCAAATGGCATCATTTTTATCTCCCTACTCCCTGTTATATCAAAACCTTCTTCTCCAACCCCACTCAAGAATCTCTCCGGCCTAAACTCCATCGGATCATCCCACACCTTCGGATCCAACCCCATCTCCGCCACCATAAAATTCACCAGAGCATCCTTTGGCACTACGTACCCGTCCAATTCCACTTCCTCAGTCACGGAATGAGGAAGCACAAAGTGCCCGGGAGGGTGTCGCCTCAGGCTCTCCAACACAATAGCTTTCAAATAAGGCATTCGCTGCAAATCTTCCTCCTTCACTACCTTCAACGTTTCATAAACATCTTGTTTAGTTTCCAATGACGGCGAAACTCCCACAACCCCAACAATCTCATCATAGAGCTTGTTTTGGATTTGGGGATGCTTCACCAAATTAGCCATAATCCATTGCAAACTTGTTGAAGTTGTATCAGTCCCAGCATTTAAAAGTTCCCCACAAAGACTAACCATCTCTTCATCACTCAAATATCTATTTCCTTCCTCTGGTAGCTTCAATTTAGCTAACAAATCCACATAAGCCACCACAAAATCCTCATCATTTTCTACATTTGTATGTTGTTTTACTTTGTCTAAACGAGCTTTTATTAGGGGAATCAACACATTATCTTGATCTTTACGAATTTGAATAAACTCCTTCCATTTTTTTCTAAATATAATCTTCCCCAGTGCAGGCCAAAAGTTAAGAATGTTATATTTAAAAAAACTTAACAGTAAGTTTCTTTGAACATCTTCAACAACTTTTAGATGTTCATCTTCAAGTTTTTCTCCAAAACACATGAAAACCAGAAGATAAAACATGGAATACTGAAAGTGATCACGTACTTTAATGGCGGAAGATTCTTGGGTCGACCCGGATTCCGATAAGAGGCGACCGATGAGTATATCGAATACCCATTTCCGGACACCGGAGAAGGACTTGACACGTGAAGCTTGGAGGATCTCGGCGAGGGTGCGGCGGAAGAGGCGCCAATTGGGGCCGTACGCGGCGGAGCTGATGTTGTGTTGGTTGCTGTTTATGATTTTTCCGGTGGGTGGGTCTCTGGGTCGGTCGGAAAAAATGGCGCCGGACTCGACAAGCGCCCGGTGAGCGGCGGAGTGGCTGCCAACGAATATGGCGGGAAGAGAGCCGATTCTGAGAGTGATGATGGGGCCATACTTGAGCTTGAGGTCGCGTAAGATGGGTTCGAGGTCGAAGAATGATTTCCGGAGCCAGAGCAAGTTTCCGATGACTGGAATGGTGATGGGTCCCGGCGGGAGGTTTTTGTTGGAGGAAAAGAGGAGAGAGAAGAAGGATTTGAGGAGGGAAGAGATGCAGAGGGTGAGGATGATGATGAACCACGTCTCCATTACTTTGTTTTGGTATGAATTTTGATGAATCAAATTACTACTATCCACTATAGTATGGCTATGTTCATTTCCTATCGCTAAAAGTTCGAAAGTACTCTTATCCGATTGAGAAAAAAAACATGAGATTTATTCTTCAAAACAATAATATTTATATAATTTTTTGTTATAATATTATATATTTTTATAATTTTTCTTTATAATATTAATAAATTTTATGATTTTTTTATTAATATTTATCAAAAATTTAAATATAATTATTTTTGTGAAAGAGACGAATAACCATCTCGGTGATCATACAATGGCTGAGAGGAGTATCAAACAAACACACTCTTCCACTTTAACGGTGTACACGAAACAACAAAACCTCTAATTTTCACAATATCAGGCTAATTGAAAAAGCTGATACGGCACACAATAATCAATATCTTCTCTTCAATTATCGAACATTATGATATGAGGGGTATGTATTAATGGTCGGGCCACTGATAAATAGACTAAAATTGTTTGTTTCATTGTATTCTTTTGACTTATATGTAGCAGAAAATTTTGGGTTAGTAATGTATTAGAAAAATAATTTTCGTCCAGTGATTTATAATTTAAATTATTTTTGTGCAGTAAATATTATTATATTAAATATTTCTTTGAACTCGTGTACGATATGAATAAATATTTTTTAATATTATAATTTTATAATCGTGATACTTAGTATATTTTGAATAATTAAAAGTTGTTAAAATTTAATATATTACTTAACACAAAGAACATATTGTTTTTTTAAATAAATACATGATTCATTGCATGATAGAGAAAGAATTAAATTACTAACATATTCTAAACTTCAAATCAAATCAAAATTTTACTTGTACTTGACTTGTCTAATTATTTAATAGGATTTGTAATTTTTGTTTCAATTTTTTCAAACAAATATGTATTTTATTTTAGTTTTTGTTTCAATTTTTAATTTTTAATTTTATATGCAATACACACACATATATATATCGTAAGAAAATCACCGATACAAATAGTTTTTTAAAGTTAATTTAAAAATTGTAATATGAAGCTGCAGTTTTATTAATTATATATTTTTTTCAAAATCAATTGTGGTAAGAAGCCTAACAAACTTGAAATTTTAAAATGACTCAATAAAATTTATAATTAAAAATTTATTTTAATTTTAAATTTATCGCTTAGTGAGTTAACTCAACAATTTATTAATTGAGTTGCTTTTGTACTTTCTTAATATTATCTAAAGTCCTAAAATAATATATAAAAATATTGATAGATGTTACTATATAAAGTAATTATATTACTATCTCTGGTGTATTTTTTTTAATATATATTAACGGTGGTAATATTAGCATAAATGATAACATAAAAACTTAATAGAAAGAGTAGAAGCTTTATGTCATTGGAAAAGAATTATTTTCTCAAAATTATACACATCGAGAATTGGCTGAATTGACTTATCTGAATGTTAGTCAAGATTTTCACAATCACCTCTTTATTTTAAAAATAATTGTTACGCGTGTATGCATAAACAACTATTTGGTGCCTCTTATATAAGTGGAAAAAACAACATGAATAATATTGTCCTTGCGATTACTATTTTTTTAAAATCTTATTATACTCTTCGGTGACTAAATTCATATAGTAAACTTATTCAACGGAAAAATATCAATATAATTTATATATTATCACAGTTTATGTAGATAAAATCTGTTTAGAATTTTAGAGCACTTGTTAAATATTCAATATTTTTCCTATTTTGGATTCTATTTTATTTGAACTGTACCAAAATTGTTATTATACAAGTTATTTTCTTATGTGTGAAATTTGTACACCAAATCTTTCTTTATAAGAATTTATTATTCAAATGTGAATATTAAATCTCAATTTAAGAATTCTAGTGCAAATGTGAATTTGAGTACAGTTGCTGATTATAGCATTGTAATAATTTCCTTCAAACAAACTACATTAATATAATATAATTTATCAATATGAATTATTGAAATTCATGTTACTAGTTTGTATGTACATAACACGTGTGTTTTTATTTTTTAGGTAATATTAAGAGAATTTTAATTTTGATTTTTTTTATTTCTAATATTTTATATATGTAATTTTGTGTATAAGATAATATTTTTTTAATTATTAACCCGTTTTAAATTAAAATTAAATAGTATTTTTTCTAAGCATTAAAGCAAAAACTTATTCAAATTCAAACCGAATATTGAATACTACTTAGTATTTAGATTTGAATCAATTAAAATTATTTGTAACAACAATAGAAAAAATAAAAATAAATAACCAAATTAATTGAGTCGAATTTAATTCAACATAATCAATTTTATCCCTAAAATATGATTTTTTTAATTAATATATACTAATAATAAAATAGAGTATAGATAAATTAAGAATTCAAATGTCTAGCCCTTTTAATAATAGTAATACTAATAAAAAACAACCGTAGCAACTCATTCTTAGTATTATAATTAGAAAGGTAATAATCATATTGTTACTTATATATATAAGAACAATAATGTATCTGTCTCTGACCATTACCTATAACAATGAATAATAAAAACAACAATGATAATAATATTATCATCACACCGCTATATTACTCAATCCTGTATATAATAATAATTATTTTAATTTTTTATCTGTAAATTTAGATGATAATTTTTATATATTAAATATTTTATTTTATTTTTAAAAAAAATTAATATTAAAAATATCACATAAATTTATGTGTAAAAATTTAAAACGATAATTATTATGAACACGATAAAATATTATTTAATTAATTTTTACTTTTTATAAACAGTTTTAAACTTTAATCTTTTACTACGGGTTAAAAAGAATTGCTTTACATCAAGGGTTTCAGTGCAGTTTCAGTGCCCCGCAAATACATATTCGTTGAGAACCGCCCCCCAATCCCACAAGAAAAAGCGAATTCAAAAAATGGCATCGAAAGGAGACGTCAAGGGTTTCTTCCGGCAGAAGAAGAAGACCTCCGGCGGCATCGCGAAGCCGTCGCCCAAGCTCAAATCATCCCCGCCGAAGCACGCCGTAAGTTTCGGCTCCGACGTCGCACAGCCTCCGGCTCTCGTCTCCCATGGCGGTTCTCTCGATCTCCAAGGTTTCTATTTCCTCTTCATTATGCCTATACTATGTATATCAAATCCCATTCTCATCCGATTTGAGTAGTAATTTCTTAGTAGTTTTACTGATCTACGGTTTCACATTATACATATTTGAGATGCGAGTGATTTGATTAGGTTTCAAAAACGAGTGATAATTAACGGCTGATTCGATGTTTTTTTTTATGATGAAGATTATTACGATCGGAATGAGGAGGTATTGAGACAGTTCGACATGAACATGGCTTACGGTCCGTGCGTTGGAATGAGCAGAATGGTGAGGTGGGAGCGTGCCAGCAAACTGGGACTGAATCCTCCCAATGATGTGGAGCGGCTCCTTAGAACAGGCAAAGGAGGAGGCGAGTCGTTGTGGGATGGCCGCGTTTGATTCGACAACATTGATGGATTCTGCTGCTTCAGTTCTTTGTTTTATTGTGAATAGGTAGATGAAGATGAATGGATGCAAGTTGTTCAGTCTCTTGCTGTGCCCTACTAGTGGTAGTAGTAGTAGACTCTTCGATTTTGTGGTAATTAGTGACGGGCTATTCTTGTGTTATGCCTTCTTGTGCTTGTAATTTCAGTTAGTTTTGTTGTGAAATTCCAGAATCCAATGTTAAGACAGTTTCAATCTTTAAACTTTTGTAATGAAAATAGCCATCTTGCATTTTCATTCGTCAATATTAAAATCACCTTGAGATTCAGAACAGTTAAATCCAAAGAAGATTTCAATGCTGAAAGGAGATTTTAATGGTGAATATGCAATATTATTTTTGCTGCGAAAGATAGCTGTGGTACCCAAGGTGTAGCTTGTAATTCTGTCTTTTTCTTTGTCCCATACATCGCAACTGAACAACTAAATACTAGCTACAACAACATAGGTACACAACAAATTATCCCTAGTTTTTGTTAATTTTTGTTTATCCAAGAGAGCAAACCATCAATGATGCCGGTCACGCGGGATCAAATCCATGGAAGCCATAACAGAAATAATAAACAAATTTGTATACCTTTTTATTTATGAAAAGATATCTGTAACACAACATACTTAACAAGTGATCTGACCTACATTTCATGCTACTGTGTTGAAGGTCAAGGCCATTTTGTTGTAGAAAGTGCTCAGTTTTCCTTTTTTCTTGTTTTCGTATTTTCATCGTCTGGGATACATGAGGACCAATATAATGGCAAAATTGTAGCCGCCGCCTGTATAATAAGGCCATGAGGCAAGCCCGAGAAGTCATCCCCCGTCACCTTAACATATGATGCAAGAGCCACACCTAGGTATCCACTTACTATAAATGCAAGTGCTACAGCAGACATTAGAAAAGCCATTACTGATCCTTCACATCCTTTAGGGCAAAGCTGCGCCATTAGAACGGTAAAAGGTAGAATCTTGAAAAAGCCTATAACTTCTAGAACGCCTGAGAACAGAACAACATACATCGAATCTGGTAATCCCATGCTTCGATATATTCCTTTCACGAACAAAGCATCTGAAACCATGAGAACTGCTATGGTGACTTGAATGGCTGATAATAGTTTCCTTGGAGGAACTGATTTCAAATGTTTGTTATAAAGAACTCCCCAGAGCAGCATCGCTACCTGCCCAACCACCTTGGACAATCCCAACACTGAATTTTCAATCTTCAGATACTGCGTTTGATAGAAGAATACAGTGCCTGTCAAGGCTGGAATTATCGCATAAGATGCCGCAAACCAGGCTATTGAGTAACAAATCTCGGGTTTCTTTAATGCAGCTACAAGCTCCGATATCTGCTTTTTTATCCCAGTATTAGCCGGACTCTTTGGGAGGTCAAGGGTGCTTTCATGAATGGATATTGAAATGACAAACTGGATACTAAGTATAATCCCAAACATCAAGAACATTGTTTGAGGGGAGATGTAGTCGACAGCGACACCACCCAGAAGGTTACCAAGCACCCCACCGATGGAGGCAGCCATCCAAACAAATGACTGTAGCTCACCTGACGAAGATGACTGAGACTTCTTTGAGGAGGAATCAGGCTGTTTTGCAGTCTCCGCGACAATGGCATCATTTGCAACTTCAACTATTGAAGCCCCAAGATTTCCAAGGAGAAGAAACAATGTAATTAAGAAAAATGAGCCGCTTGATGGAGGAAGATATGCAACAGAGAACCAGGACAGAGCTTGTAAGAAAGCTGCAGAACACAATGAAATAACAAATTGGTCAAATTATAATTTTAAGTAGTAGTATCGAACTCATGTCAAGAATTCAATAATTTCACAAAGTGCATTAAATTGTTTGGACGATCAGATCCCAAAAAAAGGAATTTGGCAGTTCTCAATCCATATCTAAATCCAAATTTTCTGTTGTAAAGAACCGGAGTACTAAAGCTATTAAACACTTAAATTACTAAAGCAATTAAGTGCAAAAGAAAAGATTTGGAGTAATCATGTTTTATAAAGCATAATATAGATGCAGAAAAAATTTCATAATTCAAGTCTGAAAATCAGAATAATCAAAGAGAAAGACTTAAATAATTCAAATATGGTAGTATATATACATTTAAAAACAAAACCAGTTTTAACAATGTGCCAACATATTGGCTTAGGTTGACTTCAATAAATGTAGACAAAACTATTTAAGTACAGAGGGACCAGAAGTGAACCAACAGACCAAATGAACAATATTACTACTTCTACTTTTAATATAGTAGTTGTTACTAAAGAAATACCACAGAAGGGATTCTGAAATTAACATTTGAAAATAGCAACTTGAATCATAACTATTCCTTTTCTGGGCGACATGAATTATTTAGCCAATCAAAAAAAAAAGTAACAATTATGTAATTTCTAAAGATATAAAAAGAGTAACAAGACAACAGGGGCTAGTAATACTACCTCCAATGGCGATATAAGGGACGCGATGCTGGCCGGAGATGTAAAAGGAATCGGAGAGAATGCCGTAAAAGGGCTTGGCGACCATGGGGAGATTGGCGGAATTCTGGAGGATCTGAAGGGTAGAAGGGTCAACTCTGAGGCCATCTTTGAGAAAGTAATTAACACCCAACCATGGAAAACACCTCATTCCTTGTACCCAAAATCCAATCCCTAACAAAAATCTCCTTACCCACATAATCTTTTTCCCGGAATTGCCCCCACCACCATTATCATTAAGATTTCTTCCACCACCACCATCTCTGCCATCACTTCTTCTCCTTATTTCTCCGGACGGCGATGGGGTTGCCGTCATTTCTGGTGGAGCCGCAGGAGGAGAAGAATGTATGTATGAGTGTGAAAAACTAATACTAGAGTAGTGGCAGTATATTGTGGAATGTGGATAGATCCGGAGAAAGGAGGAGATTTGTTAAAAAGAAATACAAAAATTACGAATCTTTAATCACACCCTTTTCTTTTACAGAGATTTTTTTCTTTTAAATTTAAATTTAAAGAGGTAGGCATTTTACGCTTGGGAAAGGAAAGGTGAAGCATTCACTTTACATCTTTTAGGCACAAACTATTTTACAAAAACAATCCTAAAAATGTATAAGAACGAAAAAAAATTGATGGACAGTTTATATGTCCGTATATAATATTTTTCGCATGTCAAATTTTAATAAACCGTTTATATGGCTGTATATAATTTGAGTAATTTTATTTTTTTAGATAATATTGAAAGAATTATAATTTTTTAAGTTTTTTATTTATAATATTTGCATATATGTAATTATATGTATAATTTAATTTTTTTAAATATTATCTATGTTTAAAATCAAAATTAAATAATATTTTTTCTAAACTTCAAAATAAAAACTTGTTCAAAATAAAACTAAATAGTATTTAAATTTGAGTTAATTAAATAATTTTTAACAACAATAGTGAAAAGAAAAAATAATCAACTTGACCGAGTCAACGATTGTTTTAGTAGAGTTGACTATGTTTATGAAATATAGTTTGTCAATTAATACATAATAAAATAAGAAAAAACAAAAAATAAGTGACTATTTGTCTCAATCGTAAGTAATTTACACTTATTATAAAATTCATATGTTTTCTCATTTCCTTATATCAAATTAAATTCTCTGACTATTTTTATCAGCAGTCACTTCAATCGTTCCGCCCCACAAAATAACATGTTTACAAATTTGTGTTGTGAGTTTTTTTATACATAATATGCTCGGACATTTTTATAAGATTATTTCTCGTTTTAGTTTTCTCACTCCTTCAAGTGCGCGCGTGAGATCAACGTACTATTTCCGTGTTTCATTTCATTTTTCATATGTAACCAATTTGTGTTTGCATCGCATGTTATAGTGAAATAACAAACAATACATCGCTACAGTTTGCTCTGTTCTTGTAAAATCAAAGTTAATTTTAAACACCTTGAAATAGTTGCAACAATAAAATAGTTTATTTATCAATTTTTATTGAATTAAACAATAGTATTAAATCATAAAAATCACACCTTTTTTATTATAAATTGTAAAACTATAGTAAACGTCTATACATTGTTTTGTATTGAAAATATATACTGTAATAACAAACTTAATTATTAATAGTAAACTGTAAATTTATTGCACAAAGTATATTCTACGAGATCGTAGGAATGATTTGATTGGGAGCAGATAAAGATAAATAAATAAAATATTACAAGATTATATAAAGTGAAGCAATTCTATTAAAAGAAAAAGCTATCCACCCAAACACTTGCTTAAGATGAAAAATCATAAATCGCCTAATATATCATTTATTAAGTACACAAATAATCGTTAAATTACTTTTTAGATGTGAAAACATTACTCATATAGTCATATATACTATTTCCTTCATGAGATTAAGGTGGGTAAGACACCTCAAAACACATGCCAAAGAAGGAAAAAAAAAGAATAAATAAATAAATAAAAATACAAAATTTGCATCAATTTTCTTTGTACATTCACTTTTTTCTATCTTTTCACACTTTTTTCCTCTTCTTAACATTTAATATTAATATTTGTGTTTGAGTATTCTTTCGACAACGTTGCATATCAATGAGCAATTAAACTCGACATAATTGTATTCCACTAAATTTTGCAATCAACATTATGCACTGAGCCAAGCTACACTAATACTTTCCTCATTCCATAATAATAGAATTTTTTTTCTTTTTTTTGGGTTGGCACTTCTTTTTTGTTCCATCTGAATTATTGTTCTCAAATTTCAGAAGAGATGAAGTACATATATTCCTACTTTATCCTTACTCTCTTTAGAATATACTTTACTTCAGTACCCATCATTTCTTTCCTTGGTACTTTCTTTCTCTTGCATCGCAAATTCCATAAAGGTATGGTGGTGTTGTACCTTTATCAGAATGTCAATGATCAAGTTTAAACATTAATACAGTTTCCTAACCCATGTACAATGAACTAAAATGACTATTATTTTGAGGGGATGATGTATAATACTATAATGTAATTTCACTAAACTTGCACAACACTCAACAGTCTCATCATGTGATCTTAAAGAACAAGCTAAACTAGTTTAACCTAATTTCCTCATCAGCTTAAAACTTGAGATTATTGGCACTTCCAGTCTTCCAGAGTTCCACGGCAACACTGGTTCGTTTCTCGAGCCAGAACTCGTACCTCGAATCAGCGAAGAAGAATGATTTGCATTTCTGCTTCACGGTATCATGCAATTCTGTATCAGGAAGATTCTAGGAATAATTCGTCTGATGAAGCAACGCTGAGATTATGATCCGAAAACCAACTCCTTTAACGATGTTAGAGGGGAACTGTGTCCATAAACCTTGGTGTCACTCCAAAGAGCCAGTCCTGTTACAAATCAAACTTACCTCAATTCTTAGTTCTCAAATCTCAATATTATTAGCAGGAAGTAGCATTCGAATCTTGTGGATGAGGAGGAGGAAGAAGGCAAATTCACTTTAGAAGAAGAGGTGTGCACATGTGTTGTGTCGTGTGTGTGTGTGTGTAGAGTATCGATTAATATAATTCAGATCAAGAGACAACCTATCCAGCCAAACAATCCAACTGTTGCAGCCAAGAAGAACTCTCTGCTAATACTGTTAAAACTGAGTTCAACAAAATTTAGTTAGCAATTAAGCACGAACGCTATTGCTTCTCAAGCGATTCAACACACCTACTTAAATAGAAAACAGATATCAACCATAAAGAGGCTTTACCAGTATAGGCATATAAGGTTCCCCCATCCATAGAAGACTGACGCCCAGCTTGAACCAGTGAACCTGCAATAAATTGTTAAATAAAATTCATTAGTACCTATTATTCAGATGGGTCATCATCAGTACAGGGATCACAGAACTAAAGATAGAAAATTCAACATAAATGAACAGAAGAGATGGAAATATAATCCAGTCTAACACAATGGTCAGCTAGTTTTTCTAGGCTGGGTAGCCTGGGGTCTAAGCGGCATACCTTTGACTTCATTCATGGCTTTGTACAAGGGTCAAAATTTATTATAAAACCTGAGATCTCTTCATTCCTTTGTCCTACCATATAGTTGAATCTTGATACTTCTCGGTTTAATAATTAATATTGAATATGTTCACCGGTGGCTTTCTATTTCTTATACTTTTAATGGGTGTGCTTGCTGAATATATTAAACCTTGTGGATTTTGTTTCTTATTACTTGAGATCCAAATTCCACAAGAAACGTATGGTTATCATCGAAAGTTCAAGAGCCCCTAAAACTCCTCTAGTCGGTCTTATCATTCTTTTCGTCCCTCGCTCTGGAAGTCTGAAATCACTATCAGAATCAAGCATCTTTCCAATGCTTAGCTGATGCAATAGTTGCATCTTCTTAACACTACCCTGAATTTAATACCTACTTCCACTTTAGTTGATGCGAAAGTTGCAGCTCCTAAATGCACTACCCTGATTTACAATAAACAGCCTTCTACGGTACATAGTGGTAGGGCCTCACCATAGCCAGTCCGTATGGGTCGGCTTTTTCCTACCTTGAACTGCAGGGGCAGTGCACACATGAAAATCAGGCCTTATCAACAGAGGAGGTCCTATATGACACACTTGGGTCACATTCTCCCTAGATGTAGCACCACACTAAAAGATCTTGATGTAATGGATGTGTCAGAAGCTAAACAATATTAAGTAGGGGAGAGATAAGTTGAACCGTCTTGGCGACTAGAAAAAAAGGTAAAATTTTCTGATCCAAGGTAGAGTCTGATATTTAAGCACATAATGTTTACGCACTAACAAATCAAAACAACCAACTTTTCATTAAAATATACAGTTATCTAGTGCACCACACCAAATGTTATGTCATAAAATACATAAATGCAAGAGACGTGGTTCAAGTTCAAAGCATATTTCTTAAGCATTGAATGACAGTACCAGATATCGGCTATGAAAACAATACACTATGAAAATTCCTACAGCCTGAACTATATATACCCCTACTTAAGCATTTTCATATAGGTCACAGGTGGTGGCTCAACAGTACCCCGTGAATCAGGTGACCATAACGGTGTTTTGAATAGATAAGTAATAAAAGGAAGAAGATGAAGCAGCCATGAACAGCATACTACCCCTGATGGGCAAGGCCAACGAGATTTCCTTAACTAAAGTCTTAAAAGGGATCACAGCCACACCAAAAGAAGGTTGAAGAATACATCAAAAAGCTTCTTGCCCCATGCCAAATATCTTCACTACCAAATGCTTCTTTTTTTTTTATTGTAGTTTATGCAAATTTTATCACCTGAAGCTCTTTTAATATGCTTTTAGCACCCAAAATTGAATATATAAGGCCCGTCCAATACAAATCTCTATCTGCAGCATGCAACTAGGTCAACACACTATTTGCGATGTTAAATGTTAAATTATTTACTCATTTAACTATGATCTCTTATCTGGCAAATTTAATAACATTTATTTGTTTCCTAATCTGCATCAACATGTTCACATAAATAATAGCTTCACCGACCACTTCTTTTATATATATGGTGCATCACTTGGACAGTCACATAACCATAAGGCTAGCTTCTAAGAACCATACGAAGCCATTCAATTCATACAGTATGATAATACAATAACTACCTTCCATTGTTCTCCTAATCTCAAAGGCTAGGCTCCCACCTTGGTGGTGCTTAAACTACGAAACCTTCTAAGTTTGGAAAATGCTCAATGGGCCATACATAAAAATTAAAATTCTAAACTAACACAACTTAGCCAGAAAGTAAAAAGCTCAGTTATGAGACACATTATCTGAGATCGCCCGAGTCCTGTGGTTGTAAGGAAAACTTCAAAATAATTATTCCAAAACCGGAAGTTGCTTATGATAGAAAACAAAGTCAAAGTTTAATACTGTCACAAATGATACTATACATTGGCATGATTACTGCTGTTCTACATTCATGTTATAAACATTCAATGGGTATCTCAAGAGACAATATCAACATAATCACCATTATTTTTGCAACAGTAGTTCTCCAAAAAAGTGCTGCATCTATTTAAATTTCTGACTTGATAAACAAATATATTCTGCAGCTTCTCAAAAGTTTGGCCATGTAATATGCATATAAACGGGGGATCTCAATCACAAAATGGAAGCAGAAGATAAACCCATACATAAGACATGGAATAACAAATTTATCTAAGCAAGATATAGAACTAAACACCAAGTCTACTTAAACTATAGTTATACTGCAACCAAGAATTAGTAATAGACAGATTTGGTAACTTAGGTATATCATCATGGATTACTGAACCTTCCCGATGATAGATATTAAATGATTCTGATGATATAAGATAATAGGCAAGCATTTGACACTATCCCCAGCATTTCACTTACAGCAATAAATTAACACAAACAAGAGTGCAGTGAAATGTTTACGAGGCCAAGCATACCACATGAAATCCCGAATGAAGAGTGCACGTGGGATCATAAGCCCATTTCCAATCATGGCAAGCAACATAGAGACAGCAGATAATCCTTTGATATTATCAGGTTTCAGGAAATTTGTCCACTATAAAGGGAAGTCAGTTTGGTCAGAGAGTTCACACGAACCAATAATTCGGAATAGAAAAGAAATTATCCATAACAATAAACAAGAGTACCATTTGCGCCACTGGCATCCACATAAAGAGAAGCGTAGCAGTCCAACCAGATATTGATCCAACAAATTTGACTCCTTCATCTGAAAGTTTGCCCATTCGAGCCTGTACATAGAATCAGCTACTACTTTAGAAGAGTGAAAAACCCGCATCAATCCTTCCTCTCAGTCAGAGTGCAGGAATCCGATATATACACTAGAGAAATAAGTCAAACCGAAAACCTACAATTATGCTTTCTCGATCTAAGGGGTACCAGATACACCCCAAAATGAGTAGTTGATCGAGTAGTGGTGAGAAAATGGATATGCTTCAGTTTAAGGGAAAAAAACTGGAAAATGATATCTAAACCTAGTTTAATACTGACTGGAAAGTTGCCACATACAAAAGAACATATAAATATGAAAAAGGAGTTGGAGACGATACTGGACCCTGTGCTTTTAATTTTAACCCATCCATTTTAGATATGTGTTGCAATTGTATTTGGCAAATATTTAGTCAGTTTATGCAGAAGGCCCCAAAGAAATTTGTGGCTGTTCTTAAAGGACGACAGGGTAGAATAAAAGTTCTATTTTGTACTCAAACCAGAATCAGAAAATATTGTACGACATGAACAAAGAAAAACACTATCAAGAGTCATCTTGATTATCATTGTTTCCAGATTCACTATTTACACAGAATTTCAGCAGCCGCAGAAAAGAACATGTTATATTAAGCTTTACCATAACAACAGCCACGACTGCCATGAAGAAAGCCACTGTGCCTGGCAATATTGTATTGGGAATGTAAGGTACAAATGTCGACCACATGACCTGTATATCATTTCATTAGTAAACCAAGTACTGAATTTAATATCACAATGGGGAAGTGCATGTAAGAGAGAAGTATAGGTTTATTACTTGTGGAAGTGCTGAGAGCCCACCAATGGTAATGAAATCTTCCCAAAACTGCCAAACAGTGGAATTGAGAAAATTGAAGTACTTCATGAAATTCACAACAAGACATGAAGCAACTACAATAGAAGTTGCAATAAAATGAGGCAGAGGCATCGCTTCCGCCATAGCGAGCTGGGTAATCACTGCATATATGGATACAACACCCAGAGTCTGCACCACAACCACTTCAGTTTCCCTCTTCTTCACAAAGTATGACAACAAAGACATATTTCCAAGCAACCCAGTAAGCATACCCTGCATTTTAATGTCTCTTATTCAGCATACCCACATTTTTCTAATTGTTTCTTGACCTCACAAACAACAGGAAAAACAGATTAAACTCCTCATCAACAGCAGCATTTTATATTTGAGAAGGTATTGAAAAAAAAGAAAAAAAGGTGCAATAAATACCAGCCATGGAACGGCAAGGAGTGCGGAGGGATTGCCAGCGAGAAGATTCCGAGCATTGAGAATGATCTGAGGGAGTTGCAGTAACAAAAATGGTACATTTGCAGCTCCAGAAAACTTAGCAGTCCATGAATCCCATTGCTCGAACTTACTTCTTTTCTCCAACTCCACTGACCCCTCCTTCAAAATCACACGAAATACACAGTCAAATCAATGTAATTGCACCTGATTTTCAAAAGGGTGTTCATAATTCACCTGGGGGATGTCCGATTCCAGAGCATGAATGGGTCTGAGTCTTTGAGATTGAAATGAAGATGACCCAAATAAGAGAAAATCCCCAGAAGTAAGCTTTTGTTTTGATGCCACTGCATTGGAGAGAGGCTTGAAGTTGTGGGGGGTCTGGGGATGTGAACTGGAAGTTTGAGGAGAGATTCGAGATGGGTGTAGAGGCAATTTAGCTACAAGAAGCAAAGAAGTCGCCATTTTTGTTTGGGATTCAGAAGGAAAGGAGAAAATTTACAGACAGTGGAAACCAGTGGAAGTGCAGAAGAAGAAAAAGATGAGTATTGGGCGGTGTCGGATGAGCGAATTTGGGATTAACACGTGGAGGAGACTGTGAATTTAATTAAATAATTGAAAGGGGATGGCGTATTTGGGGATTTGAGAGAGAAATTGAATGCAAAATCTTGGAGAAAAGGAGGAGATTGACAAAGTTTCTTTCTTCAAGAATGGGAGTCCATGTGATGGTTGGCTTGCATTTCTCTCGATGCTGATGGAAATTTGGCACGGCATGTGTTTGTGTTTGTACTCTGTTGTAGTATCCGTCTATTTTGCGTAAATGTGGAGCTAAATGAAATATTTTTTAGGAAAACTATGAACATGTCAATAGTCATTTTTCAAATTTTTATTGTGTATAACTCCAATTATTTGTAAATACTGTTATTTTCTCTATTGATATTAGGGGTGTAAATAGAATCAAGGGGTAAATAGAATTAACTTGTTCGGATTGATTCAAAAAATAATCTATTCAACTCAAATTCGATAGGAAAGTTAATCAAATATGATATTTAATTTTAAATTTGATAAATTAATGAATATAATATAATCACAGTAGTACTAAAACATCATAACATATATAAAATTTTTGAAGTCAATTATGCCTTAATATTTCATTTAATTATTATATATGTTATAATTTACTTTGAAAATGGCATTTGTGTAATTGTGTGTATAATTAATTATATGACAGGCTTTATATGTTTATATGCTACAAAAATAAAAATAAAAATTTGTGTCGATATAATATAGTTTGTATAAATGACTGGGTGAATACTCAATTCAAAAACTGGAATTCCAAAAGTATTATTCCAAACTATTAATATATCAACTTTTCATTTATGATGGAATCTATGTAAAAAATTATTTTCATTAAAAGAAAATTTATAAACGTATCTTTATCTGTATATAAAAAGTCAAACAAATAATTTTTTAAAACATCATAAATATGTGCCTAAATTAACTTTATCACATTTCCAACTCAGTTCAACATTCAATAAAATCGATCATGAACAAGTTAGAAAAAGTCAAATTAAAATTACTTATCACTTATTCGATTAAAAACTTGTCCAATTAAAATTTAATTCTCATGTAGTTAACCAATTTATGTAAAATTTTAAATTCTTAACTTTTTATTGTAATTTTTTTAAATTAAATATGTACTAAAATATATAATTATGAGAAATCATGTCAAAAAAAATTATTAAACATACATTCAAATAATCTAAAAAATACTTATAAAAAATAGAAAAAAAATAATTAACTAAATCGACAAGTCGAACATTATTACTATTTACAATAATTAAAAATATACAAATTAATTTAACTTTTATAATTAGTTTATACAAATATACAATTATAAAAAATAGAATAAAAATAAAATAACAAGATTCACCTAAACCACCCCGACTCAAAAGCAAGAAGTATTAGTTGAAAGTTTGAATTTTCCGCGGCAATAACATGTTGGAGACAACTCGAAGATTATTGTTTATTTATTTTATTTTTTTGACAAACACTTTAGACAGATCTTCTTCTCCTTTGGATGGTAACATGTGTTCCTTTTAATTTTTATTTATAGACGTGCATGATTGAAGCAACTGAATTTGCAGAAGTATACGGTATATTATGAGGAACTTTAGGGTTCGTTGATTGTGTTATAATCACATTTTACTCACTAAGGGTTTTTTTTTTCCCTACTAGTTTGATTTTCAAAAATCTAATTCTTTTTTTTTTTTAAAGAAGTCGTGATCAGTTTAGTCATTTTGGGTGACTAGATTAGATAGATAGTAAAAAAAATCTTAATACTTGACTAATAAATTATTCACATATAATCAATTGGAAACTGCTATAGATATTAATAGGTGCCGATAAAATAAAAATAAAAAGATTAATAAGGGTCTATTCGGGAACTACTCTTTTTCAGTTTAAATTGTTCACTTACTCTTTTATTATTTTTTAAATTGAATTAATTTTTTTGAAAATAAAATTATTTTACTTTTAAAATTTTAAATCAAACATTAAATTGTGACTTCAAATCAGAAAAATAAAAAAGTAGGCCCCAAATAGGCCAATGGAAACCACTAATGGACATCTTTCGACACTATTTATTTAAAATAACTAGTTACTTGAAATATTTGAAAAAAGTTTAGGCACAATATATTTCAACAATTTAAGATAAATAGAGAAAAAAAATTGTTTATCGAAAGTCATCTATTTACACTTTTATATGTGACATATCTTATCCTCATATCTCTTACATCAAGTTAATTTATGTGAGTGTTAATAAAAGTAATAATCAAATCTTGTGCCCTCAATAAAGAATACAAATAAGATATCAATAAAATAAGTAATTCTTTTGTTTTAAGATCGTGGAATCTTATAATTCCAAATTGAAATAATTTTTTTTATTTTCAATAATTTCTTTAGAAATATAAATTTTATATCACAAATAAAGTTATATTATTTTGATATGGTAATATATAAAAGAGAAATGTATGACGATTTTTAAAATAAATGAAATGCCATCTCCTCAACTTATGTTGTTATTACCGAACCCAGACTAACTTCATTTGTAAGAGATTACGGTTCAATATTTGAAAAAAACACTTACCAAAATTTCAAAGAACATTGAGCCTGTTGGGAACTCCTTATAAGTAACTCAAACTTGCTTATAAAGAGTTTGTCTCCATAATTGTGTTTGGGAACTATTTATAAAATTGTTTATAAAGAAGGAAACAAGTTGAGAAAAATAAGCAAGTAAAATTTACCTTTTGCTTATTAGCTTATAAATGAAAATAAATAAGCAAGTTGGACCAAATAAAATGACCACTATACACTCATGTTTTTTGAGATATTTCACTCCTAACATATACCCCAGCCCTCCACCACGCACCCCACCCCTTTGACACATCTCAATCTTTTAAATAACCATTTATTTAATTTATAAGTCAAAATTAGCCGAACACTCTCACAACTTATATCAACTTAATTAGTTACTTATAAGACAAAATAATTCTAAACACTTTTACTTATAAATAAAAATTAAAAATAACTTATATTTTATTGATAAGCCTATTTATAAATAAATCTAAAATAAATAGTTGTCAAACAAACTCATCGTCTTTTATTACTCCATGCCCAAAACAGTGATACAAATAAGTCAATATTTTTATTAGGTTTATAAGATATGTTTCGTAAGCTTATTCCTTAACAGACTTAGTTTTATATAAATCCAGTAAATTAGAAAAACGAAGTTGAATGAATTAAGACCTGTTAACATAATAAAATAAATTAATTCAGATATTTAAAGTAAAAAATTAAATTTATATTCAGATTCAGATATAAATACTTAATTGATTGAGATTATTCATATATGACGAATCTATTTAGATTTTGACATTTAATGAAACTAACGCAATCACTTTTACACCAATTTATTTATACACGAAAAAATAAATTATCATTTTCTTAAAAATCAACTTAAAATACAATAGTAGAAGTTTAGATAACAACCCCCCTCCTCCCCCCAAAATAATATATTCCATAGGTTCTACAAGAAAATTTTAAAAATATAAGAGTATAATGAAAAAAATTATATATACATATTATATTTGTTTTAAATAAATCTTATTATTCTAGGATATTGTTTTTCCCCCAAAAACCGAGGTGTATAAAACAAACTCAAAATAGCAACTACCGCCTAGGCGGCGAACAGTGGAATATTAGAGTCCGTTAATACGATAATACGAAAGAAAGAAAAGAAAAAGCAAGAAGCGGATTTGAGCGCGTACGAAACCCTAGATTTCTACCTCCTGCAACAAATTCACATTTTAGGGCTTCAGATTCAGGTTTGTTGTTTCTACTCCGTATATACTATTGCAATTATAGTGATATATGCTAATCGCTGTGTTGAATTTATAGTTTAATTTCCATGTTCATAATTTGATTCCGCTATTGTATGTTTGTTTGAATTGTGATCGTCATTAGGTTAGAAATATGGACGAGGATCAAGAGATGGAGAAGTTTGGAATGGAAAACGATTACGAAGATGCACGGTGGATTGGTGGTGAATTCTTCTATAGCAACCGCAAGGAGAAACGACAGCAAACCAAAGATGATGTGCTTTATGGCGTCTTCGCTTCTAGTGGTTCTGATTCCGATGACTATGGAGGTTCGAAGAAGAAGAAGAAGCGAAGGAATGATTTGTCCAAAAAAGCTGACCTCACCAAGCCTGTTAGTTTTGTTTCCACTGGCACTGTAATGCCCAATCAAGAGATTGATGAGAATTCAAGAGAAGAAAATAATGAAGAGCCAGATGAGAGGCCTACTGGTTTGGGGCTTGGGGCGGCGAGTTATGGTTCGTCTGGACTAGGTTTTAATTCAGGTGCTTCGGGGATGTACAAAAATGGAGGTGAAGAAGAGGCTGCAGCAGAAGAAGATAGGGAGGAGAGTTTTCTGCCGTCAGCATTTGGGAAGAGAATTAAAGAGGGTGCACAGCAGCGGCGTGAGAGGGAGAAGGAGAAGTTGAAAATGAATTCGAGATCTTCCCATGTGGGAGGGAGGGAATCAAAGAACCAGGGCAATGTTGGTGTATTTGAGAAGCATACTAGAGGAATAGGAATGAAATTGCTTGAGAAGATGGGATATAAAGGAGGTGGGCTTGGGAAGAATGAGCAAGGGATTGTGAATCCGATTGAGGCAAAGTTACGGCCTAAGACTATGGGAATGGGTTATAATGACTACAAAGAAGTAACTTTGCCTACACTGAAAGAAATGGAAGAGAAAAAGTCTTTGCCTGATGTGGTGCAGCCCGCCGAGAATCGGTCAAAAGAGAAGCTCTGGTCTAAGCAAGCTCGGCTGAAGAAGAAGAAGAATAATTATGTCACTGCCGATGAGTTATTGGCCAAGAAACAAGAGCAGGGATTGGAAGTTGTCCAAAAGGTGTTTGATATGAGGGGGCCACAGGTTCGAATTTTAACGAACTTGGAGAACCTGAATGCTGAAGAGAAAGCAAGGGAGAATGATATCCCAATGCCTGAACTTCAGCATAATGTAAGATTGATCGTTGACTTAGCTGAGCTTGATATACAGAAAATAGACCGGGACTTGAGGAATGAGAGGGAAACGGTGGTCAGTTTGCAGCAGGAGAAAGAGAAGCTTAACAAAGAGGCCGCTAACCAAAAGAAGCAACTAAATAATTTGGAAGAGATAGTTGCTGTGTTGGATTCTATAGAGAATGAGAACTCGTTAGGAACATTGACATTAACCTCTCTTGCAAAGTCCTTTGGAGACTTGCAAAGTCGATATGCTGATGACTACAAACTTTGCAATTTGTCATGCATAGCATGCTCATTTGCTCTGCCTTTGTTTATAAGAGTGTTTCAGGGATGGAACCCTCTGCAGAATCCCAAACATGGGTTGGAAGTAATATCCTTGTGGAAGGACCTCTTGCAAGGAGATCTGACTGATCCTGGCTCATCTTACAGTCAGCTAGTAATGGAAGTTGTTTTCCCTGCTGTTAGGATATCTGGCACCAATACCTGGCAAGCAAGGGAGCCTGAACCGATGCTTAACTTTTTGGAGTCCTGGGAAGAGCTACTTCCTGTTCCTGTTCGCCAGACCATATTGGACAATGTAATCATGCCAAAACTATCAGCTGCTGTTGATTCATGGGATCCACGAAGAGAAACCATTCCTATTCATCTTTGGGTGCATCCTTGGTTACCATGGTTACGCCAGAAATTGGAAACATTTTATCCCACGATTCGCAACAGATTGGAAAGTGTTCTTCATGCTTGGCAGCCCAATGATATGTCCGCTTATTGTATATTGTCACCTTGGAAAACTGTTTTTGATCCAGCCAGCTGGGAGCAACTAATGGTCCGATATATTATACCAAAACTGTTGACTGTCATGCATGATTTCCAAATAAATCCAGCTAACCAGAATCTTGATCAGTTCTACTGGGTCAGGACTTGGGCTACTGCTATTCCTATTCATCACATGCTTCATTTAATGGACATCTTCTTCAACAAGTGGCAAGAAGTTTTGTACCACTGGTTGTGCTCACACCCAAACTTTGAAGAAGTTACCAACTGGTATTTAGGTTGGAAGGACCTTATCCCACCTGAACTTTTGGCAAATGAATATATTCGGTACCGGCTTAATGTGGGTTTGGACATGATGAACCGGGCTGTTGATGGCATGGAAGTGGTCCAACCTGGTTTGAGGGAGAACTTAAGTTATCTTAGGGTGCTTGAGCAAAGGCGATTTGATGCTCAGCAAAAAACTGCAGCTCATGCCCAACAAGCTTCTGCCAGCTTGGGTGGTGCAACACAGGCAGACAGTTTTGGTGGTGGGCATGATATGAGTTTGAAAGATGTTATTGAAGTTTTTGCACAGCAAAACGGTTTGCTGTTTAAGCCTAAACCTGGAAGAATGCAAGATGGGCATCAGATATATGGTTTTGGGAGTGTAAGTATAATAATAGACTCTCTTAACCAAAAGGTATTTGCACAAACTGAGGAGGGGTGGTCTTTGTTATCACTCGAGCAGCTTCTGAAGTTGCACAATAGTTCTGGAACAAAGCGACGCTGAATTTTTTAGCTCTTACTGTGTTCTGAGTATGGATATAAATGTTTGTCTGATATTTTAGAGTGCCTTAAGATGCAGAAACATCTTAGTTCATAACAGAAAGGCCGCCATTTGAGGTTAGCTTGTTTCTGCAATTATGTTTATCTTCACCTTCCAGCTTACTGTGCATGTTAATTGCTTTTTGAATATTCTTATTCTTGTAACTCATGAAAGTGATACATTTATCATCTATTTGTGTTTGGCTGATAATGGATTTGTCATCTCAAATTACTGGCTAGGTTGCGTAATGTTTTCTTCTTCTATTACACGGTTCGTAATGTGAAATGTTTTATTGAATAGATGTCTGATCCATGGCATGCTTTTCATTCAACGGCTCATAATGCAGATTTACTTTTACGGAATGGATTCTTGATCCATGATTTTGAGAACTTAGAGAATAAAGTGATGGATTTTAGTGGCTTATTTCCTATATTCTTGTTCTGGAGTTGTTTGAATTCCGAACTAATATTATGTTTGCTAGCTCAATCTGTTCTCAATAGTTAAGTCGATATATATATCATCTATATACTATGTTTGCTGGCTCAATATTATAGTTATAGTTGGTATTTGCTGAGCATCACTTGAGCATCGAGAATTCAAAAAAGTTAATTTTAAAGAATTATGTTTTATTATTTAGCAATAAAATTTTGCTATAATAAAGTATTAGTTTGAGAGGGGCAATTATCTTTGGAGATATTTTTAGGGATTTCTCTTGGTTGTGAAGTCATAGGAGTATTGCTTAGATTTAATTCTTCATCATTATTAAGAAGTGAAATGTTATAGATTGAGTTTAGTTCGTCATGGAGTTTGTGTGTTGTGTGAGAAGCTTTTAAGCTTTACTCTATCCCCGTTTCACCCTTTAACACCGGATTGTCCTACATTAAATTGCTTTTGAGTATCTGTTTACAAGATACGTCCATCAATAACTTATATATGAAATATATGGATTGAGTTTAGTTTGAGTTGTGGGGTTTGTGTCTTTGTATGGGAGGCTTTTAAGCTTCACTCTATCCCCGTTTTACTCTGTAACACCTGGTTTTCCTACATCAAATTGCTTTTCAGATTCTCTTTACAAGATACTTCCATCAATAACTATATATATATATATATATATATATATATATACATATGTATATATATATTTGTGCCTCTATGGTTTTATATACCATGAGTTGCTTTCAGAACGTGTTTACAAGTTAACTCATAGGTCTAAAAATGCATCTGTAGCTCTATATAATAGCATCTTCAAATCTTAGTCATTCCTGAATGTGTTCTCATCTTATATTAGATCTGCAAGTCGACAATGGACTTATGATTTGTAGTTTTCCTTCACTTAAAAAATTGAATGTTATAGTAAGCAGGACAGTTGGCAAAGATACTATTAACTGGTTTTGACCAAATCCTTCTGTAATGTTGGCCTAGGTTGTGTCGAAAAATATGGAAGCAGCAGCAATATAGTAATATGAATTGGAAAGGAAATTGCTGAGATGCTGATACACTATATCACTTCTTTATGTCCATGGTAGACATAACTTTGCAATTGAGGTTCTAACAAAATTCATGCGTTTTCCTGTTATAGAAAAGAAGCGCGTTTAAAATTTTGAAAAAGATGTTTTTTCATGTTACTTCTAAAAACTGAGAGAGATTGTTTGAGAAGCGGTGCATGACAATGAAATTACAATGTCAATCTTGGAAAATCTCATTTTATGTGATTATCAATTGGTTTGGAACTCCTTTCCTGTGAACTAGGAGACTTTTTTTTCTTTGTTTTTTGTGTATACCATTAGCGATAGTTTGAAACTCGTGTTATAGCTCTAACTTTTTAAATGACATTTTTATAAATGAATGCAGTTTTGAACTTGAAAAGAAATTACATATTGACTCCGCTTTTACCATTGTAAATGATGATAAGGTAGGTTATTCCCTCTTCTAAGCCTTTTTCTACAGGTTTTGGATATTATACTTGCATAATGAGGATATTAGATATTAACAACTTTTTTAAGCTGCTCATGAAAATATCGTTGGCACTGAAATTGATCCCTTGAAGTGAAAACAAGAAATTTTAAAATAACTTGATACTCCCTCCGTTGTTTGAGTTGATTTTTCAGCTCAAATCACGTAAACCAAGATTAATTATTAATAAGTATAATAGTATTAAATTATTTTATATTATATCATGATTATTCTTATTTAATATGCATGAAAAAAAGAGATATTTGTATTTTCTTGAAATATGCAATAACTATCTTTGTCTTGAAATAATATGAGAAAAGCAAGTTAAAACAAAGTGTCAAACTTTGAAAAAACAACTAAATAAAAACGGAGGAAGTATATTACACTTGTTTCACATGCAGAATTTTCTGGAGTGCAACTACATATTTGTTCACGGCGACCCAACTCCACATATTAAAATCGAACAGAAGAACATTTTGAATGCCATAAATTAATATTTCATAAATTTTAATTTGCAATTCCCATATTATTTTAGAAACTCGAACCGGAATAGAGTTGCCAAAAATATTTTTATGCTTTCAAGTTGAGAATGTGGAGGAGTGAACTTAGGCTTGTGATTCTGTTACTAAGATGTTTAACTAATGTCCAATGACAATAATAAGGCACGACAGAAATGATTGATATAGAAGTAAAAAATTCTTGTAGTAGATTAGAGATAGAACTAGAACTGCCCATATCAATAAAAGATAATAAACCTAGCATTGTGACCTGGTTCCTCGTGACTAACGTATAAAAGAGTTGCCTTTTTCCTATTTGTTTTTCTCAATATAGTTCAATACAGTATACTTGCAAGTTTTGAGTGATTACATTTAAAGAGTTTGTTCCCTCAATGAATGATACATGAAAGTTAAAGCTACAGGATACAAGTTCTTAACATGTTTTTAACTCACCTCAGAAATTTTTGGGTTTGGATGCTTCTATACTGTATACACTATGTACTCCGTGGAAAAAGAAAAGAGAGATACAGCTGCTCTTTCTATGTATATATACAGGTGTTTTACAAATATGCGCATCAAATCAATGTTTTACCAGCATTGCCTCAAGTCTTTTCTTCCTCGCCGCATGTTTTAGTTTCTCCAGTGCCACAAGTCCAACCTGTCTTACTCTTTCTCTGGACAAACCGATCCTGAAGGATCACGAAAAATATAACATTATTAGACGTCTTGCCCAGGAGAAAGTTACGAACTCAAAAAAAAACGATATCTTTATCAAGGAATGTATGAATCAACACATATGCAGAGGGATATATGAACCAATGTTTAGTATTTATAAGTAAATGGCATAATTAAAAACCAAATTATATTTGAACTCCTCATATCAAGCGAGAGGATTGTGAACAGAGGATTGCCAAAAGTTAACAAAATTAAATCTAACCAGGTTACTGATGCTGTTAACATTATTGTTGAGGCATTCATTCAAATCATTAGTAATGACTTTTTTAGTACAGATATCTGTTAGTTTTTCACAGCACCTTCTACTTATATCCTCCCAAGTGAGACACTCATTGTCCAAACCATGGTAAAGACGGATGATTAATCTCTCCCTCTCCCTTAGTGTCGTGCTCATGAGATTGTTTACTTCATCCTGCAAATGGAATTACCATTACATTAGTTAGTAAGAAAGACCTTATGCAGTAGTACAAAAACATGAATGGAAAAGGCAAACAGTAAGCTGGCGTTCACAGCATATGCATGAAATATGCACTCTGTTAGAGAATCTGCAAATGCACAGCATATGCATGAAATATGCACTCTGTTAGAGAAGCTGCAAATAAGCATAAATATATATACATATATATGTGCACTTCCGTTGAACTTGACATTGAACATGTGGCATTAGAACTTGAATTTAACGTGTGACCTACGTGAAGTAATAATTGCTAGATAGACTTTATAGTTCTACAGATAACCATTTCATTTCATTGTTATCTATTTCCTTCAACAAATGCGTAGATATTTTTCATGGACTTTAAACAAAGAAAATCAAACTAACATCAAACAATTCAGATTAAAGAGCTAATAACTTGCCTTCAGAGATGAGGCACATGACTCATGTCCGGCTTAGTCAGGAATCGGTTTCTGAATAGTGCAAATTACACTATCAAAATCTAGAATGTCTAAAATTTAAGCCGAAATAAACGAGGCCTAAGTTATGAAGCACACCTAACAAGAGTCAAGCGCATGAAGACTTGTATTTTTATTTTTGCCATGACCCATTCTAGGTGTGCACTAAGCACTATGAAAGAGTTTTGAGCACCTCATTAGTGAGACACCTCTTGGGGTTCCATGAACAGTAATTCCTTATGAAGTCAAGAAAAAGTATGCTATCGTATTTTCTCAGACATTTGGCTAAAGGGCAAGAAATGACATGGTCCCAATACATTTTGTATACTTCTATATACAACTGTAACTACACCATCTTGAAGAGGATAATATGGGATTCAGAGCCAGAGAGGTTCTGTTTTTTCGTACTCCAATTGTAACTTTCCATTTAAACTTCTCAAAATATCATAAAGTTGATTCAGATATACAAAAGAAATTCAAAAATTGAAAAAAAATAAATTCATGACGTTGCAATATGTTACTACCTTGACTGCCTGTTCATCTACTTCATGCCATGGGGTGTTCTCTAGGCGATTATCTGCAATGTACTGTGATAGAGAAAGAAGTCAAAAGACTAGTACTAAAAGAATATGACTTTTTTGTATGATACTTGCACCATTTGGAACTGATCGGAGAATGTAAGACTTACACTATGAAGTGTATCCCCTGGAAGACCATTTAAGGATGGGAATGCTTCCCTATCAAGAGAGTAGACCCTGTTGATGGCCTGCAAGTATTTCGAAATATCAAGCGTAATGATTGTAACTGAACAATTACTGGAGCATTGTAAAGTTTCCATTATTACCTCGGTGGCGTTCCTGACTTTCTTTTGGGACATGTCAAGACTTTCTGCAATTTTCTGAAATATTGAAGTGGAAAAACATGTAAATATGAAAGGAACAAAATGAAAGATTAATGTCAAGAGTTCATCAGACGTCAACTTCTAGAGTTATGGGGGATAAGTGTTCCAGTAATATTTCTATGAATGAGGTACACAAAATATGGCGATTCACCTAACTCATGTAACAGTAGTTAGACTTACAGCGATTGATGGAGTTATTCCTCTCTCTTGCAGTTTGACCTTAGCATTCCGGATTAGACTGAGTCTTTCATGCAGATAGGTGGGCAATCTTAAAGTTCTTGAATTCTCAACTAATGCTCTTGAAACACCCTGGCAGTAGAGCCACACTAATCTCATCAGTTTCAACAGCACTAATAAAATCATGAATGTAATGACTCAAAATTTCATACTCCCTCCGTTCCACAAAAAACAGTTGTATTTGGACTTTTGACAAATATTAATATTGCATGTTTGACTAATATGTTATTCTCATTAAATTTGTTATGAATGTTCAATTAAAGATAAGATAAAAAAGATTGTGATAACAAATTAAAAAAAATATAGCATCACAATAAAAAAAATATGCAAATGTTAGCTATTTTTTCAGAACAAATTTTATTCACATGTTGCTCTTTTGATGGAATAGAGGAAGTAATTACTCAGCAGTGGAAATAGGTAGGTCAAATGTAATTACTCAGCAGTGGATCAGTTATTCTTGCTTCACCCAAAACGTGGATGCTTCAGTGAACCTTCAAGTGCTTAGTGGTTGTAAGCCAAATAAGAGTTTAGCTCAAAATGCGTTGTGATTGTAAAAATAACTGAGTAGTTTCCATTCACCAGAAGGCTACAAAGGGACTTCAATGCCCCGTGCTTTTCACCTTCTCTTCGCTACCAGTATTTCTCCTTGCACAAACAATTGCGTGTTCTTCTCTTATAAAAGACTAGTCATTCTTTTGTCACCAACTCTTAGCATAATTACCACCACAAAGAGGAAGTAGATCTTTAAAACAGTCCTAAGAATTAGTTATAGTTTAAGTACATGCACAGTGGGGAAGGCATAATTGTTTTAGCTAAAAGAAAGAAAATATAAATTATACGCCAAAACCCTAACCACCAGAGAATAAAGGGTTGTGCCTACTAGGTATCTAATGTGTCTCAGACAATTGAAATAAATTAGCTGGGTTCCACTCTGTTGCATCACAAGTTCAAAGCTGAAACAGCTCCATTTTTCCAGATTATAGTTAACATAATTCTCTCAAATCATTTGGTAGCAAGAAAAGTCCTTAAGTTGTCAAAGACCTATCGGTCCATATGTTTTAGCTTTTTCTTTCCCTTTTCGTTTAATGAGAAACAATTGTCAAGTTACAAGTTTAGTAAATATAACATATTAATCATCTAAAAACATCCACAATTACGAAAAACTCTCCAATTATTTTTAAGGATGTTATGATCCAGATGACCATGTGCTCAAGCTGTTGATAGATTAAGGAAGATGTAAACTCACCTGACGTATCCACCAATAAACATAAGTTGAAATTCTAAACCCCTTTGAAGAATCAAATTTCTCAATCCCACGGAGTAGTCCAATTAGGCCACCCTACGCAATAAGAAAATTAACTTAGCTATAGGACCAGAAAAATGGCTTAAGCACTAAGGTTCTTTGCGTCTCTATCTCAACTCAAATGATGCAAGGTAACCTGAACAAGGTCAGCCATTTCAGCACCCATGTTGTCATATCTTTGTGCAATAGACATCACTAGCCGAACATTGCTCATTGCAAGCTTCTCTCTTGCCAAAGTGCACTCCATTAGCGTGGCCTGTAACTCACAACGAGATACATTCAAGGAAGCTGATAGTTGCTCCTCCGAAGGTTCGCGTCCTAATTTTTTCTCGAGTCTGAAAAAATAAGAAAAACTGATCAGTTTAATTGTGCCAGCATTATGATGTTTCCATCACATGACTTTCTGAGCGCATGCAGTATGCCAAAAAAAAAAAAAAGGTAAAGATGAGTTGAATTAGAAATCAAGTTGCTCATCTCATTTTAAAAGAAGCACTGTAACTGTGTGCAGCAGACTAGGAGTATCTATAACAAAAATTGCCAAAGTGACTACCAACTAGACGGCAAGTTCAAGATGTACTTCTGTGGCAACCATATCAAGGCATGGGTAGAGAGACTTTCTCTGTTTTGACTAAGAATGAGTTTTACAAAAAAATGATGATAATGGTTGAAGAAGAAATAGAGTGACATTTAGTTCTCCTGTGCAAAAATATTCTATTGAAAGCTCACACAACAGATAATGATAGCAACACAAAATGTTGATGAATTTGTGAACATTATATTTCACTTAGACAAGCAAGAAAGAGAAAAACAGGACAGAAAATCTACTGACCTTGATTTTGTATCTTCTATTATAAGACCGGTCTTAATTTTTTTGGATAGTTGCACAACTTCTGTATGAGTGAGTAGTTCATCTTTTACTACACCCTTTACATAGCCTTTCAGATGATTGTGAAGCAGCTTTGGACTGGTAACAGAAATTTGTCGCTTATGTGTATTAAATTCAGCATGAGAACTCCTTTGATTCAAAACTCTCCTTCTAGTATCTAATCTACGCCGTCGGGCAGATGTTCCTGAACCAGTGATCGGTATCTTCTTGCGTGTCCTTTCTCTTAATGTAGGAGATATTAGGGTCTCCTCAGCTGATAAACTCCACTGCTTTTCCAGCATAGACTTCTGCAACAAGAGGATAGCATCTACCGGGAATTCGGGATCAGAAGTTTCCTCCTCCAAATGGTTAAAATTCTGAAGCCATGGATCTAAATTTGAGGTTATAGAAGCAGTATCTGCGTGTTCTTTTAGAGCTTTGATGGTTTGATGGTCTCGATTGGAGTAAAAATTAGAGCTATAGTTAGACCTTTTTGCATTTATCACATTCTTGGAAGAAGGCACCTGATGGTGTGAAAACCCAATATCGCTGCTGCTGCAGAACTTCTCTGTGAGATCAGAGTAATAGGAGGAACTCAGAAGCCTCTTTCCTGCACTAAGACCAATAACTGCAGTGGCAGCCATTCTCTATGTATTTTTCTTTAACAATTTTTTTCCTTTATGTGATAAACTTACACGAATCTAATAAAATCTCCAACAACCTTCATAACACTATTCCTATAATCTGACAGTTTAAGCTCTTAAAAATCCCCTTGATCACTTTGTAAAGCTTCTGGAAGAGGAACAAGTAACAGAGAGAGTTAGATAGTTCAGCGCTTTGAAGTTGGCAGCAAAGTTTACTTCATAGAGGTACAGTTATTGTAACAAATCCAAGAACACCCCCCACCCCCACTCAACCCCCCACCCCCCACCACAAAAAATAAAAAATAAATAAAAAAATTTGAGCAGAGGAATAATTCAGGCCTCTAGCACAAGCGCAACAGGTTTAAATGCACCAAAGAACTTTTCAGAGTTTGCAAAATTAAAAAGTAACTAGTCAGTATCTAGATTCCAATGTGGTCTTAAGCTGATTTGCTTAAATAAACATACAAATTGTAAGTCGTGATTCACTAATGATCTGAACATTTGACTAATTGTATAAACTGAACCAGACACATCATGATTCATAAATCAAATCTGTAATGAAGAAATACAACAGTACGCATCACATATCATAATAATAAACAACATTTTTACACAGTCAGATACTTAAAACTATAATAAAGATACAGAGGAGATTAAATTCAGATGAATGAATGTGAATGTATACCTCAAATTCGCAGTACGAAAGAGAGATACTGCAGAGAGTTCCTAGAGAGAGAAAGTAGAGAGAGAAAGAGGGGGAAGAGGTTGATGATGATAACGAAGTGAGTGAAGGGAAAAAAATGGAGGGACTGCTCACGGTGTGAGTGACTATATTGTCTCAACCGAATCAGCTCAAATATTATTGATAATAAAATAACAGGCGATTTCTCCAATAAAATACTACTAAATCTGTGGGTAATTTTTTCTCTGTGTTTTTGATGTTTCTGTAAATTTATAATTGTATTTTACGTTTTGAAATTATAAGAACATATTTTATTTTATTTTAAAGTTAGCTTCATTTTAACACAATAAGACAATTTAGTTTCATTTAGTTATTAAAAAGAATTTTATATTAAATATTGTTATTAATTATTGAATCATTTTTTTGTTTTAAATAGATTTGCTTTAGAAAGAGAAATGGAGGTAGAAAAAAGAATTGAACTCGCATCACTTAAAGAATGCAAGCAAAAAGGATTAGTTATGTCATCATAAAATTCATAAATTAGTTTTAATGATAAAACAAGCATTTCTTTTAAATATCTGTGTTTATATTTCTTGAAAACAATATCGTCTAATAAATTCAATATAAATTTTAAAAATTAGAAATTAATCCGCATGAAACAAAATTGTAATTATTACTTATTTTCCTTTTATTATTTTTGTGGACTATCAATAAAGTGCTCATGCTTACTTTTCGGAGCCGGAGTTTCTTTAAAACTAGGTATATACATATTTCTTGAAACAATAACATCATCCAATAAATTTGAAATTTATTTTAGAAATTAAAACTTAATTTGATATTTTTGAAACAGATTTTGTAACTATTCTTATTTTTCTTTATTTATATTATTGATGTGGGTTATCTGAAATCGAATGAAGAGAAGTGATTGGTTGGAGGAGATACTTGGTGTTGCTGCTTGTGGTCGACACTTTCCCAAGTTTCCCAAAATGCACACCTCTCTCTGTTTTATTTCCTCCTTTTCTTTTCTATTTGTCTTTTATCTCCCTATCCTTATCTCTTCTTTTGGATTTTAATTACTTTCTTTTGAAATTTTACACCTCATTCTATGATATTATTGTTGCTTTTAGGATCCATTTAAAAAATCTAGATAACTAGGTTTCAAACTAATTGACTTCTTCAACAAAAGAGTGTTGGGGGTAGGACACGTGGTACTAGATCGGAAGAGCGTCGTA
>CM025783.1:16958545-17039182 GCA_014636745.2 Centella asiatica | reverse complement strand
TGTCCCAAAATCCAAAAACTTTTAATAATTAAAGAACGATTATGAATGTCACCTTAAGGAAAATAGAACTTCTAATTATTCGAACGAATAAATATTATTGCCATATTTGTCGATTGTCTTTTTTTAAAAAACATAATATTGAATTTTTTTTTTGAGAAATATGTTTAAATTAGTGACGGACTCTCCAAATTATATGAATATTAACGAATCATGGGAATGTTGGGAGCTAAATAATGTTACTTCACCAAATACTGGAGTAATACTTTTATGTGATACACACACATACACATCTTAAATGTAATTTTCCATTTATAACTTTTTGGTTAGAGTCTAAAACTTCTGTTTGAAAGTACAAAGTTGTTTGCCCAACAAAAAGTAAATTCAACCAACCTATATAGTTTATACAACCCACAGGTATGAACTAGATTAATGCATTTCTATTTTTTATGGTCCACACTCCACTCTCAAACCCAAGGAACAAGGATGGTTGTTGAACTGCTCTTTACTTTTCCTGTACATGACTCTATACCGAACCATAGAAAAAACCAATACCACGTGCCAGTTGAACCAATCTAGCATTTGAAGTTTAAAATTATGTCTTCTCCCATTTTATATCTCATTCTTCTTTATAATTACCACATATATATCTATTTAATAAAGTCGGAAGTCTTTTTTACTGTTACTTTTGTAAAATTAACGTGGAAGCTCCACTCCTATTTTTCCAGGCGCGGGTACCTATTTATTTGGTGTGTGGTTGCTTTCATGTTCCTATTTTATTGGTATGCCTGATTGATTTTTTGGTTATTTGGTGCGCCCTCTTTACTATGTTTAGATTTATCTTCTTTTTTTTTGGAATTTTAATACTTTCTTATAAATCATAATATATGCAGATAAATACATAAAGTGTGCCACTTAAATTAGAATTTGCACATCGTGTGCCTCAATAACCAGTACATATAAATCGTTAAAAATGTAAAAACGAACAACGTAACGACAATAAGATAGGCGAGAATAATTTAAATCCCCGTAAAACACCACTCGAAATTCAAGCTAAGCACATGCAACAAGTTGAATATTACCTATTCACATAGACTCCAAATTTATGCTTCAAAATATCGTAAAATCAGATTCAAAATATAGCTCCATTTGTTTCGTCCTCACAAACAATGAACCAATAAAAAATAGAAATCAAAAGAGATTTAGAAATTTTGGAGCATCTACCATACACCTCATCCTTTAATTTCCAACTTCTCCTGGTCGAAACTGTTGAACTTCATCGCAGTTTGGTATCTGACATTATTGAAAGTTGAACGTCTTCATAAAGTAGATCACACAACTAAAGGAAAAGCTTTTTCAATTCTGGCACCGTTGGCATTTGAATCAAAGAAAACAATTATAATTTTAAAATATCAAAACTAGCAAAATTCTCTAAGTACTTGTAATAATATAAGGCTACAATTGTTTAAAACTACACTTCAACAATCTTAATAAAAAGTCAGAAAACAAAAGTAATTGTCTTTATATTTAAAAATGTACAAGTAAAATAAACTAAATGCTTAATTTAAATATTTAAAAAGAAAATAATTAACCTGCCTAAGAGCACCTAAATCCGCATAAGACGCCTAACAACGTTTTTCTGGCGTCTAAGGAGCTTATCATCATCTATTTCCCTACCTGCTCATGTTTCCAAGGTAATAATCGAACTCATGCTTTAATCTGAGAAATAATATCAGAGAAGATTTATCTCTTCCAACTCTGAAACTGTAGAAAGTAACAGTTCTCTTCGCATAGATCTATTGCATAAACAAAGCCCGAAGGGCATACAAGCACGGCAAACGAACCGTGTGTGTAATTTAGACATCTACGATTTTAGTACTATTAAAACTCTGTGTGTGTGTCAGAGAGAGAGAACTGTGTGTGGGTATCATATACTATGATTTAGCCATCTACAATTTTAGTACTACAGATACTGTGTGTGTGTGTGTGTGTGTGTGAACTAATACTACTATTAAACGATTAAAATCACCTTTTTCAAAAAAAGGGAGAAGAATGATGTAATTAAACATTGGACAAGAACCATTTTGACACGGTTATAATAATTTTAGCCATCATGCGCAAAGACCAGCTCAAAAGCCACATTAAATTCTTCAATTATATATAAATTTCACGAGAAGATAGCAAATGCAACATTGACGCTCCGAGCAGTCACATCAAAGACCAGAAAAGGGAGGCTGAAATAATAATTTATATGTTGCACGCACAAGGAATGACACTGCATGGATGATGACCCCATAACATGAGCACGCAATAGCAGGGGAACCAAAATATACAAAATTTAGCATGCCTCCCTGACATTAACCTTAGCAGAGCAGCCCAGCAGGAGATGATGTGAATCGGCAGTGCAGCATCAGGAAATCCTTCCATAGTCTTTTCTTCCGCGGGAAGTTGGGGGAGTACTGGCAACTGGGTGGTTGCCCCGACGCCCTACAACATAGTGACAGGACTGGTTAAAGTTACCTAGTCCTTTCCTTTTTAAGAACTAGCAGTTCATCCATTTCAAGGAAATCATTTTTGCTTGTGGTTATCCCATATTTGAATGAAAATTGGATGCAAGATTAGATAAAAGGGGAAAAATTATGTACCCCATGGTATACCAGTGCTTCCGGGAGACCTTGGACCCCCATAATTAAAGCTGGAAAGAGGAGCCTGCACCTTGAGGTGATTCAACTCGGTTGCGCGGACAGCTGTCGATCTCCCGTGATTAAATCGTGCAACAGGCTGCTGTCCAAAACGGGTTGGAGAATTTTGCTGATAATGGGGCATGTAGTGTGGAGGCTTTGTCATGTGGTGGACATACCCGCCATGTAGATCGTGGGACAAAGGGCTTCCAACTTCTCCATATGAAAAGGATTGAACAGACCCACTTGGTCTGAATCATAAAACAGATCAAATGAATTAAGATTCTCTTTACCCTTCTAATTTGGTAAAATGAGAAAAAGAAATTTTGGAAGGGCATAAGAATTGACATTGTCTTTAGTTCATTCCACCTTTTGGGACGGATTTCTCTTACATTGTACTCATCACCCGTCCTTAATATATTATTTTTATCAATCAAGTGGTAACACAAAAATGCTATTACCTTTGAGTCGCTGTATTAGAACTTGTATTTGAGGTGCCACCAAATCTTTTACCCCCAACCAATGGTCCTGTAGGAATCAATGTTTGACTAAAATGCATTCCCTTGCTAAAGTCATTCTCCAAGCCACTTAATTCCGAACCATCCTCTTGCAGAAGCTGTTCTTCACTGAAATAATCAAAAAAAAAAATCAAACAACGAAAAAGTTAAAAGAGGTATGACACACCTCATATGACTCAACAAGTTTATTTCAAATATTTTTTATTCAGTGGGTTAAAGAGGGAGTCATAATGGACTTCGTGGACCAACAAGGGTACCACAGACAATTAATCCAGATATCGTACCACGAAGAAATCATTGCTTCAGATTAAAGTTTATAACATGCTCCATGCTAATTAAGAAATTCCTGTATTCTCTAATTTTTAATAAATAAATTCCAGATTGCTTACCAAAAATATTGGATGCTACAGACATGAGACAACTACTGTAGAAGACACGTTTCTACAACAATGACTTTTGGGGACAATCTTACTTTTCCAAATGTATCCTCGACTATAGAAACGGATAATTCTCAATGTCAAGTAATAGCGCCGGATCATTAGCTCCATGGTAAAGCACATATTCCTCTTGGCAATAGACCAAGGTTCAAACACCCTCACCCCCATTGTAATAGATGAAAGGAATTTCTTAATAGTATAAAAAAAATGTCAAGTAATAAGTACTTATGTAAGCCCCCGTATTGATAGTTTAAAAATGTCAACAAGCATTGCACACATACTTCATACATGCATATACATTCATACATGGCATTAAATTTGAAAGCTTAAGTGTTGTCATGTGAAAAGGAAAATAAATGAACAAATATTCCCTAGTGGAAAATATCCACAGATGGGAAAATATCCTCTGGTGGAAATATCCACAGTTAAAACAAATATCCTCTGGAAATATCCACTGATAAACAAATATTCTCTGTTGGAAAATATTCACCGATGAACAAATATCCTCTGGTGGAAAATATCCACTAATGAACATATATCCTCTAGTAGAAAATATCCACCAATAAACAAATATTCACTGGTGGAGAAAATATCCTCCAATGGGAAAATTAGGACAAAATACCCATTAATGGAGGAAATATCCTCTGATGGGTAAATATGCACCGATGGCTAATTATCCTCCGATGGTCAATTATCCTCCAATGGACAATTATGCCCCAATGGCCAATCTGCCATGCATCAGTCCAGACAAACTTCAGTTGGAAGAATTGTAATAACTCACACTACATTATAGCTTTTTGGGTGATTTCTTTTTTGTTGGAAACTAGGCTTGTATATTTTTCCAACCATATAAGGCGTATTTCGTAATTCATTCTCAAAAGATGCAGTTTACTCTCTAAAGTTAGGTGAAATTTATGGACCGAAGCATTTTTCCAGCTTAAGACCCTGATATTGTTTTGTTGATATCTCACTCAATTGTACTCCAAATGATTTGATTTTTGATCCGTTGGAAAGCTTGTTAAGTCTTCTCTGACGTTTTAGTTATGAATTTTAACAGATTACATCTCTAAGAGGACGGAATTTTGTGTTGAAACAGCCACCTGCAATGCCCTGTTTTGTCTTATTGGTGGTGGGTCCCATTTGGGATATATATAAATATCACGTTTAGACCGTCTTTTCTTCCATCTTCATGATAATTCCAGAGCACGACCCTAAACCCCTTCACGTCCATTTTTAACACAAAATCATAATAATTCATAGAAACAAAACCAAGGATAAAGTAAGAAGTAAAGATTGAAGTTAAAAACAAGCTCTAGCTATCGCATCGATTAACTACTTCAATTTCTTCACTTCTCAACTTTGAGGTAAAGGTAACTTGTTGTAAAGTCAGTTTTCTTCATGTATATGAGTTCATAGGATTGTTTTCTACATGAATACATGGTTGAAGTTTCGTTGCGAAAGCTCGAAGGATGTTTTAAGCCGAAGGGGCCACTTTCATGGTTTTGGTCTATATGAGTAATTTTAATGTTTCTATTTGATTAAGGATGACATATTTGTTATCTTGAGACTCTTGTGGACCTTAGGGTCACTTGATAGAGTGTTTTACACAGCTAGCTTCGTAAAAAGTTATATGTTGCCCCTTTTGTGCACACCATGTGTTTGATTAAATGTCTTGCACACACGTGTTTAATTAAATGTCTTGCACACGTGTTTAATGATGCATCTAGTAGTGCCATGCGGATACTACACTTGCATTTACATATGATAATCGTGGTTCATGGCATATTAATACCAATATTGTTGGTGGCATCCACCTTACCAAATATAGACATGTCATGTACATATGTTATGTATGATGCATACGTGCACGTGAGATCACGCACGTATGTGGTCATATTATGTGAAGGGCCGAGAATTGTTGAAACCATGTTCGAGTGTATCAACAGGTATATTGGATAAAGGTGTGGAATCTTTGTCCTCCATCCCTCCGATCAGGGGTGGTGAAAACTACTGAAAAGGAATCGATAGACGATGGAACTATGATTCCTTGGGTGCTGTTTGGCTAGGTCCCTACAGGGTTGCCGGCTTAAAGTTTGAACAGTACTTTGGGAACAAGTTGGCACATGATAAAGTGGGAACTTCTTCTATAGTAAATTCGGAGATGTATATCGAAGAATTGACAAGATATGGTCATCATCCCCTATGTACCCTGTGTGCATATACCATGTGTGCATACTATGTGGATTGGAATGGTAACTACTTTATATGCTTGATTGTTATCCAGATATTGTGTTGCATTATTTATATATTCTTACTTCAGCACCACATTCATATTACACTCGTATCATTGTCATCATGTCTTGCATCATGTTATTCCCTACTTAGCCTTTGCTAAGCCCTTTTCATGTTCACGTCATGTAGGTTGAAGCTGCGTGGAGTAGGCCGAGTTGTTCTAACTCACGCGGGATAGTTTTGGGAGTTTTGAGGTGTAGCCTCTTTATAGCTAGTCTTTGTTGTCCTTAGCTTTATTATCTTTTATAGTTGTTGTATATAGCCTTGGAGGCTTGAAACATGTATGGCTAGGAGCTTGTAACTTATGTTTTCCAAACTGGTAGTGATATTATAAATGTTTTAGTGAATGACTATATTTACTTCTATTATGGTTTTTCCACAAAAGTTTTAAAAATATCATGCTTTCGCAAAGTATAAATATTATTGATACAGTGTTAGTGTGCCACACTCAAATACCGAGTATAGCTCGATTGGCTATCAGGTCGGGATGTGACAACTTACCCATCCGGAACTTCACGTCACTTTGTAGTCTAAATAGATAAATTAGGAATGCACCACAAATTTAGGAAAAGGGAGTATAAAGTAAGTAAATTTTGCCCAGTTACCCTAGAATCAAGTTCTAGCCGACACAAGAATAATAAGATTTTTCCAGATTGAACATACACCTCTTATCTACACCACTCCTTATGGAGGTCAAATTAATGCTTATAGGTTTAATACAATATTACTAGATGTTAAGCCAATTGATAATTTAGGGGACAGGGACAAGCAAGTCTCAGGGGTAGCAATGCTCATCATCAATGATGGACTATGAAAGTTGTTATACCCAATGCACCAGATAGGTAAAGGATAATGTACCATGTTAATTCATACATAGATGTTCAAAATCATTTTAGAGATTGAATGTATAAGGCATGAAAATTTAGTTAGGTACAAGAATGATAAATATATAGACTAAAAAGATCGGCAAATAATTTGTAATGGCAATGCAGCTCAATTACGATCTGGATGATAAGCCATATAAGATTAACGCATGTTGCACATGATCAATCTAATGCATCCTAAATTTGGATGACTACATATTCCACCATGTAGTTACAAAGCATACTACTGTTTTTATTTTCCTCTGTAGATGAAGAGAACACAGTGAATGCAAATTTACATGTGATCGATAGGTAACACAACATATAAGTACATTAATAGAAGGAAAACATTGATTTACCTGTAATTTGGATCCCAATCTCCAGGATCAGGCAGTGAATTACTAGCTTCAGGCTTTTCATAATTAGCTCCCTTGAAATGCAAGAATTGCATATTTGCACCAAGTGCTGAAAAATTTGAGATGTTATGAGAACCAGAGTAGGTAGCACTGCCACCTTGTTGCTGTCTCCAGCTTGCAGCATTTACATTTGGGTGTGAGTGCAAAGGAGAACCCCCATGTAAAGGAGAATTTCCTTCATTTGGGCTAGAGATAGCACCATCAGTAAACTGCCCTTGCCGATGAGGAGATGATGAACTTTCTTGAGATTGTAAACTGCCAGATTGTACCCAACCTTTTCTTCTGTGAAACTGGCCTGCAGCAGCCATTTTCCCTAAAGGTGATCCATGGCTGCTACCTCTTGCTGGAGAACTTGGACTATACTGTCCAGGGGAACCAGCTGAAACGTGACCATAAGAATTTGGAGGAGTAAATTGTGAAGGACTAGTTCCAAGGGACATTGGCGCAAAATTTCCAACCGGGCTGACACCAAGTCCATTCCCATGTGGATTCTGAATAATCCTTCTCCTTGCATCAGGACTAGTTCCAAGAATTGGCACGCCGCCCTGTGCATGGATATTCATCCCAGATGGGCCCACTGGAGAATAAAATGTAAGCAAGTTACTATTATCCCCATAACTTCCAAAGCTGCTTCCAAGAACAGCACCATCATTATAGCTACCATGGCTTCCCAAACTTCCGTAGCTGCCTGCATGTACATATGGGAGCACTTGATAATGTGGGCTATTATGAAACCCGAGTCTATTTCCACCTGGAATCTACATGAATTGTGAGAATGGTTCAATAACACTAAACCTCAGGCTGAAGTCCATAAACAGTTCTCAGGAAATACAACTCACATTAGGAGACAGACCAGCAGCAAACCAATGACCTCCAGCCGGATGATGATCGACCTTCACATTTTGAGAAACAGGCTACCAGGGAAGAGAAAAGGACGTAATTAATAAAAGAACAAATACTCCATGAAAGAGATAACATATACTCCACGTACCATACCGGACAGCTGAAGGAGAGAGCATAAAAAAGGACATATTGAAAAAAGTAAAACTATAGAATAAAACACTAAAAAAACCTAGATATAGATAAATAAAGCCCCGAAAAACTCCACCTTTCATTATAAGCATAAATGGTCGATATATTGGTGCCATAGAGAGCTAAAAGAAAATAGAATTAAATTCTAAATGCCAATAATTAAGATGACAATTCAAAGACAAGTAGTTCCACCAACAGATTAGTAATTAAACATAAGAACAAAATAGAAAACTGCACAGAAACAACAAAATTAAGTAAATTAAACACCTTATAGTTAGGTCTAGTATATTATTTCCAGTTATAATCATCAATACTACCGGCTTATTTACATGGAGAGATGCCAACTTACCACGCGAGGGGTCTCTGGAGCAGGTTTATAAGGGCATGTGAAAGGTTCCCCTGTCACAAAAGGGTGCTTAGATGCCTGCAGACAAACATTTAACTTCCCACATGTTAATTTATAAATAATTACGTTAAGGAGTTGATAAAGGGCACAGTCTTCATTAATACTTGATTTTAGCACCTAGCAAGGATGTTAATATCAATAACAAAGAGTTTAAAGGTTCACTAACTTGGACAATTATCTTTAGGACGACAAATATAGCGATAATTTCTCATCAAGATAAAATCAGTGTAAGTTTCCACTTGTAAAAAACAATAATGATAGAAAATCAGTATATCAAATTGAGAAAACAGGAGTTCTTCCGATATCTTGATGTAATAATACACAAAAAAATAAGAGAACAGGATTTAGAAGACTCAAAACCCATGAAAAGGTTCAAGTGAAAAATTAACAGGTTAACCACAAAAGTTAAGCACCATGTGTACTGTCCGCAAGGATTAAAAAATAGGATTATTTCGGTTTTCTAATGATTTAAACCCCATATATGGTGCTTTGAACGTATTGGTCCAAAATCAGGTGCTGCAAAGATTAAGATAGTAAATACCATCCCTGCTCAATTATAAAATAGTCCCCCATGGACCCGCTTAAATAACCGTACCGTCACTTCTATTTTAGGACAAATATACAGAATTTAAGATTATCCAATATGGAGAAATAGATAGCCCACTCTGTTTCTCCAACCCCAACATGATCCAACCTCCCCTGACCCTAGTGGGACCTGATTTCCAATACCCTATAGGGGTAGGGACAAATATGGAAATTCTCCTTCTAACACACCCCCTCCAACATTACACATGCACGTGCGCGCACCCGCACATGTACGTATGTATTATGTATCTATCAAAATAGAGAGAATAATGCAGCAGTTAAATTTACCTAAAAGTCTACAGTTTTACTCTAATTTACCTAAAAGTCTACAGTTTTACTCTTATGTTAGAGAGAATCAAGAACAATGAAAGTCATTCCTATTCCAGTGTATCAAGTCCAGGCAATCAGCTCTTGTGAACTAAAAGAGCTGTAGAACAACTGAAGCGATATTCCCTTTCATTGGCTTCAGAAAGATAATAAAGTCAAGGATAAGTCCAGTAAACAAAGAATTTTAAAATGTCCTAAATCATCTTTTTTTGCAGTACTTTTTATATATTAGATGATGAAATTCGAAGCCACTTACATGGAGACACATGCTTCTTTTCCCTAATAAATCAAGAAAAGGGCTGGGAAAGCACTGGCAAGCCCAGTTGATTATCCTCTAGCAAGGGTATGGGGAGGGTTCTTGACCTACCATGCCCGCCCCAATGGCAGGCCTAGGAAAAGAGCTACAGCTTGATTTTTTTAAGGGGTAAAAACATTTTGGGCATTATATTCATTCTATTATCGTTATGTAGTGGTTAAGTATTGAGATAAAACAAGGTGAAGACTCTCCCTTTCTAGCTGATTTCGAGATGGCTTTGCTATACAATCCATACTAAGTTTTCAATGTCCTTTATTCGTTTGCATCTGAACAAATCATATGTATCCATCTGTATTCTTTGCATGATAAAAATGTTCATAACATGTAATGTAACAGCTATGAGAAGTTTCTATGCCGAGTTGCCGGCCCTGCCACTGGACAACACAGGGCCATCATTTTAAAGGATGACCAATACTAGGATATAGTTTACTGATTCTAATCCCTAGAAAAAAATTCTACTAAAAATATATAGCCATATAGTGCAGCAAAAGGAAATGGTATGGAAAACTGCAGTTTCAGTTGTTCAAACACTTGTCCGTGTTTAACAATGTATTACGGGGACCGAATTCCACTTTTTAACCGCAAAGGAAAAGTGTGGATTTTTACCAACCTCCAGAATGCCTTTTGTACTTCTGGCTAGCCTGACATGGAACAACAGGAGAGCAACAAACAGCAGTCAATCACGCAATTTGGGGGATCAAGCGATAAAAGTTGAGAATTGAAGAGACCGTATAAACAGGTTAATATTTCCCGAGTCACTCGTTGCCCAAGGTGGTGCAATATCTTTCAGCATGAGCATTCAGACTTCTAAGCAGTCTAATTGTCTCAACAAGTGATCAATTCCTTTTCTCTGCTAGGCTCCCCGCAGTAATTTCATTTACATTAATACACTCATATCGATAGTTCTTCCTATGAAAATATAACTTGTACCTTGCTACTATATAGGGATCTGGCCCCAAATCTTATAACTGTAATAAAACAAATAGCAGAAAATCAGATGGTTGGGAGAAGCTTGGTAACCTGCATAGGTGACCACCGCTTTGCCGGATCAAATTCAACCAGTCCCCTCAAGAAATCAATCAGTGCTAAACGTATTTGACTCTCTGTTACATTCCAAACAACAAAGGCATTAATAACAAGGAAACTAAGCACCAAATATTCTAGTCAGCAATTGAATTTAAAAGAAGAATAGAAGCTAGCCTTTTATCATATCATCCTCCGCTAAGTTTTTCCTGTAAGGGTATTTTCGAACAATTGCTTCAAGGTTCAGATGATTGAAATACTCCTTGCCTATTGAAGGCTTCTTCAACTCCCTCTGAAAGGATGCAGCACTACAACATATGAAGAGATGAATCTATACAAAAAACATCTTAGCATTTCATAATCGAGAAGAACCCTAAAATTGCAACCATAGTAAGAATATTGACCAACATCGTGCATTTGCTTATGCACAATTATTCATATGAAGGGCTAGAATATAGAATCTAGAACGAGTTCATGCCTATTGTGGACCAAACATGTTTGTTAAATTGCAAAATCATGCAAGCAAAAAACAAATTGTAAGTCTTAGACGTCACACGAAACTTTTATCACATTGGTTTTAAACATGTTCTTTTCAATGATTACACTCTTACAACAAAGACACCGAGAATAACACTTACAGCTTCATATTCTTCTTCTGACAAAGCTTGATAAGCACTCTGCCTATTCATAGAAACCTGACCGCTGTCTTCATTGTTGACACTCCCAACACATTTAAAAAATTTGTTGGTGTTCTTGGCCTCTTTAAGAACATAATCAGGAGGTTGTCCCCTGCATAGTCCAGAAATGCATGATTAAGCATCACAGGAAAAGCATACTTTATATACATCTGATTCAGCATAAGCCAAGAAAATTTGAGGCTGGCTCAGGAAAAGATACAACCATCTGATATGGAAAAGACTAGCTTATATGATGATATTACAACTCAATGATATATCTCAACAGTTCCGTACCAAAACTATAATCTAAAAAATAAGTCAGTAGTATTCTTCTCTTCCTTTTGCACTAAGAGTTATAAATTGTTTGCTCTCAATATTTCCTACAAATCTAGGATGGAATGCTAAATTCATATTTTAAACTTGTTCTGGAACTTGAGATCCCTTTTTCCTGAACTAAGGGGCATCAGAGATTTATAAATATGTTGGGGAATATATTGCCAATATCCGAGCAAAGAAAACCAGTCTCAATGCAATATGTTAATAGTTTCAACACAAAATCTAAAGTCATACCCAAGTATATTTATCATCCTTCTTAGAAGATCAAACTCTGATGCTCCAGGAAACAGTGGCAATCCAAGATACAGTTCAGCAACTATGCACCCAAATGACCACATGTCTATCGCAGTTGTATATCTGATAAAGGGTTAAGGTTCCTCTAAAAGTCCAACATCAAACAGTTAAGTTACTCCCTTACTTTCCTTTTGATCAGTGCAAGCAAAGTAATGGTCTTGTTTATGCATTATGTAAACATATCATGCTTTAGACATAATTTCTGACAAATTCCTTTTGACATAATGATGGTCTAAATTCAAAAAATATTAAATTCAAAGTTTAAGATAAAGCCTAAAATATGTCACAATACAAACACACATACAGATGTTCTTAGTTTACCACATATTTGATTGTAGCATGATCAATGACACCAAAATTAATATATGGGACAAATTTTACATAGACAAATGTTAAATTTCCTCCAAAATATAATTCTAGCATGATAGTGATCTATCATCAAACAAACAAATTGGCATAATTAAGAGTAAGTGGATACCACAAAATTGTTTTCACAATTATTATTTCATGTAATTACACACAAAAAAATATTTAAATACAAAGACAAAAGAAAAAGGAAGAAGGAATGCATTGCAAGGTACTTGTATTCGATATATGAAATTCAATAACAAATGCAGGGACCCTCTAGGAGCCCCATAAACCATTATCCTGGGGTTTATCATCATCTCCCTCACTATTCAGATTTCAAATGAAATAAATGTGCAAGTTGCAGAACCACGATATTTTTATCAGAACTTAATCAAACCTCATGTAAAATAATTTCAAGCAACTAAAGCCTCACAGCCCAAGCACCATTGACATTTTCATAATTGACCTCAAAAGACAACGATGCAGTAATAGTAATGTTGCAGCAAAAAGAAAGTACACAAGAAGCAAAAGCAATATATTTTAATGCAGGGATACTGATATCCAAGAAGCACTTCAGGTGATCTATAGTAGCGACTCTGCAGTAAAAAAATATATATATAATAATAATAATCAAAAGGTTTAGGTTAGGAATCATATGAGGGCTAGATGAAACTGAAATTTCTAGTGGGAAAACCCATATGAGAACCTGGATATACGAGTATACAGTCCGATCTTCCATACATGCTGATCCAAAATCGATAATTTTTATTTCCGCTGGTTTCACACTGTTAAATTTATGACAGAAAACTATGATTCATGTCTAATGAAATCAAACACTTAACTGCTAGTCATACTTCACTGAAAAGTAGTTTACCTTGTGCATAAAAGGATGTTCTCTGGTTTCAGATCACAATGAATTATGCCTGCATCTTTCATCAGAGCCAGTCCATGCAAGATCTAATTGAGCATATAATGTTCATAGAGGAACTAATATGACCATTCCAGTAAATTCTAAGATCGAATTCTAGGCAATGCAACGCATCATGAGTTTACCTGTTTCGAAAACAGCTGGACAATACTCAATGACAATCCCCTAAAATGATTTAACTTTATAAGTTCGTACCTGGACGAACAAAATCGTGAATAGCGAAGTACAACAACAATGCAAAATGAATTGAAAAAAGGACAACAAAGTAACTGTTATTTAAAGAGATTATCTATTCTATGTTACTTACAAATTAGTATCAAGCAGTTCAAAAGCAATGCACAAGTGACGTTGATAGACAAAATAATCATAAATACGAACAATGTGATGCTTATCTTCAGGATCAAACTTCTTATTCAACTGCAAAAAAATCAATATGAACAGATGCAAATGAAATCCATAGTTAATATTACAAATAAATAAGAAATCCATATAACCATTATACCGTTGTCAGTATAGAAACTTCAACCAGCGCTTGCTGATAGTATGCAGGTTGATTTTTAATGACCTTCACTGCAACAAAACTCTTTGTTTCTGGGACCCAGCATTTGGCAACTTGCCCAAACGTCCCATGGCCAAGCATATCTTTTACAATGTATCTGTACATGACAGGCAACAATACAAAATTCAATTATTTAGGAAGGCATTTGAGCTTTAGAAGTGACTGTCTGAACAAAAAGAAAAGATATGCTCTGCCGCAAAAACTACAAATTCATTGTTCCATCTTTATAAACAACAACGTCACCAGATCTCTATTATTACGTTTATCATATTTACGTTGATCATAATTACCAAGCATCCAAGTGATAGGCTACTGAGAAATGAATCACCACATGGGAGCCAGGAGCTTCCCCACAACCTGGGTCCCTGCTCACCTTAATGCCTAGCCAGCTGTTACTTTGGACTGCTATAATTACATCAATGACTACAACCACTTAATATTCATATCATACTCCTAATATAAACATATAAACTCCAATTTGCACATGTTAACAGTTTACTTCATAACATGTTATATTTTTATTATCTCATTCTTCTTTGTAAGTAAAACTAAGTCTGATTTTTTTGTAGACCAAGCAGGTTGTTATGTTGGCAAATGTGAGCATGAAATTCCCTACCTTTGTTACACAAACACAGAAAAGGGGGAGAAACTTCCATGACTGCAACAAATCATCAGTTTACGTTGAGAGCACAGAACTAAGTGAAAGCCAGCATCTCGACAATGGATGGAACCTTATCTATTTTATTGAATTACCTTAAGGATGCATTAAAAGGAAAAGATAAGATAAACTCCTGTGGATGTTCACAATGCCGGCGAGGAAGACCACGAAAAATAATGAGAATAAGACAAGGGAATTATCGAAGACATTTCTCCACTTCCACGGTCACTTAGAACTTAGGTTTATCCAAAATTTAAATCCCAATATAGACAAGAGCTTTTGACATGGTAAATGAACCAAGAAACGAAATTCTTCGGAAACAAGTACAAACAAAAAATATAGAAGAATGACAAAGGAGAAGATGGCGAACCCAAAGAACATCTCAAAACAAAACACAGGTGTAAATCCCATTTTCAAGTTCACTACAGGAGCATAACTGTATAAGAAATAGGAAAACAGAAAATGAATACTGAAAAATGAAAAGGCACAACACATGATAGTAGATCCAGCCACAACCTCGAAAAAACTCCAAAGTAACTCAGACTGTCGATCTAAGTTATTCCTAATAATCAGTTAGTTACCAGTAAAATAGTTATTTCTAACAATAAGCTAGCCACTAGTAAGGATACAGTACTGCATGTCATGATTTTTCTGTGAATTATGACGATTAGGCACGTGGGCTTTGAAGTATAACTGTTAGAGTTAACTTATATATGCTGACCGCAGAGGATCTCTTTTTTAGACCTTATAATGAATTCAGAATATTGTGAAGAGATGAGACATGGTTTCTCTTCTACTTATCTACTTCTTCAAATTAATAGGCTTATTTTCCCTTGGATTCTCTTTTTCTACTATTTTTTATTTAGATTTCCTTTTTCCATGTTTGTGAATTTGATTTAGCTTCTGATCCTAAGAAACTTCCTCCCAATCCCCTTTTTACCTTGTGTCAAGGGAGTATGAAACTAAAGGAAATTGGTACACAAAAATCCTTATTTTGTACATTATATATTCCACTTCAACTTTCTAACCTTTTATAAGAAACAGAAGACATTGGCATAAGATTAAGATATCCATGTGCACCGCAGACAAAACAAAAAGAAAGAGCATCTCAAACCTTCGTTGCGTTTCAGACTTCACCATAGCAAAGTTAACAGACAGAATGAGGTCTGAATTTGCATTATCATATCCATCATTGAGCACTCCAATAGATGGGCTTGTCAAAAACCTCTTTGGATTCAATTCTTCCGAAAATTGGAATTGTGGATTGCATTTTTGGTATGTATCAACAATATCCTTGGTTAATCTTGCCACCAACTGTGGAAATGAAAGTTGTATGTCAAAATATGGTTCATCCTAACAGCAATTTATACGGTAGAGCATAAACCAGATTATAATAGGTTCAACAAGCTGAATTTCCAATCATGTAGGTAAGAAGAATTCTAACTAGATATTTCAGGAGAGGAAATCTAATTCACAACAGGCTGGGTAACCTGTAACCCTCTCTGTAACTAGCATTATAATTTACGCTTTGAAACAAATTAAGTTATACTGATCCACAATTACCTTCATATATTCATCAGAAAATATCTAAATCTCTACAAAATAGCTAGCACCCTACGTTAACTGACTGCAGTGGATCTGTATGAACCTGCTAACTGATACTAAAGCATCAGAAAAGCTAACAGGTAATGTGCAAATGGTCAAGGTCAGCCTCCCATGGAGAGAACTAACACTCAAAACTTAGTTGTCCTAGTCAGACGTCAAAGAACAAACTAAATTGAATTTACATGATAATCCACCATTACAGAAAAACTGAGCAATAATAATGATTTAGGTTGAAGTGCAAGAAGCTACTACGAGTGACAATCTAAAGCTACTCTGAGAATCTTGTAAACGTGGTAACAAACACATAATTAGACCATATCAGTTAACGACTCATCCATCACATAAAGAGATGATCATAATCTGATCATTAGACTTCATGTCTACCTAGAACCATGCCCATATATCCGTAAGCAATCTGTTTTTCTTGTGTAGATTGACCACAAGATATAAATGTATACTCAAGTGGAGTCCACAACATGCAAGTACCACGGAAAAAACATTCAGAATTATGCTTTCTGAAAAAGACCTTAGCATGCAATGTATAAATGTCATCAAATCTATTTTTTCAATAAATACATTATAGGTCAAAGTGAACTTTTTGTATTCATTAGCTTCATGATTATATCCTGATTAGTGTCTACTCATCCCAACTGTCCCAGGAGCATGTTAAGGCAAGTGCTACTCAAAAGTCACAGGTTACCAAGAGTTGAAAGAGCAGGAGGAGAAGGATGTAGGCAACTTATTTTAGCTCAGTTCTTGGGTCAAATTTTACAACATTTACAAAAATAATCTGGAAATCTCATGGCTTTATGTGCGCCTTGATTCTCATTTCTCAGGAGGCTCAACACAGATGACTCATTTAAGAGTCTCAGACGCCACTTAAATCCTTGTGTAGCAAGGATCACTTTATGTTTCTCAGATAGGGATCAGTACATTATCATTTTTCAGCAGCATGTCAAACTTTTAGTGCATATAGTCCACTAAGTTTGTGAAAATAAGTGGTAGCTCATATATATATATATATAACCAGATAATGTTTTACTATGTCAGTTTGCAACTGGTTAAATTGTACATGTGAATGGGGCGGAACCAGGACTCGAACTCTGTAGGGGTAACAGACATATACAAAATCGAAGAATAAAGAGACAAACCAAATCAAAAAATATACACCTCTCATTTGGGATGACATCTTAACAAACATATTACATGCTGGTTATATCTATCCTTTGAATTTGGCATTGACATTTCTCAGTAAAGTTTATATGTATGTGTATGTATATATCTGTCTATGCAGAGTTACAGACATGTGTACATATTTATCAGAATATGATTAACGTCTCAATCGTATAAACAAAGCAATATCAAGTTAATTGGAGATGTAAGTGGGAGAGGGGGTTTCATGACAGGGTAGGGGTGGTAGCCTTGCCCGTCTCTACACAGTCTACACTAAGTGAGCTACTTATATTACCAGATTAACCGTCCATTGAACTCATTGCTGAGCTAAGAGAAATGAATTATATGTGGCGGACTTTATATAATGAATGTGCTAATTAGAATAAGTTTCCACATGTGCATCATCCACATTACAATTTAGAAGCAACACAAGTAACTATAATTGCATATAGACAAAAAGTACTAATATCGAAATTGGGAAGAAATCACTCACGGGTCTTCTTACAACAACACGCAAAGATTGGGGCTTTGCATCCCTACCCGAGACCGGAGCATAAGGAGCGAAGATAAGCTGCCGCGGACGCCATGGTACCGCCATAGATGATGATGAGCTCTCATCCAAGGGTTTAGACTCCAGTTCCTTACTAGTACTGACTTCATCCATCAGAAAAATTCCAATAATTTATATAAAATTACAAAACAATATTACGATTATCAAGTCACACGGATTCAGCTATGGGATTGCCACACCATAGGGCATAGGATGCATCAATCTTCCGGCAAATTCATTAAACCCACCAGAAGATTGCAATCCCATTCTCATTCACAAAATCCTCAAAAGGTCACCACAACAAAATCTCCATTACTAGATCCATAGAAAACAGTAGAAAAACAACACGATAATTGCCGCCGATCAAAATCACAGAAAACGATGACTAGAATCCAGATTGGAAGATGACGGCAATGATGATCGGAGTCCAAAATTGATAATGACGCCGGAAAGTACCAAATAGACACGAAATTCGATGTGGCCGGCGGAGATGGAGTGAGGAGCAGTGTGACTTACGGAGGACGTCGGAACTTCTGGGAATGGGGGAATTTTTCAGTATTGTGATTTCATCGGATGAGGAAACACCGATGTCGCAACAAAAGGAGTTTTTCGTATAAAATAAAGCTACTGTCACCCGGTAATAAAAATAATAATTAAATATATTATTATAATTATAATAATAAAACATTATTAAATATATTTCACAAAAAATGAAGTCAGAAGGATTATATGACGATAAGTATAGGAAAATAAAACTCCAATCTGACTTAGAAAATGGTCCAGATTCATTTTCCAAATATTTGGAAAATACTTGTCTTGTCTTGTGTTCGATAACAGATATAGAATAGTTTTTTTTTTTTTTGGCTTATGATTTTACGAATAGTTTTTTGTTAATTAAAATTTTGAAATATAATGAAAAAGGAGAAAATGATATGTTAAGTTTCCCATTAAAATTTTAATGTCAAGGTCCTCGTATGATTTGAATGTATCCAATGATCCAATTTTATTTTCTCTTATTCACATAGCTATGAGAATGGTGTTAGACTTCACCCAAAAAAATTACAAAAATTAACACAAGCTCTTATATTTTAACACAAGGATATAGAATATGGATTACAAAATTCTTGATTTAAAAATTTTCATAACAAAAATGACATATCCCTTTTTCTTTAATAAATAGATTATTAACCTACAATAATCTATGTTTTTTCATTAATTCACCATAAATATTTGTTTGGTTTTTTGGCTTTCGTGAAAGTAATAGAGGATGAGTTACCTTATATTATGTTATAGGTCTCTTCAAGTTAGATCAAGTTTTGGACCAAAAAATAAAAAATAAAAGAATATAAATTTTAATTATAACGGGAAAGGAAAATAGAAGTAAAAATAGTATTAGTTTGTTAAAGAAAATAGTAGAAGACTTAATATTTTTACAACTTTACCCTTTTGTTGAATTTTTTAAGTAAGTTGAGTGAACATTAGAATACAAATGATTAATTATGTCACTGATTAAAATAAAATATAAATAAGGAAATTGCTCACTTTTTTGTCAATTATTGTTTTATTTGTTCTGACGTGAAAAACTTGGTAACATCTATGATAATAATGAGATGGAAAAGAAAAGTGTTCTAGTTCTTTGTACTTTTTTCAATCAGAAAAATTAAATAAATAAAAAACGCTCAATAACATAATATAAGTGATTACAATAATTAGAATTAGTAGTGGCTCTTAAGATTTTTCTTCTTCTTCGAACCAGCTCTTTAGATTTTTAAACCAACAACTTCGTATTTCATTGATGTTGGACGAGGGCATTAAATCTACTCCTATATCATGAGGGGTTTGGTCATTCGTAGTCATTATTTATGGAAAATAAATATGAAGAATGTGATAATTATAACAAAATTTAGAACGAGTTTCTATCTATGTATCTTCTATGTTATTAAAGATATAGAATTCTTATTTTGTAGGGTGAATATGCATAAAAAAAAATAGTTACCGTCACTCACTCTCCACAATTTTTTACAGTTATTTTGTTCTTTATTTAAGTTTATATTTTATATAAAATATAATCTAACTATATTAAATATATATTTATTGACATCTTATATTATTTATAATTTAACGAGTATCTGTATACGCATGGCTATGCTGAACTCTAGTTTTCATTAATTTTTTTGATGAGCTACATAAATTGAACTTAAATGAAATGATTTTATGATAAATAAATAATTCTCCTAATTTGATATAGGGTCTATCAATTACTTACTGTCTAATAAAGTTGTTAGGATAGTCTCTAATCTCTATCCGAGTCAATTGGGACTTTTTGCATGCAACACGATTAGTACAATATTGGCGATAAGTGACACCAACTCCTAGAGAAGAAAACTTATAGAATAATTTATTGTTGTAACTCTATTTTCCACTGGCTGCATATTATCTATATTGTTTTAAATATCATATTAGTGATTTGTTACGGCAGAAGATATTTATATTGTGCTAAATATATAATTAGAATGATACTTATTGAAATATTTGAATATATTTGTCTCTTTTTTTCCTCTTAGTCGTTACGTAAAGAGTAAAAAAATAAATAAATTACACCCTACAAAAAAAAAAAATGAAATCGCAGATAAAAGAGAAATTTAAACATATTAAAAATGAGAACAATTGACTTCACTTTTAAGTTTTACCGATGAATTTTACACACATATTTTTTCACAATAAACGTGTGTCCAATTGTTGTGATTTGGTTTATTTGATTGATTCTATTCATGCATATATAATACTAAATACTACAAAATTTAAGACATAAATCTTTAAACACATCAATCTGTATATTTGAATTTTTCACCATATACGAGCTCATCAAACTTTCATGGATATAAATAACTAACAACTCATGTTTCAATGTAATTCGTCCTACAATTTAATATATTTTTCTTGAACAACTGTTAATATGTAAGTGTATTGACATACTCCATTTTAAATAATAGAAATTTAAAATAAAATATGACTTTTATTTTGAGATTAAGAGGTTGATGATGGTAATTTTACTCAAAATTCATTATTTTTTTAATGTTAATCTATATAACTTTACGCTCTACGTTTTTGTCTCAAAAAAAATAATAATATTGTAGAAAGTTTCGCCCATGTAAATGTTGTGAATTCTCAAGTTTTAATTCCCCTTTATAAGTCGTCGACACTTTTTCTTTAGTTTTCGGCAATCTCTTAATAATAAGTTTTAATTTTATTTGATATCCTTTTCTCCAATTTTTTTTTTTTTGTTGGGTTTAAGTTAAACGGTACATCTTCAATCTACTTAAGTGTGCATAGAAGCAATTACTTCAACATGTAGGGGCGGATTCAGAAATTTATCTCAGTTATTGCAATATATATTTTAAGAAAAATATAAAAACATCAAATTTTGAACTCTTTGAGTCGAAAGATTTTGATAAATATTTGTAACATTTTAAGTACTTTTGAATTGTTAATTGTTATACCTTAAGACTTTATAATGTTTGGTCAGAAGAAGTCTAACTCATTTTAAAAATCTACTACTATTAATCATATTGTGCTTCACTTTTGATATTCACGAATAGAAATTTTTTTGACCGTAACACAATTTGCATCCAGAAAATTCGTATATTAAATTAATCTTGATATTTAATATATAATTATTTGATTTAAAAAATATAAATATATTTATAATTTTGAAACAGACGAAACAATTAAGATATAAATTTGTGAAACATCAAAAAAGTTGCATCAAGCTCCTGACACTCTACCAACATACTTACATACATAAATATACCTAGATAAATTAAAAGGATAAGAAGTGAGGAATTATTAATGAATTTATCATGAGGATGACCGGAATGCTTACGAAATATAATTTATAGACTTGGTTTTCTTTCATTTTACCTGAACTATGACAGTAACTTTGAAAATTTTAAACTACTAGTGTACAATGTATGTCTATTGTTCGATTTTCAGTCACATTTCACGAGATAATAAAATAGATTTTTAGGTTTCAATAATATGATTTAATTATCATTTTTAGTAGGTTAATAGAAGTTGGTTCAACAAACACTTTCGTTAAATTAATAGTTCTAATTTTGTCAGCTTTAACATACCCCCAATTAGTTAGTCGCTTTTAACATAAACTTTTAAGTTACCGAAAAAATTCATTTATGTTGATTAATTTCATGCATAGAATACCATATATTATAAATATTAATAATTTAAAACTAATTGTCTAGCTTTATTTTATTTATTTAATTTTTGTTTGAAAAAAATAGCCGAGAAGAGACTTTCTCGTTAAAAATAAATTATGTCACAAAAACTCTTCGTTATGTAAAGAAACCATACTACAAACATCTTTAAAAAACGTATAACTATATTTACCGACTACCTATTAAAAAACCACTAATAAAAGTCGAATTTCAGGTTACTGGTAATTTTTATTTGATTCACTTATATATGCATCGTACGCAAGTTAAAAATATTTTCAACAATAATATTGAATTCGTTCAAATGACCATTACAATTATTTTCAGTGTTCACGTCCTCAGCGATGAACACGTGTCATTATTTTTTTTTAGTGAAATATCGAATCAATGTTTATTATCTTTAGCCCTTTTAATTTTATTGATTAATCTTTGGCCGGAGACATTCTTCTACAAAAACAAACTATTAATAGACATAAATTATTATCTCAGTTTCAAAATTACAAATACATTTTAAAATTAAACAACAACATATTAAATATCAAAATTAATAGTATAATTTATGAAAATTCTAAATATAAATTATATTTTAATTAAAGAATTTTTTGTTATAAATTATAAAATTGTAATAATTATATTAACTAAAATTAATTATAGTTGTATTAATTTTAAATTTTATATCCAAAAAATCTAATTTTGGAACGTTTGGAACGAAATGTAGTAATAAAAAATATTTGAAGTTTTAAAATAAATTAATTTTGATTTCTTCCGTTGAAGTGGATGTAAGTCTCAAATTTTGTGTTTCAGAACTATGCCAAGGGTTTAAGGATCCATAGACTCCATTAAAACCCTATAAATCTTCGAACCACCAAAATTCGAGTCTTTCGACTTCTCCATTTCTTTCATCGCATTTTGTTGTGGTACTGCCATGGCCGATGACAGCGTTGTTCTAATGAATTCTCTCCGCAGCTTCGAACTTCGTCTTCTCCGATGTTCTCTATCTCCTGATGATGTTCATTTTCTTCAATCCGAACCATCAAACAGTTGTAGCCCTAATTTGTATGCTCTCATAGATGAATTGCTTCAGTTTATCGAGTCTGGGGACTATGTTGGAGCTCTATCATCGGATGCGGCTCGGGCAGTGTTCAGTTTCGACTATACTAAGGATGCTTTTCGTGATTCGACCGATTCTGCTAATCATTTCTATTCTGAGATGGTTATGAGCTGCGTCGAGTTGTTCTTAACTGGTGATGGTTCCGGAGATGATGAACAGAGGGGTTACAGGGCGTTTATTGTGATGGCAATTGCTGTGGCAGCTTTCCTTGCTTTTACGCAATGCAACGTCACTGGGTTAGTCACAACCAAGTTCAATTAAAAAAAAAATTTACTTGAAAAATTATGTAGTTTTGATGATAGATTTTATCTACACACTTAATGCAGGCCATTAGAGAGGTTGCCGCCAGTACCTCTGATGGCAATTGGTTTGACGAAGGAGGAAGGTGATGGTGGTTGGCTGGAGTGGGAAGTGTGGACACGAAATGAGCTCATGTTAACTGGGTCTGATTTGCATGGGAAGTACCCAAATTTGCAGGTACCCATAAATTTATTTGGCGGATCATTTTTTATCCATTCTTATAAACAACAGAAATTAAAGATGTGTGTTTTCCCCTGATGGTTATATATTTTCTGTTATTTATCCATTTGCATGGTGACACGTTTGTTTTACCTGACTGGGTCTGATTCTGTTGTCGGTCCTATGCATTCATTTGATTGAGTAATTGATGCTGGACCGGTGTGTGACAAGGTGAAAGTTATCCTTGGCATCCTCTAGGTTTATTATGACGCCTATGCAGACAAAGTAGGAAGTTCTGTCAAATTTGAATCTGTACCTTTCATATCTCACTTTACATAAAATCGAATATATGCATCTTCGTTTGATTTTTATATAACAAAATCAGGGTTAGGGGGCCATGTGGACACTTAACATTTTCTTGCCTTCACGAAATGCGAGGTTTCAGATTAATGATATTTCACAGAACAAAAGTAGGTAAAAAAGTGTAAAATAATTGATTCATGTCTTGACAGATTGAATGCCATCTTTCAATGGAACATAAACTGCGGTTTTTATGCATTCATTTGATATAGTTATTGAACTAGCGTGTATGACAAAGTGAAACTGGTGCTCTGGCATCCTCTAGGTCGGCTATGCAGCCAAAGTAAGAAGTTCCCTCTTCTATTTAATTGATTGTGTCATAATAAACTTGTGGCAGCTCATACAGACAACTGCGCTTATCTTCTATGAACTCGGATGATATTGTAGAACTTCTTTTAAAAATTTCTTCCTCAATTGAATTTGTGTATCTTACATCTTGTGCTGTTTCACTTGACTTGGTTATTAATAGTCTGAAACTCTGAATGGCAACCTCTAATTCATGCACGCTATAACAAGTTCTCTCCTTTCTTACACCTTTCATTTTTATTTTGTTTGTTTGTTCTATTTTGATCGTAGTATATAGTTTTTGCAAAAATATTGCTGATGAGGATGAAAGACCGGGTGCAAGAAGAAAGTTCGTTTCCTTTGGATGGATTGCAAAGCATCTCATGGTGGTTGACGAGGTTCTTACTCATTCAACAGAAAATCCTTGATGAGCGATCTTCGTATTTGTTCAATATATTGCAAGTTTTGATGCGTGAAAGTTTACATCATTTTGATTCGATCGAAAAAGTCAAAAGTTACTGGGGTGCTAAGTTCCCAGATGAAGAAGCTCAGACTATAGTATCAATGCTTTATCTGGAAATGGGCATAGTGGAGCACATCTATGGGCGTGTTGACTCTTCAAGGTGACTTTCTTCAAGAAATTTTTATCTAAAGGGAATTTTGGTGTTTATTAATTGCAATGGCTTTCTTGCACACGACAATTCTGATTTTAACATAAATGCTATTGTAGAATTATTATTTCTCACAATATTTTCCTATAGATGGAAATCGAAACTTGTATTTTGTAACTTTTGACTTGCATGGTATCTGGAGTCTTTTTTTGTCAGCTATGTTTCTCTATAATAGATAATCATAGGTATGCTTGTTGAGTTGTACATATGCTCCACATTTCCCATAAAAGTTGCAACACTTTTGTTTTGGGATGTCCCACTTATCCCACATATTAGTACTTTAAAATACTATTGTTCTCACTATTGAAATTCAAGTTTGTTGATCTTGTTTATTGTATTGGCTAGGTGTCCTAAGTGTTATGAAACGGGTGTGTGTGTTTGGGGTGGGGTGGTGGGGAGGGGGGGGGTTGGAGGGACAATTACAGGAATATAGTATAGCATGAACATCGAAGGACATGCCCATTGATGTATGTGCTGTACTACAGGAGTTTTACATCAATGCTCAACAAGCAAATCTAATAAATACAGGGAAGGACCAATACTAAAGAAACCACAAGGAGAGGTCTGTAGTTAGAGATGCTTTTAGAACTTGAAAGAGCTGGCGCTGGTTGTACACTTCTTTGGAGAATGCAGACGCTTGTATGTAATAGTAACAGAGGAGGGGTGTGTATGATTTTAAGTTTTGTGGTTGAAGTAATTGTTATTATATTATTTGGTTAGCACTACATTGTGTCGAAAAGAAACACCGTTGGCATCACTCAGGATGAGAGTTGAAAGCCCATCCGATATGCTAGAAAGACACAGTACTCTAAAAAACAAACATCATTGGCATCAGTAAACTAAAGTTGAGAGTTAAAACCCCATCTGGGATGCTAGAAAGACGGGAGATTCGCTTCACTATTGATAGCCTTGTTAGCAAGCCAATCTCACAGGTTCCCCTCGTGATGAACATGTTGCACCCTAATGATCTAGTCCTTGTTAAGGAACTGCACGACTCTGAGAATAAGCTCATGTCTTGAATGAATTTTTTTTAAATTCAATAATCTTGTGCATTTCCTAACTATATACAACATGTATGATTAACTATATACAACATGATAATCATACATTCTGTGTATTTCTTTCTTCAGAAAACTTCATTTTCCACAAAGATTTGATAATATTTGTTACCGTTACTTTTCTTCGTCAGCCTTCATTTCAAATCGGCAGAAGTGGCATCTGGTCTTCATCTTTCTGTCAGTGGGGCTTTGGGTTTCCGCACTGTACATCAGGTATGTTTCAGCTGTATTACTACGAAACCTGTTGGGAATGCTACTTCTTCTTCCCTTGGATGTAGTTTGTATCGGTGTTTTGAGTGTGCATCCTTTGATAAGAGACTTGATATGTGGATATAGGTTGAACCTAAGGCTCAGCTGATGCTTGTTGCAAATACAAGTTCTACAGATGGCAGTAATATGCACCCTCCAGAAAGGCCTGAGCTCCAGAGTAATATCTCCGCCATGGGTGAAAAAGATTTGCCCCAACATCGACGTGAAATATGTGAAACTTCTGATATATTAATGACCCCCAGATTTGTAGATGCTCATAATGATTGTGAAAATGGCACACAAAAAATTCAAAATGGAGGCATTGCCAATTTGAAGGGAGTCCAACAGGCTGTTATACTGGCACACTGTCTGTCTATTGAGAAAAGCAGTCGCCACAATGAAATGCAAAGTAAGCTGCTCGAATTTTTGGGTGAACATATTTGTATCTTTAATTCTATATTTTTCATTACATTCTACTTGATCAAATTTATAGTTTTATAATTATTTATAAATAAGTAAATGTAAGATGTTGTACGTGTTCTGTTCAATATGAAGAGACTGAACTGTGTGTTGTACTGTTATCTGAAAGGCATTGAATTAATACTCTCATTTTCCTAATGGATTGTAGCCAATGATCTAGCTTCTTCTGTATCCGTCCTTAATCCTTGGATTTAATTATTTTATCCACGTATAGTGCTGTGGTTATTTAATTTGCATGCTACCCTTCCATTTGAAAATAGAATCTAAAATGGTCTTTAAATGCCTGTCAACATGTTGGTAAAGGTCATAATCATACCTGAAGAACATCTTACCCAAGTTATGCAACTGTAGATCTTATTGATTGCAAGAAAATGAATTGACAAACATTAAGTACAGCCTGATTATTTACAAGACCTCCTTTGTGCTGGTCAGATATAAAAGAGTATATATAAATGCAAAAGAATAGAGGACTAAAAGTTCATGTATCTAAATGACCAAATACACGGAATGTCCGATTATCATGAGTGAGAGTTATTGCATTTTATAATGTTGTTATGCCCTCTACTTATCTGCTTTTTGTTTCAGGGTGGGAAATGGCCCCGTACATTGAGGCAATTGATTCTCAGCAGTCCTCATATTTCATAGTAAGTAGATACAGCCTTTGTAGATTAAATCTTCACTCAAGTGCGACTTGCACGACAGAATTTGAACTCCGGATCAACATTGCACCAGAAAATAAAGTTTACCTTAATTCACCTGTTTTTTTTAATTTTTAATTTTTTAATAATATTCTAAAGTTTGCTGTATGGTTCATAATACGAACTTCAAAATTTCAAATCCTTACCACCAAAAGTAATATAGAGCTACAATCACTAGTTGAACAGTAAAACAATCAAGCGTGTGCTTGACTCAGTTAAATTTTCCTAAATACGTACTAACAAGTATGATATTTAAATAATAGCTCTGCCTCATGTCTCTTTGCAAGCGTAAAGTTCCCCTATATCAACTCTACACACACCACATGGATGCTGAAGTTCATGTCCGTGTTCTCAGGATAAGAACTTCTCCTCCTTTTTTCCTTTCCCATGCCCCCGTCTTCCAAAAACCCAACCACTCTGATGCTTGCTTGTAAGGAGATATGGAAGGAATTAAATGGGTAGTCTCCATGAAGGGTTAGAAGAATTCTCGTTTAGGAGTGGAAGTTGCTAGTGGATCTAAGGTTTCTTTCTAGGGAGTTATTATGATGATTTTGAATTTGATCCCATGAAGGTCATAATTAAAAAGGGGTAGGGGAAAAAGGGAGTATTTGGATTGGTGGTCATCCAAATATTTATATTATAAGGTTTTTAATACCTCAGTCTTACATTGGATACAAGTTGGTTCAGTCAGTGAGTGTTTAGTGCTTAGCCAAAGTACTCTGTACCATTTGGTATAACCATTATGGAGTCCTTAGGGCGAGACAAGATGACCAAAATTGTTACTCTTGGAGCATTATTGAGCCTTATTGTGGTACAGGGTCGAGTTTTGGCCCATAACTAGCAATTCTAAATTTTAATATCATTGTTTTCCGTTCTTTGGTGGATGACATTTTCTCTTATCCTCTTTTATTAGAACTTTTCCTGTACAATACTTTATTGCGTTATGTTTTTGTTTTTAGACCCGCTGCTTTTGTGACATATTACGTATCCGATGGGAATCCAGTCGTAGTCACACAAAGGAACGCGCATTACTGATGATGGACAAACTGGTATTATGTTGTTACAAAATTGTCAATATTAGTAAATATTGTGTTGTTTCTTGTTCGTACATATGGTTGAGCTTTGTCCATAATTTTCTTTGTTTGCTAATACATATCACCTGTTTCATAATTTTGGCTTCTATAAGGTTATTAGATAATGCTGAAAGTTTTTAACCTTCACTTTGTCAAGGTCCTATGTCAAAGTACCAGTTTTCTCTAGCAGATCTCCTAATCTATCTTGATAAGCCGTATAACTGAAGTTTTACCATAGATTGCCAAATCAGTAAGCGTGAGTATGAAGCATATCTAAGCTAGACAGAAGGTGGCATGCATATCTAAGCTTTCTAACATTAACGTAAACAAACATTTTTTATTCCTTCAGTTTGTCTTGGACTTTCAGAATTGAACTTATATTTTGGAAAGGAGGGAGTTTGATTTGATTTAATTATGTTTAATGTCTTGTGTTCAAGATGCGCATCGTAGTATTCTATGGTCCATTTGAGGGACTGTTGGAATATGTACGAGCACTACTGATTGTGCCGTTTCCCATGAATTCAGTGTCACCGAATCATTTCCTAATTTAGGGATAGTGGAAACCCCATATTTTCCCCTAATTAAGGGATTTTGGAAATCCCCATTCACTGATTTCCTCATTATTCCCTCGTTTTTGGCAAATGATTTTAGTTGTAATCTATGAATAGACTTTCTTCTATTGTAATTAGCAAGCAAGCAATACAGTTACAATTTTCTGTCTCATGATCTTAGTATACTCAAATATGGAGTCCGACGTTCTCTAACTATAATTACAACACATGCTGGTGAAATGACGAACTGTATTATATAAGGGGTGAAAAGTAAAAGAAAACAATGATTTTAAGTATATGACTACCCTGACCCCGTCCTTCATTAGTGTTGCATGCATCAGATTGTATGGTGCCAGAAAGTCTAGGTCCACCAGTAGGATGATGGAAAAATAAAAATTGAAAAGAAAGAAAGAGGTTAATGGTCCAAAGCTTTATGGTAGGGTTTTGTTAGGCAGCTCTATGTAGAGAACAAACCTTTGTGGTTCATCCCAATAATTTATAACAAACGTCCATTCATACTAAGAATCTTGGTGGCCATAGGATCTAATTATCTTGGAGACATTACAACATTATTTATAGGGAAGAAGCCGAATAAGAAAATGCTAGGCACATCAAGCCGCATACTAACTCTAATAATATAATAAACTACTTTATTTATTAGGACTATAAATATATAACTTGATAACTATATGCCATATTTTCCCAATTAAAGTAAAATATAATCTCATTATAAAAATATAAATCTTCCTTTTTATCTATGACTTCTAGTCCCCATCACTGACATGGCTTAGGCAGGTTTTGTTGCCTCAGTTTTCTGTTTCTTATTCAATTGTTTCTCCTTCTTAAGTTGCTCACAAGATTCTTTCCTGTAAATTAACTTGCTCACCAAGATTTAATTTACAGAAGTGAAATATTTGATGCTACAACATAATGCAGATCATTTTAATTGTACAAGTCTTAATTAAATAATAAACTGACTATATTAGGGATTTTGCATAAACAGGGCGTGACATGTGTCCAAGGTGGTCATATGACCATATCTTCTGAAAAGTGAAGAGGTTGGGGGTTCAAGCCTTTCTGGCTACAACTTTATGGGTGTGTGCAGGGTTGTGCGGGTTCTAGGTAGCAGGATCCTTTGTAACCAAAAAAGAATATGTATAAACAGTGACTACCCATGTAGACTTCAGACAGTTAATAATTGTTCTCTTGATATATATATCTTTATAATAGAAATGAACACTTATTAGCATGGCGAAGTCTTTCCAAGCTTCACAGTTTAATGTCTAACCTGTTTGGCATATACGATCATTCGGAGTTTAATTGTTACAAATATTGAATGCTGACAACTGCATGAAACTTTTCTTTGTTTGTTTGGCAAGATATAAATCTACTTAGGCCTGCAACTGATTTTATTACAGAAACAAATAATATAAGAGATAGGCGAACAAAAGAAAATGCAAAAGTTCCTTAAAGAAAATATTCCTTGTAAATAGAACTTCCTAATACCCACTAAATGTTCTTTTTGCTGGTTGTAACTTGTATAATCTTTCTTAATGTGATTACAGGTCCAGGATGTCTATGAAAATTCTCCTAGAGTTGCAAATAGGATCCATTGTTGTTATGGAGTTCATATTCCTAGTATTCCTGCATTACGGAAGTATACTACTCTCTCTCTCCCCCCTCACCCTCACCCCCACCCCCCCGCTTCCCCTTCCTTTCTCCCTCCTTCGCGATCTCTCCCTCTTTCTAGCTTTTGCCATGCTTTAGCTTATCTAAATCTTACTTTCTTAGAGCCTTGTTGTCATGTTTTCCTTTCTTTTTTCTGTTTCTCTTCAAGGGAATATGGTGATCTCTTGGTGAGTTGTGGCTTGATAGGGGAGGCAGTTAAAATTTATGAGGATCTTGAGTTATGGGATAACTTAATATATTGTTACTGGTATGGTCAAAGATTTGCATCATTCTTTTCCCTTCTAGTAATTAATTCTCTTACAAATTTTTTCTTTTATTTTAAAGTTAAAATGTAGTAATAAGCTTTTGTTGTGCCTATTGGGGTGTGATTAATGCTGAAAAAAATTCTCATGTAGCCTCTTGGAGAAGAAAGCCGCAGCTGTAGAACTTATTAAGAAACGATTGGCTGAAAAGCCCAAGGACCCAGGGTTATGGTATGTGAACTAATTTCACATGATTGTAGTCGCTTTTCATAATGACACTTCCAATTTATATGAACTTTTTATGTGGATCACGGTCTTATTTTCATGTACTTCTATCCACTTCATTTCTGAAGAAGCACATAATTGTAAGTTCCTGTAGAAAACAGGCCCTTCAAATCCTCAAAGTTTGAGAGTCAATTGTCGGGACATTGCGGCTTATTTCCCTGTTTTTGCTACGGATTTACATGGGTTTTGGTCCTTTTAACAGTATTGTTTACTTATAAAAAATAGAACACATGTAATCAGGGATACGAAAGGGCAAAGAGTATTAACTACAACCTTAATTCTTGGGGTATTTTGACATACAATGAACCCTATTAAACTACCAAACCAATTTTATTTGTTGCTTATATTTGTTTTCAGATCACCTTCTTCTTGCTTTTCTATTTTCCTATATGCTTATAATTTTTTTAGGATCTTACAATTATTTTCATTTAATGTCGACTTTTTTTATATGTTCTCAGAAAATGAAAGCTTTATAAACTCCGTCCAGATTACTTAACTTCAACTCTTCTTTGCGTAAATGATGTACTGAGAAATGTTTTTAATAATTTTCACCCTTGTACCGGAATTTGTTTTGCCAAAGAGCCGATAGAAGATTTAATAATTAGTTATAAACTGAAGTTAAATTCTTAAAGAATTGTTTTAACTTTAGGTGTTCACTTGGTGATGTTACTAATAATGATGCTTGCTATGAGAAAGCCCTTGAGATCTCAGAGAACAGATCTGCTCGAGCTAAGGTGATACTGCTGACCAAAATTTGGAATAAGGTTTTACATTTTGTGTTTATGTTATTATGTTGTTAACCTTTTGTCTTGGTAACAGCGGTCTCTCGCTCGCAGTGCATACAACAGGGGGGAGTATGAGATTTCAAAAACCTTATGGTATAGTGCATTATGATTTTTGTATGCATTTGTGAAGTGCTCTTAGGTAATATATTATATTTGCGTTGAAATTATCTGATCTTGGATTCGTTCATCAGGGAGTCTGCGATGGCATTAAATTCTTTGTTTCCAGATGGTTGGTTTGCACTTGGTGCTGCCGCCTTGAAGGTATATCTCTTTTTATCTATCCAAACGTCCTGAATCTAAAAGCTGATGCCACAATTTTACATTTAGAATCCAAAGTGGAAAAATAACTTGTAGTGACCCAACATGTACATGAAGCTGTTTTTAAAGTAACAGTTAGTCTTCATGTGATAACAAAACAAGTGATAAATACAAGCAAAAATAGATTCAATAGATGTCTTAGAGAGTCTCCCAAATTTGTATATGCCAAGTACAAAAGCAAAATAATAGATAGAAGAGAATAAGGGATGTACTAATGTAACGTCCCAAGTTCAATATTACTGGTCCATGAGCTCCTAGGTTTATCTAGTTTACCACAAGCGTTGACCCAAAAACCATGTTAATGGGACAATGGTGATGTTGGTAGCCTGTACACACAGTAGTAAGCAGTAACTATATAGACTTATAAGGCCATACATTCGCCAATAATTTTTTGATGTTGGTTGTTACAATCAACCCCGCCTATGACTTGGCGTCCTTGCCAAGTCCAAACACAATTCACAATTCAAACCTCTGGTCGGGGTATGACTCCTATACGTAACGCCTTGAATCCAATATAGTTGGCAGCACCTAGGTCCAATTGGCCTGTCACAAGCCTTGACCCAAAAACCATGGTGATGCTAGGTACCCATCATATTGGTAACTTATGAGACTTATAGTGCCATACCTTTACTAATGATCGATGTGGACTGTTATAATAAAAGAGTTCCTTAACTTTTAAATCATAAATAGAAAAAGCTTGAGAATCGTATAAAGATTTATTCCTTGGCTTTTTAACTTTTTTTTTCCTGTTTGCCCTCTCATTCTTCATTTCTATTCCGTTCTGTTGTCTTTAGTGCCCATATTGTAACATGCTTATCTATTTGCTTTCCTGTTGGGTAGAGCTGATCTTGTTTCCTTCTTTATGCAATATTTCGTGTATTCTCAGGTCTGAGGTGTGTTGTAAATAAGTTCAATCAGTGTCTACTACCTTGTCCAACAGTTCAGCGACCATGCTTACTTGTCATCTCTTAATCATAGTATGATATAAATTGATCTTACTATGCTTAAAAATTCTCATTTTACTTGGCTTAAAAATTCTCATTTTCCAAAACAATTTTCTCACTCTAACCCTTCACTTTGTTAAAGTCAAATACCATTAATGATTACCTTATATGACGTAATCATATTTCATAACCCCCCATCCCACACACACACAGTAACAAAGAAAAGAAACTCTTTTCATCGTTCGGAGATAAATCTTTCAGTTAACCTCATAATAATATGACTAATATGTCATCGTAAGAGATTGGAGGTCTAACACTAAATAGCCAATAAATCCACATTCTTGGTGACCATAAGGAAAACAATAGATATCCAATCTTCTTCGATGGTCCTTTGCCGCATCATTATGCAATTTGTTAAATACGTTCGAACGTGTAAGCAATATGACCTGCATTATGTTGATAGTTGGTTTTCAGGATTTTCCTTCTTCATATGTTTGCAGCACTCTGTATGTATGGTGCAAATTTGCTTGTAGCTTCTTCTTCCTAACTCTTACAGATTTCTCATGAAGAATTATTTTTCTCTCATTTTATCTTTAACTCATTCTGTTTGACTTTTGTACTTTATTCTTGATTATATGATATACAGGCTAGAGATGTTGAAAAAGCACTGAATGGATTTACACGTGCCATTCAACTTGATCCTGAAAATGGAGAGGCTTGGAATAACATTGCTTGTTTGTGCGTTCCTTGCTCTGTTTGTTAATCTTCTGGCCCTCAGTAAAAACAATTGCAGCATATATACGAATATATAATCTTTTTTTTTTCCTCTGCCATTTATCTGTTGATATACATCGAGTCTATCTTTGAGTAGCCTTATTACACGTTATGAAGTGAACTTTTTTCCCTTAGGATTCTGATTCATACAAATTTGGGAAATCTTGAGTAAATGGTGTCTTACATGACTCCAAGATCACCTTTTATTTTCTGTTAAGTGTTAACCATATAATTGTATCTTAGATGAAATCTTGGATTGTGCCTATACTTTAATGCGCAGTTTTAGTTTCATTTTTTATAGTTATTGACCGAAAAACAGTTTCAGTTGCATTTGGCTTATATACGATTAGGTTTTCTCATACATCATCCGTACACGTTTAACAGTGGTGGTAAAGATGATGATCTTAATTATTAATTTATTATTTTTATTCTTTGAACAAGTACGGCACTTCGTTATTCTCTTACTACCTTACATATGAGAGGAACTTGTATCATGAGATGTGCATGCATAAGCAGTTTCACCCTAATTGTTGAAAGAAATTCCTACTGTGTGAGGAAAGGTCAAATTGTATCAAACAACAGGAAATTCCTTTCAAGGACCGGCTATGGTTAGCTTTAAAGGGCCACTAATGATCCTTCGTGTGGGGTTACTGCTTCCCTCCATTAGGGGGTTGCCTTTATGTTTTCTCTATTCCTAAGTAGAAACGACAGGTGGTTAAAATTTGAGTTCTAATGGTTCGATATGAAGATTTATTTGAAGGGCACAATCTCGGTGATGCAGAAGATTTAGTATGGTCACTTTCTTGACACTATAGTAAAGGGATTAAGATAAGTGGGCCAGAAATTATTGGAATAACTGAACTTCTATGGGTAGGACTTATCCATAAGAAATGAAACTCCAGTAACATATTCTTTAAGGAGTTGTTGTCGAAACATGGAACTTACTTTGTCCGATGAGAGAGACGGATACAAAAGAAAACAAGCCACTCTGAATATTTTGTTATTGTACATCTGTACATTGAATGAACCAAGATGCAATCTATATAGCGTTTCAAACATCGGCAAGAATGATAGTATAACTCTTTCCCTTCAAGTTTGCCTTAATACCTATAGCTAATTACAAGATGTAAAGTTACACTACACTATTAACTACATCAAATTCATATTTTGTATTATATATACTTTAACACTTAACAATTACATGTGAATCTCTAGCTTTAGTTGGACGAATTGTCCAATTTTGTATTTCATTTCTACACCAATTTAAAGATAATGCAAGGAAATATCCTGTAATTATCACGATTGACAAGTTATATGACATGCTACTAAATCAAATTTTAATGGTTACAAAAAATGTGCTTGTATATGCTTGACTATGCATACTTAAATTGATCAGTTCGACTAGAAATGTCAAATTAGTGTTCAGTATCTGGGATAAAGGATGGTGTCTTATGATACATCTCATTAGTACACGGTTATGTGGTTTATAATGGTACATGTTTTTCTTACTAAAACTTGTTCATGCTCAGTGAAGTTGTGCCAATCACAACCTTTAGAACTTTTCTGGAGCTGATTGATAATGATTACTAATATTATGATAGTGGAGGTCAACCTATTAAAACCCATCGTTAATTCTTAGAAATAGAGAGGGAAACAAAGAGGCTATAAAAAGAAAAAGGTCTTAGACTCCTTTATGAGAATGAAGTATATTATATGCATCCTTTAATAGAACCCAACTCTTTCACTTCATCACTAATGTATAGGGCTAAATGGTCTGATAAATACCTTCTAAAAAGAACACCCTCTCAGTAACATTTTGGACGAGTAGAAGCTAAGTTGTGAATTTTTAAAAGAATTTCAACCTTCAGGTGCTTGCAGCTGCCTTTCTTCCTTTTGAATGAGGACCAGTCTGTAATTTCAACTTATGTATGCCATTTTTTTTTCTTTTGACTGCATACAGTTGTGACTTGTGAACTCTGCTTCTAAGAAAAATCTAACAGTAACCAGCAACAAACTATAAACCCCAAACTATAATCATCATACTGGTAAACTTATGAATCAAATGAGTAGTCAGTTTTATTTCATAGGTGTTACTAGAATCCATTTGCATTCACTTTTCAATCCAGATACACTTTTGATGATAACCCATTATTTTCTTTGCAGGCATATGATTAAGAAGCAAAGCAAAGAGTCTTTCATTGCATTCAGAGAAGCATTGAAGTTCAAGTACTCTTTCTTTCTTCTGGCCCTTCATTTTTCTTTTTTCATGTTACTAATGGAGATGCACACGCTTGAACTGTTGAGTGGCTTCTTGCAGGCGAAACAGCTGGCAGTTGTGGGAAAACTTCAGCCATGTTGCGGCAGACATTGGCAATTATAATCAGGTAATATTTTTGCAGAGATATTGAATATTGAAGCTATTTAATCTTAAGACAGGATTGTCTTTTCTGCTTTTTTATCGCTATTGATGCTTTTAATGCAATCTAATAAATGCTAAGCCTTCAATTTCCATCAAAAGGCCCAGCCTATTCTGCTTTCCATCGTATTGTGCTGCCCATACAGGTGTATACCACGCATTGCAATGTAATTGTACTTATAATCTATTATAGCTGAAAAATGCAGAAAGGACCTAAATTACGTAGTCTTATATGGACTGTCAGGTTAGAGATGTGTACTTAGAGTTCGATATAGGTATTCCTCAAGTTTGCCTCTCTCTCTCTCTCTCTCTCTGTGTGTGTGTGTGTGTGTGTGTGTGCGTGTTGCTCACAATGAAATGAACAGCATCCACATTCTCGATTGCATAATTATTAAAACCGAACCGGACAGGCCAGTTCAACTGGTTTAAATGTGAAACACTGTACATCGTGGCTTGGGTTGTTAAAAAGATAAGATATGCAAGAAATCCGGATAGCTTTTGTTAAAACGTTTAACCAGCGGCTCTATGACCAAGCCAGATCAGGTTCTAACAATGTCTAGGTGCCCTGGCGAGAGTTCTTACTTCTTAGACATGAGAGTGTGGATGGAGTTGACAAGATCTGGACAGTCAGATCTTTCATGACTTTGGTTAAAGTGATCCGAGATTCTATGGTGACAGCCAAGTCATAGATTGCTGCTGAGTTGGTTGTCTGTGGCACGATCAATTCAAGGGATAGAATTAAAAAAAAGAGAGCAAGAAATGACGGGAACATTCATGAAGGTTATGAAACAGTGGAAGTAGGAAGAGAATAGAGGAGATGCTATCAGGTATTTTAATATCGTTACATATGGCGAGAGCTAGCGATTGCTTTAATAGAGGGATCGTGAGGTGAATCAGGTGATTTGACGAGTTGCTGCTTAGGCTCATGTGGTGTTTGACTCATTTTGTTCTGACTGGCTTTATGATTTTTTTTTTTTTGGTAGGTAATGATTGGGCTTTATGGTTCAAATACAGGGGCAACATTTTTTACATTTAGGAAACTGACTGACAGGATGTATATACTTACGGATTAAATATGTCATTTGAAAAAAAGTTATACCCCTTCCAAATATAAGATCAATTTTGACATGTTGTTGTCAAATTGGCTCACTTTTAAATGTAATAGTTGGACTTATATATTACTTTAGTTTTAGTCAATAGCCAATAGTCAATACAATCATTAATTTTGTGAATCTTCATAGAATACTGCTAAATGGAAATTTTATCATCTAAGAACTTCACATAATTATTTTAAAATTAGTGTAAAAAAATGAGTCAAAATTGGTGTTATATATAGAATGGAGGGAATGTATTGTATCTATAACTGGCTGAGAGTATGCTAAAATGTGTTTTTTTTTAAATTTAAATATTTAATGCTATTCCAAGAAAATAAAATCAATAATCCAGTTCAGGTGGAACCATCGGACCACCAAACCACTGCCTTTACCATGTTCAACATCTTGTCCTGCTTTAGTAACTTTGCTTCATTGAGTATCAAGTTTCAGACATGAGTACTCTAGGAGAAAGTGAGGAATGCATGTCCAAAGATTATGGCAACATATTGAGTATTTTTTAGAGATGGGGAATTTGTGTAACAGATTAAGGCAACATATTGAGTACGGTTGGGTCTTACTCTGTGGTAATTGTGATGGGTTGTCTAACAGTGGTACTACCACGGAGTATCATTTATAGGATGGTTACAAATTCTGACTCTACTTTTTATTCTATGCTTTCTAAGCTAATATGCTCTACATTGTCAGCTATTTAGAGCCCCAAGTATCTTGATATTTTCTTCTAATATATGCTCAGTTGATATCTTTAATGCTTTGGCAAACTTATCTGCTTTACTTTCCTCAAACGTTACTGGATGCTCTCTTCACAGGCGCTTGAAGCTGTACAAAAGGTTTTAGATCTGACCAACAATAAAAAATTTGATACGGGATTATTAGAGAGGATACTTCTAGAGATTGAACAGCGACTTCTAACCAGCAACTTTCGGTCTTCCGTCATCACCGACCAGTATGCTTATAGTAATAATGTTCAGGCAGATGATGTTAATGGTGTTTCTGAGTTGGCATCTCCTGAAATTGACTTGGCTGGAACAAGAGAAACTGATCACTTGCTGGAGGTTCTTGGAAATATTTTGAAGCAGGTATTATACCTCATGCAGCATTTTATACTTCCTTCTCAACCTGCACATTTAAGTATGTTGCAAACTAAAGTGGTAGCATCTAATCTTGTTCACCTTAAGTAGATCTCTGCTGGAAATCATATGGAGTATAGTTATTAAAATCGTGTGATACGCGATGCACTTCGTATAATATGACATGAACAAAAGCAAATTTGATATGTATCTTGTGTATCAAAATCATCAATTTTACAAGTATCAATTACAATAATAAGATATTGATACATTGTACGAGATAACCACACATCGGCTGAAGAGGACAAACCTGACATTGAAAATGCCTATAATCCCATACTAATTAGAGTCGGCAAACGAAGAAACTCATATGTCCTAATCACAATTTTCATTGTAATGTTTCATATTTGAATTCTTTTTGGTTTAGATTGTGCGCAGTGGAGGCGAGCCAGAGATGTGGGGACTATTTGGGCGGTGGCACAAACTCAAAGGAGATCTTACAATGTGCTCCGAGGCCTTGCTAAAGCAAGTTAGATCACTCCAGGTATCCCATCAACGTTGTTGCAGTATATGATGTCATTACGATCTTATTGGTTTATAATTTGTCCATATTAGTGTTGAAGCATCAAACTCAAAATTAGTTGGCAAGTAGCCCATTAGGTTTATATATTGAAAGTTGTGAGGTTCAACTAGTCCAAAGTGGACATTGTATTCCTAGTTTCATCCTGTTATGAACATCTTTAGTGCCTCATTTCCATGTTCAGAGGTGTTATTTGACGTGACACCAGCATGCTCAATCACTTTCCGTCATGCTTTAGTTTGACTGGATAATGCAGAAAATCCTTTGACTGCCTTCTGAAGTTCATTAATTTCTGAGTATAACCCAAAAAATAAAGATAAAGGATGCTTAATCTCAACAGCTTTTTTTTGTGTGTGTGTTCATGTCCATACGTAAACACCCACACCAACACAATCATACACATGATATCAAAATGCAGTTGATCAACATTTGATTTATAACAATTATAACATATACACTTTTACTTATCTCACAGGGATCTGATCTTTGGAAGGATGGAGACCGTTTTAAGAAATTTGCTCATGCTTCTTTGGAACTCTGTAAAGTTTATGTTGAACTTGCTTCCCGTGCTAATAGTTGTAGGGAATTGCTTGCAGCAGAGATGCACCTAAAGAACACAATTAAACAGGCTAGAACACTTGTCTTTACTTTTTTTTGTAGTCTGGATAGATTCTTTATCACCTCTAACTCGTGAGCTGGGTGTTCGACAGTTTTACTATATAGAACGATTTCAGCTATTTTTTCTTCCCTTTTTAATCCTCAGTTTTGTAGAGTTTGATAAATAAGCATTATCTGTGTTATTACAGGCTGGGGTTTTTTCAGAATATGAAGAATTTAAGGATCTTCAGGTTTGCCTTGGCCTTGTGCAACATAAATTACAAGAGAGTTTGATCCCTGCCGCATAAACTATTTGACTTTATGACGACAACCACCTATTTCAGATCTGACTATCAGTAGGGTATCTTTGTAATGGTATGTGAGTCTCTAGCCTCTTAAATTGTGTACTATTTACTTCTAAATCAAATTCACTAATTTCTTACTGTGTAAATTTTCAGTATCCCTTTCATTAGCACATATAGCTCTTTTAATTGAATCATTGTCATGGTTGCATTTGCTGGATTGTAGAGAGAAGGGAATACATAACCAGTACTTTGAAGACGAGGAGGTCCTTGGTGTCGAAACTCTCTAGCGTGCCCCTAACTCTTGATTCCCCTGCATTTCCTTGAGGTGTGTGCAGAGTCCATGGTCTCTTTCATTGACCTGGAGGAAGGCTTTGAAGCTTGCATGTAGGAATTTTGTACCGGCAAAGGGGTAACTGTTGATCACTGGGCCTTTATCCGTGCACTTTTGTATGCTGTGTGCCCGTAAATTTGTTATCACATACATATGCTATCCATCAATAGGAAGAATGTCAATAGAAAATGCTACCAAATCAAGACAAGTGATAATTGTGAGTAAGATGTACTATGTGAAGATAGATTTTGCCACTGAGTAACCTCAATATGTAAATGTTGGTTATTATTGATGTCAGCTTAAACATCATTATATGTAACCCTTTTTTAAATTGCGACGTTACTTGCAAGTAAAATAGGTAAAGAGTACTGAAACTTTCGACAGCAGTCAAAAGGATGTCCTGAATAATGCAAGATATTTCACAGAAAGCTTTGGCTAGAGACTATGTAGATTCATCTCAAGGGACATCCTTGTTCAGTTATTCCCACTTTTTCTTGAATGGTAATTGTACGAATGAAGAGAGTGCAAATTACTTGTGCCAACAACATATGAAAGATTCTCAAAAGAGCATATATGTATATATAAAATAGGTTGCAGTAGCATTGAAAAATGTGAAGGTTTACAAATTTTTATAACTTTTGGTGATGCATGGAGTAGTTTATATAATTGCATAAAATTATAGAATAATTTAGTTTTGGAAAGTTTAATTTACATGACTATAAAAACCACGAAATACATCATAAAAGTTGGTGAAATTTGCACTCTTTTATTTTTCAATGTCATTTTTATCCGTGCTATTGAAGTTTTAAAAATAATTGTAACACGTAAATAGATTGCAGTCCATTTTCCATTCTGTGTAAAAAACAGATTGTAATTTATTTCCTGTTGTGCGTGTATATACACACGTAGAGCTGAATGAATGTAATCGTGAGGAGTAACACAGTTTGGTTTATTTATACAGCTTGATCGCCCTATTGCACCAAAGTCTACGGACCCCGTAATACTAAACGCGAAAGTGCTAAGATACTAGATTTGTACTTTATTTATTTGTGGTAAGAAAGTGCTAAGATAATTATACATTTTATAGGACACACATACCACAATCAGACATCAACCGAAGCAATTACATATTATATAATGAATTGAACAATGGTTAAAACTAGCCATAATATATGCAATCAAAATTTAGTTCAATATAATCAAATCTATCTTCACAGATTTACTGCTAATGTACACGGGTCCTTATCAATAATCGTAGTGAACTCACTATAAATTCCCAAAAGGTTTGAAGATCAAAACCTACTTCAGAATTTCGCCTGTTACAGTAGCTATAACATAGGTTTCGACGAACACATTGTTATCCCCCTCGAGAAGAAAACGGGGGTAATTCTACTAACCTCTTTCCCCGAGTGTCAAAATAATAGAGCATGCAATTTAGTATTTGTTCCCATCTCAAAAAGGAAGTTAGATAAATGCAGAAACAAGCAGCCCTAAAAGATCTTCATTACTGCACACGTATGCTGCTGCTCCTCTAATAAGAACGTTTTTTACCGCTTTAATAGCAGCTACAAAAGAATTTCAGAATCAACACAAGTATCCTGCAATTTAGAGCAACTTTTTCGTATGATCAGCTACAACCAACTGTTGTCGCTTTTTCACAGCTGGCATCTTACCAGGGAAAGCCCATCTTAAGAACCTTTCCCACATGTAGCAGCAGGAGAACATGAGAAATGCCCAGATCAGAAGCTTGTCCCTCAATCCTTTTGGCATTGGGACCAATTTCAACCAGTCATTCAAATCCCTGAATAAGTCAGAGGTGATGACAGTAAAGAAACCAACAGCTGCCAAAAGGGCGTAACAAAATGGTTTGTTTTCAGAAATGCTCTGGTTGAAAGGATGGCCCATGTAATTCACAGCAAAGGTGGCCACCTGGATCATCATGTTCACCATGTATGAAACTGTGTTCACCAGGTTTGGATGGAAATCAGAATCTGGCTCAATGCATTCATCAGGCATGTATTTCTGAGCCTCATTTACCGAAGATATCAAGAATAACAGGTGGAGTGAAAATTGTCCAAGGAGAGAGAGGAACACATAGTAGCAGAATATATTGGGATGGGGCCGCTCAGCTGAAAGAGTGGGAAGAGGCCGTGCATGAGAAATGAACAAAAAGAAGGCAGCCGTAAAAACCCCACTGATTGTGGCCTGAACATCTCCCAGTTTCACACCATCCAAGTACATCACACTCAGAACATAGGCTGTGGCAAGGCAGTTAAGACCAAGTATCTTGAACATTTGGAGTGTAGTTACAAGAGTGCTACGTCCCTGACGAATAATATCAGTAGTAGGTGCAACTGAGGCATGTTTTGCTGTGAATGGTGATGCCATTGAGGCATCCCCTAGCTTAACAATAGGAGCCTGCCCATCACCTTCTTCATTAAGCTCATTCATGAGCTTCTTCAGTTTCTGCTGTTGCATTTCTGCTGCTGTCAGATGGCGGTTACCAGCACTGGTGGAATCGGATTTTGCAGCAGTTCTACTTCTTGAAGAGCTCTCCCCATTTATACTGAGCGCTTTTGCAGCTTCTGCTGTAGGCTTAGGTTTCTTCAACTTGCCAGATTTTGCCGGTTCATTTTTAGATGTTTCAGATGAAGATTTCTCGGTTTGAGGAGGGATAGCATTCAGTAAAGCTACTCCTACATGTGCCTGAAAGAATAAAAAAATACGATATAATCAGAAAAGATGATTAGCTAACAGACCAAACGATGTTCAAACTGTTTCCCTTTGTTTCCTCTTTTATAACTTGCACCCAGAACTTTTAACAGATGACATCAGGCAACTTATGCAAGAAATGACAAAAATAATATAAAGAACTGTTATTCTTGGAAACTTAAATCAAGAGAAAATCCATATATCAAACTTGACACTTAATTAGTGGCATCACCAGGCTTTCTGAAATACAGGGAACCCCAACAGTTTTCAAACAATTACAAATTCATCTACCATCTAGGTACCAATTTGAAATGAAAACTGAGACATTCATTCTGCAAAGTATTATATATTGTAAATTATGAAGAAAGTTGGTATTCAGAAACTTTTCAGGAGATAATGCTCCCCCAACCTAACACTTACCTCATCCCTTAGCCCGCTAGGAAAACAAAGAAGGCTGGCTATAGTAGAAGGTGACAATACAGTTGCAAGAAATAAAGTGGTGGTCATAGTTCATTTCTTAAAGTTGAACCATTAAGCAATAAACATAATCTTGACTACAAAGTTTTGCAGACCATGGGGTACTAATTACAATTAAATGAAAACCAAAAGATCACAATAGTTCTCACATTTCCCATCTATTTACGGGTCCCAAATTCCAATCGACGTAGGAGGCAACTTGGCTTGTCATAGCTGGAAAGCGGAGGATTTCATATTTTACAAAATTTTGTTCTCTATTTATACTAATAGCAAGATTTAAACTTCCAAATTTACTAATGGGACAGATCCCACTTTAAGTCAAAATCCAACATTACCATGATAATATTGCCATTAAATTAAGGTTACAAAAAAGAAATCCTCTCATACTTAGATATTGGTGAAGCATATTACCTGCTTCAAGGCTCCCACATCATTGGTTCCATCACCACACATTAAGGTCATCCTGCCCACCAATTTAAAAGTAGTCATGATGAGTTCTTTCTGCTCAGGAGCTACCCTTGCAAAAACCTGTAACAAATTAGTGGGTCAGGATGAACCATCATGAAAACCTGCAAACCCATGTACAAACCTCTCACCTTCACATAAGGAATGACACATAGAACAGCGGAAGTCTGCTGCAACATTTCAATACAATCGCCTCCAATGCATAGATCATGAACCTCAGATAAAGCTTCCACCTCTTTATCGCTGCATATAACAGCAGGATGCTGTTAGCAGTTTTTCAGTTTACAACACAACTAGATTACTCAAGAGAAAAAGACACTTTAGTACTTCCTGGGAGAAAAAAATCCAATTTAGTCAAACAAGTGTTTTATGCTTCCACATTAGTATTTTCTATACTTAGATGATAACTTTAGTACTTCTGATAATAATTTTAGTAATTTCATAGTAATTTTAGTACTTTTGATAGTAATTTTAGTACTAAAGTTGAATAAATCAAAACTTCGCTTATTAAAGTGTAATTTTATATGTCAATACATGCCAAAGTGTCATTGACCCATTACTTAATCAAAAGGATTTCTCTTCAATTTCTGAGAACATGTAAAATCATGAAACAAAGACAACTGATTTTGTCAATGATTACTAAATCAAACAATTTCATGCAACTTGGAAATTAAAACTGGGTGATACATGTACAAAAAGTTCCAGAAAATGAGGAACTATCTGCAACCCCAAGCAAACTTCTTTTCAAATAATTAAATAAATAAAATACCTGTAGCTAATAATCTGAGCCTCATCCGGAGAGGCCCATTCATAACTTCCACCACCCTTTGATGGTCCAAGAATCAGTGCAGGTTTTGTAACAATATTAACTTGTCCAGCAACATGGCAAGCAGTTAATGCTTGATCTCCTGTGATCATCACCTAGATATGGAAACTCTTGTTTTAAAAAGAAGAGCTTAGATCAAGATTTATAAATCTCGTCTGGAGAGAAAGAGGGGCAGAAAAAAAAAATGGTTGCTGAACCATTTAACACCACAAAGTTTCAAGTCAAATAAACAATTCAACATTTTCTTGTAAGATACACAAATTGATTTTCTTTTTCAGGCCTCAAGTCAATGCAAAAGAAACTTTTACCGACAACGCACAAGTCTGAACAACTAGGAGCTGATAAGTTGAAAGTTAGACACAAAAGAACTAGTACTCTTTCTCCAAAAGCAACACTGAAAGCTTTCATTAAGCCTTCCCATATTTCATCATGAAAGTTCTAGGAGCTACAGGCAGTGGAGTATAAAAAGGATTAGGACCAGTTTTACCCCTTTCCAAAATTCAAAAAACAGCACACAATTCCACCATCCCAAGCTCTTTGAAACTGCTCTTTGACAGAGAAGAACAATTATTGTATTACAGTAGTCAACCAGTAGTACTATAGGGATCATAGGCGATATAAGGTTACCGACTCTCCGCCTAGTGAAGGCAAGTTTTGAAAAGAGTTTTCCATAGCAAGCAGGTGTCTAGTTCAGTGAGGGATACGATGAAGTTCGGGATTGTTAACTTTTTGATGAAATGACAGAGACACTCACCAAGTCATGTGACGATCCTTTTAGTTCAGACAATACAGAGGCTGAATCTCCTCTTATAGGACAGTTAAATACCTGAATATTGCAAGTAGACTGTCAAGTAAATCTAAAGAGAATGAATGGACCAAGTATCTCATCTATAAAAAAAAATAGCAGTAAGAGTAGGAAGGAAAAGTAGCACTTTACCGCAAAACCAGCAAAGCCAAGCTCACTCTCCACCATATGTCTGTCCAAGCTTCTAGCTTCACTAACCTTCGAAGAGTTCACAAATTAAAGTTATCTTATATATCAGTTAATATAAATTGAAAGCAAAGCACAACTTGTTGCGAGTGCTAGCTAACCACTCCTTGGCATTTCCTGCAAAACTAAAGATTATTTTTTGTGTGTGTGTGTGTGGAAAAATGAGATATTTAACTTTTAGTACCCAAAGATGCTTTAAATATTCAATTTGAAAATTTGAACTTCAAAATTCCTATTGAAGACTACTATAATATCTAAACAATTTCAACGATATATATCATGTACAGGATAACTCAAACAGCATGCATATGTAGTCTCGCTTGGATAGAGGGACGGAAAGTGCAAAAAAACAAAAAAAAATATAAAACAATAATCATAACTGTAACCACTCAGTCACTCTATCCCTTGATGAACAATGTCCTTGCACTACATCCAACAGGAAAGCAGAAGTCGTATCCCACTGAAATTAATGCCAACTGGTACTTATAGGTCATGTTTGTAATAGCTTCTTCAGAAGAACTTATAAAGTTCTATAGTTGTTGCTTCAGATTTTACATTCAGAGGCTGATGAGTGCAGGCTCCTTAACACCCGAAATTCAGAAAACCAAAAGCTCAGTTTCAAAGGAGCACAAAAAACCTAGAAGCTCAGCTTCTCAGTTGTTGCATCACAACATTTCGACTCGTCTATATCTTATCCAAAATATCTTTCAATCAGGAAAGTGCACAATCCCTTGATAATTCAGAAAACAATGTCAATATTCTCAACCCTACGCATTAGAAAGACACTCCTAAGCCAAGAGACAACTCTGGAGCTAGTTTTCTACTGTAATTGAAATTTCTTCACTTATTTGGTCATTCATGATTTAATATTGAGATCAAATTCAAACTATTTAATTTATTGAAATCAAATTCAAAGTAATAGAAAGATTTAATTATTAACTAGTGAATGGAAACTATTAATATTATTGTTTATGTGAAACTAAAATACTAAAATTTAGTTTTACAAATAGAAGTCACATTCAGAAAATTCCTAAAACTCATTCTTGAAGAATATTAGACAGATAAAAGATGAGATAAAGACTAGAAAAGTTAAATCATATGCAAAATATTTCTTAAAACACATATAGTACAGAATTTTACATGTTTTAACTTTAGCGACAAAGGGTCAACAACTAGGGGCAACATGGCACCTAATAAAAGATTTCAACCCAAATTATAATGGTTCCTAGAATTTTCAGACATTCAGCGTGCCATAACCACCATTCGATGTAAGATATACTACTCACTGAAGTCTACTTGAACAGTAATGTGGGTGTTTGTTTTTACAAAACGTATTACAATAACTTAGCTCATGACAAGGAAAGAGATTTCAAGAAAGAAACTATCAATATTTGTGATCCTTACTGTCATTTCCGGAAGAGACTTGAAAGCCAGTGCCAAAACACGAGATCCTTGATGAGTGTATTTCTTGTAGGTCTGCACATAAGATGGAGGCACATCTACAAGTCTTTCTTGGATGGTTTCTGGTGCACCCTAAAATGTAGGATGAGAGTCTTATCAATATGAAACAGGATCCTTGAATTGACAAGATGTGTTGCATGAGATTTTATAACAAGTGCTAGTCCAAAAAGAATTATAATGAGTTACAAGTTCATCATATATGCTCCAATATATGAGTATCTCTCTCGAAATATGATAGATGAACATGTTATTCACAGTATGAATTATGCACACTACTACAATATAGTGGAATTCACCAGAAATTGCGTTGCCTACCTTAACAAAAGCAAAGAACTGCTCATCAACACGAACAACAACTGCCATTCTTTTTAAATGAGATGCAAAGTGGTGCCTTTGTACAATTTGGACAGCACTTCCATTTCCCCTGCAGATGCAGGAAAGTTTTAAACTAGTGATCAGATAAAGTCATAAAGATTAAATAAGCTGACAACCCAAAACCATGATATAAGCAGCTGATGAGATACATGGATAAAGTAATCTGTACAGTGAAACATTTAAGATTCCATATAACACATTACGATCACATAATCGATGCACATATTAAACTCTATGATCAAAAAACATTTTGACGTTCTCTTCCTTTCTTTTCTGGTAGCAGTAATGTTGTTATTGGTTTATTGGGATCTTCTTTATACTTTTCTCGAGCACATTAAAAATTCTACCTAGTTCAATTATTCTTTTGCCATTCTTAGTTCATTAATTTCAAGTAAGTACCGCTACTAATTTTTCTTGAGTTCATCGTTAGTTCAATCTCTAGCTAAATTAATAGATCTAGGATGATGACTAATGACTAGAGTATTACATTGTGATAAACATTCTTATTCTCTTCTGATACTAATAAAGAGATTTTATAGGTTATTGTTAATTTGTAAACTTTTAATTGTTTATGATTGCCAAATCAGTTATAACCACTACATTAATGATGTGATGGAAGACTCCACATGGTACTTTGACTGATAACTTCCCAACTTTGGCACTTAGTTCAATGGTATAGATTGAGTTACAGAAAGATGATCAAAGGGTGGTTGTGTTATGGATTCAATTCTAACACCCATTACAAAATTGTTTGTTGTATTAAACATAATATTTACTTATTTGCTCTGCTATACAGTTAGCTTTAGGTACACCCGACATTTTTGTTCTGAGATTTCCAGAAATGAATTCGAGGAATGTAAGGAAAATAAACTACTATCTAATGTGGATGGGTTCAAAACTGCAATTGTGCAGTCCTCAAATAGTCAAACTGACCGTATCTAACTTATAGTTGAGGATAAAAACTATAACGGTACCACCTCTTTGTATCTTGTGCCAAACCAAGTTCCAATATTATATTCACTTCTTTCAAGGTAGAATAAAGTAGTTAGCTTTGAAGTGGACAAAATCATACACCATCTATTCCACAAGATGAGTTTTAAATGAAATGAAGAATTAATTTCTCCTAATATTAACCCTAATACTAATTATTGGTAAGTTGACTCATAATTCAATGTTGAGGTAACTATGATATCATTAAGACGGCAGCCTACATTTGTGCCTTGTAGAATAATTAATACAAGCTTAATTCTTTTTGTGAAACAAATGTTATTTGCAGAGGGACCCCAAGTGATACATTGGGACCATTACATATTAACTATTTAAATACTGAGAACTACAATATTCCCTGCTTAATAAAGAAATACTGATACCAATATAACAAAATAGATGTTTATCCACAAAGATCACATAAAGTAATCTTTTTCCCCTTTTCAATTAGTGAGTGTATTTATTCAATTTATGAGAAAATAGAGCAACAAATATACATGTTAACAAATGAGCATCAGAAATTCTAGCTTACTTTTTCGGCATGGCCTTCTCATCTGATTTGTACGTCCACTCAATCCCTTTAACCGCAGCCTTCTCTAGAGGATCACCGACCTACAAGCAACAATATTAATGTAAAACATATATAAATGATCTTGATTATTTATTTCACAACAGGTGAATGCTCAAAGGCACAAATGGTTGGTGCTAAAAACTTGCAACCAGAACCGATCAAACTGGACCAAAAAATGAAACAAACCTAACCCAAATCATCCAGCACTGGCTCAATACTGAACCAAAACTCACCAAGCCTAGGTTCAGTTTGGTTCAACCCCACACATAACCTTGGAAGTTGGAACTGAATCAAACCAACGATGAACAGTAAACCACAACCAAAATGAACCAGAAAGTTAGAAATTAATTAATTTTTAGACCTTTTACAGTAACTTTAGCTGATTATACGACGTATATAGTACTAGTTCTGCAAGTTGATATAAATTTTGTATGAAAAATTAACATCATACGATCAACTAAAGGGCTCTTGAAGCAACTAACCAATAAAAATGTTAAATATTCACAACTACGTCTCTACTTTTTTTCTAATGCTAATAATACATAAATTAAAGTAAGAAAGCTTGATATTACAATCTGTATAATTAGGACTTAGCAATTTCTTACATAAAATTAGAAAAATAAGTATAGATATATCATAAATCATAAATAACTGAAATTTAATGTTCACGAAAGATAAGAAACTGAAACCAAACCCCTCTGCAAGAAGAACCAGAAGTTTGAGGTTCTAGATTAGGCTTGGATTATTTTCTACTGTTTGAACCAAACCGGACAGTAATATAACCAAAACGAAGCGCAAATGTAACACCGTAGAGCCCGTTGGAACCAAATCAAACAGAACCAATTTTCACCTCAAAAAGAGGAGAATCAGAAGAGCAGAGATGAGAGATAAGAAAAATGAGCTGAAAAATGAGACACATCACGGGGAAGACGGAATCGTATGAAATGTGCACTCTCAAATACTGTTTAAAATAGTTAATAATAATTTAATCACAACACTCCATAGTATTTAACTATTTCTAGATAGATCCAGGCTTACTTGAGCTACCTAGCTAACAACACAACTATGAACTAATATGACCAGAAATGCTATATTCAGCTACAACTAACAGAAAATACTGGACAAGTCTCTATGTCTGAAACCATCTAACGCTAAAATCTTATAAACTAAAAGGCATAATGGCTGAATTCAGTACTAAGTAACTTATACCAGCTTGTTCTCCACAAAAACCAATGCATGGCAAGATGCTAGAATTTCCAGGGTGCGTACAGGAACTTTGGTCATTTCTTTTTCTAAATCCAAAGTATCTGTTAATCCACCAACTCCAGAAAATTCCTGCCAATCAAAGCACCTTTATTAGAGACAATACAAGCAATTAAAGGGAAAAAAATTATCATTGAAACTATGATATACCATGTCATCAGATGTTAGTGTGCCGGTTTTATCAAAGCAACATATATCAACCTGCAGACAGAATACCAGAGGAAAAAAACAAGATGTAATAGAAGTCACACAAAAGGAATAAACTGCCATAGATACATACAGATGCAGTAATATTTATAAAGCTAAAAACATGGGATCTGGTCCTTTCTGTTTCATCAAATGTTTGCTATAACTCATATCGGAAACAAGAGAATACAATACTTAGGGATACTGCATGGAGCAAGAATTTCTCAGCCATAAAGGAATGTAATTATAATCAGAAAAATGAAGACAAGCCCCTTATAATTAGTAGTGATGACAGAAAATAGAGAATAACAAGAACACAAGTTTTGACAATTAAGGAGGATGACTATAAATCCGTCCCTATTAGGGACATGGTTTGTACTTAGATTTTTGAAATATTTCAGTCACACCACTAATAATGGCGGATAAAGAAAAAGATTTTTTTTTTACAACCGTTCGGATGGTTGATCCAACGGTGTTTCTTGCATTAGTTATGGGTCTCCCATAACTAACACAAGCTATGGATCATCTGCCATATATATATGCGAGCATGCATACATATATATAATTATTATCATATTATCAAAAACAACAATATAGAAGCAATGTGGACGATATATGGATTGACATATGACAACGATTTACGCAGCAAACACAGCATGCGACATTTCCCAAACCCCAAACAAATTATCAGATTTGTACACTTAGTACTAAAAGTACTCCATTCCAAGGTGAAGGAAATAGTTTCTCTATTCAAACATGGCCAAAATATTGATCTTACCTACCTGAAACAAATACATAGAAGCATTGTGAAAATAGATGGGCATCAGATCAATATCATATCACCAAATTCATTTGCTACTAAGAATAAAATAATAATAATAAAGATATGACATATAATTTTGATCATTTGCAATAACACCAATTAATATGATTTATAACTACTTTTGCACTGCTGACCTTCCCAGCAAATGGGATTCGGAATGGTTCTGTACAAAATATCCCACGGCGTGCCAGTGCAATTAACGATGTATTGACAGCTATAGATAGTTCCATTGGGAGCTCTGGAGGAATCACAGAGGTGATAATCAATGAACAACTAAGTATAAGCTTGTATCTACTCCTTGTTGGGTCTTCAAGCCCCTGCAGCGAAGCAAACATCGATACCATATAGAAATACTGAAGAACGAATAGTAACTCATAAACAAGAACTTCATGCACAGGAGCAAAAGTCATTAGCATCAGTAGCTCAAAAGAAGCATTATTTACCTTTTTGAGTACATATCCAGCAGCAATCAGAGCGAATATAACTAAAAACAAAATAAATAGTCCACTCTCCCAGCTATTAGCGGTAACCTACAATATGCAAATTTCAGGGTAGAATGATTAAATCTATGTATTGTACATTTGGTGTAAACTTAGTCTTCATTTTGAACAAAATGGTCACATAATATCAAACGAGGGAGTTGGACTGTACCACAAATGAATTCCTCAAAGTAAGAAACACTTACCCTCTCTGTTGAAAATAGAATGGTCCGCATTAGTTTCCCTTGGGTTGTCTCAAACCCAGTTCGTAGAACAACAGCAAGGCAGCCACCATCAGGGGTTTTCATATGAGTGGTCTGTCTCAGTAGGAAAAGAGTGGGCAATGTGACAACCTTTCCTACAGCGTCATTAAACACATGAAAACAATAACAGTTATGCAAAAAACCTTATCGGGTGTATGCTGCAATATCTTTGTACCACCAAAAAGAATATGGCTTTTATCTCGTCTGGCTGACAAATTCTCTTCCGTTCCTCTTCCTGAGATTGATACCTGGAAATGTTCGTTTCCATAAATAAGTATGATAGACGACACACCAAAAGAAGCACAACAAAGCTGATTCAAAACTACATGAAAATGTACAACTGAATTACCTAGTAGCCCAAAATACTAGTAAATAATGTATGCTAATATAACCAAGAATTCCAGTAAACATGTCATCATCCAATAAATAGAAACATCATACCACTAATAACTTTAAATTAAGATAAGATCTTGACCATCATCACAGCCACACCCATGAACATATTTTGAAGAAAACAGTGATGTATAAAGAAGTAATTAGCTCCCAAATATAAAAAGACAACCAGCTTCTCTAAGATTCTACAAGTTATCAATCACTTTGAAAATGGTAATGAACTCCGAAGTAATTAGCTCCAAATTACAAAAGGAGACCAACTTCTGTATGGAAAATACATTTTATGAAACTTTAGAACATCAGAAATGGGTAGCACTACAGGAGAGGAATTTTATTTAAAGATCTGACAGACATCAGAGACTATATCTGAAGATATTCCCTAGTTTGACTGCCACGAAGCTAAACAGTCGTCTTTACAAATCAGAATTTACATAATAAGGCAAGTAACCATATACATAAACTTACCTATACTTCTTGTTAGAAACTAGATCTTATAAGTGGATAGTTGGCTTTTGTAAAATGTTATGAAAATTTCATGAAACTAAACTTCCCAAAGAAAATGCATATTTACTTGATGTATGAAAGAAAATCAGATCAAAAGAAACAGAGAGAAACCTTCCATTGCGGAGTAGATTCACCAGTCAGAATTGCCTCGTTGACAATGGCACTTCCAGCCAATATGAGCATGTCAGCAGGTACAGACTTATCTTCTCCATTTTGATCAGTTGATCGGCCAACTGAAACAACATCCCCAGGCAGAAGATCTGTCCCAGAAAGTTTTACCCACCTGAAGTAACCATTACATATTAAGCAGTTACTACCCAAAACCTCTGAAGGACCTACAGAAAACCAATACAAGATCAGAATAGGAAAGATCATGTTCACGGATCTTACTTTCCACAGCGGTACACCATTAGAGTCTGGCCATCTACTCTTACACGTCGAAGCTCAGAAAGAGTTTTTAACCGGCTTTTTGCCATAGTAGACTCAAACATAAATAGCATAAACAGGGTGAACAGACTGTAGTACCAGTATTCATCCAAACACCAGAGCCCTACACAGAAGACCTGTATACAATGAGTTGCATCAGTAATAGTTATGGAATGAACTAACATCCAAGTATTAGGCAATGAAACCATGAGTCTAGGACAAAAAATGAAAATCTCAATTCTATCTTTCCTTTCAATTGGGGGCGTGCATGTGAGTATGTTGTTTGATGGCTAAAACAAATGAAAATCAAAACAAACCTGAAACACAAAGAATGGCTCCATGCAGTGCTCTTTCATTAATTTCTGGAATGTGGGTTGCGGATATTCAAATCTAGATAACCAAGAAATTCCACATCAGCAGAATCTGATAAAGCTATTGAGAATAAAATACATACACGACAAACGAACTCTACTAAAAATGCATAGCTTCAGATCTTTTGATCTTTGATTGATTAATGTTTGTTTAGTTCTTAATTACTACTCACTAAACTAATCAAGCATCAGCATCATTGATCTTCTCATCTACAAATTATATTTACTTGAAGCCACGTATCACGAATTCTGCAATATACAGTAAAATTCAGGTTTAGCATCTTGTGGCTTTAAGTTCACACTAATCAGGTAACTTTTGTGTGCTTAGATCATTCTATGCTTAATTGCTTATCTACTCTCTTCAATTTTTCCTTAACCTTGTGTATATTCAAGTTATGTCAGCTTAGGAAATGTAGTTGTCTCTGGATAACCCAATTATAGTACTTAAAAAGTCTCTTAAACAGCTATCTGAGCTCATTTAATCATATCACGAAGCTGAAGAATAAATCATATTAAGAATACGAAGCTGCGACACATCAAAGAACTAGTTAAAAACATGTTCTAAATTAACTTGTAAAAATAATTGCAGTTACAAACTGAAGCTTAAATCCTCACAGCTAAAATATTCCAAAATGATTATGTAGACATATCCAAACCAAACTAAAGGATTTTACCAAAAATTATGACAATTGTTTTGGCATTAAGCAAATCATTAAGAAACTCGCAATTGTGATGAAAATAAAATATACATTAAGTTATCTAGAAGACAGAGGAAAAGAGGAGGGAAAGCATTTAGAAGTATATATGTAAATAACACACATATGCAATTGGCAAACTTGATGATCACAAATAGAAGGTTAGCAGAACCCACACATTACGTCCCCACTTTTGAGTAGCAGCGACAATTTTAGCTTCTGTGCCATAGCCACTACTTTTGAGATAGTAGCCAAATGTCTCCTTTGAAGGGTAAGGAATCTTAGAGAAGGTTTCCTTCTCTTTTGAGTAGATGAAACACTGCTTTCTGAAGTCAAAATAAAGTTCTTCCTGGTCTCCTGAAGCCGAGGAACCTGTGAGCTGTGAGAGCAACAGATAGATATGTCAAGCATCCGGAATTAAATTATATTGTGTTAATTAGTAATTTTTTTTTTTTTTGGGGGGGGGGGGGGAGGGAGAGGGTAAGCCAGACATAATTCAAGTTGCTTAAAATTTTATTACTCAATAGAAAATTAAAAAATAATAATTACCAAATAGTCCATCCAAACTACTGCTCCATAGCTGCACCATATTATTAATCAAAGGGAGCTACATATTTTTGTCATTACAGTGTAACACAAAATTGATCCCTATAGCTCTCATACAGAAGAAAACTACAGAACTTCTAGATGAAGAGAGTTGCAATTGGCTCCATTTTAAAAAAAGAAGGGTTAGACAGTTTAAAGAAGGTGGGGATGAAATGTTTTGTAGTGTGTAAATTATTCCATGAGTACCAACATACACAATTTGTGTTGGAGAATAATGAAGAGGCGTAGTCTTCAACTCAATAGACAGGACATCAATGCATAAAAATAAGTTCATTTAGTGTTAGTTGGAGGGTCAAATGACCAAACTATCAAAGACTGGGAGTTGTGGAATAGAGTTTCAAAGGGAAGGAAAGAATCCTTAGAACTTATTCAGATAATTCTTCATCCATTATCGTAAGCATCTAAAGAATGAATTTGACCAATATTTATTCTTCTGTTTTCAGTAAATGATACTGAAAACAAACTAAAACTATTTCAAAAACACCAGAATGAGAAATATTATATCTAAAATATCAGAAATAAGAATTTTATTATACTTAGAGACAATGAACAGTTCAAGATTCCATGAAAAACTGAAGACTTGAGAACCTTCCGACGTTTAAGTAGGACAATTTCCTTAGAGCCACAGAATTTCGCTGGAGTAATCTTGCATCCATCTGCTTGTTCAATGTCATCAACCTGCCAAAAGAAGCAACGTTAGTTCTTAAGAAACAAGCTAGCATAGCACTGAACAAAAGTATTTACCTTATCACATGAGAAACACCAAGTCATCTGCAATCTAATGCATCTCACTTCTATAGTTCACTTAAAGCATTAGATAATGCGATGAGAGCTTACACGTACTCAGGTGAAACAAAATGGCAGATACCAATAACCCATCAATTGATAATCAATATGTGATGATGACAGTTGGAATTGAGAAACCATCTTGGTCTTAGAAAAAGTAAGTATTAAATCAACTTTGTCAGCTAATGTTATAACATTCCACATAAAAATATTCACATTTTCAAGCTTCTGGAAATGGTTGATTGGTTGATAAACAAAACGTACATTCTTGTTTTAAGCTTGGCACTTTTTAACCTACCTTCTTCCTCTCATTTTTTTTCTTTCCTAATAAAGAGATTGATAGAGCTAAAACAATTTACATAATCTTTCAACCAGATAAAGTAATTTATAACTAGAGGATTTAAAGAAGATTAAGGACTAACCTATAAAAGGGCGAAACACAGATATACATTATACATATTACCATTCATTTCAATGTGCTCTAACATTAATCTTCATTTTCAATTAAGATTTAACAAACGGCCCAGTGCATAATATCTGTCACGTGAAGATAAACTAGCATATTTACTGGTGCTTCTTACTTCTTATATTGCCATTCAAACTCACCGCAATTATTACCCTAAAAATTATTTATTGGACTCAAATGTGTAAGTGAAGTGAATGCAGCATGTCGGTTTATGTCTGAGCTATCTCAAAATATCAGATAGACGGATACTCTTTCTTGCATAAGGTAAATAGAACACCCGAAACATTGTTAGATACAGCAATGCTATAAAGAGAAGATAACTGATAACCCAAGGCATCAGATTAATACAAATGCAATGGGTAGCAAGTAAAGGTCAAAAATCAGGATGTATCGAACCTTGGAATACTGGATAAAGCATCTAAAATCCACTGACCAACCAGTGAATAGAAACACGAGCACGTGAAGAGCTACAAGCCCACCAAGTATAATGAACGCATCAACAATGTCTAAGCTAGGAACGAGGGTTACAATCCAAACAGCATAGAGTATGGCAAATGGCCACACATCAAGGCGCCATGGCAGGTTCCTTTTCCTCAACAAATCAACAGTATCCACCACCTTCCCATGAACATGGAATCTTGTCATCTCAATTCCAACTAAAAATATGCACTTGAACTTGTAAAGGCACACTTCTGCATATACACGGCGAAAAATTAAACAACATCCATGTCGCAAAATAAGCGATTCATAAAGACATCGATACGGAATCAATGGTTAATCGGAGATTACTACTAAAAATTCTATAAATTTCAACAAATTGAACTGGATTGTAAGAACCACTGACCTTAAATTAGCCAAAAACACTTTTGACTTTCACTACTCTCCAATCGAAGCTCACGTAACCCGAAAGTGAATCGGGTTTCGGCACTTGAGGGGTGATTGTGCTTGTGATTCCCGTCGGATTGTCGCGATCTTGTTGATGTCGAGGGCGATCGAGAGGGGTTTCACAGTTTAAGCAGCTGCTTCTACTGCGACTGACGACGAGAATTGGTACTCGGTTTTCACAATGTGGGTGTGTCGGATTTTGCTACTTCGGAGCATGAAATGGGAAGTCCGAAAACGTATTAACCCTACCTTGAGAGAAAAGAAAAGGGGGAAACAAAAATTACATTATGTTAATGAGTTTCTAAGAGGAAAAAAGATGAAATAACGTTAAAAATAATAAAGAGGAAATAAAATTTAATGATTCGAAATTTCTAATGAATAAAAATAATTAAAGAATACAACTGAAAACTTATATTGTAAAATTCATTTTAAGTTTAATAAAATGATTTTTTATTATTAAAATATATATTTTATGATGATTATAATTTAAGAATATCAGTAAGTTTATACTGCATTAAGTAACGGAAAATTAGGAGGTAAAAGTATCACTTTTTAATCCAATTAGTTTACCTTGTTTTAAATTTGTTATATGGGATGTGTTTTATGTGTTTTTAGCTTGCATTACTTTTGTTTCGAACATCACATGCTAATAAAAAATTATAAAAAATAATTAATAAGTGTGTTTGTGAGTATTTAAGTAGTAACCACCTATGTAACTGAAAAATAAAATTTATTAAAAAAAATCAATGATGTAAATGAATAAATAGTATAATATTTTATTTTGTTTTCCTACTTAAAAATATTTCATTAACAACGGTTGAGTCCTTTTTTGCTTTCCCTATTCAAATGTTACAACCCATTTTTAAGTTTTTATTAAGAATATGAGATAACATGAAAAATAATTAAGGAATTACTCTTTCCTGAGGAAGTTTATAATACTTTTAAGTCACGCATTTTGACCATTACAAATAATTGTGTGATTCTATCTTGTCTTTGGAGTTTGTATCAAGTAATGAGTAGAGGTTGGGCATGTCCCGGTAATAAAAGTTTTATCTTTCTCCCTAGTTAACAAATCTCCCTCCCCCAATTTATAAAAGATATGAGTTCTCACCTATACAAAATAAATATGTCATTTAAGCGGAGGTTCGATTTCGAGTCAAAATATATTTTGTTCGAAACACTGTTTTCGAAAGAATTTGATCAAAGTGAAATTCGAATTAATCGAGATAATTGAGATAGTAAACGGAAAATACAAAAAAAAAATGTGTATAATAAGTACAAAATGTAGTATCAATGAATAAACGAAAATAAACATATAAACTATTTTTTTTCCTATTTGTGTTGTTTTTAAATTGAATTTTTTTATTTTATGAAAAAAGTTAATGAAAAATATAACTTTAATTATAGTGATTTTGTTACGTTCTTGTTTTAAGAAAAAATACATTTGATTAATTTTTTATATTTTCTCTTAAATAAAATTAATGGTCTACAAAACTAAAAATCAATTGTTATTGATATGTTTTGAGTAAGTGAATTAATGATAGTATTTATCTAGTAATTTATATTTTATTCATTTAATTTTATGATATTTTGTTTATTTTTATATAATTGTAGGAAAAAATTAATTTATTTTGTTTCTTCGTGACAATCACATCGGATGAAGAGTTTGTATTGTGAAGTTATGGAGTGTAAGCGCAATCTAATCATTTTATTTTATTTTTTCTAATGATATCCCATATATTATAAAATTTAGGATTCAAAGACGAGAGATTTTATATATAAAAGTTGTTGGAAGTAATTTGAAATAAGAAGTTAGCAATGTAATTTAACATCGTTAGTAGAATAAATTCAGGGCTTTGTACTAACAAAGTGTCACACCTCTATTTGTCTCATAAAATTTAGATGTTTGTTAGATTGTTTTACATAATTGAGCAAATGTAATTTTGTGGTACAATATTTTGATTTTTCTTTCTTTCTAGTTTGATAAACAAATAAATATTCTTGACAATATAAATATAAATATTTCAATAAATTTGTAGTAATTAGACTTCGTTTGATTGTAAAGAAAGGAAGAAAAAAGAAAATTAAAAGTAAAAGAAAAAGAAAGAAAAAAAAAACTTGTGTTTGTTATGGATGTAGTAGGAAAAGAAAAGAACTAACATTTCTTACAAGTTTTTGTAGGATGAGATTTACAGAAAAATAAGGAAGTTAAGGAAAATTTTAAAAAATGAAACCCACAATTTTTTACATATTTCCTAATAACCAAATACCAAAAAATATGTTTTTTTTTTTACTTTCCTCTTGTTTTTCTTTGTTGCTATCCAACCATAGCCTTAAAGATTTTACTAATGATAATTACTCGTAAAATCAATAATGGTATCATGCCACCGGTACAGTGAAACGGAACGCAGCAGCAGCAGGAGGCAGAGATAAACAAGACGACGGGAAGAGACGGACGAGAGAGAGTTACCGGAGAATGTGTAGAGAGAGAAAACGAGTGCTAGGGTTTTGATTTCTCATCTCCTCCTCGCCTCCGCCGGCCGTAAGAGTTCTACTAATGGCAGCGGGGCGATGGTGGAAGAGTGAGAATTGGGGAGGACGAACACAGGCATCCTCGATATTCTTATTCATTCTGGTGCTTCATACTGTTGCAATTCTGTTCTTCACTAGTGGTTTCCTCCTCACTCGTACTGAGCTTTCCAACTACAGTCAATGCTCTGATGTTTCTCAATCTCCTTGTTTCCATCGCCAAGAAGAAGAAAATCTGTCTCAAAATGTTACTAGTTCTAGTGCGAATTGTTGGACCAAGCCTGCCGTAGATCGCATTGTCATAATTGTTTTTGACGCGCTCAGGCATAGTCTCGTTCTTTTTAAACGTGTGATGAATTATTGAATTTGTTTGTTTGGTCTTTCTTATTTTCATACTTTTCCTGTTCAGGTTTGATTTTGTTGCTCCTAGTGCATTTTTTGAAGGTACGCATTTTTACAGATTTGTTTATTTATTTTTTAAACAAGCATTGATGTCTGTTTTAGGTTTTTGATTTATTGTGTTGTCAAAGTTGACAAACTTTAGCTAAGCAAAAGAATAAGTACACACGTTTTTAGTTTATCTGCAGTATTACGAACATAAAAAGGGTAAAACTTGAGCTTGATTTTACTTTTTCTAGTCGATTTGTGTGGTATTATAATTTGAAATTGATGCAAACTCATTAAATACTGTATTACAAGTCAAAAAAGTTTTTCAATTGAATGTTAACCACTTCACGATTTCATGATTATGTTCAGTAAAAATCAAAGCAATTTACACCAAATTATGAAATTGTATGATCCCAAAAAGAAAAACCAAAATTTTGTAAATCTTCTTACATAACTAAACACTTTGCTGCTAGTATGCTTTAGTTCCCTTGGATAACTTTTGGGAACTCTAGTTTGTGAACTTCAACCTGCAAACGTCTTACTTCCCTTTCATTTTTTTATGCACAGAGAAAAAGCCTTGGATGGATAAGTTAAAAGTTTTACATAAACTTGCATCTCGACCAGGATCATCTGCCAAGATTTTCAAAGCTGTTGCTGATCCACCAACGACCAGCTTGCAACGTTTGAAGGTTGAAGATTGTTTCCTTTTGCTAAGATGAATAGATACTTGGAAATGCATTATGCATCTGATTACTCTTTTGTCCTTTACATTTAGGCAGGTTTTTACGTTCTTACAAGTGATTTGGCAGTTCAATTTATGTATGCGAATAAAACGTTTTACCGACTGATGCCAATTAAACACCTGATCACTGAGCTGTGGTGGTGTATCCATACCTGCGCAGACGCACATTGTTGATCCTTTCTCCAGTAGCTTAAACTCAAAATACAATTGAAAATTATAGTACTCATAATGTTAGGTTTGCCATGAGAACAATCTATGATCAGTTAGGGTGATCATAGAGAATTGAGGTGACAAATTCGAAGAAATAGGTGAGAAATGCAAAGAACAAGCAAGAATAGGGATGTGAGAGATTATAGGGTGAGGATTCCGGGCTGAGAGTAATCATAGAGAGAAAGAAATTTTCAATTCTGTACGCAATTCATTCAAACCAGGAAAACAACTAACTAATGCTACTAACTGAACACATCAGTTCTACAACATACCGACTCTTGGAGTTTTTACCACTGTAACTTCTAACAGTTCATAAGCGTCACATCAAATTATAGGAAATAGCAACCTTAGCTTAGTAATTATGAATGGTAGCACCAAACAGTTAAGAATATTTATGCAACTGACTTCACCATTCCTATGCTCGATAAAAATCTAGATCAAGACCTGGCTGTCGTGTAGGAAATTTTGATAAACCTCTATACATAGAATATCAGAAAAGGTTTCACTAAAGGTTGTCCCACTACTACAACGCAAAATTAAACTGGGGAGAAATTTTGTCGTACAAGGAAGGCTTTGATGTTTTTGTACTTTTATAATTGTAAGGAGATCTCATGTAGGCCTAACAAAGTTTATTTGTATCTTGTTTTCCATTTGTTTCTTGAGGAGGTAAGCAGTGTTGTATGCATAGTGGAAATAATGCAGCACTTAGCAGAATTTATTTGAAACGTATCATTTGACCAAGACATTACTTTCTTTTAGCGTGAAAGATAATCTTAATTCTGTCAGAGTGAAAAGTAAATTCAATTTCTATGAGAACTGAAAGTTGAGGTCTCGTTTTGATTCAGCTGAGCACGCAGAGATCAACAAATGTAATTTAGAAATGACATTAGAAGGGAGATGACCTGTCTTATTTGATATTTTTTCTTCTGATAATTTTGAAACATCATAAATTTAGTCAATAAGCTGTATATTTCGTTTGCTCCGTTTGTTGTTCCATATTAACATAGTTTTCTGTTTTCAATTATATATACTTCGTATTTTCTGTTTCTAGAAGCTCTTATCATTTTGAGTAATGTGATGCAAAGGATTAGGGAAATGGGTCTGAGGGTTTTGCCGTTATCATGTGCTGTCTAGTTCAGAGCACATGCAAAATGATGTCTTTAAAAATACATGGAATTTTATCTGAAAAAGACATTAAATCATAAAAGTATTGTCGAAGGGTCTTAAACCTCTTGCTATATTTTTTCAGGGCTTGACAACCGGTGGACTTCCTACTTTTATAGATGTAGGGAATAGCTTTGGTGCTCCAGCAATTGTCGAAGACAACTTGATTCATCAGGTTTCATACTTTCTTTTTTTGATAAGTTATGTGTCTTGATCTTGGTCATGCTTTTATGGCCCTCGTGTCTAATTAAATATTTTTTTGAAGAGTGTTGTTTACTTATGTAATTTAATTTACAGTCTATACCATTTCTTATAGATACCTAATTTAAAATCCACTAACAGTTGGTTCAAAGTGGAAAGCGAGTAGTGATGATGGGGGATGACACTTGGTTGCAGTTGTTCCCTCAGCATTTTGAGAAGTCCTTTCCCTTCCCCTCTTTCAATGTTAAAGATCTAGATACGGTATGCAGCTATTTATGTCAGTATTGTTCTATACATTCGATGTTTATGGTTTATACTCCTAACTACGCGTCAAAACTTTGCCAGGTAGACAATGGGTGCACCAAACACTTGTTCCCGACCTTGTATGAAAATGATTGGGACATTCTAATAGCACATTATCTTGGTGTGGTATGTTCGTCCTTAAGTTTTTCTTGCAATCGAATTTCATCTGATTTCCCCCAGATATTGGGTGTTTATAATGTGCATTTCTTCTTCTTCTTTTTACTTTTTTGTTTAATATTTATTTTTTTGGTTGAATGACAGGGTATTGCTAACTTTTTTCCTTCTTGTGTTATTCTTTGACGTTCTTTGGTTTTATTGGAAAACACATTAATCATGTCAATTAGTTTGGATCAGGATCATGCTGGACATATATTTGGTGTTGATTCTATTCCAATGATTGAAAAACTGGAGGAGTACAATCGTATTGTAGAGGTAAATTTCTTGAACTGTCGCTCATCATTGCAGAATCGGTTATGCAAAAGAAGCGAAGGGAAAATGCTATGAAGTGGACGTGGGTTTTTGTTGTTAATTGTAGTACCGAGTTACAACTACTCATTGGTTGCTACCAGTCAACAAATGCTGTACGACAGAGATTCTGGCTGTAATAAGAAAGAAGGAGGGAGGGGGACATTCTTTAGGACATTCATATGTAGGACATTCTTTAGGCTGATTGCAACATCCCCCCTTCCTTGAAAACTTCCTTGACCCCAAGGAGGAAACAGTTAGCCGGGATTACTCTTGCCTTCCAAACTTGAGTAGGAGTTCTGTAAGATTTATTTTCCAAATTTAGTTTTGTTCCTTGAACTCATAGAAAACTGGCCACTTTTTTGATTCAGAAAGTCGTTGAAGTGCTAGAGAGCCAGTCAGGTCCAGGCGGCTTGCATGAAAATACGTTGCTTCTCGTAATGGGTGATCATGGTCAAACTGAAAATGGGGATCATGGAGGAGGGAATCCAGAAGAGGTGTAATACTTGTGCTTCTCAAGAAACTCGACGTGATCAAGTTTTCTGTAAATCTAACTGAAAGTGTTGCAGGTTGAGACATCAATATTTGCAATGAGTATGAAGCCTCCACCTTCTGTTTCCTTGGAACTTGATTCTTCATTTTGCAAACTAGACATGGTATTACCTCCTTTTCTATGTCAAATTTACAGTTTGTAGCATGAAGTCTCATGGACAATTTCTATTTTCTACACTTGCTTTTGGAATAGATTACTCCGTTGTAGTTTTCTTGTTTTTATTAAAAAAAATGGGCATGTGCGTATTTATATAGCATAAACTTTGCTCATTTGTTAGAATCGGGTTACTTGATTTTGCTGATGTTAACTCTGGTAAGTGCCTGATGAGGAAAAGATTGTGTTAAGATTCAACTGGTGTCCAGTCGTAAAAGTTTGATGCTCTACACTCATCTGCACATTCATTGTTTATTTCTTTCTCTGTGAATCAACGAAGCACTAATGCATTGCTTAGTCTTTGTTTAGCCTAGAGGACCCAGTTAAGGCACACCAGGGATTTGTTTGAGGAAGTTGACCCTAATTAAGTATATTTTATGGTTAAACTAGTATTCCAACCACTTTTTGAATTTAACTGTTGTTCTAGTGTCATCATTATGTCAATCTTTCTAGGGTAGAGAGACTATGTATTTCCTTTATCACTAAGTGATATAATTCATAAAAGTGTTCCATCTGGTTTTTCCCTGTTGATTATTCAAAGTACCACAAGTACTTCCAGAATAAGGTCCAGTGAGTGAATCTTCAGCATATATAAAAGGAAACCCTGAGAAATGAAGATGATTCGTTAATGTCTTGTCTTTAGACAATAAACTTTTGTTAGTTCTCCGCTGTGCTTAAGCACAAAGAAGGGGTCAGACCTATAGGCTAGAAGCAGTATGTTTCAAGAAACTTTATCACAATTTTAAATACTCTGACAGCATACAAGGACTTACAGGTTCTGGTGTAAGTCCATGAAGAACCAGAAATAAGGGTTTGTGTTTATCTAAATTTTATGTAATGGATACGGATATCATGAAGCTTTCTGAGGCAAAGTGGACAGTAATTGCAGATGGATCAGTGAAATGTTGTATTTCACCGTTTATTGTTGTTATATTGAATGAGTAAATGTTGTATTTCACTGTTTATTGTTGTTATATTGAATGAGCAGGATATTTCCCGATGCCACTTGTCTTTCAGAACTCCTTCCATGATTATGATGTTTAATTAATGGAGGAGCTATGGCAACAAGTCACAAGATGGTGCATTTAATTTCTTGTTTGTTGGTTCTGGTATTATAATATAATATTCTTAAATTTTTTGTTCGATTTTTCAGGATGGCAGAGAGGTTTGTATTGACTACATCGAACAGGTTAGGATTGTAATTCCTTTGCGGATATTGGTCCCGTGAATTTTTCCAGTGAAATGAAGAAAAGTATATATTCTTGTAGGAATTCTTCTAAGTAAATTTGCAGCTTGATTTTGCAGTAACAGTGTCGGCATTGTTTGGTATTCCCTTTCCTTATGGAAGGTGCGTTCCAAGAGTTATATCACATTAACTTCCACACTATTTATTATTGAATCCAACCAAATTTAGCATTTTTATAGTTATATTAAATCATGTTTGAATGATGCTTATCTTCTCCATTTGGTGAAATTTATGTGACTGGGGATCTCCTTTTGCATGGTTTTTAAGATTTAATGCGTGTCATTTGTAATGAGCTAATATCTTCTTTTGGAATTTTGTTGGTGGTGTTGCTTGAGCTACTTTATTTTAACTTCAGTGTTTGAATTCATGATAAGTGTATGTATAAAATAAATTTAAAAAGATAAAAGTGCATTCCACTGAGATTTTGCCAAGTTTTTGCAAGTCATGTTACACCGGAAGTTCACTTACAAAATTCACCCCCGCAATCTCACTCATTGGAAAATTGATCAGTATTTACAATGATACACTACACTGCAATAATGTAGAGCATGTGTAATGTCAAAGTCTGAAATCACACTAAATCTTGTCAAATGTAAATTACTCACACTCAAGGATCTTTCAATTATTGTTTTTTCCTATTAACTTTCCTAGCTTGCTATTAAGAGTTTACTCAACAGACTGATCGACTTTACTTCCTGAAATAACACACGAAGTCATTTTGTTTCAGCATTGGCCGTATTAACCCAGTACTCTATGCATTGGTTCCTGGTACATGGAATCCACATAATCGACAAAGTTGCGAGGGTACTTGCCTGGAAATGAATATGGAAGTGTGGATGCGCAATTATGTAGATGCATTATGTATCAATTCTTGGCAGGTGCATATTTTGCTATGTTGGCTTTGAGCTTTTTAGTTCCTAGTTTGTGTTGTAACAAGCTGCAAGCCATTAACTCATGATATAAGACTTCCAGCTTAAAGGGTCTGTTCTAGATATTCTAGATAATTGTAAAATTATCTAACATGATTGAGGGGGCTGCATATTAAGGGGATTGTAAGCATATTTTGATATGGCATGATCAAGAGATGATCAATTTGCTTTGCAAGTATATCGCATCTAAAGCTTATAAAAAGGCACTCTCTTGTACACTTTAAGTGTATAACATGGAAACATATTCTCATCTTGCTTTACACACTGGTCTGATTATTGCTTGTTGACTTTGTACATCTTTTTGAACTAAAGCCGAAACCCTGGAAAAACCAAAAGACAACTGCCTTTAGCCATTGAAGATAAACTGGATGAAGCAGATCCAAGATCTTTACATTGTATTCAATCTATAAATATCCATCATCATTGTGCAACAGTGTATCGTAGCAATGTTCTGGTATTTGTGAACTGCTTTGGTGGTTGTACCTTTGCCTTTGACTATTTACCTCTTGTCTTTTCTCTTTTTCCTGGTTTGTTGTAGGGCTTTCCTCAATGATCCAACCTAATGCATAGGGGCTCTAACTTGTGCCTTCTTTATTCTTGTTACATATTTACATGTATTAGCAAATCACACACGGTTTTTTGTACTCTCTCTGTAGGTGAAAAAATACATTGATGTCTATTCAGCTTCATCAGTCGTCGGATTTTCCAAGGAAGACTTGTTGCATGTGGCAGAGATGTATGCTCAAGCTGAGAAGCATAGGTCGCATACTTTGAATGATCTACTGCTTTATCAAGATGAAAATTTTCATACATCAGTAACTGATCTGAGGAGGCAAATTGATTTGTATAATAATTTTTTGGCAAGTGTTGCTGGACTAGCCCGCACGAAGTGGACTGAATTTAATTTAGAGATGATGGCTATTGGTTTTGGCATTATGTTGATTTCCTTATTTATCCATGTTATTGTCATCAAGAGGTTAGAAAAGCTACAAGAAATTTCACATCGTCCCTATGGCAATTCTATGATCTCCTTTGGAGTAGTTTTAGCTTATTTTGTAGTTGCAATACGTGCATGCAGTGTTCTCTCAAACAGTTATATCTGTAAGTTCTGATACTTTATATCTTGTTATTTTCCTTAACCTCATTTTCTGACAACTTTTTCATTGTTCAAGTTGTTTATTTCTTTGTTTGTTTGTTTTTCCTCAGTGGAAGAAGGAAAAGTGGCAGCTTTTCTTCTAGCTACTATGGCAATGATATGCTTACGCTATTCTGTCATGAGAAAGAAGATGCTAATGGAAGTAGGTTTCGTCACAGGTTTTATTGTTTTTCCTTTCAACTTCATTAATGTTATGCTGTGTCTTGTGTATATATTATATTTTAATATTTCTGTTGACGCCTTTTTTTTCCTTATCTTTTCTGAGGCCTAAATTCTTCCTTCCTTATTTGCAGGGAATTGCATTTGTACTGCTAATTTCCATCCTCAGATTTACTATCGAACTTGGGCAGTCAAAGCAGGGTACCCGTTCTACATCATTGGCGCTACATCTATCTGAGTTACTTTTTATTGACAACCATGTATTGCTATATATTGCTGATATTATTCCAATTCTGGCTGTGACCCTATTGGCTTACATACATTACAAGAGCATGGCTCAGATAAATTGTCAGGGGATTCTGAAATATGTCATCATGGGAACCATGTTCAGTTATGTGCTTGTAGCATTGTATTGGGCATTGGAGAGTGACCTACTACTTTCCGAAGAAAGCATTAATGGAGATTTTATCCCTCGGGTAATCTATGCAATTAGTTCTGCACAACTGTTGTCTCTGCCAATTGGTCTACTTTTCAAAGTAGAAAAACTTTGGGGTTGGGAAGATAGTATTGTGATTAAAACAGTTGCCATGTTATCTGCATGGAGTGCAATGATCATTGTCTTGTCTGGGAAGCAAGGGGCCTTGCTTGCTTTAGCATCGGTAGCTGGAGGTACTTATTTCTAACACGTCTCTTTTTATTTATATCATACACATAGTGTGCGAGGGGGTAGCAATGTTGCAATCCATATAGATGTGAAACTATACCCTGAACCTAATAGACCATATTCCAACCAGACTATTCGAACCTTTGGAGAAGAAACTTATTCATGCTATCCACCAATCTTGCACCAAAATGCATCAATTGTTTGCAAATCTCTCCTCTTCTTGGGAAACCAATATTAGATGATTCGTTACACTCACAAGCAATATCTGGACCTCTACCTCACTACAATCACTTCAAACTTCCTCACACAATATATGTTTCCTGACACATTTTTCCAATAGAGAGGCAGGAAAATGATGGTATCATCTACTCAAAGTAAGCCAAAAATGGAAAAGAACCCTTTCCTTTGACTGCTAATTCTTATCTCCACTTTCAATACCTCCTTATAGTCTTAAGTTGGCTGTATTTTGTCCAATTCCTAAGGCCCTAAGAAAGGGTCCTCAATAAGAAGTCAACCATTTTAAGGAAACACCTAAAAAGAATGCTAACAATTAATAATATTACAAACACTAGATGTAAATTGAAATGTAAATTTTATTGTCAGATATTGTGATGGATGTATTTTCCTTTTTTAGGTTGGTTCATATTGAAATTGAAGGGCTTAGAACAGAACACAGAAATTGGCACTGCCGGAACTTTATCCTATTCTTCTCCTGTAACACAATGGAGCCTTTTATCTGCTTGTCTGTTTTTCGCAACTGGTCATTGGTATGGTTGTTTCTGGCCTTTCGTCTCTCATGTTTAATGAATAATAATTAGCACATAATGGTAAATCTAAAGCTTATAGAGTTGCTTATTTAGATTGTTTCTGTACTGTTTCTCTCAATCTCGATATCAGTACATTTTTAGTTTTTCTTATGAGCTGTAGCCACGTGTAGCAGAGTGATTTCTTTTTCTTATTTGCACTGTATGTTTCACAATCATTGACATTTCTATAGGTGTGCTTTTGATGGACTCCGTTATGCTGCTGCATTTATTGGGTGAGTTCACATGTCTGCTTGCATTATAGACTTTCTTTTATATGTTGTTTTTATTTTTATTTTGGGTAACCTCCTAGTTTCAGAGCTATTAAGGAATATGATTTCACGCCTACCACCATTTCAGGTTTGATGAATTTAACCTTATTCGCCAAGCTATCCTTCTGGCAATCGAAACATTTGGCTTTTCTCTCATCCTTCCAGTTTTCGGACTTCCTTTTCTTGTTGCCTACCACTTCCCCTCTACTCAGACCAAGCAACAAAAGCAATCATTTTCTTTGCAATTGTCTCAAGTAAGTGTAGGTTCAATTTCATTATTCCCGACATTTTTGTGATGGGTTTAGTCCATAGGGAGTATAAATTAGTTAACTTTCTGTATTTCAGGTTTATCTGATGTATGGCCTCGTAACGTCCATTACAGTCACATTTACACTCATATGTGTAACTGTTCAAAGGCGACACTTGATGGTATTGCCCTTAGTTTCTCCCACAATATTCTCAGTATCACATTGATGTATTTTTAGGACTTTATATATGATTACACAAATCTTAGTACTGATAGTTTTTATTGTGCATGTTTTACCTTGCAGGTCTGGGGGTTATTTGCCCCAAAGTTTGTTTTCGATGTGGTAGGCCTTATTTTGACTGATGTTTTAATCTGCGTGGCATCACTCTTCTATTTTTGATCCAAGTAGAATAGATGGTTCAATAGACTAGGTACACTGCCAAACTATCAGTTTTGTTCCTCAAACAAATTCAATACCTGGTACTTGTGATAGAAGAATTCTTTTACAATGTGTATTTATATATTGTTATAGTTGCAGGAGATTCAATACCTGGTACTTGTGAAAATATATGTAGAAGATTTCTTTTACAGTAAGTGTGTGTATTTATATATTGCTATAGTTGCAGGAAGCCTTTTCTGTTGAATTTAAATGAGAGCATTCCATATCTATTTATTTTGAGATAAGATGATTAAAATAATATAGGGGTGCAGTGGAGGTTTTGGTCAATCTCATATTGCTCACCAGGGCATATAGTTCTGATATCGAGGTTGAGATTTCTTGATTTTAAAGTACAATTTAATTGATAGCGGTTCAAAAAAGTTCTCTCCCTCCCTCTCTCTCTAAGTGCACATATGAAATAAAACAACCATTGAGTTAATCGGTTTTATTTTTTATTTATTTATTTTTTTGTTTTGTTTTTTAAGAAGGGTGATTTGGTGAGTCACCCTACTGGGTGCCTGAAATATGAATTCTGAAATATTAGTTCTATATATTATTTCGTGAATTCTGAAATAATAGTTCTATATTGATTGATTGATATATTGATTGATCATCATATGCCAATTTTTTTTTTCCGGTTGGTAAAAATCATTGGATATCATTCTGTAAGTTCATTTTGTAAATATAGCGGTGCCGTTCTTTTTCTTTAAATATGAAGCATCTCTTACTTAAAAAAGACCATCCCATTCTCTTTTTGGATATTTATGAAGCATATCTTTCGAGAAAGAAATAACAACTTTAATCCTTGATGGCTATATATATATTCTGATGTCTGGAAACAATATACTAGTTCTTTTCGTTTTAAAATTAGAAAATATTTTATACTTTAATATAGTATTATTTATAAATTTTATAATTTTATTTTTAACATGAATTTTTAAAAATATCAAGGTATAAAAGTTTGTATTAAAGAGAATTATTTGTATATTTTATTCTAAATTTTTTGAAAGTAAAAAATCACTTCAATTTAAATTATAGAATTTCACAAACTTATTTTATGTAAAATAAAATGTATTTATAATTTTGAAATGGAGGGAGTAACATTTATGTTTTTAAAATACACATTTTTTAAAAAAAATCTGTAAATATTTCTAAAAAAATATAAATATGAAGCGATCGAACTGAGACACTACAGTAGTGTGTCCACTGCCCACATAAACCCACAAATCCACTTGTACGGTTTTGGATTTGGGCCTGAAAAGAGAGGGAGAGAGAGCCAACGCGGCGGATAAAACAGATAACTACGTGTCACTATAAACACCGCCACATCACTTCACCCAATTTCCGATTTTTCTTTCACTTCACCGGCGAACTTCCGTCGTAGAACCGCTCCGGCTATCGATCACCGTTGCGATTGTTGGCGGAGAACTAGATGTCAGGGGACAGGAAGAAGAACCTGAGCTTCCCCTTCACTTGTTTGTTTTAGTGCCTAGAAATTATAATGCAATATAGTTTTGTGAAACTAGTAGAAGTAGATGAGCGGTGAAAGATATTGGAGCTCATCAACTACTGATGTTTAGAAGTAACAATGTCACTGCCAGGATTTTCGAGCGCCAGATTCGTACTCCCGCTCCTGGCACCTCTGTATGCATCTCTCTCTAATGCCCCTTTCTACCTATTTGAAATTTTGAATTCTTACTCTCGGATTCAACATTAGAATTTCATGCCTAGTTTGATTCTTAAACTCTTACTCTTCATTTCAGAATTTTAACTTCATGCCTTTTTTTCTTGGGTTTGGAATTTTATGTTCTAAAATTAATGGGGAATTTATTTAGTTTTAATTTGCTATTGTACACTTTAATATTTTTTCTGCCTTGCAGTTTCACCATGCTAGACGGTTTTATGAGAATATAGTGCCAAGCTGTACTATATATGATGTTGAATGTCCAGATTATTCATTCCGCAAGTTCACTGATGATGGTCAGTACCTCATAAGCTTCAGTAGGAATCATCAGGATCTAATTGTATATAGACCGTCATGGTTAACATTTTCATGCAAGGAAGAAGATTGTGCTGTTCAAGAACTTCCATTGAAAGCCAAAAAATTTGAGAGCTTCTTCACCCAAATATGCAGTGTGCCACTTGCTTCCAGTAGTGAGGTAATATGCAAAGACTTTTTCATCTATATAGAGAATAACCGCTTTGGAATCTTTGCAACTTCCAGTCCACAAGTTCATGATGCTCCTGCTACTGGAGGAGCTGTACCAGGGATCCCTGTATTTGAAAAAATTACACTTCACCTTTTGAGGTATAGTAATTCGCGTATACCTTAATGATTTACAAAGTCAATTCTGCACTCTTTTTTTTCCCTATATTTCTTAAATTATAGGCTGATTTTCTTTTCTATGACTTGACCTTGTCCTCTAGATTGGAAGATGGAGTTATACTTGATGAGAGGGTGTTCTCCAATGATTATGTTAATTTGGCCCACAGTAGTGGTGTTTTCTTGTACGATGATTTACTGGCTATAGTATCCATTCGTTATCAGAAAATACACATTCTCCAAATTAGGGATTCAGGGAACCTTGTTGATGTGCGGGCAATTGGTGAATTTTGCCAAGAAGATGATGAACTTTTTCTCAATTCGAATTCTCAGGTAAGTGAAACTGTTCAAAAGCTTCTTAATGTTTAAACTAAACATTGAGCTGCTTGCAATTTTTTCAACCCTTATCATGTTATAGGCATCATGGAGATGGGAAGAACTTATTACCTTCCGGTCAAAGTAACACCTCCTCCATCCCAAATTATTTGCAACTATTTGACATGGCACAATTATGAAGGAAAATATTGACTTTGTAGTAATTATCTAAGATATCCTTATGTCGTTTAAAAGAATTTGGAGGAAAACGTTTAAACTGAAAAAGTGAAGAAGAGAAAGTTAAAAGTTGTAATGATAACATATGAGGCCATGAGAAAAGTAAGGGAGAAGGATGGCAGTTTGGACAGGCAACATCACAAGTATTTTGGACGGAGGGAGTAAAACAGAATGAGGTTATGAAACTAAAGCAAACGGAGAAACTGGTTCGCAAACAACCTAGAGGATTTTTTTGATTCATCATAGCAAGAATTTTTGGTCCGTCCATTTTTTGAGGTTCTTTCGAACACTTCTCTTGGATGACCTACAATTTGTTCCTTTTCAATTGGTAGATGAAACATTGTGTATAGACATAGGTTCTAAAAGTGTAATACACAAAGGAAGCTTGATGTAGATGCATATTGCGTCAAATTCACAATCATCTGATTAATCAGCATTTATCAATGATGGAGGGAGAGAAGCATGATTCAATGTTTTATGTATGGAGGGGATCAGAGAGACTATAATCTTTTTAACATTCAGAGCCAATTGTGTGAATCCTTTTGAAATCATTTTATTAGTAGGTTCGGAGCAAATTTGTCAACCAGTGTATCCAAGCCTGAAGAAGATTGCCAACCCCAACAAGCACCTCAATAAGTTAAGCCTGAAGGAAGATGAACAGTTATCTTCCAAGAAAAAAATTTCTGTAAAACCAATAAGCAGCTATGGTACCCAGAAGCCTTTTCTCATTTAGTATGCTAAACATCAAGGATAATATTTTCAGTAAACAGTACTACATGAAAGCATCTTGTATATCTCGTCTCCTGGGTGTACCAACTCATTACAAGAAGGCTGCAGATCATCTTGATAGGCCTAGTCCTCCCTATAAAATTAGTCTTGCCTATTCTAAGATGGGGCGGGACAAAGAAGCAATTTACTTTGTTTTTTTCCTTCTCAATTTGGTGGTTGTTTTGGGTGGTGGGGGTTATGAGAGGATTGTTGGCAGCATATACCATCTCCATTTGTCGGTAACCCTACTGTTTCAATTCATATTTGTTTTGTGGGGCAGGCTTAGTGTACCTTTTTTATCTACAAGAATCTGGGGTGGAATGGAGGTAGATGTTTTCCATTCACAATCTGGAATCTGTAAGGGAGACTGAAGACATAAACCTGATGTTAATTGAAGGACTGGGATGGGATGGTAACGGAAAATAAAGAGAGAGAGGACACAAATTGCCAACCTGCAACAGACATCCAGTCTAGGTTTTGGACTTGGTAAATATTTTGTTGGACACATGAACATGACCTAAAGAGTCAAAAAGTATGATTTCTGTACAGACAGAACAATCAGATATGAAGCTTACTTTTGGTGCCACCACACTAATATGTTGTTTGCCCTAAGCAAGACCTCATCATAGTAGACATCTATGGTTTCTACATGTACATGGATACAAGCAATTTTTTCGTGGTCTTTGCAGTGAAATATTGTTTCTCCTTTCCCTTATCTTCTCTTTTTGTATTCTCTATTGGTGATATTGTCCAGTAAAGACTTATACACATATGTCCAGAATTTGGGTGACTGACTAAGGTACTTCACCCATGAAGGAGATTCCATTCGACATTATTTTACTGTTGCTGATTAGCAGCTTAGAACTATCATAATGAAGGCCTACTCTAGGCTCGATAAAACAGAAGTGTCACAATAAGACATCCTTCTTAGGCTGGATCTCAATGCTAGTTTTTGACTTCTTGCTCTACCTGAAAAGGCTTTGATCAGGGTTTTTTCAATATTAACTATAAATATTATGAGAAACAAATTCCAGTTTTTATGTGCTCCTGAGAAAATAAGGTACTCTACTTCATGAAATTAGCAACTGGAAAACTTGAGTTGGTTTCCGTTCAGTCCGTTGACCGACTTTATCTGGACGTCAGTTGCATTGTGTTGCTCCTTTCCCCATACAATATATTTACCTGTTAGGAGGATAACTTAAAGTGGGGGGGGGGGGGGGGGGAAGGGACCTGGTTTCTCTTGGGATTCTCAAATATACCTGCAATGATTGTACAAATCTAAAAATGTCTCCTTCCTATCAGTTGGTATCCTTACATTCTTGTGGTCTAATGAACTGGTGGTTTCCTATGGTGAAGTACGTAATTCATGTCTTCACCCTTGCAATAGATACATTTAGCTTTGACATAGCCATATGTAAATTATTCTATGCTCAGATGTTGTTGCCTCTTATGGAAGAAAACAGGAAAAAAATAACTTACTCTCATTGGTATATTTCCTTGTGAGCTTTTAACTTGTATTATAAAATCAGTACAGCTTGACATTCGATGACCTTCCTTCATATGTGCATGTGTGTTTCTTAGCATGTTTCTTTGGACTTACAACTAACCTGTCTGTTGCAGTGGATGACAATTTCTGACAGCAGTAAACAACATCATGTCTTTGGTAATCATGTTGAAGATGGTGCAAATCAAAGCCTTCCTAGTCCAGAGAATTCTTTCCTGAGTGGTATAAAACAGAGGTTGCTTTCATTTATATTTCAAGGGATATGGAATGAAGAAACTGATGAAACTCTGGTTGGTCAATTCAATGTCATATTCATATATCTCTCAGAGCTTTAAGTATCTATACTTTTGCATATCAACTGATACGTGTATGCTACATTCAGCCAAGCTTATCTGACCTTCTATTCTTTATAAAGAAAATATGCCATCTGCCACATCCAGATATTTTATATCCTCGCGTATTCTAAGATAGGTTATTTATGGAGCTGGTAATTTCTTACTGATCAGGTAGCTAGTATCTATGGAGTTGATCTGCCAGTTCTTGGATTGTTTTTGTTTCCAGTCTTCATTAATTTCTCCATGGTTATCATCTATTCCATGTTATGATTTGGCTTCCTGTTCCAAATTGGATCTGATTTTTTTGATAGGGAAGATTGTATTCATTAGCAAGTAAGGTTTTGGGTCTTTCTAGTCCCTATTGGATTTGAAGATTCTATTCTACGAAGGTTTTGGGTTATAGATCTTGGATATCCAATGAATTCTATAAATAGGGCCATTTGAGTTCTAGTAGAGTAACAGTGAGATCACAAGACAAGAAATAGAACATAAAGGGCACAAAAGGATCCTTTTAGGTTTTGGTCTCCTATGAGTGAGTGATGGGGTAGGGGTCTTCAAAGGGTCTTGAGGGAGAGTATATATGAGAATATGAGATTTAGTTTGGGTGATAAAAACAATGCTATAGTCATATAATGTACCTCATATGTCTCTTAGGCATTCAACCAGGCATTTTTGGTTGAATCATGTTGTGTTGCTTGTTTGTAATTATTTCTTGATGCTCTAGTTTTCTTTTTTGAGATTATATATTGGTCTCATATTTTCTCTTTATGATGCTTTGTTATGGGATAATGGTCACAAGTTGATCCGGCTCCCGTATATGTTTGAGAGGACCCAAAAACCCAAAATTGTCATCCAATTCATAGCTGATCATGATCTAAATCATGTTCACTTATGAAAAGAATCAAAATCTATCCTGATATATTTTGAAAATTAAATATGACCTGACAGTTTGAACTGTGGGTAGATGGAGCTACACTGGGAGCAGTTATTCCCTGTTCAATTGAGTATATTTCTCATTTGCCATATATTTGTTTTATATAAAATCTTATGAGGATAATGTTCTTCGTACCTGACTAGTAATTTCTTATAGTTATAAGTAATATAGTTATAAGTAATATAAATAAGTACAAACATTGTTTTATATTTTCTGCTAAATATTTAAGTAATTATAATGGAAGGTAAGACTTACTCAGGAATTTTTTTTTTGCAAAGGATAAGATGATAAATGTTTTCAAAACATGACACATACTTATCAATTCTGGAAGAGCTTTTATTCATTTCATTTGAGCTTTGCATATATTCATCGGGAGAGAAATTATTGGTTGAGATGGAGATAAATTAGGAGTTGAGGGGGAGAGAATTTAGGAGTATGATGAAGTCTTCCCAAACCGCAGTTATTTTTCCTCTCCCTTCTACGGATACTTGATTGTTACTTTTGCTTTACATATTTGACTTATTGAGCTGTTGTAGTTTAGTCTACATGTTATTGTGATGAGAATATCATGGTATGCTATGCTTAATTGTTTTGTTTTCTTCTTCCATCAGAGAATGCAATGTGCGAAGAAGAAGTTTTATTTCCATTTTCAAGATTATGTTGATTTGATTATGTGGAAGGTAGGGCTTTCCCTTTCTCTTTTGTTCGACTTTGAAGACCTCTTGCTCACTTCTCTAATAGTCTCAATCGCCTATATTACTTACATTCAACCTCTCCTTAATAATGCATGCATTGTTTTTCCTGGCAATTGTTTAATTGTTTGGACAGGTACAATTCTTGGACCGACATCATCTACTAATCAAATTCGGTAGTGTTGATGGAGTGGTGAGGATCTCGTGCTTTCACTTTTTACCTTTACCAAAACCAAACACACAGACACACACAGTGACGCAAAGACCCATACCCTGCTAATCTAAATAATGGAATATTTTGGTTGAAGGACTACATAGCTTGGATGTAATCTGATTTTAAGTCTTTGCCAGTCTGTTCTAAAAGATTATGTAATCTATGTTGATGTTTGTGTAAGCTATGAATTCTATGTTGTTTATCAAAGATGAGTCTCCACCTTGCGTTCTTCCTCTAAAAGCCAATACATTTCAAATGGTTTGTGTGTCCTGATTGCAAACAGCACATCAATTGCTATTTAACCTTTTTGATGATGGATGAAGTATGAAGAAATCCTTATCAGCCTTTTAGTTTGATGATATTGAGTACAGTTTCTATATTATTAACTTTATCTATTAGTAAGAATACCAAAGGGGATGATCCCTTAGATCCAGAGTAATCATTGAGGTAGGTGAAAATTGGAGCAAGCAGTTCATGGAATCTCTATGAGAAAGTAGCATCCTATCAATATATTGATGGAAAAATCTATTATATTTTAATATAATTTGATAGGGTGCCAGTGAGATTCTTCTTAATACCATTGAAGTAGAAAAGTATCTAATAAGGTATCGATAAAATTGATTGCATCAGATTTTTAAAAGCCTAGATGATGCTTATTGAAATCTTCAAATACCAGTACAGTTCATCTTGTTTACCAACAAAAGGGATCTCCATCTAGAAGTCCTCAAAAGTAATGACCTCTCTTGGTGATTGGTTGAACTGTTATTATGTAGAAGAATAGATAAATAATGATCAGGGTAGTGGTTATGAAGTTTCTGCTCAGGGTGCCAAGACCTTGAGGAAATGCAGGAAAGGGTTATTACTTGTCTAGCTTTGTCTTTCCCGTTCATAACTCTTCAGGTCTTATAACCTATTCCCGTGTTACACTATGAGCATTCCATTATCTTATTTGGTTGGTTACAAGTTTATCACATTTGACTGATGCTTCAGGTCTCACGAAATGCTGATAGTCATCCTGCTTTTCTTGCTGTATATAACATGGAGACAACTGATGTAATTGCATTTTATCAGGTATAGATTATTGTATAGTGTAGTTTGTTATTGTTTTCCATTTATTTCACCTGCATTTTGATGGTATTCACTGACATTGCACGAGTTCCTATTCTTTTTCCAGAATTCAGTGAACGAACTTTATTTCTTGTTTGAAGATTTCTGCGATCATTTTCATGTCGCTTCGAAAAGGTCAATGCATATGAATTTCATATCAACTCACTCTAACAACATCCATGCTCGTGAACAAGTAAGGAGCAGTAAAAATAAAGCTACCAGCGTACCCCAGGTAATATTTCATTATAATGTACATATATTTTGTAGCGTTGTTTCAAATTGTGCTATGACCCAACTTATAATGATCCCTGAATGGTGCAGTTTTTAAAGAAGATGCTGGCGTCATTGCCTTTCAGTTCCCAGTCACAGAGTCCTTCACCATATTTTGACCAGTCTCTTTTTAGATATGACGAAAAGGTCTTGAGCCCGGTTTTCAACATATTATTTCTCAGTTATGTTTAGGTTGCACGTTTATTAATGATTTCCTATTGCAGCTAATTTCTGCAACTGACAGACATAGACAGTCCACTGATCATTTCATCAAGTTCATTTCAAGGAGGCAAAATTCCTTTAAATTCAAAATAAAATCAGGTATTGTAGTATAACCTGAAGCAGAGTCATAATGATGAAACGAGACCATCTAACCTTGAAATGTAACTGTAAAGTAGAACATAGGAAAGAATAAATATATGCATAAAAAAGAAACTAATCATTCAACACACTTGGAGGGAATTACCTATTAATAATATGTTGATTCGCTGGATATCTACGACCTAGGTATATCTGTGATTTGTTAGGCACACATGGCTGTAAAATTACTAGTATAACCTGAAGAGAGTAAATGATGACACAGGCCTTGAGGAATGGAGTTAATTTGTCCAGAATCTGTAATAATCCTCATCTTATTATTTATTGTTTTTGTATTAGGACCTGAAGCTGGTACCGCAGATGGTCGTGCCAAGAAGATCTCCTCATTTCTTTTCCATCCATTTTTACCCCTTGCAGTTTCTGTTCAGCAGACTTTGTTTTTGCAGCCTGCTATAGTAAATATTCATTTCCGAAGATGATGGGCACTCTCTTTTCCTAGAGATGTCCAAGTCCCAAGTATGATACCCCCTGCCAAATTAAAGTTCACTTTACAGATCGTATACAGTGGTTGTATACGTGCATGAAGTTTTTATGTTACCTATATCCTTGGGGTATATCGTGTTAAACTTTCAGCAATTTTTGTAAGTATTGTGTATACATATCTTTCAGTTCGTTTTCTTCCTTAACGTTGAAGGGTCTTATTGGCGGCGATGATGTAGCAAAAGGAGCCTGCACAGCTGATGATTAGGGCGAGAGCTAAGCTCTTAAAATTATAATGTGCTTTCATTTGTTTAAGTCTTATTCCTGTTTTCTTTAGTTTAAAGTCTTTTGACTAACAGAAGAGGAGGGCTTTATCTAGGGACTAAGGGCGGGGCATACCTCATAGAGCAGCTAATCTTTAATAGGTGGCTTTGGAATAGCAAAACGAAGTATAGGGAGATGGGAATTGATAAATTTACTTGTTTTATACGTATTGTCCTCCTGGGAAGGAATTTTTTTTTTTTGAAAAATTATTCGTATTTCGACTGTTTCAAGTTTAATTACATAACTGATGGCCATTTCTTATTATTGTGTTGCAAAGAAAAATGTTGTATGGTGCTAACTATTATTGGAAGTGGTGATCTTTTTCTTCTTCCTTGTCTCGTTTAATATGAAAGATTTATGGATAATTAAAAACTACTGGGAGGCTTGTGGGATATCTTGAGCCTAGACTGAGAGTGCCCCTCAATTCAAACTTTCCTCTACAACTCACAACCCCCCCCCCCCCCCCCCCCCCCCCCCCCCCCCCCCCCCC
>CM025783.1:16919247-16949845 GCA_014636745.2 Centella asiatica | reverse complement strand
AAAAAAAAAAAAACAAAGGTTAAACAAAAAAAAATCCTCAAGAATGGAGGGAGTAGTTGAGTATGCATGGTAGGCATAAAATAGTTGCCTACAGTATTAAAAATAGTAAGTCTATTGATTGTAATGAGTGTGAGCTTCTGTATGTACTGTGTAAATGTTACATACGCGGTGCTCTCTCCATCCAGTATTCTGTTAATACGTTCTTGTGAGTGATGTTCCAAATATGTTTTTGCAGTAGCTGATCTATTGATATAATAAATCCAACTTACAACACATCAAATTAAATGTCTTATCTGTGCTTTGGGGTTCTTAAAATATTCTTCCAAAAACTTAAAAACTGGGGGCTGCATGAACATTGACAAATTATTTACCATCGATGACCTCATCTTAGTTTCACTTGTTTTCATTTGGTTTCAGGGAGGTCTAACAGCAACAGATGTTTTTGCTGTTGAATGGATTCAAACTGGCGTCATTCACTTTGGGACAACTGTCACATATTTTGGATTTGTCAGTGATGGTTAGACACTTTTTGATAATGATTTGAAATGAGCATGATTTTAGAGAATTACGTACTCTTGCTTCACATTATTTGTAGCTCTATCCTTTCCAGGATGCCTCATGACCAAACAACCTACCTTCAATCTTACTTGATTTGGTCTAAGTGACCATTGACATGAATATTATGCTTGCAAATGCGATGATATTGGAGCCTGTTTTATTACGCATGATAAAATTTTGTAGTCTAACAACTTTGATGTTTCCATTTTATAATAAGCAAGTGTCCATAATCTTATAATTTGTGCTAAACAAATATATGTTTCAAGCCAGATGAATGTACAATGAAATATAATGAGAGCATGTGTCACATCGATATATGTTACTTGAAATTGACCCTTTATTGCAGTTGGAGAAATGTTCTTTCATGTGTGTGTGTGTGTGAAGAAGTTCAGTAAATCAATTCAAACACGCGCACACACACACACATATGTATATGTATGTATGCAACTTCTGTACTTCTATTTGAGAAGAGTTTACCTAAACTGGTAAAGAATTAGATGAGATCATGAGGGGTTTCAATGCAGATTCGACGGACTAGACAAAATTTACTGTTGAGGCTCATTTAATAAGATTTAGGTTTTTCAAACAAACACAATTCTATTGTTGAGGGTTGGAAATCAAAATGCCTTCCTATATGACACGGTTGACTTGATGTTATTATGGTATGAATGTAATAGTTAACAGTCAGTTTTCTATAAATTTAGAGCTACTTAATTAGATATTATATGAGGCTTTCTAGGAAGAAGCTTTATGGACCACCTTAAGCGACGTTCAGTTAATTTTCAAATTTTCATCTTAAAATGGCACTAAATATAGAAATATGAACTTGCTAATAATACTACTATGTATTAATTAAGGATTAGCTTGTGAAATGCAGACTCCATAATTATCACTGGTGTCTATATTTTGCACATCTTCTGTCTTCATTTATCACTGATGTCTATCTTTTGCACGTCATCTTTCTTCATTTTGTCTCCTTATAATGAAACCATGTTATGTGAGATGAGATCAATAAATTATACGTTGTCTCTAATATATCCATATTGTTATGAGCAAATTAGAGAAAAGGTACTATTGAATTTAAGAAGTACACCATTTAGTTGCCGTGCAGAATTTGATATATATAGTTAACTGTATACTATTGAATCCGGTTGCAAATTTCAGTTTAACAATATGTATATACACCGGCAAACCCTCTTTGATTGTCCTTCCGAGAACCAAGTTCAAGAAAAACATTAGGCATTTTTAATAATCAGTAAAACTCTTTAGTGTAGTTATTCAAACTTTTGGGCTTATGATGTCTTAAGATATTCCAATATAAACATTATTCCTGACAAAGCTTGTGTTTTAGAGAAGCATAATTCCTTTCAATTTTTTTTTTGATAGAGGGCTATGGTTATTTGCATGACAGCCAATTTTGATGCATCTGGGTTATTATTGCAGTTCTGGAACTTTCTGAGAAATATCAGAAGCGCTTTGGCCCTCTACGATATTTTGTTGCTGGGGTTCTCAAATTCTTATGCTTACCTAAGTATGTCTTTGAAGTGGAATATCTTCCGGCATCAAAGGAGACAACTGATCGAGATGGAAAAGTCTCAGCTGATCATGAAATAGTTGATATGTCAGACCTTTACACAGACATCATGAAAAGATCCAACACTGATGGCATTCCTAGAGCCTCTAGCTTGTCCAGTATTGACTCAATTATGAGCCCGAGTCGAGTTTCTGTTGCAGACTTGGATACAACCTGCAGTAGCACTGAACCTTCAGACTATGTACGTGGCATTGATCCAAAATCAAAACGCTTGTCATTGAGCAGAAGCAATGTCACATCAGAACCAGAAGTCATCCATCCTCAGCTACAACTTTCATCAACCCCAAAGCCAAGAACTAGGTCCAAGTCTAGGACAGATAAATGGACTGGATTGACAGCCACTCATGATGCCACTAGGTCTACTTTGGGAACTACAGCAGCAAATGACAAAGAGGATATTTCATCGACAATGTCTGATCCAGGTCCAGTCTGGGATGCTGAACCAAAGTGGGATGTTGAGCCTCACTGGGATATGGAAAATCCTATAGAATTGCATGGCCCAGTACATGATGAGGAAGATGCAGAAAGAAAAGATGTCCCTAGATATGAAGAAAAATGGGTGAGTACAAAAGGTCAATTTCTTGGGGTCCTGGTGTGCAACCATGCATGCAAAACAGTCCAGAGTTTGAGTTCGCAAGTGGTTGCACCAAAAGCTGAGCATGATGACAACACCTTGGATTTGTTGTTGGTTCATGGAAGTGGAAGACTGAAGCTGTTGAGATTCTTCTTGCTTCTGCAATTGGGACAGCACCTTTCTCTACCCTACGTTGAATATGTAAAGGTATGACAAGAACTCTCTTGTTTAGCAAGAATATTGTCTGAAAGAGATTTTTTCCAGACCTACCTTATAAGACCATTAAGCAATTTGTCCCTGACTATCGTAACTACTGCAGGTTCATTAATAATTAAGATCAGTTAATATAACTTGTCTTAATTTGCTGTGTAGATAAGGAGAAAATATTCAATGTTTTCTTGATAGTATCACGCATGCAACTATGTATTGTATGGTGGAATCATCAGATGTGTCTCTCTTTTCATGAATAGTCAAGTAGTTATCTCCTCATTATGTGAGTACATGATACATGATGACATGATCACGTGGATTACTGTTACGTTAATTATTCCCATAGACAGCCTAGTAACGAGTTATTTGCTGCACTTTGTTTTGGGCTTTTGCCGACTCATAAGTAACGAAAAATCTCCCTGAACCGTAGTTCATACCATGTAATTCAAATTTATTATTGGAATCCAGGTAAAGTCTGTGAAGATTAAACCAGGAAAGCATACTCAGAATGGTTGTGGCATTGATGGTGAGCTTTTCCCAGTTACCGGACAGGTCGTCTCTTCTTTACTTCCCGAACAATGTAGGCTCATAGGTCGCACCCCCCGGCAATAGTGGCAATTCAAAATGGATACAGCTCCTATTTTAGGGTTCATAAATGCATGTATCCTTGGGTTTCACCATCTGAGGACTGAATCTTTGTTCCCAACTATTCTCAACCTTGCTGGTGCAGATGTTCATGTATTCGGTCTTTGTAAATTCTGCCTCATGTTTTGTTGGTTCATTTTTCTATTCTCTTTTCGGGTTATAATTCCCTCCCCCCCTCCCCACTCCCCCACCCCCAACACCCACTTTTGTATTGTAAGTCCATAATGTATCCTTGTTTGCTACTGCGTGCAAGCTCCTTCCTCTTCTCAGTTTCGGATTGATGAGCCATGTATTGTATAATCAAAAGGATATACCATATGATATGGGATTTTTTCTGGTATTTATTTTCACATTTATTGGACTCCCAGCACAGAGCTCAAATATTTTAAGGTTCGGACCTTCTCTTTAAAAATGGATGTTACCGCGTGAATCTCGGCTTGTTCTGATTCTACATATTGATCATTTGGAATTAAAAGGGAACTTTTGGTATATTCACATAGCTTCTATAATGGTGCAATTTCTCACATATGGTACAAGTATTTGTATGCTCAAAATGTTTCATCTATTAAGTGTGTTAATGATATTAATAACTCAAAGGATTACTAAATAAGGGTTGTAGAGTGTAAGTGACCGTAAAGAAATTTTAAATAAGGGGTCATAAAATTTAACTTAATATAGGGGAGTGAAAAGATAATAAGTATAAATAGGTGATTACTGGTAAAAATATTTATTTATTTCTCGTTTATTCTACTAAATAATATATATAAATAATATATAACAAAAGCTATTACTAAGAAAACCTAAAACACTCAAATCCTCTACATGTTTAAAATTCCAAAAATAATCTAAAAACATCTGGCTTTTAATTCTCAATTCAGAAGTTCTTACTGTCACATGCTAAATTAAGTTAGTAAATTAGTTTCAATTATGTTAATGTACAAAATAACTTGACAGAAGAGTCCGATTATTTTATAATTGTTCTGCTCACGCCTAGTTTCAAGCCTAAGACCACTTGAATCAGTTTCTCTAAACTCAATCATGTTCATTATTTTAGAGGTTCTTGATGACGAGCGAAAGAAAATTTGAATTGCACTAGTATTTCAATTTTAAAATTAATTTGATGATTGTGAACGATAAATTCTTAAATCTATAAGATCACTAATCATATTCATCAAAACTATAATATTATTTTATCTTATTTGATATATACAAACAAATATATTATTTATATTAATATATTATATATTAATTCAATATAAAAAGTACTAATTTATTTATATTTAGATAAACAAATATTTTTTAAATAAAATATATTTACCATATATTATAGTGATTAATTAATACATAGTATAAAATATTAATATACTACCTCCGTCCCAAATTAAGTAACTTGACTATCGTAGCGGCACATACTTTCATGTTACATTTAATATATGTTAAATATTTGAAATAAATTTATTTTTTCAATTATACTAATCTTTATATTCCAAAATTTTATTTTATTTTATTATTTTTATTAAATAAAATAAAATATCTAACATATATTAAATCTCATCTAAAATTACGTGCAAAAGTGTGTTAAGCCAATTATTTTGGGACGAAAGGAGTATATACTATTGTAATTTGTATTATATTATATAAATATATAAATGTGAGATATATATATATATATAATATTAATGTATAATAACATATTATCTGTTAATTAAAGAATTAACAAATATAAATGATAAAAGTTTAAATATTATTATTTTTAGTGTATCATATATTAGAGAATCTGATGTAGATAAGATAAATAGAGAACATGTTATGTTTAAAAAGTTATGGTTGATTATGTAAAATAGAAAATTGGTAAATTGAAAATTGGTGTGAATGGCTTAACACAATCACACTTATCTACCTTGCCTATTTTAGTCTAGCTAAATCTATTACATTATTTTCCCAATTTTTTTCAATTCACTTCCCTATTTTCTTTTATTCACTTCATAACTTCAAATGTGAAATTCTCCCATTATACTATCATGGTGGTCTTCCTTTGATTTGTTAATGTAAACTTTATGCGCGCAGCAAACTACCTAAATATATAAAAAGTCGGTCGCAGATAAATAGAGGTAATTAGAGCAAATTATTATGAATAAAGACTGATATTCTTTGGTCTTTAACAACTAACCCAATGAAACTGGACTTTGAAAACAAACTCTAACTAATAACCCTAGGTTTATTAGTTAAGCAAGAAAACTGATCCCAACTTTATCTTCAAACTTAATTTTGTCCATCAACAACATTTCAGAATCCACATTTAATTAAAAAAAATCAAAACCAAACAACTTTTTCGGATAATCCGTGCTGAAATTTAGACAGCATTTCAAAGAATAGGAAATATATAGTAGAGACAAAAGCTAGGCATCACTTTTTTGGAATAATGAACTTCTTGTATGATTACGTATTGACAACGTACACACTTACTTTATCTTAAAATTATGAAATTGTAGATTCTGACAATATAATTTATACTGTCAAACAAACAGGTGAACGTAACATTGTTTAGCGAAACTTATAGCTATCATTGCCCAAGTTGTATATATCTTCTACACCATCTTTGTCCATGATTTTAACTAAAATTGCACAATCTTGTTTGTCATTGCCAACAATTTTGGAGGACGAAGATAGAGAATACTTAGCCTTGTACATAGTAAATTCATGGGATGAACCAACAACATTGACGCGAAATTCCTTTCATTAGCTAACATGCCTCTCTAGCGTTTGCTTGTCCATCTTCCATCTCTTTCTTTGGCTTACAAAGGAAAAAAAATTAAAATATTTTGTTTACATATAGCTAATTATCTCAACATTCACCTATGATATCACTTCAAGTAACTTTTCACTTGTAAACTTCAATTATATTACTTATGCTTTGTGTTACATGAAACGGATTTTAAGCCGGTACTAATTTACCATTGCCAGATTGTATATGAAGTACAATCATATTACCTTCAAAATCCGATTGTCTTCAAAATCCTCCAAAAAAAGTTGTTTTAAGTGTTAAGGTATATATAGCTTCAACTTTGTTGTATTGGAGGAAACTCAAAATTACTTATTCTGTAGAATAATTCAGTAATTGAGGGTTTCAACTTCGAATACAATAGCTATGCCTATATGCGCTGAATAGTTTTCCACCGGAGAAGTCCAACCGGCGAACAAGAATGATCTATATGTTAACTTTTTGAATATTTCTGAATTGATTTAACAAATGTTAACCCATATAAAATTTATAAATTTATATTATTATAAAAATTATGTTATATAAATGAATTCTGTAATCGTGATTATCGTCCTCATTAGTTACAAGTATAATTATTTTTGGGATGGGAATATATAAAGGAAAGAAGGAATTATTTCAAACCACGTTTTCAAAGGGAAAAGGAGGATGAGGTTGAGTCGTTATTGGAGTTCATCTTGTCCCACCTATTTATTTATTTGAAGTTTAATATTGAGTAGCTCACATTTAATTTAATTTATTTACTTACTAATTGTATATTATAATCCTTAATGTTACATTTGTATTAGCATGTTATTATAGGTATTACCTCAACAAAAACATTAAATATGATAATAAGATATATGTGTGTGTATATATATATATATATATATATATATATATATTCATTTTACCATTGATAAAGTTCTCGCAATTTAATATAAAAAAAAAAAAAAATATATATATATATATATATATATATATATATATTCATTTCACCATTGATAAAGTTCTCACAATTTAATAAAATAAAGTTCCGTAGGTGCTTACTTTGACTTTTTCATATAAAGTTGACCAATTTTATAATTACTTTTTATAAAACTTTTCAAAAAAATATTGGCAGATATATATCTTTTATCATACAAAACTACGTATCTTATCATACTAGTTTGATATTTTTGTAAGTGAAAACAAATAGTATCAAACTTAGAGAGTCTATGAAGTTCAGTCATTTATCCTTTTCTTGTGATATCTAGCCTTAAAAATGCTTAATATTAATAGTTATAGAGGAATATAGTTTTCAATATGACCTTTTCTTTGGTTACAAAATTTTCATATAATTTAGTGATATGTAATAACATCTATTATATTAAAAATTCAATTTTGTTTAGTAAAAAAAAAAATAACCCCGTAATAGAAAACAAGTCGATAAAAAATAAAAAACAAAAGAAAAAAGGAAAAAGTGGCTCTATCTTGAATAACGAACTTCGGTAAACATTGACATTTTCACCTCTTTTACCTTATTATGATATACTCCATATTATGTATACTATATATCTATTTTTTCTCACATACAAGAGTTTTATCGTAAGTTTATCAATTATCTTTATTTAATATAACTGAATATTTATAATTAACATATTTAATATAACTGAATATTTATAATTAACATATGTTAGATGTATAACATATGTTAGATGTAAATCAAAATGAATATTTATAATAAGATAATATATTATATAAGAAATTTATATCGCATATATATATATATATATATGTGTGTGCGCGCGCGTCACAAATACTAATTTTTAAAAAGAGGGAACATTTAGAAACACCTATTTTATAACTATGCCCCTTATCGAGACTTGTTTTTTTTCCTTTTCGTCCCCATATTATTGGCTTAATGTATTTCAAAAGTTATGTCAATAAATATTCGACTAAGACTTAGTTATACTTAACCATGAAAAAAAAAAGTGTATTTGACATAACAAACTAATGCTTTCAATACAAAATATTATTTTAAGAATGTTGCTAATAGGAATTAAATCAAATTAAATGATTTGTGATTCTTTTATATTTAATTTTAAAATCAGTCTACTCAATTTAGATTTGATACGAAAATAATTCAAATTTAATGTTCAATTTAAAGTTTAATAAATTAAATTAGTAAAATATAAGCACATTAGTACTCACTATTTACGAGTAGTTCTATTCCTCTATTTATAAAAGAATATCATAATATATATTAGAAATAAATAATGAATTATGTTTTAATAATATATTTAAATATTACTAAGCTCCATAACACACAAATGTGTGTGCATTCCGTATAATCAGGTATGTAGAGAATCCTATTAATTTCCCCCTAACACCCCGCACAACTCCAACCCCCCACCCCCACGCCCACCCCCACCCCCACCCCGTCCAAGCAAAAAAAGTCTTATTTATTAAGAAATAAAGCTTAGTTCTTGTTTTCAAAATTTATCAAGTTAATAGTTGGTTTTCTTTTGTTTGTAATTGTATGTATAATGGACTATGTTAATTTGTTGGTAAGAAATTAGCGATTTATCAAAGAAGTTTGAGAGAAAATAGGAAAAGTTGGGGAAATTATAAGCTGCAGCATTATTTTGCATGCACACCTATATATTCTTTTATTTTTATTTAAAAATTTTGTGACACAAATTCACCTATAAAAATAAGAACTCTAAATTTTTAATATAATAAATAAATATATACATATTATATAAGTTACTCTAAAAATAACATTTATAAATAAAATAAACTGTTATATATAATTTTTATCCTAAAAGAAATTAAAAAAATTATTATTATGAAAATTTTTACCAAACATCTGTAATTTGTATTTGATTGTGATTCGATTAGGATAAAATTCGAAAATTAAAATTTTATTTGACTAAATTTTCAAATTTGTGTTCAATTATTCAAGTATTGAAACTTAAAACTGAGTACGCTATTATTCGGTTAAATTTGACTTATTACACCCATACTTATTAATGTAGAAATTTCAAGTATTTGTTAAACAAAAATAACATACTATTGACAAAAAAACAAAAAAAAAACACTAATATGTTACAACCAAAAAAAAATGACTTAGTGGTCAGCTGTCTTAAATTGAATCTCTCAATTTTAAAAAGTACAATATTAATTTTTTTTTTATTAGTGTATGAAACTTTATAATATCTTATGTTACTCTATAACTCGAATATATTAAGGCGCAATCCCTAAACGATATAGTACTACGCATCAAATAAACATTTCTAATAACTAATATCCCTATAGCATGTCACAAGTCAAAGCATTAGAGTCCAAGTTCAAATATATTTTATTTTATCCAAAAAAAAAAAACTGGAAAAAATAGTACCTTAAACTATATAATAAATTATGCGGTACGCTCCGAAATAAGATCTGATGATGCAATTTATTTACCAATTCTTTCTACATACTACGCTATTTGTTTCCCCAAAAAGAAGTTTTTCACTAAATTAATTTCTAAACTTGTTAAATTAGAATTTGAACAAAATTAGCTTACTTTATCTAAAGTTACTTTTAGTCATGAAAGTCAATATTGTGTAATTCTCATAATTTTAAATATAAATTCACTAGTATTTTAGAATTTTTTGAAATCCCATTACCTAAAAAATGTATTGAAATTCAATCAGAATTTTAGTTTTTAGAATTTCTTGAGATAGTACAAATAAATCGAAAGATTATTCGTTTAGTGGGGTTGAGGGAGTAAATGGTAAAACTACATATGGCAATACCTCTTTTTTTCTTTCTTTTTCTTTTTTTCCAATTACAAATTTAAAATTTCATTTTTACCAAGGATATATATGGATTTTTTTTTTGTTATATAAGAAACTACTGTTTAAAAATTCATACACACATTCACACACCCATTGACCACTTTTATTATGTTAGAAATTCATGTATACATTCACACACTTATCGACCACTTTTATTAGGTTATAGAGTTCAAAACCTTGATCTCCATTTGATCTCCTCACTTTACTTTAAGAGTTTTTTTATTAGGTTGCATGATTTAAAATCTTGATATTTTTTTTGAAAAGAGTGAAAATGGCAAATAATGTCTCAAAGTCATTCAAAAGATGAAGAGACTCTGTGTCTAAATAAACTAAGTTTAGAAATGAGGTCATGAAATAGAATGTTGTAGCAGTTAAAACAAGTTAAATATGTTCTATAAATTAAGTAATTCAAAACATGTGAATTATGTGAAATCAAAAATCAAATGTTAAATGTTGTGATTATTTTTTTGTATCCTCACTTTATTTTGAGAGTTTTTTTATTAGGTTGTAGAGTTCAAAATTCTGACCCCCACTTGACTTCCTCACTTTTCGAAAGAGTTAGTCGCTAACCAATGAAACTAACAATTAGATCTATATGTGTTATTATTTTTTTTTTTAAAGAGATAATTGATTACCAACGAAACAAACAGTTAGATGTATGTATGTTATTTTATGATGTATGAAGTAATTTTTACTTTCCTCTTTGGGACAATTCAAGATATTTGTCTATTTATTATATACGTGGTGATGAACCATGTTTTGTACCAAAAACGTCTCTGTAATTTTTTTTTTCTATAATATGTATAATATAGATATGTACCTTACCAATGAAAAAAAGAAGTAATATCACAATTCCTTAATTATCTAATATATTTAATATATAATACATTTAAAATAAAAATTGAGTATGTAATGGGATAAATTTAATTAGAAAACTTATACTAATATAAAAATTAATGCGAAAGTATCAATTTTCTTAAAAATAAAAAACTAAGGAACAAATAAAAAAAATTTAAAAAAAGAAAAACCTATTGAACAAATGAACAGTTAAAATAGCATAGTTAGTGTACATAAAACCGAACCGGGGAGTATATTACACGAGAGAGAGAGAGAGAGAGAGAGAGAGAGAGAGAGAGAGAATGGGGGAGAAGAAAATTTATCCTTAATACCGCAGAAAGTAAACGCTTTCTATAGGAAGACTTGATAGTTGAGACTGACTTTTATTTTTATTATTATTATTACTATTTTCTTTTTTTATTATTATTAGTATCATTTACTGGCAGTTTTTGTAGATTTAGAAGATTTTGTGAATTAATTCTTTGTGGGGTGTGAATTCAAAGGTTTTTCTGGGTTGTAAGAGGTGGATGAAGAGAGGGGTCATCAAAGTTTTTTGCTTTTGATTTGATAATCTCTGCAAAAGGAAGTAGTAAAAGCCAAGAACAAAGAAAAGGGTCATCATCTTTTTTATGTTTGGAGGAGAAGAAGAAAGAATTAGATAGATATGGAGAATAATCGCTCAAACTGTAACTTCTTTGCAAAGATCAAGGTTTAGTATCTTCTCTCCTTTGGTATCATCTATATATTGATAATTGTAGTAGTTTTTTTTGTATTTTTTCTCATTCATCTTCTGATATTTAATTTCTCTACTAGTTCTTCTATCTGCTGATTTTTGTTTTTGCTTTTTGTGACGATATATACCCTTTTTCTTTAATCATGAAATCAATTTGATTTTAGTTGTCCATGATTTGATTAGAAGTTGTTCGTGTGTGTGATCAGTTTTTGGCTTTCCCTCTTATTATGCAATCAGATACTGTACCACTTCATGATTCTCCAGGGGTTTTCTCTATGCCTTATGTTAGTAAATTGCTAAATTATCTTTTGGGACTTTGGGACTATAATTTTCCTTGTGAAGTTAGTGAACATTCACCAGTTGTTGCATTTTTGCAGAGGTGACATAATGGTGCTTGGATTATATTAATTTTAATAATTTTATTTTTTTTGAAATTGCAGTCTGCTGTGTGCGTTAGATCATCCCCACCAGACACTGGAAAAGGGAAGAGTAAGGCGTCGGGTAATAAAGTGTCTCATGGTTTTCATTTAGTAGAAGGGCAATCCGGTCATGATATGGAAGACTATCATGTTGCTGAATACAGATACACAAAGAATCATATGCTGGGATTATTTGCTATATTTGATGGTCACCTTGGCAACCGTGTTCCAAATTATCTGAAGGATAATCTTTTTGACAACATACTAAAAGAGGTAACAAAATTTTCATGTAATACTCCTTTCATTCAATTCATTGAGTGGTGATGGTCAAAGGAATCGGTTACTTTGCATCCATTTAATCTTTTTGACAACATACTAAAAGAGGTAACAAATTTTGCATGTAATACTCCTTTCATTCAATTTATTGAGTGGTGATGGTCAAGGGAATCGGTTACTTTGCATCCATTTATATTATGCAAAAAACATAATAATTTTTTTTTATTGTTAATCTTCAAAGTCCAAAGCCTTGGTTCTCAAGTCTTCGTTAGTTATTGACCTTTATATGTTGAGGGTAAGATGTATTTAGGACATTTCATGACTTTCGTAATTGTTTTCTTAAGACAAAATGAAGATATTGCGTTAGTTTTGCACGATGGTAGGACTTGATATATGCTGACCATTACATTTTGTGATTATGAATTTTTTGGTCCTTGTGTTTTCAACATCAACAATGCCCTTATTTCAAACTGGTTAGGATGATGAACCTATAAAAAAATAGAAGAGATTGAGGAAAATAAATAAGTAAATAAGAAGAAATAGAAATTTATAAATGTGAAAATTATAAACTTATAAATTTTCCTGTAGTAGTTTGAGTTGAAGGAGTTGTTGATGTTAATAGAAAAAGTTAGAAATTTTGAAAACTAGAAATAGAAGAAAGGGGAAAGGAGGACAAGAAAAAGAAAGAGAGAGAGAAGAAGCAGCAGCTGACAGCCCAAACTACTTGTTATCTCTTCCTTCTTCTCTTAAAGGTTCTCACTTCTTGGAAAGCAAGTGGTTTCTGTTTGCCCTGGTGTGTATTACATTCAGATTTTCTATTAAAGAAAATTTTCAAAAGAAATAAATAGGTTGCAACATATTTTTGAAACAATCAATTCGTAAACCTTGTGTAATCCCTTAAACCAAAAGAAGCACCTTTTAATAGCTTTGAGTTAGTAGAAGTGACCCTTATTAATGTTCTCATAAAATATAATAAAGAATTCAATGATTTTTGGAGGACCATTGCATATTAGATACAAGATTTTGTCGTAGCCTGGTGAATTAGGGAAGAAATACATGGAGAAGAATACAATAATCCATGCTGAAATTCGGAAACGTCGAAATCATAAAGGCCAAGTTAGTAAACTAATGCACGGAACTCAAACTTGGCAGTTTGCACCCTTTTTTCCTTTTAGCCATAGGCCATGAAACCTCATTACATGACGTGCAGCTTTTTCTTTAGATTTGGGGCTATAATCACCCTGACTCGTGTCAATTTCTGTGTAGACTCGTACTTTTATCCTTTTTATAGGGCTATAGGCTGTTCCCCTTCATCTTTATTGTCTATTCTATATTAATGATGGATCCGCGTATCCACCTTATCATATTGGCGTCATAGGGTGCTAGGAAGCAGATATTGTCTTAAATTTGCTTTATCTTCTCATGCCATGCATGGTTTAACTTAGAATTCTTTTTAAAGGCACATCAAATGTTATGCTACGAGAGTGTTTGGCTATGAGTAAAAAAGTCTTATTCCTTAAAAAAAACATATATTTAAATTACCTTGTCTATGTACAAGAACGGAACTATCTTGAAAAACTTAAAAAAGGAAAGAGACCTTCTCATACAATGCTCATCCATCATTAGTTGATTTCATCATGAAACCTCTACCTCCATCTTCATGTAAGTCTTCCCTGCTTGCTTCACTCTGTGGTTTAGAGATGAAATTTTTGAAACCCCAAATATGAACTTGCTTTTACAATGACCGTGAGGAGTGTAGATTTTCAAGTGGGCCAAGCTAAAAAGTTTCCCGAGAAACTTTATCATTGCGCGAACTTCGAAATTTGTTTGGGTTGAATAATCATTTGCTATAGTTATTTAAGGCGCGAGGCGCACCGAGGCGGGCAAAGGTCTCTCGGGGGGTTAGGTGTAAGGCACAAGGCAAGGCGCGTTCCTTATAGAAGTGAGACGCACATATTTAAAATAATAAAAACATATTTGATCAGTTATATATCTAATTTCTCGCCTATCAAGCAATCATAAAAAATTAAAGTCTAGTAATGCTCACAACTAATATTAAAAAGGTACAAAATAAACTATCTTTATTGTAACTAATAATAGTCAACAACATATCGGAACAAGTGGTGATTAACTAATGATTTAACAGTAATTAGGTAGTACTAACAGTAGCTGATAGGTGTTAATCCCTAGTACTCAATAGCAGAACAAAAAATTGTTGGGACAAGTTTCTATTAAAAGATAGCTGAATACAAAATTAAATGGCAAGTAGCATGTACTATTGCTTAACTTAGTACTAAGAAGTACACAGTAAGATTAATGCCAAGTACACACCCAAAATTGTGCCAACAACATTTCAAAAGATAAAAGAAAAGAGCCTTGGTTCAATGAGGTGCACCTCAAAGGGGCCTCGTTCCTCGTGCCCCAGCAATTGAGGTGTGGGTCTCATTGAAGGGGATGAGCCTCACGTGAGGCTAGGCACAAATGGTGGGATGGGATGGGCCTTCAGCTTAGGCGAGGGCCTAGATGCGTCTTTAACAACTATTTTGCTCATTGTACTATCATCCGTCATGAAGTGATATTCCCTTGTAATTGCATTAGTATACTAGTATCAATATTTATATTAATTAATGGACATAAATGACAAGTTATACCAAGTGTATGGATGGAATGGATTATATTGGTCAATTTTGATAAAGACAATTTAAAGAACTTACGAAGTGAAGATATTTCAGGAACAAACAAAAAGCAGTTATTTATGCATAAAACTCAAATCCTGATTCATTCTATTTGAATATATTAGCTATAGTCTTCATCCTTGCCTCCTACATGAGCAGGCCCATTCCAACACAACCAAGAGTTTTATGCATACTCGATCAATTTTTCATCCAATCTCCCTCATTTTCTCTCATCCTTCCTTTCACTTCAAGTTTTACTTCAGACCCATCCATTCCGTTCCAACTCCAACCAATCAAACGCAACATTAATTCATCTTCACAACTCCAAACATTCATCATGGGTTTCATGTGATCATTACAGTAACCTTCGGTGTTGACTTGCTTACTTTGCTGGGAATGGTAGTTGTCTGTTTCCGATTGTGGATTTGTACAGATTTGATCATATGTAATGGCGTTTTGCCTCTTTTTAGTAGTTTTTAATATTTTATTCAATAGCTTGGGCATAGAGAGAAAAACATCAAGGAGGAATTTTATACGCATACATCTATTTGTATTTAACTGTGACCCTGGATTTTGGGCGAGCTAGGAACAAGAGAAAAAAGTTCAGAGAAGAAGAGTGCAGGGAACAGGGGAGAGGATAGGAGGGAGGTGTCCTAGGGAGAAGGGAGAGGGAGGACTCAGTGAGATGCATGTTGTCTGGTGGGGTAGTATGTTGCCACAATATGACAAATAATCAGGAACCAAATAAGCTTCATATCATTATGCCTTGCTCATGATAACTCACCGTTAACTAATTAGACGGAATTAGCTGCTTTCACTTGATTGTGTCATTGTTATTTGGTTAAAATTTGAATTGAATGATGCAGGTAAACAATGTTGAAAGTTAGAAACTAGTACATAAACGCCGCCCAGCCCCCAAAGAGTAGTCCAATGAAGCTTAATATTTAGTTTGGTCATTTCAAAATTTAAAGCTTGTGTTGGTTTTCATCTATCTCCTGTGGCTTCAAATTGCAAGCTTGGAGATTCAGATTTCATAGTTAAGGAATTTTCATTGCATGCACCAGTTATCTGGAAAATGAAAAAAGATGCCCCATATGACCCACATAAATCCCGCGTTTGCATACCTTATCAGTAATCCACTCTGTAAATCTCCAACTATACACAAGTCAAAATTTTGTGCATCTGATCATCGACTTCTCTCCCTCGAGTCGACCATATTTAGTTTTTGTTTTTGCTAATCTGGTACAGCCAAATTTCTGGAATAACCCTGAGATGGCGATAAAGAATGCTTATCGTTCTACTGATAGCTTTATTCTGGAGAACTCTATGCAATTAGGGCCTGGCGGCTCAACCGCAGTCACTGCAATTGTAATTGATGGCAAAGATTTGTGGGTGGCAAATGTTGGCGATTCTAGGGCTGTTCTGTGTGAGAGAGGCGCTGCTAATCAACTTACTGTGGACCATGAACCACATACTGAACGAAGAAAGATTGAAAAGCGTGGTGGCTTTGTAACTACTCTTCCTGGTATTTATATTTGACATTTTAATACTCATTTGATAACATTGTCTATGAATTTGTATATTATAATATATGGTGTCTAATATATATATAGCATGAGATAAATTCATCTAAGCAAGTGCTCTTTAATAATCACACTTTAAATATTTGCTTCAGGAGATGTGCCTCGAGTCAATGGCCAACTTGCAGTTGCACGTGCCTTTGGAGACCAAAGCCTTAAAGCTCATTTGAGTTCAGAGCCCGATATACGTCATATACCCATTGATCCAACTATTGAATTTGTTATATTGGCAAGTGATGGTTTATGGAAGGTATTTTTGGAAATCGCAAACTTGATCGTTTATCTTTCCCTCTTTTAGATTTTGTGTTATAGTCCTCGTATGGGTTTGGCTCATAGTAATTTTTTATACGACATTTTCTCAGTTGACACAAAAATGATCCATTTTCAAAATAGAAGTCTAGTTTGACTGTTGTAGTAAATTCATGACATTTAATAAGTCAAAATTGATTTGAATTAATATGTTATTACTCGTTACTACAAATAATATGACATTAATCATTATTAAAACATAAATGTATTAACAACTTTGATTTTCTTGATATTACAAATTGTCTTCTTTTAAGTCAAGATGAGACTCATGTTGGAATGATTACTTCTTTTCACACACACACAGAGGTAGACACGCATATATTATACAGGAAAAAGAGAAGCGAGATATACTTAGCAAAAAAGAAAAAAAAGAGTTAAGAGTTCACTTTTTTAATCATACCTCACCCATACTATGCTTCGGTTTCCAAAATGTTCGAGAAAATTCCTACTTGTACAGATTAAAAGAACATGCAAAAAGAATACAATATATGATCTTTTTGAATTTTTCTAACTTTAACCATGCTATACACCATAAAATAGTGAGAAAATTTACTTACCCCTTTATTTTTTTTATGCTCTTCCAATCCATACGGTTGGGTTTTTGATAGATTGCAGATTCTTATATATAGCACTTGTGGGTAGAGTTAAAAAGTGAGCTATAGCTTTAGGGATGTGTGGGGACTTTGCACATACAATGTCCTAAAATTCAATTCAAATTGGGGAGCTAGTATTGTCATTTGACATATACACACACATACATTTATGTATATGAGGAAATACATTGCAGCCTATTTTTCAAAAATACTACCTAATTTTGTATAAAAATGTGCATTTTGAGCATAAATCTGTCACATTCCTAATTTTATCTATTCAAATATGCTGATTTCTTCAGTAAATATATGGTGCTTTGATGAGCAAAACCTTGTGCTGGTAGATTATAGACGCTATTATATAATTAAAGCTGTTAGATCATGTAACTGTTAAAAACATGGGGGTTGGAGAACCTTATTGACTTCTAATGGTTTGGTTTGCTACAGCTCCTTGACCATAGTTCTTCTATGTTAGAATTTCAGGTTCTTGTGAAGAGACTTAATCCCAAGGGAAAATTGGTAAGTTGAAAAGAGCAAAGGAAGATGAATGATGGAGCTTAACTCTAGTATTTGGTTTATCAGTTGGTAGTTTGAATGCATCTCTGTTGCCTTATAAGTGTTCATGGGTGATCTACTCACCCTAATTGGACAGTAAGTTTTCAACTCATCCGGAACTATTTGGGGTAAACAGAAAAAGAATCTATGTAAATGTGAACATAGATAGGGAGGAGTATAAAATATACATAGGCAAAATAATTTATACAACCAATTATGGAAAATACCAGTTTACACATGAAACATATATAGAATAAATACTAAGAGGAAAAGAATAAAAAAAAAGAGGACGAGAATTTTGAAGAGAATAATTACAGCTTGGAATAGTTCAAACATGAATCTAGTTGTAAGCTGTAGCATTGTTGTCCTCCATTCACTCGACATAAGGCATATTTTGAGTTTATTTTGCTTCTGCAAAACTTTCACCCTTTTATTTTAGCCTCCAGTCACTCTTATATAATGCTCCGCATAGGATTTCTTGGTTTGATAGTTAAGACTAGGGTCCTTTAACTATATGGCCCTGGTCTTGGTTTCGAATCTCGCTAATATTTTATTAGGAAGCATTGTGAGGCTTCGCTGCTTTCTAATCCCTATTCATAAGGTTTATTCTCTGTATATGTTCCCAATATACATCTTTAATTGCACTGCATGGTAGTCTTTTGTTTGCAGGTAAACTAGTAAAAAGGGAACTTTGTTATGAGCTGTTTGTTGCAAAATAATGTTTCGGCAATCTGGTATTCGCATAGCTTTGATGAGCCCACTTGCCAAAGAGCTCCAACGCACTTTCCCTCGGCACCCCCTTCCCCCCACCCCACCCCAGCCAAAACCCCAACCGTGACCCCTCATCTAAACTATTTTGTGCTGACTGGCCAATTCTATCCAACTGCATATCTTTTGCCTCTAGTGTAGCTACATCATTGAATTGTAGTCAATGAGATGAAGATGCTTCTTCATATCTTCAAGATGAGTTTAAAGTATTACTGTCATTCCCTCTATGCAGGTGATGAGCAACCAAGAGACAGTTGATATTGTGAAGTCCATGAAAGATCCCCAAGCAGCAGCAAAGCGTTTAACCTCGGAGGCATTGGCAAGAAAGAGTAAAGATGATATATCCTGCATAGTGATCCGATTTGGATGACTGTTCAACTAAGCTCAGCGTGATTGTGGTTGTTTCTTATTGTTGGTATCATCCTTGGTCTATCTATATTTGTATGATCTAGTTGCTTGAAGCAGCATCAATCATGTTAGAGCAAGTGTGATTCGTTGCAATGCGATAGTGCGACGTTGAATGTGATTTTTTAGACAATTTTTTTTCTTTTATTCTATTGTTGAAATTTCGGTATAGGTTAATAATGGGATGTTCCTTATTTTTGTCTGATGACTCGGTTGATGGATATATTTAATCCTTGTACATAAGGTTGTCGACTGTGAAGAGAAGGTACCATGTGGTAAATTATATGTAATCCGCAGGTTTTATTTGGTTTATAGTATATTTAACTCTACATTTCAACAGTTGGGCAATCATGCATTTGTTTTGGGGCACTTGCAATAGTTTGGTAAATTTTTTCTGTGATTATTAAAACAGATCGGAGAAAAAAAAACTATATGAAAATTTCCGGTGCTCTGTCAGTTTGATTTCCATACATTCTCCAGTTTTCTTCATAGAGAAATGGCCGGAATCCAACAGAAAATCAAGTTATATATATGGGAATTGATTCATAAAACTGCTATCAAATAATTTTGTTATGATTCGCGCGTCTTTGACTTATTGTGGGGATAATGAGGCGTTTTATTAACATTGGCTACAATTTGTGGTTCACATGTGTGTCCGCTACAAATTGTGCGTCTGCAACTATGAAAATCTCTACCATTTCAAAAAAGTTAACAAATTTTTATGTAAACAGAATGTAGATCTTCATGTGGTTGGTCAAAGTTGTGTTACAGGCACCTAAATATCAATAACAAAAAAGCTTCTTTGCTATTTGCAAGAACAATAAGTTAAATAAAAGGAAAGGGGTAAGGCATTTTCATGGTATGAAGTAACACCAAGAACATCATAACCCAGGAATAATAAATGAAAGATCGAATATACTACATCTTGTTTAAATGGAATTATACAAAAATACTAATAAGAGTTACAGGATTAATACAAAAGAAAAATGTATATGATGGGGGGAAATTAAATTAAAGATCACAAAACTAGTAGTAGTATAATATTATTGCTTCGCCAAAGTGGCATCCTTGATCTAAAATACACGCCAGAGAATGTGAAAAAAAATAAATAAAAATTAATACAAAATGTGGAACCAGCCGATCCATGTCCATCAACAATATGGGCAGCAACCCCATAATTTCTTGTCTCTGTTTAAGCTTGATTGCAGCAAATGAATTGTGGATTTACTCTGTTTTGATTACAGTCCCTTTTTAAAATTTTGAGAAAAGGGGTTTAGAGAGATCTTAGCAAACTTAGACTAGTAGTAGGGGATGACTGGGGGAGGAGGAGATGCATAGGACACTCCTCTTATGGGAGGAAGAGGGGTGTTTTCGAATTTTGGTGGTGGTGGTGATGGTGGTGGTGGTGATGGTGGTGGTGGTGGTGGGGGTGGTGGGGGTGATGAATATGAATAAGTTGGGGGTTGTTTTGGTGGGGTTTGGGAATGTGGTGGACTTTGATTATGCTTATGTTCAGGGGGTGGGGGTGACTTTTGATGATGTTTACTTGATGGTGGAAGTTCTGGGGATTCTGAGCATGGTGGTGAGGGAGGTGGAGGAGGTGGCGGTGGTGTGAGTTCACAGCCGGTTGATGGTGGAGGAGGTGGGAGGGGTTGGATTGGTGGGGTTGAATATTGAGGTGTTGGTGGTGGAGGAGATGCAATGTGTTCGGAATGTGGAGGCGGCGGCGGTGGTGGAACATGACTATGATAGGGTGGTGGTGGGGACGACGGTGTAGTGTGGTGATGAGGGGGCGGTTGAATTTCAACAGGTGGTGGAGGTGGTGGTGGTGGTGATTGGTAATGATAAGTAGGTGGTGAGCTATGTTTAGGAGTTGGTGGTGATTGGTAATAGTAAGGTGGGGAGCTATGTTTAGGAGGTGTGTGGTGGTGTGGTGGTGGTGGTGGTGGAGGTGTGTGATGGGTTCCGGGGGACACTTTATGAGAAGGTGGTGGAGGTGAAGATTGGTGGCTTAGGGGTGGCGGTGGTGTGGTATGGTGATGGGCAGGTGGAGAAACCCAGGAAGGCGGAGACTCTGGAGAGGGTCCATAGTGGACTGGTGGTGGTGGTGCGTAATGTGTTCCTGGTGAAACTTTATGAGATGGTGGTGGTGGTGGTGGTGAAGACTGTTGGCTTAGTGGTGGCGGTGGTTTGGAATGGTGATGGGTAGGTGGTGAAACCCAAGTAGGCGGAGAACCTGGAGACGGTGTATGGTGAACCGGTGGTGGTGACAGTGGAGGAGGCGATGGCGGTGTGTGGTAAGACTTGCCCGGTGGAGGAGGTGGAGACACTGTCGAGGAAACACGAGGAGGTGGCGGTGGGTGTGATCTACTAGAACCTGAAGACCCTGATGAAGGAGGTGGTGGTGAAGATGGAATGAATGGCCTTGGTGGTTTAGATGTAGTTGGTGCAGGGGGGGGACTTTTGTTCGGCTTTATTGTGGTAGGTGGTGATGGAGATTTAGACGGTGGCGACCCACCACTTCCTCCACTGCCAGGACTACTTCCGCCGCCTGGACTACGGCCTCTGCTGCTGCATTTTGATTTGCTACAATCAACCGGGCGTGCCTCTTCAGAAGAGCATTCCTGGGAAGACCGCTGATTAGTCTTTCCGGGAATACAATTTTTGCTTCCATCCACCACCTCATTTGCTCCCGGAGATGCGCAAACAGGTGCCTCCCCAGTGAAATAATTGTAAGAATAAGTGAAATTTTGCAGCCGGGGAAGCTGGCAAATGGACGCCGGAATTACTCCGGTGAAGCTGTTGTGAGCCACATCTAACTGCTCCAAACTCTTCATGCTTCCCACGGTAACCGGCAGCGACCCCTGAAGGTGGTTAAAGCTAACATCAAACACCGTTAACTTGTTTAGCATTCCGATCTCTGTAGGCAGACATCCGGTGAGATTGTCATTCAACAAAATAATCTCATTGAGGGTTTTCCCCATCTTGCCAATGCTGCCTGGGATACAACCTCCCAAGTTGTTGTTGGCAAAAACCAAAACGGATACCGGAGAATTACCAAGATTTTCCGGTATACCGAACTGAAACCTGTTGTCATTCAAGAAAATGGCATCCAGGGGCTTATCAAAGAGCTTCGAGGGGACAGGCCCCTCGAACTCATTGAACCGAAGATCTAAAAACTTAAGCGAAGGCAAAGATAAGACCACATTTGGGAAAGCCCCTACGAAGCGATTGTTGCTGAGATCGAGCTCGAATAGAAGCTTCAAGTGCTTGAATGACTTGGGGACAGTGCCACAAAATCTGTTGGAGTTGATGTGGAAGACGGCGAGATCGGTGAGGAGGCCGAGCTCGGTTGGGAGGAAGCCGGCAATGTCTGCGTGGTTGAGATCAATGCCGGCTACCACCCGAATGGATGGATCTGAGAGGGAAGCGGTGCAGAACACACCGCTGTAGGAGCAGACTTTTGGGCCATTCCAATTGGCAGTGAAGTTGAAAGGGTCAGACAATATGGCAGATTTCCAAGCTTGAAGTGCAATGTAGGCTTGCCTGATTCTTGCATTTTCAAACTGAAGTTTGTTCACTAGATCTTTATCAGCACCATTATTATTGTTGTTGTCGTCGCCGTCGTTGTCGTTGGTTGCTGCAGAGCAGATCTGGAGGAGAAGGGTGAAGAGTATGAAGGTGACAAAGAAAGAGCGAAGCCGAGGAGGTGGAGGCATTGCTGAGGTGAACAAGGAGGGTGCACAGGAGGAAGATCACTGCATTCCAAGCTATGAGAAATGAATGTTTCTTGGAGATGGGATGGGGTGGGGGTGGGGGTGGGGAGAGAGTGTGTTACTGTTTTGGTATTATTGAGATGAAGTAATAGTAGTAGCAGCAGCTGCTAATAATGTGGGTGGGGGGGTGCGTGCAGAGTTTGCCTCCCAGCTTGTGTTTTTGAATGAGAGAAGAATGGGTATTAGTGCCCAACTGGCCACACCTCAATGTTCTCCCTTCAACTCATTGAAGTTTGTTTTTTATATATATGTATATGTATATGTATGTCTGTATGTATATTTACATAACTATTATATAGTAGTATCTTTATTTTTATAAACCGTGTTATGTTTACATAACTTGCATCGTAATAGTTAGGACAGTCAAAAAAAGAATTCTTTTTTAATTAAATTTTGGATCGTCCCTTTAGTTTATGACGTATTTTAATTAGCAAAACTAAAGTGTAGAATGATATAATTATCTCAGCATTTTCTATTTCTAATAATTTCTTAGCAAATATCTATAATATTTCAAAATAACTAAAGAATTTCCTCACCCTTTTTTTTTTTACAAACCTTAGGCCAAATGATACAAACAATTAGTCAAAAATAAATAAGTAGTTTTATAAAATAGTGGGGGCACCGCCACAATATTATACTGTACATAATACATAATTTATTTATATCACAATATACAAGTATGTGTATGTGTATCTGTGCCAGTGTTGAAAAATATTAGTAATATAACGGTATGAAAAATTAATGCCAATACGTGACAAGCCAGCACGTTGCAAGAAAGAATGAGAAGAAAAATAAAAAGAAAATGGAGTTTAAGGAGTTGATTGGGGCATGATTTGTGTTTGTGATCAACACTACTAAGCCGACTTGGCTGCTCTTCACCAACACATTAAAGACAACGACTCTTGCTTAGTTTCGGTATAATCTAGGGCATTGTTATGTCTACATAATAAGTACGGAATTATTCACATTTTTTTTTGTAATTCTATTTTTTTATCCAACAATATATATAAGGGATAACTTTTGATAAAGATATTTTTAAAATATAATATATTTCTTAGTTTATTTTGTGCACCCTGAAAGAGGTGCACAGTATTTTTGAAAATCTAGAGTATTGGTGTTTGTACGCGCGTGAGAAAGGAGAAGGGACGGTTTGATTTTAAGTGATATATGATCGGATTTAGATAAAATTAAATTGATTTAGTGTAGAATTTGAGTTATGATATATATTTTTTTAATAGGTCAAGTTTCTTCAAGAGGATGTTTTTTAGTTGTTCTTTTATCTTTTTTATGTTTGAAATTAAATAAGATTTGAACTTTTACTAATTAAGTCAACACATATTAATGTGTGTTATCATATTAAGAATAGTGATATTTTTATAAGAAAAATGATATTCCAAATTCTTAAAATTCATCTCACATTAATAATTAGGGAACACACATTGATATGAGATTAAAAAAAATCTTGTAAAATATTAATAGCTCTTATGAAAATATTATTTCTCAAAAGAGAAATATGTTCGAACACTTACAAGGTAAATGGACGTGAGTACGTGACATCCACTCCCTTGTTTTCGATTACTATGCACTTGTAGCTCTACTACTTCAAAAAGAATTTTCTCCTTTTTGAAGACAAGTCTCTATCTTATTACTCATTGTTAAATATTACCCCACAAAATATTTCTCAGTGTATGTGACATGAACATGTAAAACACCTTAGAATATCATCAAATATATACATAAATGGAAATTGATATATGAATAGTGTTGGACTTGTGGTTACTTGGAAATTTGAATATTTAGAAATTTTAAACTACAAATGAGGTTAAACTGCATGAGGTATGTGTCTTTGCTACATAAATTCTTGAAAATAATGGGACAAAGAAAATAGATTATTTTACACAAGTTCGACCTAATATATATGGTACAATCCCTCTACTGAACAAAAAAAAAATTGTAAGATTAATATAACCCCAGTGGGGCCCACAGCAAGCAAATACCAATAAACTAGTGCATGTATCAGAGTGATAAAAGAGCTAAAACCAAGTCTTTTCTATTGGTGATATATTTATACATCCACGGTCATCGCACGAGGTTACTAAGCAATTCTCTATTTTACACAATTAAGTATAATTATATATATATATATATATATATATATATATATTATTATTTATATCAGATTCTCTAATATAACATATCATAATAAAATAATAATATTTTAAATTTTTACTATTTGTATATGTTAATTATTTAATTAATAGATAATAAATTTTATACATTAATATTTATTATATATATATATATCACCTATATAAAATAATTATAATATAATATTAAAATATCACATATATAGATAATGTATTAATGTATATTATATTCATGTTTTAATATATTATAACATATAATATAACTATATATAAATAATATTAATTTAATATTAATATATTATATATTAGTTTTATATATTATAATATAATATTTATATAATTTAATAAAAATTATAAAGTATATACATTAATATTTTGTATTAATGTATTAATTAATCACTATAATATATGGTATTATTGAATTTAAAAAATATAAATAAAATATTAATTTTTATATTGGATAAATATATAATATTTTCATATAAATAATATAAAAGTGTGTGTGTGTATATAGATCACTAATGTTGAATTATAAAATAGTATAAAGTATGATAAATTAATAATATAATTTTAATGAATGTGAAAAGTAATATTACAAATTTAAGAAAATACTATTTATAATCATCAAATTAATTTTAAAACATGGATATCGATGAAATTAATTTTTTTTAATTTGTCATCCAAATTTTTTATTATAAAAAACAAAATTAAATTTAGGAAAACTGGTGCACGAAAATAAGTAAGAAGCTAGAGGTGATCGAGTAGATCTAAAAGTACTTATAAGTAAAAATTGAAAGTAAGTTGATTTATAGACAAATTGAAGCAAAAGGAGGTGTGCGTGGACCTGGTTGTTTTTGTAACTACTCGTCAGCGCCAGAGAGAAAATGGGACCCACAATTACCCTGTCTGCACGATCTTTAAAGACCTTTTCAATTCAAGAATATATTCTTATCACTTAGCCAAAAAAAAAAAAAGGAAAAATAAAATAAAGAATATGTTCTTATCGTGCATGTGAATATGACGATGTGATGAAGAGTTTTAGCCTTTTAGGTCACACATTTATCTACCCCCATTTATTTATTTATTTATTTTCGTTTTAAATACATATTAGTGATGTGTAAATCATAGTTATTGAGATTTAATATTTTGTTTGCAAAATGTTAGATTTAAATTATGCGGGTGGCAATCCTTTTTTATAGGTATCAAGAATTAATTTTGAGAATACTCTCTGAGATTTATAGTGTATCCTAATCTTATATTAAGTTAAAGTAAATATAAACGTTAAGATTTCATCAACTCTTAATATTAATATGTTGAATCGAAATATTAAGCGCTATTCTTACTATCTTTCTATTTTTGCGTAATAAGTTAAAATAAAAAGTGAAAACGTTTTCAAAATAAAAATCATTTTTTAACTTTTAAATCTTACTTATGAGTGGAGCCCACTTACTATTGTGTGAGAAGAAAGAGTTTTGAAATAATATTATTTATTATATTTATATATACTAGTTCGCAATTCGTGCAAGACATTTGTACAAATTGCTTTTATTTTATTGTTTAATTAAAATATTTCATTAATAATTGTAATTAATGTTTTTGATATTTTAAATTAATATAAAATATATTTTATTGTTGTTTAATATCAAATTTGTATAAATTAACTTAATATTGATTGTACGATACAAAAATATTTTTGTACATATATCAAATATTACTAATTTCATATTTTCACCAAGTTAAATTGGCTTTGTAATTCAAATATGATCTCATATATTTTTATTCATATTTAATATATATAGTTATATACTTTATTCTCAATATAATGTTATCATGTTCATTAATAATTTCAACTCGTAGAACTTATAATATTAATAAAAGAAGAACTTATAATTTTGTAATAGAATTTAAAAGAAAAAAAAAAGATAATAAGATATAGTATTTAAGAATTGCAATGAATATGATTTCTAACACTATATTTTAAATTATTCATTAATATTTCTTTAAGTTGTGTTAAAAATTTTAATTTAATTGAACTGAAGTCAATATAATTTATAATTCAAATTATAACTAAAATATATTATCTTACACTTACTCATATATGTTATGTTAATTTTAAATTTGAAAACGTATTCTAGACATCCAAATACAAAGTTAGAGATATCATACAAAATAAAAATATAAAAATATTTGAAACATTTATATCATTAGAGAATATGTTTTAAAATCATATTAAAATTACAAACTATTTTGAAAATAAAATTAAAATATATGGTGATTGAAACATTCAATTGATTATAATTAAAAATGTTAATTAAAATAATTATAACGAAATAATGATAATAAATGTTAGTAACCCCAAAAATATAATAACTACACAAAAATAGCTCAACTAATAAAACAAATAATACTTTAAGTCAAACGATATAATTTTAATCGAAACATTGATTTTATTTGTATAATTTATAATGCGTTTGTATATATATTTTGAAGTTACTTAATATATACTTGAGAATTGTTATACTTATTTCATGGAATTAATTTTAAATAAGTATAATAATTATGTTAATTAAACTATTAAATATCGTATTTAATTTTTTTTCTATAATTCCATTACTTATGGATATAAAGTTATTTATTATATAATATTGATATAATTTATTTTAAAATTCTCTAGTTATGGATTTTGTAACTCTTAGTATAAGTGGAAGTGGAAATGAGGAAAGTTAAAGTGGATTAGGAGTATATGATGAAATTAGAAATGGATTAAGAAAAGATAATAATGAAATAAAAGAAATTCGAACAAGGTAATATTGGAGAGAAAAAGTGCAGAATCATGATATAAAAAAAAATGTGGAACCATGATTTTTCTTCTGATACCTAGTAGCTAATTAGATTCCGACTAATTTAGTATCGAACTTTGATTAGACTCATAAAAAATGGAACTCTTCTTAATAATATTTTCTCAATTCACAAAAATAAAAATAAAAATTTTACTTGCTTTTTTTACTCAAGCTACAATTAGTGGTTCTATATAAAAATATTACTACTACGGATCGTATTGTGTATCGATAGGGTTGTAATTGAGCTAAATCAAATCGAGTATCATTTGTTTGAACTTGACTCGTTAAAAAATTTATCGATGAGTCGAGCCAAGTATTTATCGATAATAAAGTACTATGATCGAACTCGAGTCGTTTAATTATCGAACTATTAGCGAGTAACTCGAAAATATTATAGTATAGTCGAGTTTCGAGCTTTTATTGAATTTTTATCAAATATCAAATAATTAACGACTTTTTATATCAAAATTGAGTTGAATACGTAACGAGTTGTAACAGTCGAATACGTAACGAACTATAACAAATAAAATTATCAAATGTTAAATATTATATTGAGTATCGAGTTGATCGATATAAATACTATTTTTATTGAGTTTCAACTTGAGTAATCTTAATATTCAATTTGATTCGACTCGATAATTTAATGAATAATAAAAAATATTTAAACTCGATCTGATTAACGATGCACGTCGAATCGAATCCAACAAAATTGAACATCGTTAAACATCATATTGATATCTTTTAGGGAGAAAAGAAAACTTAATTTATAAGTTAAACTGGTAAAGACACCAAATCCACGTTAGCCAAATATGTACTGGTACAATAGAAAGAATATGAAAATCAAAACGCGTTTTTGTTAGGGGAAAGGCGTGCTACTTGGCTACTCGCCGCTCTTCCTTAGCTTTCACCCTCTAAGTATTACAATAATACAAAAATTGACTTAAAGCTCTGTTTGACAACTACTTATTGACCTTTAAATTAAAATCAAAAGGTTAACTTTTCAACTCAGAGGAAAAAAAATAACCAAAAAGTCATCATTGATTTTATGACCAAAAATAATTGTAAAGTATTTGTTTTTAACACGTTAATCCATAATCTATTTTTTAACACAAAATCTTTTAAATTTGTTATTAATATGTCAAAATGACCAAACTTACTCAAACCCATTTTGATTTATTGAATTCTAACTAGTATACCATGTCCTCTAAAACAGTAATTAAAAAAAATTAAAACGCCAACTGAGATTTTAAGTGATGAGAATTAGGACTTAACCTAATATTATGTTCTTTTGGCACATTTCTAACAAGTTCAAAGGTTTCATGTTAGGAAAATATATCAAGTGGTTAAAAACCGAATAATTTATGGATTTTTTGGTTATTAAGTCAAAATCAATTTTTTTTAAACGAATAATTGAATATTATTTATAACTTGAAAGTAAGAAGTGAAGAAACATTTATTTCCCAACAGCCATAAATCAATTTGTAATAATATCTTTTTAAAATTCTTGTTAAAATAATACAACATTTTCTTGTTTTTTTTCAGATGTATCTACCATAAAAGAAGAGCAGATTTGGGGGGACAGCAAAATTGGGCTCAATGTATGTGGACAATTTTGACATGTCTTTGGGTACAATTATAGTGTAGTAATAACATACACTTCAATTTCTACTCATTTTCACCCTAACTTCTGTCTTAATTTTGAACACTTGTGACAACATTCATTATTTCATTTCAGTCACTGCATGTGATGTGATTTTTACCCTTTTTTTATTCAGTTTCTTTTTTCGGAATTTCTGATGTTCTTGATGTCCCTAATTATTTAAGATGAAGGTTTAGTTGATTAAATGATACGGTGATCTAACACAAAATTACAACAATAAATTTATGCACATAAATAACTCATGAGAAAAATTCATATATATACATAAGAACAAAGAAAAGAGCTGGACCTATTAAAAAAAGTAAGAGAGAGAACAATAATATTATTTACGGATCAAATCTCGATTAATTTATAATTTTTTCTTATCAATTAATATGCGTGCATATATTTACTTATCTATGTCAAATTGCAACCATTCACTTTCTTAATTCATCCTAAAAGAAAAATAGCGACATGCATATTTTTTAAAAATTAAAATCTTTCTTTGCACATGCGCGTATGATGTTCGACAAGATAATTATAATCTGGTTCAATGATCAAATACTTTAAACAAATAAAAAAGAAGAAGAAAAGAAACTAAATATATATGTGCATGTTTATTGTATATATGATTATTATTTACAGATATATTCAATTAAGTGCAACTCGTTTACAGCTAGGTTGAAGTGAAACCCCACTTCAAATTCGAATTTACATATTGAATTCGCTCCATCCCCGCATTAATTTCGTTTTGTCAACTAAAACCAAAAATATAATTATGGGGGGGGGGGGGGGGGGGGGGCGAAAAAAAAAAAAAAAGAATAGGTTTTTTTCTTAAAAAGAAAAAAATTTTTTTTATCAAAAAAAAAATATATCGAATCTTTTT
>CM025783.1:16804517-16919147 GCA_014636745.2 Centella asiatica | reverse complement strand
CCCGGCACTGGTGTGAGGTGGGGGGGGGGGGGGGGGGGGATTAAATCAGAAATGAAGAACTATTACTCTATTCCATGAGAATTGAAAATTTTTATTCCACAAAATGAATCTAACGTCTCTTACTGAGAGTTTAACCTGCATGTAATAACCTGTTTTATTCCATGAAATTGAATGCATATTTGTATAATGAAGAATAGAACGTAGGTTATTCTTATCCATATTAATATGTTTTCTTTAATTTCGGATACTACATTTGTAATGACAAGAACTATAAGAAAAAAAAGTAATTTTTTTATATCAGTTGCATTCATATTGTTCATTTTAAATAAAGTCTAGATTTTAATTTAGAAACAAATATTCTAAAATTTTACATTTATAAATTGTCGTTTGTGTGCGCGCGCGTGTGTGGGGATGAAAATGTTAGACAACCATTGAAAGAGGGGGTGGGGCCCACACGGAAACAGTGATAGTCAACAGTGTACCACCTACTTCCTCCAAATATAATCAATTACAACAAGCTTCTTACTTGGTGTACTTAAAAACATCCACTATTGAAGTTGAAATGAAAACATGCTAAGCATGCCTCCGCATATTTATTACCTTGAACATGAGACAATATACATACAGCCACCATTACACAAGGATTCAAAATGATCATAAAAGTACCCTAATCATATAACTTTGTGTATGTTTATTTGTGTGTGTGGCCAATATATGGTCCACAAATAGTGCTCAAACATAATATTTGTTTTTTTTTTTGTGTGTGTGGGCAAAAGACGAAAGTTCTATTAGTACTAAAATTTGTGATCCAAAGCTCTGGAATTACATAAGAATACAAAATAATATACCTAAAAGAATTGCTCAAACTATATGTAGTTACAAATGAGGGTATTGTTTAGAAATTAACGCATACATTTATATTGGGTGTTTTAAAATACGGGTTAAGTGAATGCCTAGACAATCACTTAGGTGGATGTTAAAAGTCAAACGTATAAAATCACTTAAGCATTCAATTATGCGTTTAGGCTATTTGGGCGGAACTAGGCGAGTTTAATCAGATCAATTTGAATAAGACATTTTTTAAAATTTCTTTAAAATAATTTCAACATGATTCTTATAAACCATACATTTCATTGTTTGTTCTAACTTTGTAAGTAACAATAAAAAGTCAGAAATAATCCAAATATGTTTCTAATAGTTATTTTAAAATATTATAGATATTATTATATGTAGATTATTCACTAATTTCTTAAATCTGGCTCTTTTTTTTTCTTCTTAGAACATCATAAAATCGTTTAATGTTATCATTTAGTACGCAAATGTGTTACTAAATTTATTAGTTTTGTAAAATACGAAATAATAATAATAATAACAATTTGTACTGTTTAAATAACCGCATAATATCCGTTTAATCATTCACATAATAGTCGCCTATAAGAGTTAGGCAATAAGCACTCGCTTGAGCGTCAAGGTTTGCATAACGTTTTTTAAAACACTGCTCACGTTAATTAATTACCTTGTCATTTTTTAAAAAAGATAATCGATAATTAGTGAAATCAATAATTTTAAATCTCAGTATATTTTCAATTGATAATCGCAGAATCTCATAATTCTATCGGATATTTTATAAATTTTATAAGTACAAATTATAACGTACTTAAAATGTGATAACCAGCATCAAAAGGTGCAATGTTTAGGTGTCGAGGAGCTGACTCACTGGCTGGCTATATGGACAAAAATTTCTTAAAATTTCCTACATTTTTATTCACATGAACAAATCAAAGTGATTCTACGGATCAGAGGAAGTTTCTTGAAATTGAAAATAGTAATAATAATAAAATTAATATTATTGTTTACCAATTTTCTCTTATGATTTCTAAAAAAAATATCTAACTGACAGGCAAATATCTTGCAAAAAGTATCTTCTTGGAATATGTCAGTGTGAATAGTAGATACCTGGCATTTATATTCCACACAAAAAAGTTGTTTGCACTCTCTCTTCTATAATCTAAGATCTCCTTTCAACTTTCAGTAATTTAAAACTACTGGGTTTTAGTAACTTATGAGAAGAGAATGACTAGTGTTGAGAAAGGGTGTTTTAATACTCAATTGTGCGATTGCTTGGAAGGTGAACTAAGTTTCTAGAATTTAGAAGTTTCATGTTCAAAAGACCATCTTGTATGAACATATGATATATGATTAAACTTTACAGAGTTTCCAACCTCTTCAGAGAATCTGAAATCCATACATAATACTGTAACTCTCCATGGTACCACTATTTTCAATATTATACAACACATTAAGCAATTTTTACGCGGAATCAACCGCAGAAAATGATAAGTTAAAAGACGAGATTAATCAGAGTTAGGTGAAGATTAGATGGACTTAAACACTAAATTATAGAGGACCACAAGACACTTAGATATGATTAATCCGACTTGACAAGGACTTTTAGAACGATATCCTATAAAATAAAAATATCTTTATATAACTATAACGAAAACAAAAAAAATAAGTAAATAAAAATCTAGGAAAAATATGGAGGGCAGGCTGAATTTTTAAAGCCTGTAGTATAGAGTTCAAAATGGCATACTTAATTTTGCTTTGTCCCAATTTAAATGAAACCAGACTAAAAGAGGAGCACTAGGAAAAGATACAAGTGCGCCCCTGGAAATTGTACAATGTATATCCATAACTATCAATCACTAATATCTACACTTCTTAGAAAAATATCAATACAAAAATAGCTTACTTGAAATCCTTTTATTTTGGCTTTAAAATCCTTAAGCAATTATTTAAGAACAACATTTATCCTCAGGTCTGCATTCCATGCCACATGTGTGTGTGTGTGTGTTTATTTGAGTTCTAGACAAAGCAACAGCTTTTGTTTTTGTCCAAATGTCCAACACAAACTGCATCTAGCCCATATAGCCATACACAAAGCCTGTTATAAGGGCAACCTACATTTGTGGCATCTAGTTTCACTCAATCATAAATCCTCAAATCAACCAATCCTTTGGCCCAAATGTGTGGGAGAGTTGTACCATGGTGCCCACAATGCTTGTAAATGCATGGATATGGTCATATGGTCCTTACAATAATTAATTCTTAGCAAAATTTTCAAGATTATATATGGAAATCATTTGAGGAATGTGTTACTAAGTTTTATTTTGCTCCCTCAACTTTTAATTGAAATCTTATTTTGTATCTCAATATTTATTTAAAATGTGTCACATCCTATGCTTCTCTTTTCCTTTTCGAAAGTCTTAAAATATTTTGATACTTTAGTGTGCATTTTGTAGAATTAAAAGAACTTTCGAATACGTTTTCATTACTCCCTTTTACTCTTGTTATTTGTTATTTGATTTATTTGTACATTATTTAAGTGAATTCTTATACGCATTAAATAATTTATTTAATTTTAAAAAATCTATCAAATAAAAATATTTTAAATGAAAATTAATATGAATAATTTTTTTTAAATAAAATAAAAAATTTAACATGTATAAAAATTCACTTCAAACAATATGCAGAAAAGTTAAACAGCAAATAAAATAGACATGATGGAGTAATTTTAAAATTTTGAGGATGTAAGTGATTTCATCAAACAAAAATTTAATAACTACAATAAGATATTTTAAGTTCTAGAACTCAAAATGAGACTTAGGTTAAAAATTCTAGCTGCAAAAATAGACTTTAATCCCCTTAAATTTCCCCAGCAAGCATATATAACCAAAAAATGTCCTAGCCAAACTTAAGTTGCATGCAGCCTTTTTACCAAGCATGCCACATGACACAACATAACCTATGAAAGAAAAATGAAGCAAATTGTTCACTCACTTTCTTTTTCTTAGGTTAAAAAATAAATCAAACCCAACTAGATTCATATATTACTCATATTAATGAATGGTATATCTATATAAATATAAGTTTAATTAAGAAATATTTTTAAAAAATTTGAATTATTATGTGAATTTTGATTCTAAAAATTCATTTATATGTTATTTACATATTTTTATCATTCAAACAACAGTAATCATGATTATAATTAAATGATATTTAATATTTAGTTGAATAAATCTGAAATTCTGAACTGCACAGGTGCACAGCCACTAGGACGTTTTGCGTCTTAAGACGGCGTCGTAGAGGGCGTCTGGTCGACGCATTTGCAGGATATACTACTACTGCTACTAGGGTTTTGCTGCTCTGCGGAGACAGAATCTGAAAAAAGAAATGGAGAACGATGGTGAGAGAGATGAAGGGACGGCACCGAAATCGAGAATATATATAGGGGGTTTGGGAAAGAACGTAACGGAAAATGAAATTCGCAAAACTTTCTCGGGATTGGGAAATGTTGAAGCAGTGGAGATTTTACGCACCAAAGGCCGTAGCCTCGCTTACATTGATTTCGTCCCTTCTGATTCCAAATCGCTACCCAAGCTCTTCAGCACGGTCTCTCTCTCGATTCATTTGCTTTTCTATTTTAAGTTATTTGTTTTTGTATAATCCTATTGAAAACTTGAAATATCCAGGAATTTTGATATATGAATGAAATGGTTCGTATCTAGGGATTCAATCACATTTTTGTTTAACTCAAAGGTGATTTTTTCAGATTTTTTTATCTGTATTTTTAAGAATTTGATTACTCCATAATTTCAGCTAAGTTTTGAAATGATGTTTGTGTTGGTGTTTATTTATTGCTTGATTATAATATATATTTGATGTAATTGTTCGAAGTCGTCTGAATATTTGTAGAGTAAGATTAAGAATAAGTTCATATGAAGAATAATTATGGCAGTGAATATATGCTAATCACAACAAAAACCTAGGCGGCATTGCCTATTTGAATGATTCCGTGGTTGGAGATGATTTCGTAGTTACTACTATAGTTAAAAGGACTATTCCGTTTACAGACGACAAGGAGATTATTGTACCAAATTTATAAAGATGCTTAAACTCTTGTCTACGATCAAAAACTTAAAGAAGATCCTGCTTCCATCTAGAACTGTCGTCTAGCAGTAGTGATATATGTAATTGATTTGTTGTCTTCGATATATTTTTTCAAAGCAATCTCTCCAAACCATTGTAAGCTTTGGAAACCCACTCTGATTCCTAAACCTAAAACATTTGATTGTTATTAGTTATTTGAAGTACCACGGTGTTGAATATGGCGTTTTAAATGAATGAACTGGTCATGATATTTTGCATGCTCTCCGTCTATTTTTTCACATCTCAACAGTATAATGGGTGCCTGTGGAAAGGAGGGAGGCTGAAACTTGAGAAGGCTAAGGAGCACTATCTTCTGCGCCTGAAACGTGAGTGGGCAGCTGATGCCCAACTTGCTAAAGACTTCCAACTTGCGAAAGCTGCCCAACTTGCTAAAAGTGCACCAAACGACAGTATTGACGCATCTAAAAGCAAGCCTTCTTTGGAAAAGCCAAAGAAACTTCTCACCGCAGAAAAGCCTCAACTTCGCATATTCTTCCCCAAGTTAAATAAGGTAAATTTCTTCAATCTGAGTATCTGACTGCCTAGTTTATCTATCGTGCTTCACGGGGATGACATATGTTCTCACTTGGCTGATAAGTTGAATAAAATTGAATTTTGCAAGTAATATTTTGCATATTGGTGGAGTTGAGCACTAATTTAGAACAACCTAGATATATAGCAATTGGGAAATATCATGGAAATTTTGTCAATTCTTTTATGCTCATGCATGTTATGTTGACCACAACTTGACCATTTTTTGTAGATGAAATGTTTACCATTCAGTGGAAGTGGAAAACACAAATACAGTTTTCAGCGTGTCACTGCACCTTCTCTCCCCATTCACTTTTGTGATTGTGAAGAACATTATGATTCATCTCATGTGGAAAAAGGAAGACCTTTTGATCTTGAAACGGCAGCGAATGAGGGGATAAAAGAGGAAGAGCTTAACATCATGGAGTCGGTTATGAACAAGCTATTTACGAGGGAAAAACAATCAAAAGCCGTTAGTAGCGAAGCTAAATTAGTCGAGGATTCAACGGATCCTGTTGATTTGCCGGTTCAAGAGAATGTGTCAGATCCACCTTCTGATGAGGACAATCTCATAATTAACATGGTGGGAGGGGATGAAAGAAAACCTATATCGGGGAGCCGGCCTCAAAAGGTTAACAGAGCGAATCAGGTATGATTTATGTGCAGTATAATGATATGCTTGGACAATCCTTGTAGTTTAGAATTAAATATCATTTTTATATCAAAGCTGATATGCGTTCTCTTTTTCCTGCTTGGTTTCCCAGGAACCAACCACATATGGTGGATCTAAAACTTCTAAACGTTGGCCATTTAACGAAATGCATGAAACTCTGAGAAATAAAAATGAACCTTACAATAGAAAGAGAAAATCACCTCAGACTGAAGCATGCGATGATAAGCAACTTGGGTCCTTCAACACTGAAAGGAAGAGTTTGGTGATCCCTTCAAAAGAACAAGAGGATAAAACCACAGAACCAGAATCCCGAATCCAATTAACAGACAAATTTTCATGGTCACAGAAATCTGCATGGAGGGATCTGGTTGGTAAGAGAGGCGACACTAGTTTCCAGATCTCGCATGTTATGCCGAGTGCTTCTTCTGCCATGGAAGAGAAACCCCAGATCTCACATGTTCCTTCTTCAAAAGAAAAGCGATCCAAGATCTCACATATTGATGCTCTGAGCATTTCTTTGGCAGAAGATCCACCTGAGTCGAGCACTCCTCCTAAAGAAAAGCAATCAAAGTCTGATGATCTTAATCTTCCTTTTATTACAGATATAGAAGATCAGAACTTACTAAATGAAAAAGCAGAAAGCGAAAGAGCCCAATCTGCTCTGCAAGTTGCTGAAGCTCCTTTTGCTTCAGTCGCTGACGTTTCAATCAAATCAGCTAGAGGTGCTTCATGGCTACAAAAATCTTCGTGGATACAGTTGGTCAGTGATACAAACAAAAGTTCATTCAGCATCTCTCAGATTTTGCCTGGTTTATCGTTTGAAAAGCAGGAGTTGCAGCAGCCAAGTGGCAGTCATGCCGCAACATCAAGCGATTTGGCAGAGCGGAATTTGTTTAAGCCAGACGAAGTTGCACATACAGGCCATAGTCCTAAGGATTCAACACAAACGAACGAATATCTTGACACTACTCCTAGGTCTGATGCTATAGCTCTGGACAAGAGCCCTGCTCTTCTAGAGTCTGAGCGGACCATGACAGAGGAGAAACAACCATCAGTTGGTGAGAATAATCAAGTAGCCGCTCCAACGCTTGGGCTCAAACAACCTCCAAAACGGCAGCAAATAGTTATTGGAGAAACTTGCTCTTTCATGAGAAATGCCGATTCTGTGAAAGAGTGGGCAAAGGCTAAAGCGGCTTTAAGTAGTTCTCTTAAGAAAAAAGGTGATGGGAAATAGTTATTTTTCAACACTTCATACTTCACAAGGGTGTCATAGCCAATTCGATAAGATTAATGAAATTTCCTGGTTGGAGCCATTTCATAATTGCCCTGAGTTGAGTTTTGACACGAGGTTGCTCATCATGAACTGCATTGAACTTGAGCTTGTAGGACAGCATCAATACCTCGCAGACCACAAATCTGAACTGTTATCTTTTTGTCATGCTCTTGTAGCCAACTACTGAATCAGTCAATCTGAAAATGCATTAGTGGTATTGAATGCTTTTGCAGTTTTGTTGTTAAATATTTCAAATATTTCTGCTAGATTTTTTTCCCTCTTCCATGGCCAAAGTCATAATTGGATATTTTATTTCATTCTTGAGCTTCATCCAAAAGTAGTGGAGAATTGTACTAAAATACTATAATTGCATACTTATTTGAATTATGATACATGATAAATTGTGGTGTTATAAAAAAAAACAAACATATTGTAGGATGGACAATCATCATTCTTGTAGTTTTGTGTAATTGATATTTCAATCTTCAGCCATAAATCATGTCTCTGCTTTTTTGCTAAAAATAATGATATTATGTAATTTAATTGTCACGAGTTTTAACATACATGTATTCATAAGGAAAGAAATATAATGAGATACCTCTTATTTTAAAACGTAAAGTATGTCGAGTAGAAGCATAAAGAAGCAACAAAATAAAATAAATAAAGGATACTAATCACATTTCTAGAAAATTTCATTCTAATAATGATAATAATGTGATTTAGCAGTGATGATATTTGATATACACAAATTCAAAGTCAGTATGTGAGAGTGCGTTCTTTTCTTTTTTTTCACCTTCATATGTTAAAGAGATGAATTTTAAATTGTTGTTTTTTTGGTATAAGAATTTTAAATTATTGTTGAGATCAAAATTTGATCAAATAGAAGAACGACTCAATCTACACATTAATTAATTATATCCACCCTCATCGCCACCGTCTAACGATCATTCTCGTTAAAATTAGCACCATCTCGCCACCCTGCAACCCCCACCCCCCACCCCCACCAGTCCGGGCAACTTGAACACCCAATCGTGGCACCACCCCAAACCCCTGACCCATATAATATCATTATCCAGACACAAAAAAATTTTAACTCATAAATTATGGTACCAAACAGTTGTACCTAAATTCAATAACTTAAGATAACATCAAAGTCAGATTTTTTAATAAATTTCCCTCTTCAACAGATGTAGGGCCTTAATAAATACTAAAAGGGTTGGGGCTCAAGTCCTTATCTAGGTTCGGTCTTGATTAATACCTCCACCGTCCAATTTTATTTATTATTTTAAGAATTTATGCATATATTAAAAAATAATATTAACACTATCATTTTACAATTAATATTGATATAAAATAATATATTTATCATTTACTATAATAAATGTTATAGGTATAAGAAATTATAGAGATGATTTAAAATACGAGAGTAATATAAAATATTACACTTCTAAATTCTCTTTAAATATTGTTTGATAATTATGTATGGACAAATATAAATATTAAATATGAAAAATTAAACTGAAAGAAAAATAAAATTATTACACTTGATTACTCAGATTTTCTTAAATCCATATTTTTTTCCGATAATCTAATCATATTTATTAAAAAAAATTAAAATTTTCTATCCCAACTCAAATTCGAAATTTTATTCTACAAAAATGTGTGGAATTTCATCTCCGGTTTAAGCAACGCAAAGCAACTCAAGAAAAAAACCCCAATTCTCCCTTCTCGGCTTCACTTTTTGCCTTTGAAATCACAAAAATATTCAGAGCTAATACATGCGATTATATGTATAAATAAATATCCTAGAATCTGATGACGAATCACCAGGTACGTCCTTTAATTTTTTTAGAGTTCATAAATTTGTACAGTAGCATATCACCAGCTAAGCTTTCTTTCATTCAGTTTTTATTTATTGCTAAATTTGAAGATATCCGTGAATTGTGTCACTAACATCAACATATCATCATCGTACTACTTACCCACGAAAATTTATCTAAGAAGCTTTTCTTCTGAATTTGGTTTTCTGCAAAATGTTATCTGCAGATGGGGGATTATTATCTTGATGAAAATTTGATATTTCCGCAAGTCCTACCAAGTGATATGTGTGTGTGTATATTGATAACGCTACCAAACGATATAACTATGAAAATTTTTGTCCCTTTACTTTATTCTTGGCCCAGCTTGTCATATGATTAAGCTGATGCGTGTGTTTGGATAAATCAGCTTATTCACGTAATAACTTGTTGTGTTCGGCAAACAAATTGTTAAGATATATATATATATATATATGGGGCCGATCCATTGCTAAGGTTAATTATGGAGACTTTCGTAGCTAATACATTTATAACCGTCGATCGGATGGTCCAACGGTGGAGATCAATCAAACAAAAAAAAAATCCTTTCCGCACGGAAGGTACGTAATTTTCTTTTTCTTTCTATCCTCAGTAGAACAAGAAATGTGGGATCATCAGATAAAATTTTCAGGTTCTATGTCGAAAGCACACCCATACGATCCTTTACCTCTGCAAGACCCATGCAGACCTCATTGTGTATCTAACTCCTACGGTATAAAAGATATCTCAGATGAGAGCGATAAGCATAGTGATTTATATAGTTGTCTAAATTTTGAGAGTAGTAATGGTGGAAGCACTGTGGTTGATCCTTCTGTTTCAAACACAGTGATTGATGTGTTTTGCTCGTTAAAAGATGGTGATCTTCAAAATCATTCAGATTACCTAGTTGGCAACTTCAATTCATGCCAAGATATTCAGTCGCAAATTACAACAGCGAGCTTAGCTGAATCTCAGGCTCTCTCTCCAAGAATTTCCTGATAGTTCAGGTGGCGCATCTTCGAGTAACAACGAATTCGATGACAGCGCTCTTTTGCAAAACAGCTCGTTGAAAGAAAAAAAAAAATTTACATACCTTCCGCCAGTGCGGAAAGGACTTTTTTTTTTTTTTTTCCTTCCGCTAGTAAGACTGACGGAAATGTTTTTTTTTTTTATACATATCTTCTGCCAGTCTCATTGGCGGAAATGATTTTTTTTGTTTGATCTCCACCATTGGATCATCCGATCGACGATTATAAATATGTTAGCTACGAAAGTCTCCATAGCTAACGTTAACCGTGGATCGGCTCTATATATATATATATTTAAAATTTAAATTGTGCTTAAAGAAAAGTACTTCACCTTAGCTTATTTTGTCATACTTAAAAGACTTGTATTACTTTTCTAGTGAGTGGAAACAAACACTCCTTCTTTGGTTACTTTATTAAATAAGCTATAAGCACTTTCAGATAAATGGAAACAAACAGGTTTCCCTTTCTTCTTCTTTTGGGAGGGGGGTTGGTGGGTTGTGTGAGGGGTGTTAAAAGTCTGAAATTTCATGGTATAGGGAAGTACTACCTCCATATTGAAATTTAATTTCACGTGTGGAGTTCACCATATAACGTATAATGCGCACTTTATATACATCTAATAGACAAACTTTATATACATCTACTGCACATAGTTTGTGAGACATGAATGCAGAAATATAAAATTTTCATGTGGATATATCAACTCTTATGCCATACGATAAGTACAAAAATATGAAGGCAATTAGCGCATTGAAACCTGTTGAAGTTTATATATACAAGGTACTAGGTACCAAGGGCAAGCAATAGTAGTAAAAAATGTAATGATAAAAATAAACTCTTTCCTTCCTCAACAACTAATACTGCACAACATTTGTACTACCGTATTTAGTAGTTACATCATTCTATAGCTAATCTTCATCCTGTTTATTACTTTGTTATATATGTAGATGGCCGATAATCATGATGGTCCAGTGTATAAACTGGATGAAGCACTTGTAGCTGTTGGATTTGGAAAGTTCCAAAGTTATGTACTTATTTATGCTGGACTCGGGTCCATTTCCGAGGCTATGGAGGTGATGATTCTGTCATTCATAGGACCATCTGTCAAGTCCGAGTGGAATCTCTCCTCTACACAGGAAAGTCTTATAACAACAGTAGTTTTTGCTGGCATGCTTACTGGGGCATATACATGGGGACTCATTTCAGATAATTTAGGAAGGAGGCAAGTTCTTCATTTACAGGGTTTTATCTTTTATATTTTGATTGCATTTTATTTTGAACACATTATATTAAATTTAATCTTCCATAGATCTTGTTATCAACCGGGTAGCTGTCTCATGGCATTTTGTTGCATATTCCTTTTCATTCTGTCCTATGTTGGATATGCTAAATCCATTTGGTTTAGATTCAGTAATTTATTCTTGGGTGAGTCTCTCATATAACTTTAAAGATTAATATGTTTTTCAATTGTGCAAGTTCTGTAGTCAAATTTCAAGTCTTATTATTGTTAAATTCTTCCTCTCCTTCATTTTTTATTTGTTTTTACATTTATGTTGATTATTATCACAAAGTATGTACTTTAATTTGTCTTCATTAGGACGGGTCTTCTGAGTGTAGCTATATTGACCACTGGAGCTGGGTTTCTAAGTGCTTTCTCCCCTAATTATATATTGTTAGTGATTCTTCGTTTCCTCGTTGGCATTGGTCTGGGAGGTGGGCCTGTTTATACGTCTTGGTTTCTAGAGTTTGTTCCTGCCCCAAATAGAGGCACCTGGATGGTTATCTTTTCAACTTTTTGGACAATTGGAACAATAGTCGAGGCATCACTTGGATGGGTATGTTTACATCTTCGGTAATACACCTGATTGTCTTTCATTTTGATTTTTTATTCACGTCTCTCCCATTTGTATGAAATTTGGTGTTGGCGCCAGAGATGTATGAGTTAAGAAAGAAGGTTAGAAATAATTTATTTATTTAACTGAATTTTTAAATCCAGAACATCCGATGTTGATCTCAACCCATTTCTGATTCTTTTATGTAGGGTAGCCATTGTTTTGAAAAGACGTACACTATCATTCAGATCTTCCTATCTGTGAATTTAAAGATTTTCTTGTGAATACTATCACTACTTTAATTTTGGTTGGTACAATTTTGTTTTTGTTTGTTTTTTTGTGTATTCTTCTATGTCTCTTTTTGTCATCCCTGTTTTTCTTGTTTTCTTTTTTGGTTTTTGGGGGTTGGTAAGGGGGTGGGGGGTTGTTTGAACCAAACCTATAAAAGAGTAATTTATCTTTCCACTACCTTTGTGACAAAAGAAATAAGGTGCGTGTGCTTCTGTACGTCTGCAGATCATCATGCCAAGATTGGGTTGGAGGTGGTTGCTTGCAGTATCTTCTGTACCCGCTTTTGCAGCACTTCTCTTGTATGGTCTTACTCCAGAGTCTCCAAGATATTTATGTATTAATGGTCAAACAACTGATGCTTATAACATTCTAAAAAGAGTAGCTGCAGTCAATCGCAAGGAACTGCCTTCTGGCATCCTGGTACCTGATAATGAGAGTGAGCTGGATGACGAATCTGCTCCACTGATAGATTCTGATTTACTATTAACAGCAGGAAAGGAAGTAATTGTTTCTAATGCAGGCTTTTCAACCTTACTGATGCTATTCTCATCAAAATTACGAAAAACCACTCTTCTCTTATGGATGGTATTCTTTGGCAACGCATTTTCATACTATGGAATCATATTGCTGACTTCAGAACTGAGCAGCGGGCAAAGCAAATGTACCTCGAGTACCTTGCACTTATCCAATTCTCTAAATCAGGATGCTGCGTTCTATACAGATGTATTTATTACTAGTTTGGCAGGTAAGTATAATATAGTTCAGACGTCTAATTGTATTCAGCTTGAGAACCTTTGCTAGAATGAGGTTTTATGGTTGTCATCTTACAAAGATTTGCACTCCAAGCTTATATTACCAGTTTCCTCTTCTTTCCAGAGCTTCCTGGGATTGTCTTGTCAGCACTCATTGTTGACCGAATGGGCCGCAAACTTTCCATGGTATTGATGTTTATGTTGGGTAGCATCTTCCTGTTGCCGCTAATTTTTTATCAGCATGGAATTGTAACAACTGGATCCTTGTTTGGAGCTCGTATGCTCATTATTGGGACGTTCACTGTCGCCAATATTTATGCTCCCGAGGTACATACTGAAATACTGAATATTCACTTTTCCAGTGTCCTTTTCTTTTTTTTTTTTCATATATTAATTCAAGATTAGTATTTTATATATTGCACACAAGGTTAGAGAAGCTCTTCCGAAATTAGATTTAAGTTTTCTTGTCCATGTTGATCATCTTTATCCTAGATATACCCGACCATAGTGAGAACGACTGGTGTTGGAGTTGCGAGTGCTGTGGGTAGAGTTGGGGGCATGATAAGCCCACTCGTAGCTGTTCAATTGGTGACCGATTGCTATCAAACGGCTGCAGTTCTTCTATTTGTTGTTGTAATACTTCTTTCAGGACTCTCTGTTATACTCTTACCTCTCGAAACCAAGGGCCGGGGATTGACCGATACAGTGAAAAATTCAAGTGGAGTCTAGATATTAGATGTAAAATATAGTGAAGAAGAAGAAAGGATTCCCAGACGTCCTCTGTTGGATAATCAAACTCAGATTTTTGCTCTGGAGGTGCGCTACTGCAAGTATTATATATCCGAGCATACCATTTTTGCCAGTTACAAGGAAAGGAAATGGTTGGATAGATCCTTTCATCGTATATGCTCCCATTGTTCAATGTTTTTGGGTTGCATTTGATGCAACTATAAACTATGGATTTGTTACGCAGTCATGTAAATGAAGTATATATAAATATGCGATCAGCTTAAGCATGTACCATTCTTGTACCGTTAGAACCAAGTAATTATTTCATTTGTTGTCTTTTAGGTTCGGACTTAGTAAAATTGACCCTAATACTTTTCGCGTAATGCATCATTTATTGCTCTTGATCAAATTGCTCCATCTATTTTTTTTTCCTGAGCACCTATAAACTCCATTGCTCCGTTTTCCGGCGGAAGTAGAAGGCAAAACTGTTGGTTGCAGACTGGATTCAAATTATCCAGTCCTTGTGAAGAATTCGATTAAAAATTTGAGATCAGCTGCAACCATGCACGAGTTATCAATCTATATTTAAATTATTCACCCTCTCGTGTTCGTGTGTGTGTGTGTTTGTTTGGGGGGTGGGGGTGGGGGGTTGGGGTTGAGAGAGAGAGAGATTATGGTACAATATAAAATTGAATACAATATACGTTAGCAGAGTACATAGATACATACAGTAATTTTTAAAGATAACATAATGTAGGGGAGTCGTAATTTTAAAGACTCGTGTATTGATAAAAAGAAATTTGAGAACAAATATCCGGATAAGATTTTAATTACTTACATTTGCACATCTAATTTTGGCCCTGTCAATACTATATATTGTCTACTTATTCTCTTTCTTTCAACGTCTCTTCGGAGAGCTACAAGACTATTTGCCGGCAAAAATACATATTACATTACATGAAAAGGGAATATCTCCTCTCACTAAAGGTACAAACCACCAAAATTATGCTACATGCAACCTCTACCACCAACTAAAATGATTTCTAGTTAATCTTGGGCTTCGGTCGTTTTGGCTTTAACACAATCCAGAGAATTCCAATGACAATCAGGAAAGCAGGAACTGTTGTCATATCAAACTCAACCTGAACTTTTCTTTGTCTTGTGCAGTGAATGGGGTGGAGACTCGATACGGTTGCATTTACATAATCAGTAAACCTGCGAGGGAGATGATTTCATTCATAAGACGACAACAACAGAACATTCACTACAACTCACATCTTTCAACCCCACTTTTTGGTTGCCCACCGCCCCCCCTCCCCCTTTTGGTTACAACCGAAGTGAGCCATTTTATTCGGTATAGACACCATCCTATGAAAGATTGGGAAAATCTTGGAATTTAACCTTTACAAAGTATTATAACAAAATAAACTCAAACCAGTACCTTCAAACTTAGACACTCTATCCCCGGATAAAATCTATTCTCTAGTTACTTTCTGACTACTTACTAACTTGGAGTCCTTACTAAAAAAAATGTAAAAGACTCGCAGGCTAGGATTATTAAGAATATAACATTTGCCCATGTCTAAAATTCCCAACAGTATTTAAGTTAGGCCAATTGGCAAGCTACTAACACAGTTATCCAGATCAAAAGGCTAAACCCTCGGCTATCCAATGAAGCTTGAAATCGGACATTTAAGATGTGCATATTATCTGGAAAAGGCTATAATGTGGGGCTTTAAAAAATCATGCAAGGATCAAGGTGGTTTTTACACCCAGAAACTTGTGGACAAGGTGATACGTAAGTCAGTACATGTGTAACCGTACACATATTATTAAGTAGTGTAAACTCCCTCTGGTTCCAAATTGATTCTTGGGAATATGATACAGAAGGCAGGCACTTATTTTGCTTTTGGTTAACTGGAATGGAATAAGACGGGAATGGATGGATAAATAGGAAGAGAAATAGAGGTGGAAGGAAAGGATAACAAAAAGTCAAGGAAGCTTGGGAACAAGGATGAGTTTTATACATAAATGATCAAAGTAGTGTTAATATCCATCATTCCAACCAAAAAAATGCACAAAGAATATCAAGTAACTAACCCTTTGGAAGCATCCTCCAAAGTATTTAACAGTCTCATGGCATCCCCGTAGCGTAGTCCTCCAGCAACTGTTGAAATCTGGCAAAAGGGGCAAACTGTAAGTTGGACATTCTCCAATCTACAATAGATACAGATATTAGCAAGAAGTAAAAATAGTAGCACTCACTCTTCGCCAAAGGCTAACAACATAATTATACTTGTTCACCAGTTCACGTTCATGGGCATGGAAGAGCTTGAAAGTTTGTTCAGCTGACTTAAGTTAAGTATCCAAAATGGCAGACTTTGTTTGATAGGCAGTGATGCAGCTAATATAATGATAAGCAGCGCAAGCTGTGGCTGATTGTTAGTCCCCCCATTCCCAATATGCTCACCTAAGAAAGTATTCAGCCTTTTTAATTGTGGATTGACATGAGATAAATTAATGTTGTTTGAATCATGATCACCATCTTGCTGGATACAATGAACAATCAATCAATAAAGCTATTTTATTAATTTGGCCTCTGAGAAGTTCCACATACCAAGTATCAGTTGGTAGATCTAATATGAGCGTGTAAACGAGTACAAAGAACCATATCATAGGCACTTCCAGTTTTGGAAGATGCATAGTCCAAAGCGAAAGAAGTCATCGTATCTTTTCATCCAAAAGAATCACTATAATGTGAAATATATGAACATATATAAATTTTGTCACAAACAAAGAGATGACTTCCCCGTTCAGATCCAACCCCAGCACCTTTGACAAGCACAACGGTACTCAAAAAGGTAAACACCTGCCTACTATGTACTCTCTCAGTAAAAATTTGAAGACATGAATTGAATATTTTAGGAAGCATGAATGTGTCTGTTAGTATGTCTTTCAGTGGTTACCCAGATTTTGTCTCAAATTACACGTGCAACAATATAACATAAAAAGGATACATGTATGCTCCACGGCTAGAAGATGAATAGCTGAATTAACAAGTTGTATGGACTCCTCAAGGGCTGTTAGTATATAGCTGCGAGCAATTGTGTCAGTTTGGAACTGTGAGATTTTCCAACCCTGAGAAGTGATAGATAATGGGTTGCATCCAACAGACCATATCCAGTCCTGTAAACATATGAGAATTATTACTTGGCCTCAGAAGATAATTTAACTGAAATGTAAATATAGTGCACGTACATAAGCAATACAAAACTTCAACATAATCAACTAAAATATCAGCATAAAGAACCACGTGATCAGCCTTATTAACGTGACGGAGAAAAGAGATTTTAACTTAATAAGTCATCACATCATATACCACCGGCACACTAGTTTTGCATGGGAGCAGCCCCACCGAGAATATAACTGTGAACCAAGTCAACTGACTTCTTTGCATGAAAAAGATTTAACTTAAAAGATAACTATTAAATTTATGCTTAAACAAGCAGTAAATTTAATTATACCTTTTACAAATGATGAAACAAATTTAAAAAATATATTTCGAGCTCAATTCATCAATACAAAAAACATCCTGGCAGATCAATGACACGTGTTTATTATTATTATTTTCAACCTTCTGCTTAACTTTGCCCCGAATTTTTAAAAAGGTTTCCAACTGGTTATATCTTTTGAGTTCTTAATCCAGAAAAAATAGAAAGAAAAAAGAGTAATTACGGAAAAACCATTTTCTTTATATTAAATTTTTAAAAACAAAGATACTTGAAATCGTAATGAACATTTCTTAAACACGAGATATAGTGCAGAAGGACTTGAAAACACTAAAAATTACATTGAATGAAAGAGGAAGCAGAGAAATAGAATCCCCTCTAAGAAACATTTAAAATAATACTTTCCAGGAATTTGCATGTCTGGTTTACGAGAACCAAAGATCATCAAGGACATTATGTGATCTAAGCTGATGACTAGTGACCTGCCTGGATCAAGAAATAACCAACATAACGAGCTATTATAAGATCATTTAAGTAGTCAACACTACCACTCATATAGGGGCATACCTCAATTGCAGTTTCATGGGCTTGACTGTAAACAAGATGAAGGGGAAGCAAGCCTGCTAGATGCTCAGAAGTAGCGGCCAGTGCAGCTTTTATAGGCCTCCTATGTGCGACAAGGAAGAAAAAACTGAATAAGTAATCCACATTTAAGCTTGTCACAAGAAGATGAAAAAGTTCTTCATCAGCTTATTTCTCGAAAAGTAGAAGGAAAAATAAAGGGAATAATTAATTGAATAATTATATGTTGATCACAATCTATAAGTGATGGAAACCACAAGGCATACTAATGAAAGAATAATGGGCTGAACAGTATTAATTTCGGCTGAGGACATTTACTAATACTAAGCGAAATAAATATTCAGACAGGGACTAATCTGCTCTAGTTAGACCAAAATGCAAATCACGTGATTTACAATGGATCTCAATTGTCTCTTGAAAGTTGAGACTGTAAAACTACAATCTCAAATGATAACTACTCCAACAAAATTGAAGGATAGATTGCTAGCATCAACAATGAGAACTTGTAGTGATTTAAAGACAATTCAACCTCAAGTCCCACAGTAGCGGTTGCCCATTGCACTGCAGATGGCTTTCCCAAGATGATGGTTCTGACTGGACAACAATAATCATATCCGAAAGTGCCTTTGCCTGATAATGCTTGTCAACTAATAATGGTTCACTTTGAATAAACCAAAAGATTGGAACTTCAAGAGACGATCTGCTATGGGCATGTTTCCCTGCATCAAAAGATAAACAATTGGTCATTACCAGAACACATGATAACTATATAGTGCCGGTTGGCAGAGGGGTGTGGTGAAGCACTTCTAAATGTAGATTATTAGTGCTTCAATTAGAATGACGTTTGGCATCACATGTATAAAAGTAATTTTCACAAAATAAATGATAACGAAAATTTTATATATTCATCAGATATTCACAATGATTGGCTCATTAGAGGTTTCAAAGCACCAAATTTGTGCTTGTCTTAGAAGTTCTTTTGCACCTAAATCTCTAATGAGGACTTTTGGAGAGTTGCCAAACACCCAAAATTCAAATTTTAATTTAAAATCATTTTTTCCCACAGTACCACACTGTCATATTAATCAAAAACTGATATAATCGATTGGTCACTATGGAGTGCTGCACTGGTTGTCTCCCGCATATTGAATACTAAATCTCAATCTTAGAAACATTAGGCCAATAATAACACCTCAAAGAAAAACTGGTTATTTTTATACTCTTAGATTACCTTAACGATGTGCAACAGAGAATAGTGACTAGTCTTGAATTATGTGGAGATATGTTATCTTGGCTTGTGATTTTTTATTTATTCCAAACTTCAATCTTTTGAGGTTACCCAAATTCATCACATAATGCCCAGGTTTTATAAGATCTTACTTTGAAATATGCTTCGTGCACATAGTTAGCCTCTGTTTGAGAAAATAAAAAACTAAAATACGCCATCCTGGTGGGTAGTTTTCAAGAAATGTAAAATTAAACACAAATTATAAGATTCGAAAAAGAAAAAAAGAAAGGAATGTGCCATTTAAACCTTTAAGAGAACCATGATCGTTCAGTCTTTGCAACTGATGTTGAAGAATTGAAGTATCAAGATACGAACGAACAGTTCTCCTATATGTTCCATTGACCAGCAGAAGTGGGACGGCTGCAGCTCTCCGAGCCACTGAAAAAGCCATTGCAAGAGCAGGATCCTCTGAAAGCGGTAGCCTAGAGAAATAGTAATGTAAAAAATCAGTAACAGCATTAAAATTGACTAGTTCAGATAGAGAGCTACTGTTTAACTATATAAATAGATTCCCCCTCATTGTGGATAACCCAAATTTTCAATATCAAATCTAATAATGCTAATGCTTAAAAGGAAACAAATAATTCAAAGGAGTCATTGCTTGGAGGAAGAAACAGTTTTAAATAACAAAGACAATACAAGAATGCACCTGATCACAAATAAGTGCAACATCCACACGTACAAAAAAAGAGATCGGTGGCTGACTGGCTTCATTTTAACTTCTTTACACTATTATTATTTTATTATCATGACAACAATTGTATTATATTTTTCTGGTGTGATAAATATTTCACTTAAAATTATAGCTTCAATGTGAATAAATATATTAGTGAGTGGGTAGCCCTTTTATAGTTCAATAGTTCTTACTACAGTACCTAATATCACCATTGTTTTTTGGTAAACAATTGTGGTAGGCCAATAGGACCAAGGCATTTCCTCCGATTACATATAAAATATATTTAGTCCGTAAAAAAAATAAGTTAAAGAGGATATTTATGCTCGTCGTGTCCTTTACATCGACATAAGAAGCCAGGGGGCTAATCCCTTGGTTCATATGGATGAGAACATTACTCCACAGGAAATTGAACAAAAAGTTGCCGAATTGGCCTAACTTCGCAATTACTATTCATCTTAATAGTAGATATTTCAATTGTGATATAGATTTGCTTTTGATCTTACAAAAATCATGATAAAAGAATTAAGGTGGAGAGAGATTGTCAAATGGATAGCGTACCTAATCATATTTTGTTGGGATAAAGATCTTTATCTCCTATATATAAACTTATTTTGTGAATTGCAAATAACAAATTCATTAAGTGGGTTATGCGAGTCTTGTATCTAAGCACTTTCCATTTTTTCTTCCACCATTTCAAAAGACTAAGTTAATACTAGCTCCTTCTAAATTGTTTGCAACACATGATCATAACTGAGAATTATGCTGAAAGAGAAAGGAAAAGAGCAGGATTTGCATACATGTGAGTACTAAACATTACTTTCTGAGAAGGTAATACCAAAGAGGAAAGCCCTCCCATGAGAGCCTTGAGATCTACAGGCAATTGCTTGATATTTCCAACATTCTGCGAGCATTGAATTAGAGAAAAGATGATTTTTGACTTTATTATATAAATAAATCCACAAATTTTTCAAAAAATCCAACCATACATATTGAAAGCATTCAAATATAAAAGGGTACTAAATTTTCCCACTCGTTAATGGTGCATGGTTTCCATAATCATGTAATATTATTATATTTTCGAGTGTCAAACACGTTGGTTTGTACATGATTATAAAAATAAATTCAAAAAATTTACTTATTCTACTATTTCTGGAAGTTTGTTAATCTGTATGGTAAATTTTTATCATAGATTTTGGATACTTATATAGCACTAGTGGGTAAGGTTTTAATGAGCAATAGCTCATCCCCCGTATATGTTTGTATCTATTTTTACGTACCTCCTGTGTAATTAAGAATAACTGAAAGGATATCTGCTCATAGTAGTGGAATGCCCCATCAGCAATAGACGGTGATATAATGTGTCTCATAGATCCCCACAGTGTTGCACCTAAATGTGCAAGGAAAGTGTCGCGTGCTACCGTATAGTTTTGGAAGTCCTGCAGAGCCAATGGTGGCATGCATAGCAAATTTAATTTGCTTGAGAAAATGAAAATAGTTGATACAATTCTAGCTGAACAGCAATATCCCACGGTCTTGATTGGAACAACCAAAGTTGCTGAATGAGATAATAATTGGGGTGTAGCCCAGATAATATACCTCAGAAGTATCGGTGAACAGATTCCAGTTCTCCATTCGTTTTAATGCATCAATAGCCTTTCTCTTATGACTTTCATCAAATTCCTCACCTTCAAAGGACTGGAGCTCAGTTCTTAAGTCTTGCATTCTCTCATCAAGCTCTGAAATCACAATTTCACAACCCAAACTTGTCGTAAGAAATTTTCATATGGAGAAAATTAAAAGGGAGAGGGAAAGAACAAAAACTAAACTAAAGTTCAAGAAACAAAACTACAAAAACCATTTTGAGACTAAAATAGTACTCTTCACAGTGGAAGCCAGACTATTTCTGCACTGCTTTATCAGTATTCGCTAGGCTGCAGCCAAATTGAGGTGAATCTAACGACAACCACATATTACTAATATTGTAACAGATAAACATCGGTTATGATCACAATGACACCTAATGGGTGGCATCCAGCATGCATTGATGACTGAAGATTTTAAAGACCTAGAGTATCCATTCTATCAAATTGCAATGAAGCTAATTAACCTACTGGAGAATAAAGCAAGGTGCAAATTCCTGATCTTTGGAATTGATAGAATAGTAAAAGCTGGAATACTCTTGATGCAATTCATCAACATGGCGAAATTGAAACATCAAGATCTATTAATTAATTCTCCTTGTAATAAATCCCTCATGTATACACAGTTTTTTACAGTCTAATTCTTAAAATAGTTTTTTCAAAATCATAATTCAGCTCATGGATAATTTTTTATTATGGATTTCTAATGGTGTAATGACAATTTTCAGAAATGAGAGAGCATGATGATTGTGGGGTGCATCAGAGTATGATACATTGTTGGCGCTGTCTCCTATAATAATTTAACTCTTAAATGACTTCAGACGACTCTGTGGTAGAATATCTTTGGTTCATGTATTCATGTTTTGCAATAAATTCCTCAAGGATAGTTGTTTGGGAACTTAAAACAAGGCCTATGGTACACAAAGAAACCCCTCTTGGTGAGGTACTCTTCATATGGATATTACTTATATGGAGTCTAACCATTGATATGGCCATGTAGGAACTACTTTCAAGTCTACTAGTCCTTCAGGATGCCTCAGCTGCATAAATCACGGCACTTCCACTTGATACCTATCACATATTATCATGATAAACATCTCATTCCAAGACGCACTTTCTTAGGTTTAAAGTAGTAAGAAATGGGTATTAAATAACAAATACTGAAAGTATAAACTACTAATAGTGTCCTCAATGGTGTCCAACATCGTAACTCATTTCTTTTATGAAATATTTCTTTTGGACACCATAATCCCCTCTTTGACACCTCTCACCTGCCTGCCCATTTAATATTTGAAAAGGGCACTGAGTTTATAGATCAACCCCCACTACTAATGCCCCAACAAACATGTGTATTGATGTAATTACATTCTTCTGGGTTATGGTATAGTTGCTTGCTCCACCGCGTATGGAGGGTTGAACACGAGGGAGGTACTAAAGGCTGACACATAATTTTGAGTGACTTTCTAATAGCTTGAGCTTTTAAAGTATGTGTGGCTTGACAAGTTCAAAAACTCAACCAGTTCCTTAAGTGAACACCGAACAGAATGGACAACATAAGATGTACTTTACCAGTAAATATTACTCATTATGTTCAACAAAATGAGTTACATTGGGTTTGCTGACATTAGCATTTGTGCAAATCCTAAAATTTAAATCATCTATCTTGTCAATTTATCAAAATTTAAAAATAGAAAATGTTTTGCTTTTAGAATATAATGTAATCTGCAAATTAACCTTTGCATGAAGCAGAATTGATTAGAAACACATCAAATATGAAATTCAGAATTTAATGTTACTTGATAAAGGTTCAAATTGTAACTCTTCTTGTGGTGTATTCAAAAGAAACCATCAATTTATTAGCATCATATGTTATTCACAAGACTGACTGTTTTAGAGAACTAAGTAATGTAGCCATATTGCAACATATTTCTGTTTTACTGTTTATTCAAAAGAAAATAAAATATATAGCCATATTACAACCTCAAGTAGTAAAAAGAATAGATTACCATCACAGAGGGAAAGCTTGACCCTCCTTCCTTTGCAATGTTTGAAAGCAAAAAGCTCGTATATATCAATCTCTGCCAAAAGGATATCAATGGCTTGATGATCTCTCTGGCATATTCAAAACACTCGTGTTAATGGATAGATGGGTTAACAAAATAATGTGTTTAACAAATAAGAGAGCCACACAAAGAATGGAAAATCAATCACACACCAAAAAAAATAAAAAACTACTTTCTCCCAGGTAGTAATCAAAAAGGAGTAAAAGTAACTAAAGTCCCTGTAGTCCGAAAAGTAAGTATAAATCAGGGTATCTCTCAAGTGATCTAATAAGACTTCTCAGGTCAGATACATCTTGAGGAAGAGTCCAAGGTCACTTGATTCCCACAACTCATGTGAGTATCTGAGCAACAATTTTAACAGCTTAGACGAATGCCTAAAAACTAAAAGTGGACAGTTGGTGCAACATGTAATCTACTCTATATATGAGGCCACACAAAGTATTTCGCAAGAATTACTCCCTTAAACAGCTCACGCTTACCATTAAATGTTTCACAAAAGAACATCTTTACCACTTACCAAGACATAAAAAAAAAAGCTCAGACGAGTGGCTACATATCTAGCAGATATAATTGTCGAACCACGCCACCATATTCAGAACTAAGAACATTAACTGTACTAAACCACACACTAACAATTTACATACAATTATACATCCCTAGTAGTCAACACTATCACCCCCTCATAAAACAAAAGAAGCAAATACCAAAAATTAAGTTCACAACAGAGGAAATTGTGTAGTACAGATCCAGAAATGACATACTATTCTAGTACTCTGGAATATTGTAAGAAAAATCTGCAGGAGTCCAGTTATAGTTATTCCAGTAGTGTTCCTTGGAAACTATCTATTAGACTCTTAATATTCCCATTCTTGTTAGGAAATAGAATCTGTGGGGAAGTAGTTTTCTAGAGACAGTTACGCATTAAATGTAGTCTATCAAACAGTGTTCGGGACTTAGAATCATGGGGATGTACTGCCTATAATGTTCACTTTTAATGATTCTCCAGATCATTTTTTGCATGATAAAAAGTACTAAAATTCCCCGTTTTCTACACTCTGAAAATCTGCTGTGCTCTTATTATTAGCCACTCTTGTTGATAGCAGTCTTTTTACTGCCCCGGGAATAAATCCAAATCTCAGTACCAATCAACACCCTCAAGGCTCAAAGAAATGTTCGACCAGCCAATTATAGCTATGTTAGTATGACATGATGATAAGACATTACAAGAAAAAGTTTAAAGGATTTATTCCTAGCTTATCTATTAAAAAGCAACAAGATGCTGAGATATATAGTTAAAAGAATCAAACAATCCACGTTAGGATGACAATAGCAACATATGGACACTGCTCATTTTGCCACTATGGACAAAATCCAAAGACTAATACTAACTGCCAGATTAAAGATCATTGTCCTTTGGCCTCTTTACACCACCGATGAACAACTTAAGGTATAATGATAACTCTTTGTGATTTAAAATTATAAATCCGAAATTAATTATATTTTTCTCTTTTATGCTTACATCACTAAATACTGCAAACTTCTCCTGAATTGCATCTTGCAAGCGATTTTCTGCTTCATCTTCTGAAATTTCTGGAGCAAAGAAAGAAAAAAAAGCAACCATAAATTAGAATCTTAAGAAACATTAAGTAAAACAGGCTTCAAAGATAAGATGCTAAGGCATCCAGCACTTGTATCTCCCATCTTTCCTATTCCTTTTCTGCATTAGTTTTTTCATTCCCTTCTTTTTTTATTATTTCACCTTGCATGTCCGTAGCTAAAATTCTTAAACCAACTAGCAGTACACTCTTATCTATCTAATATCAGCATAATCACATGAATGAAGACGTGCAATCTTTAATCTCCCTTCAAGAAAGGTTTTCACTTTTTCCTTCGCTTTTCTTTCTTCTTAGTTGTCTTCCCTTCCTTTCCCCTTGCTTGAGAATAGCGAAAATTAAATTACCTAGCACTTCATCTTATCTATCTACATAAATATAGACCATTCTTTCCATGTCCTTCGCATATTTATATTATCGGATCATATCTACTTATTTGAATCGATATTGAATTACTTCAATTATCTTATCAATAAGGCATTTAACTAGGAGGAAAGATCTTGGAGACATGTTGACGGAACTCAAGTGAAAGGAAATCAGGACACAAAATTAATCTACTCTGGATTTACGAAGTTCCTATTAGGGTAAGTTGGGTTATGATAGACTATTACAATGGCACTACTGTCACTCAAATCACAGCCAGCTCAATAAAGGATGAATTTCAAAGAAAGAACAATCAAGCATTTGTAGCTATGCTAAATACCTGCAACTGCACCAATTGTTTTCTGCACATTTGGTAAACTTAGCTCTGTACGCACACCTTCCCCACCAACAGCTGGTCCCCATGAGAAAGGACCTGCACTTAAATCAATAAACGCCCACCTGATACAGTATGCAACATTCAAGGATCAGAGCATGCATGTGAGTTTTATATGTTTTTATGCTTAGATCAACGTAGAAGAGTGAACCTGTCTTTTCCAATCCATGTATCTGTGAGACATTCTGAATGAACACCACTAAAGTCACCAGTTTTTAAATTCTTTCCCCACAAGAGCTTCATATCCTCATTGTTACCATTCAACAACTTCAGAGAAAAGTTAATTTTAGAATTCATGCCTCAATGTCACCATTCAACATCTCAGAGAAGAAGTTGACTTTAGAATGCAAGGAAAGCACACAAATTGACAACACTTCTACACTTTTCCATATAACTGTCAAAATCAATAGACAAATTACCTGTAAAACTTTATTCTGGATTATGTCAGCTATATCTTTGCCTTGATATAGTGTTTTAACATTATTCAGTGCATCCATGCATTTATCAGACCACTCTACCTGATAAAAATAATGAAAATAATAACACATAAATAATGACAAATTAGATATCCATAATACAAAATAAACATTAAAACATCAGGTCAACATCAATGCCTTTATTTAAACTAGTTGGGGTCAGCAAAACCTCTGTCATTGTGTCATATTGAAAGGCATTAACCAATACGCTAGCAGTAGATATGAAAGAGCAAATGAAGCACAGAAACAAAGTTCCAATGCCTTAAAGACTATATGTACTCTTTCTGACAGTTCAAGAAATCCTGTAATTAAGTCATATCACAATAGCTCTTACCCTTGTGTACAGAAGCTCATATGGACCACATATAAGACATCACAGACTGTACATGAACACACATAGACATGTATACACATGGACTAGATGGCATTTAAGAAGGTACATGCATAGCATTCTCCTTTCCAAAGGTTGCAATTAAAAAATCTCACTATCATACCATCACTTTTTCTCAGGTACTTCCAAAAGAACATGAGTAAAGATTCTCTAACAATAGAAATTAATAAATGATCCTTGCATAAATTCATCAGATTGAGATTCTATAATTTCAGAGGTTTAAACAGAAGGAGAACTGACGGTATCTGTGTCTTCAGTTATCGTCCAGGAGAATTTGGCCATTGGATGCTTTTCATACAACGGTCTCTTGATTTTGTCCAGAGCTGGTAAAATATATGGTAATAAAGAACAATGTTAGAAACTAATTAATTAATTGTTTAACTCATTTCTGTCTTCAGAGGAGTATATTTATTCAGCTATGATCTGGGGCAACTACACACCAAGAACACTGTCTGGGATACTTCCCGACTGAAGAATTCTTGTCTGCAAGCTCTTGTTCTGCACAAAATTGCTGTTAGTGCAGCTTCATCAAACATTTGTTTCAAAATCTCCAAAATAACATCTGAATAGGACAGCTAAAACATCAATATAAAGTCTAATGCTTTTACACTAGTGATTAGTTACATCACTTGAGTTGAATGCATTAACAGCAAACACATAAGAAGAGCCGAATCATTTAGCATGTAAATAACTTAGAACAGCGAAACAGTCGACTTAAGGAATACGTCTATAAATGGATACATACATTTGTTTATGTTCTTACCTCCTTCAGAAAGTTAATTTCAGTCTCAGAAAGTCCTCTCCTGTTGATGTTGAAACAATTGTTAGAGGAAAATTCTTAACAATAATACACAAAAAGGTGGACAGCCCGGACCACACATAAAAGACAATTAAATCGACATTTGGTGCCCCATTAAATTAAAAGCAATATGGCTAATTGGTGATGGAAATGACGTAGAAGATTCTAATAATGTGATCCACACCTTCAGGACCTTCCGATTTATGGGCTACATCAAATAAGCATAAAAAACTTCTTAAGTTATCCACAACCTAATAGTTACGAAGTATTGCAGAATTCCAGGGTTCATTTGAACCAACATATGCATATTATGAAACCCCAATAATATAATGCCTAAATTGGATATAGTTATGTGTATCTGAAGCACACATCATATGCTCACACCTGCAAAAGCATATATTACTTATAACTCAGATAGGTATGACCATTTCCTCATGCCCGCAACAAACAAGGATACTGAACCCCGCCTTACTTTCTGGTATGGCCCTTAAGACCTTATCAGAAACAGTATAGGCATCCCAATATGGTAAAAAAAATTAAGTGATTTACAACCAGGAAATACTCATAACTCACCTATACCCATATTTAGCTTTCACATCATGCTTAGGATTCAAAATGAATACATTATAAGCATTTTCCAGTTGCAAATATTCCACAAGACTGGTAAAGAGAACATCCATCATCTCCACATCAACTTGCCAAAGGCCAGCTCCTTCATCACTTAAATCACAAGAAGAGTAATAAGCAGTATGACAGACAAATTTAATATAACTAGAACAAGCAATCAAATATTCCATAAGGGAAAGAATTTCAAGAGAAACATATAAATCGTCCAACAAACGCAAGTTGTATCAGGATGAACCGTTTCTTAAAGAGGAAAAACAGGTTATGCACAAAGAAAAACAAACAAGTTGTCTAAAGTTAATATTGTGTTGGTGGTTCCACGTGACAATGAAAATACAAGAGAGGATGGATTAGTAAAACAAACTTTCAAAATAACAATATTAAACCATAACAATGGAGCACACATCCAACATCAAACTTCATAATATTTGTTAAATGTTTTGACATTCAGATTTTGTTTTAAGGAGATTTAAGGAGTTCCTATCTGCAATTGGTTTAAAATATTAGGTTGCCTTTGGTTGGATGGAATGGAATGACATGAGAATGGAATAGGTAGATAAGAAGAAAAATAAGGGTAGATCAATGGGAATGAAGAAATGGTGGATTGTGTGTAAAATTTTGGTTGTGATGAAATGGATAATCTCCATCTGGAGGGTGGGTTTAAAAATACATATGATTTTGTGGGAATAAATGAACCTTACACATGAATGATCTAATAAATAGTGTAAAATTCATTCCATTCCATCAAACCAAACACAGCACTAATGTTTTCCATTTCCAAATGAAGTTCAGATTTAACATATCCTACATCTACTAATGGAAATGTCAAGTAGGACCTTGATGAGTAGCCCTGTCAACTATACTTGTGTTAAGAGTCATCCATGACCAAGTCTTTCCAGAATCTCAGCATCTTTGTGGTCTTCATGTTAAAGGAATTAGTGCAATTTTTTATGTTTCTTGGGCACATGGTGTGCTTGTTTAAGTTATCTTTATAATTTAAGTTTTCTTGTCAATTTTTTATTTTTTCTGATTATTGTAGATTAAAAATATATTAGTGAATTGTAGTCAAGGCATATTACTTGCAAAGATATTTTATTCACCATAAACACTCCCAAAAACGTAATAAACTACATTTACAAGAGATAAAACCTACAAAGAAAGATATTTTACAACTAGTTTAATCTGAGCCTTACAGAAACAAGATTTAGCTATTACTATTTTTGTTAGTTCAAACAAGATTCGCTATTATTATTCTAAAAGTAGCTTACTGAAGAGCAAAGATATCATTTTCATGGTCCGTTTAATTGACCATAGGATCCAGAGAGTGCAAGAATTCATGAGATATGACAAAAACCTGGCATTAGACACATGATCCCTGCGGCCAAGGACATCAATGGCATGCTCAAAAACAGAAGTGACCTTTTCGCCCATTTGAATAGCATGAACAGAGAAGCTGCAAAAAAAAAATGTATATATATAATAATTAGTTAATAATAAATATAAATGAAATGAAGAAAATGATGTATAAAATATTCATAAAAATCAAGACAAAAGGAGAAATTGAAGAACTTACAGTACTTTAAGAACAAATACAGTACATAGAAATACAAATGACAGAAGAAACATTACTTGTAATTTATGTGGCTTATAAGAGGAAGATGGTGACGCTGCTCTCTATCTATGCTAATCTTGTAAAACGGAGTAAGAACTTCTCCAACTTTTGGAATCCGTGTATGTTCAAATATGTGATCAATTTTCGTGAACCAGCGCTCAAGTTCTTCAGCATGTAGCTTAAATTCTAAATAAATAATCAGAAAACAGAAAGGAAGGAAAGCAAAGATTATGTTAAAAAAATAACTACAGAAAATGCAAGAGGTCGAAAGAAAGATAGGAAATAAGATTAACCATAAAAATATATACCTAGGTTTCCCTTTCCCTCGAAACCTATGAAAATGAAATTTACAGGGACTGGAAGGTACATGGATTCAACTTCCAAAAGCTTTAGATAGTTAGCAATATTACCTGGATTACATGGCAAAAGAATGTTATACATAACCCGTACAAACAAACACACCTAACCATAGCTATACTTATTATCTTAACTAGTTCGATTGGCAAACAGAAGTGAAGTAAGATCGTGCAGTTCATTGATCAAGAGATGGGAACCCTAGATTAATAAAACATCTCTACAAATATGGGGAAACTAAAAAAAACATAAACACAGTGCCATTTGTGAATTGACAATATGATGTTCCTATTTAACCAATATGGCCACAATTTATACAAATGTCCATTTTTTTATCTTCTATTACAACTTCTAGGACCAACGATTTGCCCCCACAAGGGCTCTACTTCCTGCAATCAAAATTTATGCAGCTTCCTATTCAAAAATGTCACACACTGTCCCCCCTCCACCCCCTTTTTTCCTTTGTCTAATTTAATTGTCTGTTTGATCCCCAAGACTACTGATTCTTTCTATTAAGCATTGTAATCGTTTGGATGCACCACCCTGCCCGAACTAGCTTGAAATGCTATCTCAAAAATTCAAAATAACTATTTATAATAGCATATCCAGGCATTCCCAAAATCACACCACACACTATCCAAAAAAATTGTTGATAAAATTGGAAAGTGCTTTAACAACCATGATTACTCGATTTAGCCACAAGATTATGATGTTAATGTTCTGAGAGAAGCCTGATCTGACTTGGTTCAGAGGATACTATAAAATACCAAAGAAAAGGTATAAAGGTGAACTAGGTTTCTTTCATTGCTGGAACAAGGGCTTTTCTGAATAGAATTATTTGCCATCTATAGTTTATTCCCTCTTGTAATAAGAACGTCCCCACGAAAATATTTTGTCTAGTGTAATTATTATTTTTTACTGTCTTTTACATAGATTTGTGCATCATTTATTTACTAAAAGCTAACTAAATAACTATAAGCTGCCATAATTATTTTGCATGACAGAATCAAATCATTGCAAATGAGACGGTACACACATAAAACTTGACTTGGAACAAAATGGTGCTGCAGAGAGACACGGGTGAAGAAAAATTAAGTACCTGCCTTGGTGTAATTAAGTGCTCCCACTTTTCCAGGGATAGAAGATTCCAGGTCATCAAAATCTATGCAAAGTCAAAAATATATAGTTAGTAGCAAAACATATACTTTGCATTTGGATTGCTAGAGTCAAATTTGGGGGAAAATAAATTTGGTAAAGAATTATGGTGAAAGAAGATGTGAGAAATATCATGGAGAAATGGTGGAATGAATCATTCCTACCGGGACCAACTTCATTCCATGAAAGACAGGAACGATTCATTCCTTTTCCTTCATCGTGTATCTTCATCCTATTTGTCCTAATCTTCCTTCCACCACCACTTTTCATCAAATTCTTCTAATATTCAATTCATTTCCTCCCATATCCCATTCATGCAATCCAAACACAACCTAGTACATTCAACCTCTTATAAGGTTAAAAAAATGTAAACATACCGGTACGCATAACAGATTCAGTCCAGAACCTACTCTTCTCTTTGAGGTTAAATAAGGAAAAAACTGATGATTTCCCACTTTTACGATTTCCAGTAGGAGATCCATATGATGTGGCTGCTAGTGCTAGTAACTGTTACAAAACAATGACCCTATATCAGTACAAAAATAATGTTTTTCACATAAAATTTCCTCAGCAAGAGATTTAAATTTGCTAATTACATACTACCTTGAACTACACGAGTATGTGTAATACAATAATAGCTTCACGCACGACACAACCAAAACCCTCGCGTGCATAGGGGCGAATACGAAACCAAGAAAACCAACCAAACCGAATGAAACCATGCCGGAAACAAAAAATAAATAAGTAAATAAAGGAAAAACACCTAGTTTGGTTTGCAGTTTAAGACCAAAAAAGGATTGGTTGGTTTTAGGTTTTAAGAAATTGAACCGACCAAACCGACTATTTGACTACTTCATATATAAATATATAATAAATGTGACATATACATATCTATATATATATATATATATATATATATATATTTATTACATATATTTAAATTTTATAGTTCTTTTGAATAATGTCATTAATATTTTAAGTTTGTAAAATTACAGTATATTTATTTTACCATCAGTACTTATTCTTTACGGAAATAATAAACTCATGCTTTGTAATGAAAACCATAAATAACAAAAGTATAGTTTCTATAAATTTTGTCCTAATATTATTGGAGTTATAATCTCTATGAATTTGCGAATGAGAAACGATTTTAAACCTGAATTATTACTTTATAAAATCGGAAAAAAAAAGTTAACTGTTGGTTTTGGTTTTGGTTTTGGTTTTGTTTTTGTTTCAAAACTGAAGTGTTCAGGAGGGGCAGCCGAGAAGTTGAATCTGCTTTAACAGCTGTTGTTGCAGTCTATGTATCACTAATTAAAGTAGGGGGCTAAATTATCAAATTACCTCCATTAACAATTTATCCTGTTCATTTATCCACGTGGCAATGATCAGACCCAATGTTACAATTTATCCCGTTCATTTATTCACATGCCAATGATCAGACCCAATGTTACATAGACTGTTACACAGAGTGTTATAGCTGATCCCATCTCGCGGGTGGGGAGGGGTGGTTGTTAGGCACCCCTACACATAAAATTGAGCACGGGTAATAGCTTCATAATTTTGTATGTGTATGTTGTTGGAGTATAATCCTGATTCTTTGGGATTTTACGAGATTTCTTTTATGATGTTTATCTTGTTTGACTTAGTCGTAACTTAGTGCTGGTTAGTTATGATAATAATGGATCGTGTTTTTCCTATTCTTAAGGTTCAAGTAGTTAGTGCAGTAGTGGGTCTGTCAAGTTTGTTATTTCCCTTCTATAAATTGGTTCATGAAGTTGATGTAAGTGTACTGGAATTGATCATCAGAATCAAAGTAATCAGTTTATCTCCCAAATTGTTTTTTTTCAGTTTTTAAGTCTTCTTGTTCTTTTTCTGAACCAATATATGTTACTCGTGTAATAGATTGATAGAAATATGAAGGGTCCAAATGGAACAATGCTAACACATACGCAGCCAAACACATGCACATCACTAAATATTACACATTACTAAAGAAGTGGTATGAGGAATTTCTAAAAACCCCTACTGGACTAAACTGCAAAAGAGAACAAAAAATTGAAAGAAAACAACAAAGTTCGAAATAAATAACGTAACAAAAGAAAACACAAATGAGCTCACATATGAATCAAGTTCATACAGTGATACAAATTTAAAACCTCCAAATGACGATAAACCTAAGAATTGTCATATTCCCAAAATTAAATTGACAACGGAATGCTAAACGGAAGAACACGATACATAACAGAATAGGGAACTACAGAAATTTCATCATCCCATTCTTCATAAAATTCAATTAGAAAATGAAATCAGTTACATAAGGTCACGGAACAGTGAAGAACGGGATCAAATGAAGAGGATGCTTACCAGATTAATGATGAAAAGTGTACGAAAGAATCGAATTCTGGACGTAGATACACATCTCCTGTATACAGTTTGAGCAGCCATGGAAAAAGAGAGTTGAGGGGAGGACTGAAGGAAGACGATCGGCGACTATATTCACGACGAAAATGGAATGGATTGGTATATTGGTGATTCTGGTAAATGGTGAAGGGTACTTTCGGGTTTTCTGTAAAATGGTTTCTTTAGTTGGATCGTAGGCCCGGGCTTTAGGTTTATGGGCTTTTTAATAGCTATAATACAGTTGTACTGGCCTACTAAAATTTCTCTGACTTCTCCCAGGTCGGTATGTTTATAGAGGATAATTATTAGTCAGTCAGTATTATGAGACGTATTTCTCATAAATACATATTAATATTTTATTATTCTCATAACTTAAATTTCTATTCATCTCTTTTATTTGTTAGTTTTTTCTCAATTACCATTTTCTTCTCTTCTCACATCAACAACCATGGTAATCGCTGGGTATAAACAACGGTGGAAACGAAAATCAAGTTATAATAAAAAATAAACGACAATTAAATAAGTCAACGAATTTAGCGTGGTTTGATTTAATAGCACAAATATTATTAATTCAATATTAATATTTTACAATCACAGGATAATATTGATAGAAGAAAAAACTAGACTAAATTACAATTTTCTCTCGAACTTTCACTAGCGATGTGAACAACTATGGATCCAAACTCAATAGTAATTGACATACTTAATAGTAATTGACATCAAACTCCACGTGCTCAATAGCAATTGACATCAGAATCCACGTACTCAACAATAATTGACGCCATCTTCTTTATCGGCTAACTATCGTCATCTTCTCAATCAATCACTAGCCATCTTCCTCGTATTTGTTCTCACGTGTTGGCGTCTCTCTCTTATCGCTCAACATCTCTGTCATCAATGTTTGAATCATCTATATCGTTATTTTTATCATCACCAAAATTCAAATATGTACAAATCTAAAATTACATTTGTTAGATTTAAACATACAACTCAATTAACGAGTTTCACGATAAATATTAAATTCACTGTTTGACTGACCTATTAAAGAAATTTAATTGAGTTTTGTTGTTATTTTTACTTGGTTTGAATTTATGTACTTCCATAAGCCATTTCCAAGCTTTGGGTCTAGTTTAGAAATATAAAACGTGAAAATTAAACTCGAGTGAAGTTCCCGGTCGACTTTAATGGAAAATTGGGAATAGTCTGTGTTATTTTTTCAATTCAATAATTTAGTGGCTTTGTAAATTTAGTAATTTTATAAAATAGGCTTAAAAAGAGTTAATTTAATGTCAAACATAATAAAGAAAAAAGCTATTAAAATCTCTGAAAAATTTAATAAGGTTAACGTAGCAATTTTAAAAATAGTAAGGTTACAAAATAATACACTTATTTAGAAAATAACAAAAATATAATACATTGTACTCCCTCCGTTCAAAAAAAAAAAGAAAACTATAATACTATGTTAGATACTGTTTTACTTCTTGAGGTGTTATTCTTCACAATCAAATAAGATAAAAAATGATGTTGATTTATTGATTTTTGTTGATTTAATTATTATAATCTTAAAAAAATAATTATATCTTAATTTATATTAAAAAAATTTTAAAATTTATTACTGGGTTTGACTAAAAAATTATACAATATCAGAAGAAGTAAATTGTTTTTTAAGGATGACATTAAGAAACAAGTAATTATTACTATTATTCCCCAAGTCCTCAATCTGCCAATAAATTTCAAATTACTGGGACCGATGGGCACAAAAAGGGCTAAGAAGATGATCGCGGCGGGAGTATCCACTCGTCCGCGTGTCGGCGAATTCTATAGCTCGATTCTTTACCGGAAGCTTAACACAAGAGCAGCAGCATAGGCGTTAACAGCACGAAGATCACCACCGATTTCACCACCACTCTCGATTCTCTAAATATGTAAATATTTGTGCTTCTATCATTAATTTGCTGTTTTGGTAGTTTGTTTGATTAAATTTCATGATAATGTATTGACTTCTGTTCGAGATGATCGTAGATTGAACATTAATTCTCTAATATCGAACATTTGGCTTATGTTGCTGTTCAGAATTGGTAAATGATCACTGTTCTAAAGGTCCCCGCCTAATTCCACTAGTTCCCGTTTAGGCGATAGGCTATCTTATATGTTATTGGTATTGGTTTCATATATTGTAAGCAGCTCACGTGATGTTGTCAAAATTATTTAGATTATCGTAAGTCAATTAAGCTATAATCAATGAGGTACCTGCTAACTTTGGTGTTTCTGCTTAGGTTTATTATCATGGAAACTGTTGTTATAATTCAATTGAATTTGCTTGCTTATTGCTATATCTTCAGTAATATCTTATGCTTAAAAAGCAACATTGCAGAAATTTGGTATCATTTTCTCAGTCTTTTTGATGTTTACTCTTAGTTGTATTGTGAATCTATTCACGAGTGTCTATTTTGCTCTCAGTCTTGTCACTTCATTATTGTTTGCATTTCGGAGAAACAATGGCGGATGGTCACTTATTCAACAATATCTCTTTTGGAGGCCGAGGTGGCACTGTGAGTTCTCTGTCTCCATTTTTTTCCTCCCACAAGTGCTTTTATGAATTAAACAGATGTTTTCCTCTTTATTCTTTATTCTTGATGTTGAATAAAAAAATTTCCCTATAAGATTCTCTCGTTCAGACTTCATGTTCTGAACCTTTACTCTTTTTGCTTCAAAATGAGTTTAATGCCAGCCAAGTTACATGTATGGCCAGAATTTATTGGCTTTTTTTGCCTAGGATTTTGCTTATGATTTTGTTTTCAAAGATTTGATATTCCACGATTGTGCGAAGCTTGGCAGAAATTTATGCTTTTATTGTTTTTTGTTTTACTTTTCTCCCTTCGAGCCCCTTCCTCACACACAAAAGATGCTAGGGTTTCTGTGACGTTTGATCTTTTCCCTTTTTTTGGGCATTAAATTAGTTTAAATTAGTTTACTTAAGCATTATGAAAGTAAACAATTATCTGAATAGATGTTGAACTCCTAGGAGTAGGAAAGCATTTGGTCTGAAGCAATCTCTAGTATCCTTTTGTCTAAATAAGAGGAAAAATTGAAATAGAAGAGAAACAAAGAGATAAAGTCAAGTTTCTAGCTAAATTTTGGGTTCCAGATTTGACATTGTCCCAAGTAGGTGCATTTATCATTCCATTTTGGTTTGATCTGTCATAAGATGGATATATAGACATATCGAATTTTGTTTAATGATGTCGATTTTGTCTTCTTATGAAATTTATTTGTTGGGTGCTGCAGAACCCTGGACAACTTAGGGTTCACACAGGCGGTATAGTGTGGAAGAAACAAGGTGGCGGTAAGGCTGTGGAAGTAGATAAGGCTGAACTATCAGGCCTTACCTGGATGAAGGTTCCCCGAACTAACCAGCTTGGAGTTCTTACCAGGGATGGATTGAAGTACAAATTTACTGGGTTTCATGACCAGGTATAATTCATGCAATTTTTATTTAATTATTCGGGCAGTTGAATTTGTTACTGTTTTTCTTGGTACAAGTAATGATAGACAACTGCATCTTGAATTTATAGGCATTAGATTCAACATGGCATAGTATATCAAGCCAACACAAGTTGAATAACTGATTAGTAATCAGAACTTTAAAGTTCAAAACGAAGTGCAACAGTCACAAATTGTTGCGAAGAGTAAGAAAATCAAGCCTACAAACTAACACAGGTTTGCTGGTAAAATTTGGTATCTTATACAGTTGTAGGTTAATCTTGGAGTAGCTAGAGATGATTGATAATACCATTTGCATCTCCTGTTCCTGTCATGATTCTGACTCTCGTTATTTTTTTATTGTTTCATCTTTAGGTTCTTATGCACAAACTAATGAAAATGTTTAGTCCCCCACAGTTGCTTTCTAAGTGGTGTTTAAGAGAATTTGTTTTTACGTAGTTTGTAGATTTCAGAGAAGCATCACTTGCTTGGTTTTCCAAGTTATCACTAAATATTGATATTAACTCCATTTATCCCAATTTCTTGCAATGTGCTAATGTTTGACATTACATGGATATAATTATAGACATGTTAAGAAGTTTGTTGACCTTGAGTTAATTGTATCTAATATTATGTCCTTGAGTTTGAAGAAAATAGAGAATAAATTGGAAAATTTTGATGTTCACAAGACTATTTTAGTAGTAAAGGACTATTGAAAATTCAGGTGATGATGAGAATTGTCTTCCAATATTGTAACCATTACGTAGCAAAAGATAAACATGTGTTTTTTTTGGCACATACACAACACATTCATTCAATAACTAAATATGAAACAAAAGATAAAACATGTTTCAAATAAACTTGTATATTACCTTGCTTCTTTGTAAAATGACAATGAAGAATGAACAGCTAAACTAGTTATGACGAGCTGAGATTTAATCATGCGAACTGATATGCACCTTACTATGTAAATTTGTAAATTATTTCTTAGAAATTTTACTAATCAATGAAAAATTATACATGTAGCACAAGATGATAGTATATGGAATCTTGATCTTGTAAATACCAAACTGCCTTAGATATGATCTTGTTTTCCTGGAGAAAATATGTTCATTGTTATATCTTTACATCCTTCCGATCTGTATGAAAGATTTTGAGTAAAGGTTGTCAAAGAGGTTTCAGCCCATTAGTTAAACAGGACTCTAAAATATTTAGCTCTATTCACTCTATGTTGATGTTACTCTGCGTATACGGGTAGGAACATCCATGTACTTCGCTTGATGTGATGTTTACATAATACATTTTGCTGTTTCACCTTGTTGTATCATGTCATTTCTTTTAGCACCTCAATTTTAGGATGTTAAGTTTCTAATTGTTCATCCGAATCAGAAACAATTTCAGATGTCCACTGTTCTCTATATTTTCTGCTTTCCCCCTGCTTAAGTACATATTTATGTGATATTATATTGTTACAAGCTCTTTCCATTGAGCAGAATTTTGCAGATGTTTTTCTGATTGTAAATTTGGTAAGTTTGGAAGCATAGGTACAAAAAGTTGTGCCGGCACACTATTCGAAAAATATCTTCTTTCTACTTGATCCTTTACTCATGGTTATTTTCATAATTGTTTCTTGAACTGGAACTAGGTCTAGGAATGTGGCTGATGTTGAGTTCATTTGTCTCTATATGAAACATTCTAAGATCATGACTTAACATATATATGCGGGCAACTATGATCTTTCTTACCTTCTACAAGAATAAATATTTGCTTTTTCTGTGGAGGACCTGCAATTCCCCTTCCTTATGTTGGATAAGATCAGTTTTGTTTATTTGTAAAACAGAAGATATTGGAGATTTTTCTTCATTGTTTACACTTTTTATGATGTCATAAGGAAAAACATGAATTAAGCTTTAGGAACTACTTAATATCATTTATCCCCTGTTGTTTCCTCTTACTAAGTATTTGTCGTTTGGAATCCTATAAATGCTCGGTGCATCCTACTTGTCTTACAGGATGTCTCTAGCCTGACAAGTTTTTTCCAGACTGCATGTGGGATAACACCTGAAGAAAAGCAACTTTCTGTTAGTGGGAAGAACTGGGGAGAAGTTGAGTTGAATGGTTGGTGTTAGCTTCTGCTGTTCATTGCTTTCTAGTTTTTTACTGTAAGCTTCAGTAAATTATCATTGCTTTGTATAGAGAGAAAATCATTGCCTGTAAATTCTGTGTTTTAGGTTCTTCATTCTTTTAGGCGAGTCACTTACATTTGCTTATATTTATCAGGCAACATGCTTAGTTTTCTTGTTGGCTCAAAGCAAGCATTTGAAGTGTCGTTAGCAGATGTCTCTCAGACACAACTACAAGGGAAAAATGATGTCATGTTGGAATTTCATGTCGATGATACTAGTGGGGCGAATGAGGTTTCTTATTCTCAGATGTTTCACTTCAAATTTCTATTTTTATTTTTAATGTCCTTGTAGTAAAGTAATTCTGATCTTCACAGTGTTTCTTAGATAATGTTATCAGTAATGCCAAATATGTGTGTACGGGCATACTGCTACCATTTCTTACCTTTCTACTAGTAATTCCATTGTTGTGACTATTGCAGAAGGATTCATTGATGGAGATAAGTTTTCATATACCTAATTCCAACACTCAGTTTGTTGGTGATGAAAATTGTCCTCCAGCTCAGGTGAGTTTTTTGTGGGCTTAGACTGATGCTCAGTTACACTTCATTGTGCAAGTTCACGTTAAAATTTTGTGTGTTCTGTGCCATTGATACTATATTAATAGGTCTTTCGCAACAAAATCATGTCAATGGCTGATGTTACCGCAGGAGGTGAAGAAGCTGTTGTTATATTCGAAGGAATTGCAATCCTTACTCCTAGGTAGCTGTTCTTATCTTTAACAGCATTTGTGGTACACTTATTTCATCTCTTCCACCTTCTGCTTTATGCATATTTAAACTTTTTAACAAAAATAATTCTTGCAGGGGCCGATACAATGTTGAACTTCATGCTTCATTTTTACGACTCCAAGGACAAGCTAATGATTTCAAAATCCAATATAGTAGTGTTGTTCGCCTTTTCTTACTGCCCAAGGTTCTTATTCTTTGTTACCTCAGAAGACAGTGATGTGATTGTGTGCTCATGATGTTTCATCATATATGTGTGTTTGTGTGTGCGCGCGCGCTTTTTATACCCTCCATGAATCAGAAGATTTTAGTTGAGTGATTATAAGTTCTACATTATGATTGGTTAGTTTTGGTTGATTGAATCCAAAATATTGCATTTTCCTTTTCTGGCAGTTTAATCAACCACATACCTTTGTCGTTATCTCACTTGATCCACCAATTCGTAAGGGCCAGACATTATACCCACATATAGTGTTGCAGGTATTGTTATGTATTTTGTATATATAAAATACATATGTATATGTATATATGTGTGTGTGAACAGTTAATTAATGATTTCCATAGTTTTGGGTCGTACAATAACAAATTACTTTATTTACACAGTTTGAAACAGATCGTGTCGTAGAAAGCACATTGTCACTAAGTGACGATCTCCTGAACACCAAGTACAAGGATAAGTTAGAACCGTCATATAAGGTAATGAATGAAATTACTGTCTATTTGGAAAAAAAATGTGTGGATTGTTAAATCCTGGCTGTTCTGTCTGTATATCATGTTTTTGTTATTTAGGTTTCGTAAATTGCATGTTGGACCTTGTGACAGATTTGTATGAATTCTTTGAATTATCAGGGACTCATTCATGAAGTGTTCACAATTATATTCCGGGGCTTGTCTGATGCCAAAGTCACAAGACCAGGGAAGTTCCGAAGTTGTCAGGATGGTTATGCAGTGAAGTCATCCCTGAAAGCTGAAGATGGGGTCCTCTATCCACTCGAGAAGAGCTTCTTCTTCTTGCCGAAACCTCCGACTCTTATTCTTTATGATGAGGTATGGTTAACTTTGCACGGGAGATGGAATTTTTCATATGCAAAGCTATCTTATTTATTTAGTCTTTCTAGATTGATCATGTGGAGTTTGAGAGGCATGCTGCTGGAGGGTCAAACATGCATTATTTTGATCTTCTGATCAGACTGAAGACTGAGCAAGAACATCTATTCCGTAACATCCAAAGAAATGAATACCACAATCTTTTTGACTTCATCAGGTCAGTATGGACTTCTCTCTTTTCATGAGTCTGGCTATTTCTGTGAGGTATATTCTTCTTCTTTTTCATGTATTGTAATCCAGTTCGAAGGGTCTGAAGATAATGAATCTGGGAGGTCTCCAAGCTGCGGATGGAGTCACTGTTTTGATAAATGAAGATGATGATGTTGTTGACCCTCATCTGGAGCGAATTAAGAATGAAGCAGGTGCAGATGAAAGCGATGAGGAGGTAATTTTACTCCTTTCTTTTTTGTTTTTTGTTTGAGTGGTGTGATATACTCCTGTCTTTATATCCTGTAATTGTTTTGCAACCTGCTATGATGGATTTTTCGGTTCTGGGAAATCTATTAGTAACTGCCTTCTGACTTTCTTATACCCTTGTCTCAGTTTGGATGAAAACATGTTTGTAGATTACGGAATTTACTAATTATTAGTAGATATACCCTTCATCCCACAAAATAATCCATTATAAAAAGGACAATGCAGTTCAGAAAAAGAAAAAGGTCTCCTTCCACTAGTGATAGTATAAGTTTATAACAATGTGATTGAGTTTAATATTATTATTACTCTATCATGGCACATAGCTCAAAATAATCATACCACTAAATAATTCAGGATAAATGTGGAAAGAGAATATACCCTTAATATTTGGAAAATTTATAAAGGTGACTAGTATTTGTGGAATTGAGGGAATTTTACCTTAATAAGGATTTTGGTTACTGAGTCACTTAATGTAGCATACTGACATTGTCTTTGTCTTGCTTGCTCTTTGTTTTGTTTTTTCTCAGCTTCTCTCAAATTTTAAAGTTTTTTTTCTGTCCTTGTTCCGTTGTGCACATTTTTAAGGTGGCTTATTATTGCAGGATGAAGATTTTGTTGCTGAGAAGGATGATGGAGGTTCACCTACAGACGATTCTGGAGAAGAAGAATCTGATGCTAGTGATATTGAAGGTGAAAAAGAGGTAAACAATTACTTCATCCTCAGTTCTTCATTTAGGTGTCCATTGTTCTGCTGTAATAAAACATATGCATTGTCTCCCCTGTCCTCTCATGCATGAACGGTTGTATCAGAAACCTGCTAAAAAGGAAGCCAAGAAAGAGCCTTCTTCTTCCAAGGCATCGGCAAATAGGAAGAGGACCAAAGGTGGCGACGAAGATGGTTCAAAGAAGAAAAAGCCGAAGAAGAAAAAAGATCCAAATGCACCAAAGAAGCCATTGACTCCGTACATGTTCTTCTCTAAGACTGAGAGGGAGGTTGGTTTTTATGAAATTAGATCAATCTTGAGTCTTTCACTTTTCATGCTCAACCTGTTGCAAATGATGAGATATATCAATTTTTTATAGCTTTATAATTTCATGTGGTCCCAATCCCATGCACACACTTTGTGTGGGATTCGGTCTTAATATAGCTACTGCGTAATTATCTGTCTCTTAAGGTTTTATATTCCATATGGAACATAGTAATATATTCTTCGTGAGGAGCTTGATAAGATTACTGCAAATATCCATATATGGTCTACCCTTATTCTTTAACGTCCATATACGATGACAGTTTATACTGAGTATGTTATATAAAAGGGCAAAGTAACTCATATTTGTGTTTATATTGAACAACTTCGATCAAATTAGGGATATGGATACGCATATCATTGTTACAGATTTATAGAGATCAATAGGAATTGTATCATTAATGACAGTGGGAAGGTATCATCAGTTTGCGACTGTGGGGTTGAGGTGGGGAGGGTTGTGGTTATAATCATGCTGGGCATGTCTCTTCTTGGGTCCTTTCCTTCGTATTGTACCTGCAATGGTTCTGTGGTACAGCACTACAGCTGATAGTGACTCATATACTATATCTGTTATGTGGTGGCTGCAGAATGTGAAGAAAAGTAATCCCGGAATCAGCTTCACAGATATTAGCAAAGTTCTGGGAGAAAGATGGAATAAGCTATCTGGTTAGTGCTTTAAGATTGACACACGCATATAATAAGACACTCCGTTTATGTTATCACAATGATTTAGTTCTGATTTCGGGAAATTTATGTTTGTAGCCGACGAGAAAGAAGCTTATGAAGCAAAAACACGAGCAGACAAGAAACGATACACTGATCAAATGAAGGGCTACAATAACCCGCAGGCATCAAACATTGGTTCCGGAAATGAATCAGATGGCAATTAGGTCCAAAAGAAGTTACCCCTTTATATAAGCTGAAGATAGCTAATCGTGTGTGTGTGTGTGTGTGATACACAGCTATCTAGCTTTCTGATATGTAGTTTCTTGGTCTTTTATGTGACAGAAAATCGATGCCATTGGTGACAGTTTTCTATAATGAATGTCCTTGCTTCAGTTCGGTTGATTGAATTGTTTATGGGACTTTCTAAAAGTTGGAATCTTTCGTTAGGTTCAATTGTAAATAATTACCTTGCATCCTGTGAATGTGACGGTAACTTTCTTTTCAATTGTAAATAATTTTAAAAGACTAGTAAATTCAGTCGTTTTTCTTTTCATAATTATTTTTTAGATTACTAATGGTGTTAATTGGGTTGGTTTTTTAAAATCCTGCTAGTCAGCCATTTTGTGCTTTTACGTATGTATTAATTTTAGATTCTGTATTTACCAACTTCTGCTATTATTAATTTGTAATGAAAATTGTTTAATATTTTATCCCTACTTTAAATGTTACTCCCCTTTTCTGTTTCTATTTAGTTGGCACTTTGGGATTTTTTTGGTTTAAGTTGATTATTTTTTGACTTACAACTTTTATTGATTTATCAATATATAGGAAATAAAATTATAATTACATAAGAATTTAGATAATCTACAATTAGTTAATTTTTATAATTGCTATGAGTATAAGTATACATGTTTAATTTAAAGTAAGAAATTAGTTAATTGTACGAGAGAAAAAAAATTAAAGGTGTCAATTAACTAGAAACACAAGGAATAATAAAAGGTAAGTCGTGCTTCACATCAAATTAACATTCTTATTCGTGATCTTAATAGGGTACGCAATGGTCAAGTCAATTTACTCCTAAGAAAAATAATTAATCGAACCGTTGGATTTTGATATTAACAAACCAAAATGGACTATCTCGCATTAAATTTTAAGTTTTATAAAGTAATAACCCAGTTTTAAGATATGTTTTTCCTCATAAATTCACAGATTCTTTGAGATTACGATTCTAATTTTATTAGGATAAAAGTTTTATACTTTTGTTAATGTAAAAAACTTTGTAATTTTTGTTGCAACTAGTATGAATTTATTATTACATTAAAACATAAGTAGATATAATAGAAAGATATATTACAATTATACAAACTTAAAATATTAATGATATTTCGCAAAAGAAATACACAACTATAATATATGTATACATAAATATATATTAATGTCATTTTTCAAAATAAAAAATGGCCAATTCAAGTAGTTTCGATTTTTTAATACTTAAAATCAAAACCAACTACTTATAAATCAATTTTCTTCTTGAATTACGGACCATTAGATCTTGATTTTAATTTTTTTTTCAAGTTGATTTGGTCGATTTTATGTTAATTTTAATCTTTTGATAACTATAATTTTTAGCAACATAAAGGTCGAAGTTTCTACTTGCCGCAACAAAATCAGAATAAATAATATGTTATTTTTCACCCCAATTTTTTCCCGTTAAATTTCAGATATTACACTTGCAATAATCAATACATTAAATAAGAAATAAAAATAAAAAATCTCCACCAACAACATAAAAAGACAGGCAACCGACATATTGATGTCATTCGCTCACCTAACGGCCGTTACATTTATATTTTCCCGATAGCCGAGTTATTTTGATATTACTAATAGACAAAGATTTTGAAAATCTAGCAAGGTGCTTGACTGCTTTATGTCACAGTCCCAATCTTAGTTTTGCATTTATTGTTCTCCATATCTATTGATAATCTTATAACAATAACAATTGGACAACATTTAATATTAAAAATACCAATAAATTACATGAATAAAATTACATAAACATATGTGATAAATTAATATATCTGTTGTTGTACTACTAAATTATTACATTTTCTTTTGTACAATGACTACATTTTATTTTCACATAACTAAAACAAAAAAGGGAAAAGGAAATTTTTTTGTAACGGCCAAAGGGGGACGTGAACGAGTGCTAATGTTCGTGTGCAATCTCTTTCTTTATATACTAATTCTCTCTCCTCTCTCGTATAATTACATTTCAATTTTTTTTTATTTTACTGTACATGGTTTAAAGGTCGTGACTGATCACGTCATGCTTACTAATGACTCCAAAATTAATTTTTTTACCGTATTATTGGTATACTATTTTTAGTTCATAATAATTGATGATTAACTTTTTTGGACATAAATTTATGTGAAGTTCTTTATATGTTAAATTTTTTATTTTAGTTAAATTTTTTATTTATATTAATTCTTATTTAAATATCTTTAATTAATTTTTAAAAAATTCAATAAAATATTTAACATAAAAAAATTTATAATTTATGTATAAAAATATCAAATGACAATTATTATGAACTAAATAAAGCAATAAATACATTTGTTTCGGAACTCAAACCAATAAACCAACTCAATCGTACTTCGTAAATTAAATTATAAGGTGAGAACGTATAGGTACAGATGAGTCACTTTGATCATATTAAAGGAAATTAGAAAAATTATAAGGATTGCAATTTTTATACAATGTATGCCACATCTGGTTATTTCATAAAAGGGTATTTAATTAAACTAGATAATATATAGTTTATAAATTATTATGCTTTTAAAGTATAACCCAGTATATAAAATTTTACTATATATTAACTACAACAAAATAAATTATAATGATTTAATGCTAAAAATGTCATTGTTTAATTTCAAATTTATGTATCAATTTAGAGAGTATGAAATGAATTTGTGAAATGCATAAACAAGAAAGATGTTGTCATGTTGATGTCTAAAAATTGATGTACTTAATGGCTTAATTATTAGTCTCTCTTTTATCATTATTATATGATTGTAATACCTACTCTGCCAATCAAATAATGAATTAACTAATACTTCAATAATTCGAATCTAATTAGGTACTAGTAACATCACCAATACAAAAATAGAAAAATTAATAGGTATAACCAAGTTTTATGGTATGACTCAGAGCTTCATCACCAGACCCCCCCACCCATGTTCTCTCTCTCCTCAATTGAATATGAATAATGTGTCACATTCTTGATTAAAAAATTCACACATACCCCTCCCCCCCCCCCCCCCCCCCCCCCCCCCTCACCCCTCACCCCACCACGACTCCACCCCCACCCCACTCCACCTCCACTCCTGGCTGGACACCGGAAACTTTATGCAGTAAGGTCATTCCACCAAATTTTTTTAATTAAATTTTTTATTTTACATAATTAATTATAATTTTTTATACATATACAGATTGTTTATTTATCTTATTTGCACTAAATTTTCAAATATATGGTACACCTTAATAAAAATAATAATATTTAAAATTTTATCATTTATATTTGTTAATTCTTTAATAATAAATAATATGTTATTAGAAATTAATATATATATATATATATCACATTTATATTTATATTTGTTAATTCTTTAATAATAGATAATATGTTATTAGAAATTAATATATATATATATATATCACATTTATATACAAAATAATTATAATATAATATTAAATTATTAATACATATAAATGTGACGGCCCCAAAAATTCTATACTGGACTTCGGGCTCCATCAATAATTGACAAAAGAACAATAATAATATCCAAGCATACATATCATTTAATTAAGAGAATTAATTATAAAGCTCTATCACAATATCCAAAATGAATAAAGGTTTAACAGCGGAAGTTGATGAGGTGCCCAAATAGGCCTTACAATCTAAACATTTCTATAATATCCTCACGCTTCACCCTCCCCCTAGAAGCCATCCATAAGAGAGCGATCAGGAAACGCTCGTCATGCCATGCCCTTAGTAGACGGCTCGACCTTCTCGCCATAACCTGTAAAACATTAGATAATAGTACCATGAGCGATTTACGCTCGCAAGCATATAAACTCGTATTGGGTAAAATTTGAAAAAGGGATAATTTAGTGAGCGTAAGTGTTTATGAGGTTTGACGGAAATAAGGTCAACACCTTTTAATATCTTGAAAAAGATGGATTCTAGGGTCCCGAGTAAAACGAGGAGTTTGACCCTTTAGTTAAAAAAATAAAGAATACCTTCACATGCGCCTTATAACCATGTCCATTTGGCGCACGTGCCCTTATGAACTTATATCAAACAGTTTATTAGCTGGCCAGCCTGACTACCGTCTGACTTCATTATAATGACATACGTAGTCAATGCACACAACCTTTTGTCTGTGAGGATCCAGTTACCGATGCCTTGATTCCCGTTCCTTTTAAATCTTAGGCCCGGGATGCCAGGCAGATGCATCCCACTAACCTTTAGTTACCCATACGGATATACTTTACAAGTATAGGATGAAAAATAAGCTTTTTACATCCGTATAGGATTTTCTTTGGCGTGTTAGCGAAATTTAAATAACTAACCAAGATCATTTGATTCAAATACAATATTTTTCATGTACATCGGATCAAGGGATCGCACATTACTTAACTTTTAAGAAATTAAATCATGAATATTGACATGAAAAAATCTTGAATACATTACGTATATCGAAATAATGATCATACGTATTAATTGAAAGAAAATAGAGTGAGTATATACTTACCTCAAGTCCTTAGTGAAATTTAACACTCGTGTAGAATTTACTCTGTAAAACATGTACATACACTAACATTAGAAATCTCAACTTAATTACACATGAGAATGCACATGCGGAGTATTCGTAAAATTCTCAAGTTTAAGATTGACTAAACGAGTCGTCAATCATTGAATTGGGATTCGGTTTGAAACCAAATCAGAGTCCGAGAGATTCGTGGACATGATAAAACGTCATTCGGAAGCTCTCGAAAATTTTAAATTTAATTATTAGAGGCCTTAGATTGATTAATTAACATTAATCAATCAATTTTAGCTTAAATAATTTGTATTAATCATTTAACATTTATTAAAATTTGTTCCTTAATTATTGTTTAATTGTTTTAATTAGACAATAATCATTTCTTAATTAAAATCTTAATCATAAAATATTTGGAGATCTTTTATCAATTATTAAACATTTGTTCTTAAATTATTATTTAATTGTTTTAATTAAATAATAATTATCGATCATTGAAGTAATTTATTTCTTAATCAGTTTTAAATTAAATGATTTACTGATAATTTAATAATCATGTAAAATTTATTCATTAATTATTTTAATTAAATAATAATTGGTCTTGATTTCTTAATTTAATTAATCAAGAATTATTCCTCAATTAATCTTAGCTTGAATGATTTATTTAATCATTTAATATCATTTTAGAGTTTATTCTTTAAGTATTATTTAATTGTTTTAATTAAATAATAATTATTTATGAATTAATGACTTGTCACTTAATTGTGGTAATTAAGAGACTCTAACGTCATAATTTATTCTTATTTTTAAATCATAAAATTTTAATCATGTAAAGGTTTATTTACAAGTCAAAATAATTATCCATAAATCATTTATTGCTTAATTAAAAAAAAGTATAGCTATTTTATTTTATTTTATTTATTTATTTAAAAAAAATTTTGAATTGAGACGGATTCGGGTCGGATCGGGTTAACAGTGGATCTGACCAGGTCGCGGACCAACCCGCCTTTTTCTCTCTCTGCAGATTAGGGTTTCAGCCATGGGGGGTGCCACCGGCGCCGCGGCTTCCAACTCCAAATCTGTCACGGCCGGTGAGTTTTCGGTGGTGGGGACATCTCCATGGCCTTTACCATAGGTGAATGTACCCCTCCGCTCCATGTCGCAACCTAAAATTAGCCGGGGCAAGGTTTTTGCAGTCCGCCGCCGGCGAGCCCTCCATTAACAGCGGCGAACTCGCGGTCGAGCTCCATTTCTCTATTTCTCAACCATTTTTTATGTTTCAAGCACGGAAATGAATGAACGTAGAGACTTCCAGAAACTCATTCATGCAATCTATTTCAATTTCTAACAACTAAATCGTAAGAAAATTGAAGGAGAATGATTCGGATAATTTGAAACCTTCGGTTGAACACGAAGGTCCGAAATACTCGACCATTTCTCTAATTGTTTGAGGCAAAATGATCCTCACAAGTGCAGAAACAATCTTGTAAAATCAATTTTAACAAACATGCATGAAATTGGTCGAAAAATCGGTCGGAAAGTTTAGGGTTCATACGGGTTCTTAATAATTTCTTGAATTTTCATTTATTTTTTTTGTTCAAACTTTAAAAATTAATAACGTACAAACTATAAATGCTATAAACGTGTGCCATATATGAAAATGATACTGAAAAATTTATTCTACACAATGGTATGAACAGAATGATAATAAATGTAAAAATATAAGAGCAGTGTGTATACCTCTTTAAAGCTTTAAATGAATTAAATGTCCAAAACTTTAATAAATGCAAATCCGAATTTAAATCTGTGTTTAGTGAGTTTGCTGAAGGGATTTGACTAAAATGGAGGCTAGGGTTTAGTCAAAATGATATATTTATATTACTTACAAATCATTTTTGGCCATTTAATTGATTTTTGAAAAATTTATTTGGATTGGAAAGGTTTTTTCTTGGATTGAAAACACCTCCTTATTTTGCCACTTTGAGAAAATGCTGAAATTTGAAGTAATCAGTGTTTAAATTAAATTGTTTATTCACTAATTACAATTTTAAATGGTTATACATTGATTTAATGCATAAACCGAAAAGTTTAACCGTATAGGTGAGATAAAAATGTGTTTATGAAATTTTTGTCATGATTAACGTCTCGTAAATATAAAAATATCATGTTCATTTCGATTTGTTGCTAGTGGACGTGTGCGCATCGATTAGCGTGATTTGAGCGTAAACTAAATCATAAAATTTATCGGTCATTGAAAATAAACGAAAATTTCATAAATAACGAATTTAATATTCGTACATTTTATTTGAATTTTTGGTTTCTCACAATAAATATATTAATGCATATTATAAATCATATTTTAATATATTATAACATATAATATTATTAAAATAAGAATATATTTTATATTAGTACTATATATAATATATTAATATATGATATATTATAATATATATCTCTCACATTTATAGTAATAATTATAATATAATATAATACAAAATACAATAGTATATATATTAATATTTTGTACTAATGTATTAATTAATCACTATAATATATGGTAAAAATATTTTATTAAATGATATATTTTATATAAATATAAATAAAATATTACTTTTATATTAAATTAATATATAATATATTAGAGTGTGTGTGTGTGTGTATATTATATATATATTGATATATGTAATAAAGTAGAATTATAAAATATTATAAAATATGATAAAATAATATTATAGTTTTGATGAATGTAAATAGTAATACTATAGATTTAAAGATTCATCGTTCACAATTATCAAATTAACTTTAAAATAAATATACTTGTGCAATTTAATTTATTTTCACTTTTTATTAAATTTCTCTAAAATAAGAAATATGATTAAGTCTAGTTCCTAGTGCAAGTGGTCAAAGGATAAAATTACAACTATCTGGTCGTCACTAGTTGACTCTTCATCTCTCACCCCAGCCTTGTACCAAAAAATAAAATCTCTCCACTCCTGCTGCAGCCTGTAGCAAAAAATATACCCATATTATTCTGTATCAATAATTTGTTTTTAATCAAATTTTTTAAAAATTTTCTATGGGTTAAAATTTGTCAACAATATGCATCAGGTTCCTTATCTCTATCTTGACACTGTTTTGAGTAATCTACAACAGTAGTCACCACCTTTTCTTTCTTATTTTGTAATCCTCCCATTTAGCTACGCTAGAATCTTGTTCTTAGAAAAAATTAAGCCCTTTCTATTTCTTGGACTTGCCACTTGACAATTTTATAGTTAGCTTCGTGGGTATGCTTTTTTATTTTGCTTAATTTCTTGTTTGCTTTTACCTGTCCTTTTCTATAGCTTCACTTTATGCATATCGTACACCTGGTTTTCAATCTATTATTCATTTCATATTTCTTTACAAAATCTTTCTGTATACCATTTTAGATGTGGGTTTCTACTTTCTAGTGTAAAATCTTCTTTTCTCATATTTATTTTTAATTTTTTTTTCAAGTTTATCCCTTTTCTTGCATCTTCTGGGCCTAGCTCCATCTGGGTACCCAGTTAATGACTAGATTTAAACTATTTTCTATCTGTAAACTAACTCAACTAGTTTCAGTTCAGACCTAATTTTCTTCAGAAAAAGCAAATCTCAGTCGTCAGACACTATTAATTTCTCAAACTAAAGATTTCTTGAGCTCTCTGTTGTGTTCTAGTTTGCACTCAACCAGTCTGAGGCTAGTTAGGACAACAATCATGGGATTTAATCTAGTTATGATTTGGGTATTAGTGGTTTCACTACTATCACTTGGTGATTCAGTGAATGGGATTGGTGCCAACTGGGGAACTCAAGCATCTCACCAGTTGCCACCTGATAAGGTGGTGAGGATGTTGAGGGAGAATGGGATTCAAAAGGTGAAGCTTTTTGATGCAGATTATGGGGCACTGAGAGCTCTAAGTAAATCTGGGATTGAGGTTATGGTTGGGATTCCCAATGAAATGCTAGCAACTCTAGCCACAAGCTCAAAAGCTGCTGAGAAATGGGTTTCCAAAAATATTTCTGCTCATACCAGCAATGATGTCAACATCAGGTTAGCCTTCTCTATCTAGTCCTAATGTTGATGCTTTCATGTACCATAAGTTCAAGTGCTCAACTTGTTTTGTAGTTTGATACTGTTATATTGAAAGATCAAGTCTAATGGGTTATCTCTGGTAAGTAGGTAAAATTGTTGATTTTTGTCTAAAAGGGAAATTTTTGTAATAGTTGATGTTAGAGTGATAAAGACAGTAGGCCGAGGCGATGCTACGGGGATTTGTAGTTCTGTTCATATTTATGGTTAGGCTAGGATTTACATTATTTATGTTGAGTAAACACAGTGGTATTATTTTTAATAGCTAGAATAGATGTTGGTTTTACCACCCGTTTGTGGCTTTCTAGATAAACCAATTCTTTTATTAGAGCTTGACAAAGCCAAGTTCTTATAAATTCTGTATCCTGAATTAGTCAATCATATTGTAGGTCTTGCCAACCTTTTGACATGAAGATCCCGATGAGGATCCAATATAATTTTTGTAACACTAACATTCTTCATATGTATAAATTTTTGGGGTTTATGATATTGAAGCCATGGTACCCACTTTGACAAAAAAGCTACTTCTTTCTAAAGAAGCCTTGTATGGCACTTTAATTCTCATTCAGTGCTTGTCTGCAGCTAGTCATTCTTTATCCATTGATTAGGAAGTATCAGAAATGGTAAAATAGACGTCAAACACTAATAGTGCTATCTAGTAATATAATTTGTTAAAGTTAGAGTTCAAGACACATTGAAGGTAAATTTGTGCCATGTGGAAACTTTAATCGTCCGAGGTAAGATCTTTAACCAATATCTGATTCTCTGCCCATAAAGATGTGCTCTTATTCATTTTGTTCATCAACTCTGTATACTACTATTATGTATGTGCCCAAGCATTTTTTTTCCAATGTAAGCTTTTGTATCTAGGATTATTTAGGGGAATATTAAGTTCTCAAGTGGCTACTATCAGACAGTTTAAGATCGTAAGATTGGGTAGTGGCAGAACAAATAACAGCAAATTTCCAGTATTGTCATATGTGCTAAGATGCTGTAGAGGAAAAGACCTTGGTTGGACAATTTTTTTTGCCTAGAATGAATTCAGTTTCACACCTAATTATGTTGTGGACCAGAAGGTTGTGAAATCTCTGACAGTGCAGTAGCGCTAACTAAATTATAAAGAATAAAGTGCACCAGTGTTGAGTTTAAGATATTAAAGACTCACAAAGTTGTGCAGCAGATATGAACAGAAAAACAAAGCGCACACTTGTAGCAGGCTCCTTCCCTTTTCTATTGTTAAACCTTGTCCATCAGGCTCCTGAGAAGGGGGAACTTTGTAAAGCCACAGTTAATTTAATGATCAACAAAATGGGCCTCAAGAATGATTTTTTAATGTTACTGGAGAGTAAGATCAACATGGAACCACTGATAACCCAGATAGCTTTGGAAAGACTTGCTCCAATGTTGTATCCTATCAAATTTCTGTCATCTGTACTCTGGAACAAATGCTACTAAATGGATATCCAATTTAGTCAAAAGAAATTTTACAGTCATGGTGATTTTTTCAATGCATGAAGAGAAAGGAGTCACCAACTTGTGCTAGCACCATCAGATGATGTTCAAGAGCGTGCAGCTATAGGATGATATTGTGATAAGGGATGTAAGAAATACATTCTTAATATGATCAACACTTCTAAAATTATAGTCATCAAGGTAAGTGTTTTGCTTGAATATCAATATCTCCAACCCCAGATAAATGCCAAAATTGTCTTCTAGTAAAATTTACTATTATATATCTAGATACTGATTTTCAAAAATTGTGGTTAATATTCAATTCTACGTGTCATATGGTCACATAAGGCGTTTTATTTGGTGAAGGGAGAGTATATATTTCATTTGCTGGTAAGGATCTAGCTAGAAGAAATCATTCTACTAACTTTTTTTTCAATAGAAAGCAGATTATGTTGGTAGGAAATCAGAAAATTCTTAGAAAACGATTATAAGCTTTAAGCTCAAGGCTCTGTAGTTTAATTGAAGCTTCCAAGTTAATTGGATTGTTACTTAAATTTCTGAGCCATGTTTGTGTGCAGGCCATCAGCTTCAAGGTTTTCTTTGACCATGAAGCTTTAACACAGTTTGTCAGATTTATACAACGATATATGTCTGGATTACAGTGTGACTATATTTCAATTTTAAAGCGCTTGTGTTGATTTGTGCTGTTCCTATGTCTCTGCTTTGAATTCTGAACCTTTTACTTATCAGATGCTGTTTGTGGGGTCAAGAGAAGGATTTCCCAGAAACTACCCTTAAAGCTTAAGGCTTGAGTGGTGGTAGCTTTAGATCAGTAACATGTGCTGCCTGTTGACGTAAATTTTTATGTTATGATTCTTTGTGTTGGTAGTGTGGTTGCAGATAATATTCACTTCTTTAGAAATCCTTGTGCTTGGGTCTGCTGATGATTAGCATACTACTTTTGACTTAAATAGATGTATTTCAATTCTTTTTAATGGCAGTGCGCTTGCAGATAATTTAGTCATTGCTTGTTGAAACCTACATTTTTGGGTCTGCAGATGATTAGTGTACTTTGTGCCTCTTATTCATGCAACCGTTATATTAAAACAGGTATGTTGCAGTTGGGAATGAACCGTTCTTGGAAACATACAATGGGAGCTTCCTCCAAACAACCTTCCCCGCTCTCCGAAATATTCAAGCTGCCCTGTTAAAAGCTCAGCTCAACCAAGTGAAGGTCACTGTCCCTCTCAATGCAGATGTCTATGAAAGTTTGTCCAGCAAGCCATCGGGCGGAGATTTCCGAGCTGAGATCCACAATTACATGATGCAAATTGTTAAATTTTTAAGTGATAATGGAGGTCCCTTTACTGTTAACATTTACCCTTTCATAAGTCTTTACACAGACTCAAATTTTCCTATTGAATATGCATTCTTCGACGGCAATTCATCTCCTATAAATGATGGTGGGACAAACTACTACAATATGTTTGATGCAAATCATGATACTCTTGTGTGGGCCTTACAGAAGAACGGTTTCGCAAATATGCCGATTATAGTTGGAGAAATCGGTTGGCCTACCGATGGCGACCGAAATGCCAACCCCTCGTATGCTCAACGGTTCAGTCAAGGGTTCATGTCTCATATAGCAGGTGGAAAAGGAACTCCAATGAGACCCGGTCCAATTGATGTCTATCTATTCAGTTTGATTGATGAGGATGAAAAGAGCATTCAACCAGGAAATTTCGAACGTCACTGGGGAATATTTTCATTTGATGGCCAACCCAAGTACCCCTTAAACCTTGGTACAACTAATTCAGGAGGTTTAGTCCCGGCAAGAAATGTGCAGTACTTGGAGCAAAAATGGTGTGTGATGAAGCCGTCAGCATCACTCGATGACCCACAGGTGGCACAGAGTGTGAGCTATGCTTGTGGCCTTGCTGACTGCACATGTCTTGGGTATGGAACATCTTGTGGAAATCTGGATGCACGTGGGAACATCTCATATGCGTTTAACAGTTACTATCAGAAGAATAATCAGTACGACACAGCCTGCAAATTCCCCGGCCTTTCGATGATCACAAAGACGAATCCCTCGACCGATACCTGCAAGTTCCCGGTGATGATGCAGCCGTATTTTGGAGGCGTCGGGAGGACATTTGGCTCAGCCCAGAAGACATGGAGATCAATGGCTGCTATTATTATATTTTTCTTGACAATCATGTGAGTTTCATTATTTTCATGTTGAATTGTCTGTATATTCTTAGGAAAGTAGTTGGTCCTGAGAGTATGTAGTATTTGGTGAATAGTGGTAGCATGATTCAATTTTTGCAACCTGGTTGTTGACTCTCTTAGATTTGTTGAAACATTCTCCGAACTAAAGAAAGTTAAATATTGGATCATTTTGCTTGTTGGTACTCTAGCCGTTCAACGGTTGAGTATGTACTAGTATGGCTGCCTTCGTTTTTTTAACAAGTGAAGTATTCGAAAGCTAGAGAAAGAGGCACAGGAAGAGCGGGAGCTAGAGATGTAAACAAACCAACCGTTTGCCTGTTTGTCTCGTCTCGACTTGTTTCAAGTTTGTTATATAAATGAACCGATCTCGAACATGATTTTGTGTTCATTTAAGTTTTTAAATTCCATTCGAATTCAAAAGTTCGAGACTAAGTTAGGTTCGGTTATAGGGTTAGACTATTTAAACATAATCGATCTTAAACATAACTTTTTGTTTGTTAAATAAAATAAGTTCGACACGGTTCGACTTGGTTAAAGAAAAAACACAAATAAACTCATTTCAAGCTCGCTTGGTTTGATTCTTTTATGACGCTATTCTATAGTATGAGTCAATATGGATCTTGTTTGTCAAGAGAAACTATTGTTGGTCTACGTTACAAAGTAAAATATTGGAATATTAATAGTTGAATTAATTCTTTGTCTGGAATTATTTAATTTTAAATAATAAAGAGTAAAATTATACTTTAAAATGGCAAGCAGACGTTATTACCTTTTCTTTTTCTGTTTTTGTGTACCAATAAGGATAAATAAATGTTAATCCAATATCATGTTCTTTTGAGTTTCGGTAGCAAGCTTGTGAGCTTTACAAACAAAGATATAGGAGCATACAACATATTTGAATTACATTTAATATAAATTTGATTGACTATAAATTTCAAGATCTCGCAATTTAATACAATCAAAATGACATAATTATTTTTGTGACATACAATCAAAATGACATAATTATTTTTGTGACATGGAAGAAATATTAGGATGTTCTACGTTAAGATTGAAAACCCTAAAGCTCCAAACCAAGTAGTGTTTGTGACAAGGCCAAGAAAAGAATTAGTTAACTACAAAAACAATTCTCTTCTCTTTGAGAGAAAATACTGTGTACATAAAGGAGCCAAAGTCTTACGGTTATGTGCATAAGTGTACGAGTTCTAAGACAATGAATTCCTTTGTGATAAAAAAATATATTTCGTATGAATTTTTTTTTATTTTTTATTTGTTTACTTTTCGGATTATTTCTTCGAAATAATAACTCTACAAGTATTTATAAGTTCAAGTGATAAGAAATTTGTTCCCCTTAATCAACGTCTCGAGTTTGAGCCTCATGAATGAAGAAATGAGTATCGAGAGAGTTTTTTTTTTGTATGGAGTCCGACCTGATTCGAATCTAAATTAGTCGGAGTCCAAATAAACTATTAATGGTTTTAAAAAAGAAGAAGAAGAAGAAGAAGAAATAATAATTCCATTTAAACAAATATTTGTACATCAATTGATGAACAAATAAATCTTGAACTTGTTAGTATTCAACCACCCTCCGTAGACATGATAAGTCGATTTATACATAACAAAAGTGTTTTATAAATACTTGGCCACTCAACTGGAAGAATAAAAAATTTTAGTCACTACATGAGAATTGTTTTGTCAAAACATTAACCCATAATATTTTAATATAATTAACTAAGACAGTAAGGCTGAAGAGTAAAATTAAGAGAAAATAATCATTGAACTTTGTAAATTTTCAAAATGTCACTATTTTTCAAACACAAACAGCTTAGAATAATTTTTATGATTTTGTATATGATTTTTTTGTATGGACCCCACATATGAGGAGCAAATTCTTTTATATACGCGTACAACTGTACGTATCAAATACTCCCTAAGCAGCATTACATCTCTAGTTATTATAAAACATATGTAGTTTACGAAGAGAATTCCATGTAGGAATAAAATTAATTCATTACTAAAAAAGAAAGTGAGATTGATTTTAAAAAAAAGTTATATTTACATAATTCTTCTTATTTCAATGCTATATTTTTTAAATTTACATACAATCTATTTCTCTTAATGCTAATTAAATATTTATAATGAATTGTACGTAAAAAAACCTTATTATTGAACATAAATAAAAATCTGGTCAAATCTCTGATTACAGAATAATTATTCAATTTATCATAATTAGCCAATGACAGTAAAACCAACAGTAACAATAAGAGAAAATTTATTCATGAATTATATCAGTTTTATGCATATGATTTTCAAACTTAATTCGCAACTTATTTGGTACATAAATTTTTTAAAACATGCACAGTCAGTAAATTTTGTCAATATCTCGTTAATATAACTCGAAAACAGTCGACAAAAAAGTTTATATATGACATAAATTGACCATTTTATTTTTTTAAAATTATATGTGTGATTTGTATGAGCGTATTTTTTATCAGATTTAACGAGTAATTGATGAAATTTTTTGATTACATATGTTTTAAAAAAATTGTGTACCAAATAAGTTGCGAAAAAAGTTTGGGACTAAATGTGCAAAACTGATATAATTTAGCGACCGTCAAAAAAGTTTTCCCTAACAATAATATAATAATAATAATAAAAATTATTTTTAATCGATGAAAATTATCTATTTACGGAGTCAATTCTTATTATACCGCTTAGAAAGTTTCTGTAATTAAAAATATTTATTGGAGAAATTCCTTTTAACATTTCTAAAAATTAATTTATGAGAAGGCCATTGACCATTAACTCAGTTTTATTACCAAGTGCTGACTCATGAGTGGCAAATTTTCCCATCCACACGATATCGCGTGAACACCACTCACGCATAAAAAGCCTCCGCGTGTGAAATACGCGAATTAACACGATTGGATGAAAAGAAGGTCACCATAAAGACGATGCGTCCATGCCCATTCCCCCTTGTAGATCTCGGAAACAAAAAGAAAATCAAACCGCCTCATTGGCTTCTAGAAAAAAAATTAAAAAATAAATAAATCTAGTTATATATTTAAATTCACAATAATTTTTATGAATATTTTATTAATGTGGTTTACTGAGATCTCGTAATTCTAGATTTATACGGATTAAAATGATATAATTTATAAATATTTGTAAAAGTAGATGTAAATTTGATTACGCAAGTATATATGAGAAAAAAAGAAGAAAAAAACATACAAACACACAAAAAAACATTTAACAAAATCATTACATTACATACATGCATATAGGTACCTATATATATATATATATATGTAACCTAAAACCCCCCCCATCTTTTTTCGAATAATTCTCGCTAATCATATCAAAACCCTCTCGCGGGATTATTTGATTTGTTCTTTTTCGAATTACTTTCTCTTTCTTTTTCATTCTGTTGTTTTGCGTTTGATTTGAAGATTTTTTGTTTGAGATTTGGAGTTATTCGTTTGGGATCATGATGGATGAATCGGGTCAACAGGGGCTGGATCGGGTTGCTTCGGTGTCAACGTCCACCTCAACCTCGCCTGTTGTCGGTATGTGTGTATAATCTCTGTATGTGTAACGTTGATTCAGTGTTTAAGTTTTGGAGCTTTGGTTTTTAATTTCGCGGAAAAGTATGGTTTGAGATTGTTGTTTAAATTGATTGGGATAGGAAACCTGACCTTTTCTTTTTGTTCTGTTAATCTTTTCTCAATCGTTCTTGTGGTGATTTTTGGGTTTCTACGGAATTTGGGAATCTTGGGTTTTTGTACCTGGTGTGGTGACTACTTGCTTTGAGCTATAATTCGTTAGCCATTGTTGTAGAGAAAGTTTTTAGGTACTGGATTGATCTTATAATCTTTCTGGTGTTTCTTTCCCCCCTAAATCACACACCGGTAAAGTTTGGTTGGGGGGGTGGGGTGCAAAATGACCAATGGTAGTTGGTAGTACGTAGAAGTTTTATTTGGATAATTTAACACAGTTTTCTTGAACTTATTTTATCTGTGGGTGTAATTCGAAAACACCGTCTGAGTGACATTAAGATGACAAACTGTGAGACATCTTGGATATCAAAATTTGTTGCACACAATTGTTGCATCCTATTCCAAATGCTGAAAAGTAACTTAAGTGAAAGGTGCTGTTTCCATCCTAGAAACGTCTTTGTTTCCCAGGTCCATCCTCTTCAGTTGAGTTTCTTTCCTTCCGTAGCATTAGTATTTAGTAATGCCCCTTTCTCCCTCATCCCGTCGGTTGGTTGTATGGATCTAATTAGCAACTTCTTATGCCCTAGTTTCTTTTTGTTATGCTGCTAATAGAGTGGAAAGAAAAACCAAGGGGACATGTCCTAAGATGTAGCATGGTTTGAAGTCTAACTATCTACTTCTTGTTTATCTTAGCCTTGGTGGGGTAGAAAACTGAACAGGTGAGGCTTGTTTTCCTTTGCACAAGGACTAATGGTTTGGATATGGCATATAATCTTGTTTGGAGATAAACTAATACCAATGACCACATAGGAGAGCTTACTTGTATATAGAAGACTGGGAGTGAAACATGTGAAATTATGAATGTGGGAATGTTGAATGGAACAAATTTAAAATGATTAGTATATTAACTTAAAAAAACTGACAATTACAATTTCTTTCCTGCTTCGTGTTTGCCTTAATTGACAGCTTAAGGTTGTAGGGAAAATAACATTTAATGAATGCAGTTATCTCTTTCTTCTTCTCCTCCTACAGGGGAACTAGCATCTTCTATTATAGTGACAATAATTTTGAAGGATTCTTAAATGGATATGGATTGAATTTTAAAGAAGTATGTGGAGGGGAAAAGACAAAAATAAACAACTAATATTGACAAAATGAAGAAGAGACTGAGGAAAAGTAAGATCAAATTAACTTCTGATTAAAGAAACTTGCAAAAGGGTGAAAGATCCTACCTTGTCTCTATTAGAATATACTTGAATACTAATTATTTTTTAACATATCGTTATCTTCTTTTGATGGTTTATACACTTTTATAAATGTTGTACGTTCCTTTTCTTCTCCTCATCTTTTTGCCAGGCAAAAAATCCATATTGTCCTTACATCCTTTAGCCTTCCCCATTTCAACGTCTGTACTTTCATGGCATTCACAGCATTAATTTCTTTTTGAAAGTGTATAGAATAAAGAATGGAAACCCTCACAAAATTTATGGGTTCCAAGCACAATCTTGATGACAAAGTATGAAGTTCAATCTTGTAAGTGGGTATCTCTCACATGCTAGAATACATTGAGATCGTTCAGAAGAAGCAGTGCAGAGTATATGGGTTTCAGCATAATACTGTCCTGGTTATAGGTAAAAAGGAAGCCATATGGGGTAGGAAAAGATCATGGAAAACAGAACAACACATCAACATCAACAGCCTTTCTCCCAAATTAGTTTGGGGACAAAAGGAACAGTAAAAGCTGGACTTAATTTACATTTTACACCCTACCTGTTTATAATTAATCTCAAGTGACATGAAATGGCCCTCAATGACGACAACTGACGCATTGACTGTTAAGGCTGTGTTTTTTTAGGCGACCAAAATTACCATGGGTGCTTAGGTGCTATTGAAAAGCTATTTGCACCAAAGCTAATGATTCTATTGTCGTCAAGTAACTTCTCATGAGTGATTTACACCAATGAGCTGATGTGGGACAATGGCTTCAGTTTGCAAAGGCAAACATAAAGTTTCGGCATTTCTGAGTTTTACCACTCTCACCAGAGTTGATTTATCTGTACCGGTGAAAATTGATTTATATAGATTTCTGAGTGGGTCTTATATGACGTGAAAGCTGATACTTGCAAAGAATTTCTCAAATGTGTATTCTCATTATTTTTTTGAAAATATTTTATGTTCCTGAATTTCAATTCGGCAAAGGAGGAGGTTTTATGTTGCTTCTATTGTTTTTGTAATTCACTTCATTCACTCTGTAAGCATGTATTCCTGTTCTTTTCAATGGTTTATCCAAAAGAATTACGTTTTAGACAAAGTGTAATATTTGACATTTGAGAATAAAAATGTCCACTACTTTCAAGACGCTAGAAGCAATTATTGCTACTCAAATCTTAACGTACAATGGTCCGAACTTTAGCTTGGGCTAGAAAGTGTCAAGCTGCTCAACAATCTTCATTTTGTTAGTGGCAATTAACAGTTAAATTGTATGCCTGCTTAGTTAGCATTTTGTCACCTCTCACAGTTTGCTATATTTTGCAGTTGAGAGACATTTTTTACAAGATAACTCGATAGAACAGGTACTGTATCGCATCATGTTCTTTTATCAGTATAGATTTACCTGAAAGTTTTCTCTCAGTTTTGTTATGGTCCATTGAATAATTATTTTTTGTTACATCAGCCACTTTCGCCAAAACATGAGAGGGTTATATCTACAAGTTCTCCTGATGCTGCCATCATACGACCTCCAAGTATTGCAACAGATCAGCCAGAAATCTTGGTGTCAAGTGGAGGTCTTGCCACCATTTACCCACCTAACTCTTATACCCCCGAACAAAGTTTCTACTATGGAGGTTGGTTACTTTCATTATGTTCTTATCTGAGCTTAAGGAAATTTAATTGATTTACCTATTCCATTTGTGAACTCTGATACTTTTCTGTGCTATAGAATTTTTTTAAATGATAAATCTGGGAATAAAGGTTTCTTTTCCCCTCTAAATGTTGCTGTATTTGCAACCATGCTGTGGAAATTGGTCCATTATGTCCTGTTTGCTGGTTTTATGGCTTTGGTTAGAATAGAGTTATAAGCATTTTGATGTTGAAGTTTTGATTTTGGTAGTGGATCACAATTTCTCTTGAGGTAACTGTTAGTACTGTTTTTGCTTAGTTAGGTCTCTCTCTCTCCCTCTCTAACACTCACTCAGAAAACACACGCATACATGCATAACAGGACATCAAGAATATGTGTACAATACACATAGGTACAAGCTGCATGTGTATATCATGGGTCACATGTTATGTTGTTAATGAACTGCTATCTTATTCTCCAGCTGTTGTTTTGTTGTTACCTTTTTCCTTTTGGGTTCCTTAATGTTATCTGTCATTTACCTCCAATTTTTCCCAGCTTCAGGTTATGACAACAACAATAATAATTGGGGTGAATATTCTAGCTATGTTAATGCCAACAGCTTACAGATTGTACCTCCTGTGAGTTTTTTCAATTTTTTTTCCCTCCATCTTTTTTGTCAGTTGTCTTGGAAGTAACTTGCTAAATGCTAATGTGTTTAACATAGGCAATGTACAACGATAATGCGTCACTGTATTTCCCTTCTGGATATAGCTTTGACCCCCAAATGGCTTATGGACAGTTCTCGCCGTTGGCTAGTGCTCTGTCACCAATATTGGTAGATGGGCAGCTATACTCTCCTCATCAAATACCCGTCTCTCCAAATTATTACCCACAGTCAATTTCTCCTGGCTTACCACACGTTCCTTCTTCCCATTCTATGTCTCAAACTGAGATGATGACACCAGTAAGTGTGGGACAGGATGGTCTTAATGACAATATGCCTTTTGGGCCAGGATCTGGGTATTACTTGCATTTTGGATCTTTTGCAAGTGGTAATCCTTCTGGGAACAGTAGCCATGGCTTCTACAAATATCCAGGTGACTTTGGATCTGGTGAAATGTCATCAAATCCATCAAACCGCTCGGAATCAGGCAACATTTTGTCACCATTGACACCAGGAGCAGTTTATACACAACCAGTTGGTATACTTGGGTCGTATGAGCATAACATGGGACAGGTTGGTCTTCCGTCTCGCTAGAACTTCCCTTTCACAATAAGGCCACATTATGTAATGCTGAAGGGGGAAAAAAATCCTCAATAGTTGGTATTATGAATGATATGTATGCATACGCACACGTACATGTAGTGTGTATATGTGTGTGTGTGTGTGTAAAATGTGTGTGGGTGTGTTTATCATTAATATGTATTTTATCACCTGACATTTAGTGGCAATTACCATGATTCAACAACCACCCTCACCATTTCCCGCACCACTGCTTTGATGTTCTTCATTTTATCCTGCTACAATTATGAGTTTGATCTTGGATTACACTGGACAACTTCAAATAGGGTGCTCACCGCCATATTGAAGATCTGAAAATAGCTAAGCACATAAGACTGAATTTTCGGATGTTTGAGAACTTCTTTTAGCAAATATAGTACTCCCTCCATTTCCAAAGATGTAAGATAAAGTTTAACTTCGAAAGTCAATTTGCCTCACTTATTTCAAATTTTATGAAATTCAAAGATTACAAAACTTGAAATTAGTAGTATTACATGATTTATTTTTGAAGAACTGATCTATATCAACTAAAATTTCAAATTTTGCATGTGAAAGTGAGTCAATGTTGACTTTGATAACACAAAATTAGTGTTATGTTTATATGTATTGTCTCAGAAGGGGGAGTACACGTATTTGTTTGGAAGTGCATGAACTCAAAATTGTACTGGGACTTATTTTTGAGGAATGTGCCAATGATATGTCTCCCTCCATGAACTGATTGTATACAGGGATTTTTAGTTTAAAGTCACGTTCATATGTTTTCAAATACTTTCAGTATTTTTGTAAGTACACTGTTTTGTTGCATCCTTGGGATGGTTACTTGGTTATTTTTTATTAACAAAATTTTATCATAACACATTATGTTGTCACACTTCAATGGATTCCTGCACCCTCCTTTCCTTACTCACCTTAGGGTACTTCTAATATCTTACCAAGTATATTTACCTATTCACTTATATTATTTATGGACGTTTTCCCTTTGTTGGCGGGGGGGTTGAAGCATTGCAGCTCCTTCATTTTGATTTTCTATTATAATTTGTGATGTCCTAGTATTTTACCTGTTTCACATCTTTTGTTTAATTTGATGGTTCTTCAGTTCTAACTTTCCTCTTTTCCTTGGTAGAGCTCTGGTTTTATGACAGGATAACTGAGTCTGTTAGGGCACTACATTTCAAATATAACAGTTTCTGTACAGACTATTTGGCAGGCTTGGTTTAGCTTGAAATATGCCTATTAGATCTTGTTGACATATTAATGAGTGCTTTAAGAGCATTGGTTTTATATATTGATTCTTAATTATAACTAACTGTGAATTTTATTGAGTTTTCAACATCTACGCATTTTCTTTTGATCGTTAAAGATTTTCAGCTTTTCTACCATATTATATTTTTATATGTGCAATAACAGTTTACTAATATTTCATATTTTATTGTTAAGATATCAGAGCAGTAGTTGATATTTAGACTGATTGGCCCTATGTGATTTGGATGCTGTCTTTTCAATAAATTTGCAGGCTTCTCAACAGCAGATACCATTCACAAGACGTTATCCAAACAATATCTCTTCCAGAATCTCAAATTATGGCAACTGGGACTCTAGTCGCTTTAGCCGATTAATCCCTGACAAAGGTGGAAGAAGAGATAGGGATCGAGACAGTGTTAGCATTGTTACTGATTCACATGGTATGCCCAATGACCGTAATCGAGGACCAAGAGCATCAAAGCCGAAGAGTAAGAATAGTGCTGAAGAAAAGAGTTCTCCTGGTATCATAAAAGTAGGTGCATCTAGTTCTGGTGTTAATCTTGATCTATTCAACCGACCAGATTTTGTTACAGACTATGAAAAGGCCAAGTTCTTTGTGATCAAGTCTTTCAGCGAAGACAATGTTCACAAAAGTATTAAGTATAGTATATGGGCCAGCACGCCTCTTGGAAACAGAAAACTCGATGCTGCTTATCGTGAATCAAAGGAAACAGAAGGAAATTATCCAGTTTTTCTCTTCTTCTCGGTATGCTACTTTGACTTGGAAAGTAACAAACAAATTATATATATAAATATTATATAGTATTCATATGTATAGATAGATAGATAGAGAGAGAGAGAGAGAGAGAGAGAGAGACGCTAGTTACACTGACCCTCATTATGAAAATTCTAAGTTGTTTTATGTATGGTAGCTGTACGTTCAATATTATATGGATAAACTTGATCAAGGGCTATATAGTCATTGCCCTGAATTGAATATAAGGTGTTTAGAATTTCTATTATGAGGGGTTGTGTAGATCCTGTTTGCTCACACGAACACATTTGTGTCTATTTCTATCCAGTAGTTCAAAAACTTTGCAAAAGCACTCTGATAATAATTTTGACTTTTGTGATCAGATGTTAGTATGTATGAATATAATATCTGTAATAGATGGAGGCGGATATGGTCTTGTTGTGGCTTTCTATGCCAAAAACAGCATTACTGCTTTACAGTTCAAAGAAGGTTCATGATTAATTGTGTCTTAAATTTATCCCCCATGTTCTTGCTTACATAGGACCTCTGTATATGTATGTTTTTCCCTTCTTCAATTCCAGATTCATACAATTGCCATATTCTTAATTACATTTGTATCATATCAATTAACGAGAATTGGAGGTGACCCAGCTTCTTGCGAAAATATTCGTGGTCAATCTATGAGATTATTGTTTTTAATGAAAACTGGACTTTATTAAATTAAGGCTATTGGAGAGCAGTATTCTTGTTCTTATTCTGCAGACCAAATACATCTGACAGCCAAGATCTTGTTTAGGTTTGTCTTATATCTTTTTACAAGATTGGACCTGACCCAGGTTCAGCTTATTGTTAATATAGATTTTTCAATCCATAGGATAATTGTTTTCAATGAAAAATAGCAAGCATTAGCATTATGGTTATTGAAGATTAATTTGATGGTGCCTTGGGGTTCGAGCCGTCCCCTTTCTGGGCTCTCTAATATGATCCAATATAATAATATATAAAATCCTGAGGGGGTTCCAAATCCTGAATGTGTTGTTTAATTGGTTGTTTTTAGCTAAGCGGCTTGGGTATTGCATGCCTTACATTTCGACCTTCCATGGCTTTGAATATTAAAATCTCCCAAAGTTTGAAAATCTTCAACCACTTTAAAATATCAAGGACGCAGGTTATGATATTTTGTTGTTTGTATTTTATAGGTCAATGCTAGTGGGCAGTTCTGTGGTGTAGCTGAAATGATTGGATCTGTTGATTTTGAGAATGATGCAGACTACTGGCAGCAGGATAGATGGAGTGGTCAGTTCCCTGTTCGGTGGCATATAATAAAAGATATACCTAATGGTCTATTTCGACACATACTTCTTGACAATAATGACAATAAACCTGTCACTCACAGCCGTGACTCTCAAGAGGTATTGTGCAAATTAGATATCTTTATTCCATTTACTTGTACCAAATATTTTTTTTGTTAGTTATCTTTGTTTTGTCCAAAGCAATATTGCACAATCTTTTTATTTCTGACATGAAACTCTGTTCTTCCTGGCCTCAGCATTTCATAGTTACTTTTGCTCTTTACTCTGTAATCCTTTTTATGTTCTTTTTGGAGATACTATTTGTGGGGTTTGACTATGTGGTTCTAAATGTTGACAGTATGTATGCCGCCCGTGTTAATCAGTTGATTTAGTGTTTTTTACTTCCCTTATCCAATCCTTTGGTACCAACTATATTTGAGTTTTGCACCTACTGTATACTATTGATACCTCCATATAAGCTAAGTCTATGTAATGTTGTTTTAATTGCATCTCCTATTTTACGGAGTCTCACAATCTCTTACTAGGTCAATCTAATGTTGTTTTAAGTGCATCTCCTAGTTGTTCAGTGCTCAGTTGCTCACCCCCCGTCATTTTTCATCATGTTTCTTTTCTGACTAGTTGAAGAGATGCCATTCTCAATCAATGACACTAAAAAAATAGTGGGTTGGGAACACAATAATTTACCCAAATTTGTGACTGCGGACTTATCTTTTTGGCAGCCTGACCTTTGTTTTATGATACTTTTGTTCAGGTGAAATTGCAACAGGGTCTTGAGATGTTGAAAATTTTCAAGGAGCATGATGCTGATGCATCAATTTTAGATGATTTTGTTTTCTATGATGAGCGGGAGAGGTCCTTGCAGGATAAGAAGGCTAGACAGAGAGGTCCAGGGAAAACGGAACTTTCTGATGCTTCAATAAATCAACTGTCTGAGAACCTCGCTGATACTCTCCACTTGAAAATCAATGAAGACAAAACAAAATAGTTTCCGAAGAACTATGGTGCAGCCAATTGATGGATGGCTTGATTCATCCACTGCAAACAGCGGTTAGGGGTAGGTAATGGACACCTTGGGGTTGCTTGCTATTTTCGGACACCACTGGCAGGAAATATACTTTTGGTATTTTGCGGTCATCATGGACAGTTCGGCTGTATACTAAGTTTACCTTTCTTAGTTTATTATTTGTTTGTCAATTTGTCAACTGTTGGGCAGTCTGGTGTTTTTGTGCAATTCTTGGGCAAGGTAGACAGTAGGAGGCTGGAAGCAGGGTTCCTAGTTGTTGTTGGTATCTTTTACTTTTATCTAAACATTATTCTATTACAGGCAGATTGATGAGGCACTGTCTTCAAGGGGCTTGGTTTTTCTTCATGCATGGCGGTGCATTGGTTGTAAGTTAGATATTTGGTTCAGTGAAGTGCAATTAATTTTGTTCAACTTAGAACAACTGTAAAATGCCCATGATCAAGAAGATTCTATCGAAGGGATACACAGCGAATTCAGAAGATTTTGCTTAAGCCTTGTTTTGGTTTGGAGGGTTTCTTATATACAACTTTAGGCATTTTAAGCTACTCTCCGCTAAAGCATAAAGCAAAATAATAAAAATCGAAAAGGAAGAAATATGGTTCTGAATGATGTTCACCATTTGGATAATTTAGGCTATTTTTAGAAGCTCGAGTTGTTTCCCTGAAATGATCTTTCTTTGCTGCAAACTCACTTAGGGCAGTCCTGAAAATGGCATCGTTTCATTTTGATTTCACTATATATATATATATATATATTCCAAAAAGACAAAAGAGGAGGAAAATAGAATTGTACAAAACGTACCATGTTGTAGTGGTTTCCCTTTTTGAGAGGAAAAAACAAATAGGTTTTCTTTACAACATTCTCAATGGAAGGTTTCTTTTCACCTGTTATATTTAGGACTTATTTTCCGATGTTTACAGATTTTTGTAATCGAATAATTTTTTTTCATAATAGAGTAAAATGACTTTTTTTTCCTAAAAATCCAATAAAATACTTTCTTTTTTTTCCGAATCAAAATGATGCTAACAATCACAGTTGGCGAGAATGACAAATATGCTTTTACATATCTAAATAGCTTCCACACTAGAATCATTACTTTCCCAGAGTTCAAGTGCATAGATATTCTATACGCACAATTATTCAGTAGTGTTTAGTACACACAAATCTTTCTTAGTGTTCTCTCACTTTAATAGAGTTGTAGACATCAATGTACTTTCCTGCAGTGTTATTCCAACTGTTGTCAATTTTCATCACCTTCTGTGCGATGCGTTGCCAATCGCTTGGTTCTGCAGGCGAACAATAAATACAAGTATGAAGATGAGCAGATTGATAATATAATGTGTACTTGAACATAATACATTGTTCTAGAAACTAAAGCTACAATCTTTATCCATTCCAAAATTAACGGTATATCTATGATTGCGAAAAAGAAGGCGAGCAAGTGTGTTGTACAAAGTCCTAAATCTTAATTTACTCAAGTAGATATGGTAGAATGATATCAGATATCAGATGATAAAAAATATACTGCATGAATGAACTTGAAACTTTTATGTAAGAATATAAAAAGTCCTTCGCCTCTTGTAATTTCTTAATAAACTTATAAATTAACGAAGTTTCCTACTTTTCACATTAACAGCAGGAAGTGCAACTTTATTTATGAATGTTCTAGCGTTCCCTAGTGACGGAGATGGTATGGAAATTATGTGGAGCAGGCCTTACTCTCTTGGTAGTAGGAAAATGCACGACGCAGAGCTCCATCGAGGGATCCTTCATCAATTCCTTCAAATACAAAACTTGCAAAATAACAAGAGAAAGGGTTCAATTGCTAAAATTATGCAAATAAAACTAGTAGAAAAAAAAAATATTCAACTACTAACCACAGGTTTGACAAAGCCGTGTCCAAAACGGCAGAACTACATAAAATGTAGTACGCAACTCTCCTAATTCAGCTTAGAAGTAGAACTTCCTACATGATTTCTGAACACTTGTATACACTTCAGACATTATAATTCTGAGATCCCCATAATAGGATTGGGTTCCAGAGTCCCGGACTCCAGGTCTTTGTCAGGACATCAGTTTCTAGTCACACCTAGCATTCTTCTCATATAAGGATGTAAATATATTCAGACTAATTCAACACTGTAGATATGCGTGAGCGAATAGTGTATGATCAATATCCCAGTCGGCCAGTCCCTCTGAATTTCTGATACCAATTATGACCCAACCTCCAACTTGAAAGGAGCACGAATGTTAAGTACAAGAGGTTTGGAAAGCCATTGTAGAACTTGTGGACAGTGGTTAAAAGAGACATTAAGAGAATGAATTATAACATAACAAATGGCCATTAAAAGATTCGAATTTTGGGTCTGATTGAAATGAAAAAGGAAATTCAGTACTATCAGTATTTCATTACTCTACAGAGTAGGAAAGGTTTAACACAGATCTACTTATGCTGAGGTATAGGAAAGCAGATAAACTCTGAGATTCCACAAGGAAGCTTTATCAGGATTTAGAAAACTAATTCCAACTATGAGAAAGAGCCTAGTGCTTCATGCCTGAACATAAGAATTGTCTAGAGAAGTTGGTATGCTTCATGAAATATTGATACCAACAAGTGACATAGATTAGGTTTACTCTACATAATATATCAAAATTTCTTTCTTGTATGTTTACCCGTTAGCTATCTCAGGTTGTGACTGATCATCCATGTCAAATACTGTGTCAGCAAGACCACCAGTCTTTCGAACTACTGGGACCTGTAACAAGCGCCATATCAGCATTATCTTGAATCCAGATGCCTGGTGGTCTTATTTTAAAATGCACAAAATTATGGCATAATTATGTTTCATAGTTGATTAAGAAGAGCATGACTGTATGATGTTAAGTGTGATGCACAATGAACATGACTGGAGAGAATGAAAGTCGATCAAAAACTTTATCTATAAGATCTCTCAACTCATATCCTGAAATGTCACTGGGTGTTTCTCAGTCTATCTCTAACAACATCGAAACCTTAACAAGCATGAACTATTGACAGGATTTGATTCTGCTCTCCATTAACAGAAAAATGGGATACAGCTAAAGCTACATTAGGTGAGAACTAGAAGATAAGTTTACGGTGATATAGTAGAGAGAGATGAATCTAAAAGGATTAGAAGAATTGCATACAGCTCCATATCGCATTCCAATCATCTGAGCTAGTCCACATGGCTCATATATTGAAGGTACCAATACCATATCCGCTGCAGCATAAAGCATGTGGGACAGTTCCTCACTGTATAAAGATACATTACTGTATCAGCACATAAACAAGACAGTCGATTCGCTCACTAAGTGACTACAATTTACTATATGGTATCACAAATTCTATCTTTTGCATGTAAAATACAACACAAGTTTCTTCCTGGACATAAAGCCCCATAACAAATTTCTCCAATTCAAGAACGCAATAGATTTGGAAAGTATTTTGGAAAAAAAAATTCAGATATTATATTAACCACCAAAATTATTACTCATTGGTGTATATACTAAATGCAGATCATCATACAACCTTGGAATATGCTAGAGTCACTTAATAGAGGAGATAGAGGGGTATATATAGGGGAAGCAGGAGATTATGGTGCCACAGCTGATTGGCTGTGAGCCCATGACCTCAAAATAATACGGTTCTGATTAAAGAAAACTGACATTAAAGAAAACCCAAACTACATTGTTTTGGTTCTGCAGCCAGTTTGCCTCTGTCAACCACATCCACACTATTCCATCTGTCTGTGTGTGATGTATGTGTCATACATATATATACTGGAGAAACTTGGTTTCAATACTAAGGTTTTCTCATAATGGTGTAGTGTGAGAAGACTCACCTATACATCAACAGAATGCGGATGCTAGATCCTTGACTATGCTGCAAAAGAGTAAGATAATAGATTATCGTTGCCAACTTATCAGGTTAATTGAAGGCTAAAATTGGAAAAATGGAACTACACATTATTTAACAAGCTGGAATACTAGGTTACGGAAAACATCTTTCCTATAACTGATCTCCCATGGCCCTCTTGCGAGGTGCTTAATGGGGTCAGAAATAGAAATACATGTACTGTTGAATTTCCTTGGTATCCAAATTTGCTACATGAATCTAACAAATATAAAATATACGCAATAGAAAAATTACCAACCAAATTTGCAAGATCTTCGAATTCTCTTTCTACCAGACTATTTGAAGCCTTTCCTAGCAAGATCATTTGTCCACCCTGTAAAAGACAGATTTCGTAAAACAAAACAAATCATAGAAAATCACTGAGCCTTAAATTTCTCTGAAGAATATTGTGATCCACCATCATGTGTTAACAGTAAGACAATGACAAAGAAACAACACTCCCATCCATATATTGACTAGGCAAAAACCACATAATAAGAGAGGTTGAGTTCGCCAAAGATAACATATTTAAAAGAGAGGTCTCTGTACCCCCTAAGGTTTAAGACATTGAATGTCTCCTTCTCATGATTCAGAAATTCTAGATTAGACCATCCAATGCTAACCTCCCCACCAGCAAATATAGTATAATACTGATGAATATGAAAATTGCAAACAGTTTGTTTTCAGTTCTGGAATGCCGGCTTCTCTTCCATCATGTTGTTTTTTGGTTATCTGAGAGGAGTAAGAAGGAAACGGTTTAAGAGGTTAAGTCGAGGAGATATGCTGCGGAACATGCTTCCATTGAATGTTGAATCCTATTGAGGCGCTTACGATTATTGATCTATTTGTTAAATAAAATAAGGATTAACTACAAAGGTTAAAAAAATAAGAAGAGATCTGAGCAACAAGGTTACACACAAAATAATTACTAGTACACAAGAACAGCCGTCGACCGCTAATGATGTCACTGACTGCTCCCACTTTAAAAAGCCTCTGATGTGGATGTCCACAATGAAGTAAGAAAGTTACAATTCCTAACATTCCTTGATCATTTGTAAGAAAGAAAGAAGCCAAGTAAACAGATTGTTTGGTCTAGGACTCTGATGCAAAGTGAAATGGGTGACATTCTGTTTTGGGCACCTGTTACTATCAGAGTTGCTGATAAAAGGTATATCGTAATGCAATGCATATAACTTTATGTATATAATGCATAATGTGTGTGAGTCTCTGATAGAAAGAGATTAGAAGAGATGTCACTAACAAGTTCTTCCACAAGCTTGATAGCATGAGTGATCAAATGAAGACCTTTTTGAGCAACCAATCTTGTGATACAGACAACCAAGGGTACCCTACCAGCCACGTGGTTGGAATTTTTAATGTCTTCTGAAGCCAAACCGATCCCCTTTTGGACAAAGCGCTTGCATATTTTCTTTCCTTCGACATTCTTAGCTACAAAATGGTAACAATAGAAATAAAACACCATTACGAGCTTAAAAAACTGACAGCCTGCATATAAAATAATGAGATATTTGAAACTGTAGTAAAGCCATATTCATATATGGGTGCCATCTACAAGTGGTTGGACACATGAGGTATAAGACATAATTTAGGATGGGTTGCTAGGAGTGAGAAATAAAAGCAGATGGATATATATGGTATACATAAAATTCCGTATATCAGAACTTGTATTTCATTAGTGTTACAGGTCAACTAATACAAATTTACCTAAGAATAAGTTATAATCTAAGGCCATTCACACTAGTTTCTCTTAACAAATTCTTTATTTTACAGATTTGAATACTACTTTTTCTACTTTTACAGATTCTCTATTTATTAAATCTACACCAGATTCTCTATTTTAATTTATACTACAATAAAATAACTATATTTCAAACTTTCTATTTTTTTCATCAATTATACAACAAGCGCGTACACAATTTTTGTTCTTGTGTAATATTATTGTAAGAAACAACAGATAATAAAATTTATTTTATTGAGTTTTATTGACAATTGTTTAAATAATTTTATAACTATAAATAATTAGAATTAGATACTGCGTACTAGTATTGCAAAATATAGAGGAATAATCTATTCAAATCGCCAAACTAATTAATTAGCACAAAAATCCTACTTCAATTTAACAACTATTGCTGAAAATTGCAAAAAAATGTGGGAAGATAGTTTTTGTGTAGAATAAAAAAGTGTTATCCATTTTATGTGCTATGAACAGTAAAGCACTAGAGTTCCAAAACTACTTTTCATACACACAATATTGAGTTTGAAATACAGTAACTGTTGGAGTTGAGTTTTTTCAACTTTTCTCTTCGCGAGACTTTAAAAATACAGATGATTGAACTTTTAAAGTAACTGGTGAGATTGCTCTAATAATATATCTAATAGTTTTCATCATCAGCAATTAGATGTTACATTTATGTTCTGGTGCAGTACTAACATTTCTAGTAGTTTTCTCATCACTGAAAAAAGAAGTTACTAAAAGGAGTGTTTAAAACTGATTAAAGCTCAATTAATTCTCCAAATTTAAGGATATAATCATTGGAGGAGGAATGAAATTAAGTTGATCATTACCATCAAATTTAGCAGGCAAGAAACCATCTTTAGCAGGGTTCCATATTGTAGTATCTATCCCATTTAAAATACCAATATATCTACAGCAGGAAAACTTTTCATTGTCAGAGAACATGAAATAACATAAAGGGAAAATGCATGTAGCAGACGCTGTATATTGTCATACATCTACAACATAGGTGAGCTTAGGTTTCTGACACAATGCTCAAACAGCAGAAAAGTACATTTATTGTTCTTTGTTCAATCACTTGACAATTCCCCAAAAAACAAAAGGTATAATTATTCACATCTAACCTAGAATAAAGACTAGTTCCCTACTTATCCATATAGGGAATGCAATTAAAAGTCTAAATTTTAAGAAGCAAAATTGTAGCATCTCACAAAGAGGTAAAATTGTAGCCTCACAATAAATACAGTAACAATTAAGTTACTTCCTCCCACCACCCCCAACCCCCCAAAACATAAAAAACAAAACAAATAGCAACATAAAACACTGAGATAGGCATTACAAACTTGCCCTTCCATAATGAATTGTGAATCAAGATAATCATATAGGTTGTGTAGGTGAATTTTATCTGACCGATGACAGCCTCAGGAAAATATCACAGAAAAATGTCACCATATAAGTTTGTACCATCACGACCAGGTATACTACACTAGCAGCTTCAATGGTGCACGATAACACCACCAAACATACCAAATTGATGGTGGATATGGATGTAAATTGCAAGTTACATATGCTAGCAGCAATATCAACACAAATATGTTCCACAAACTTAGAGCACTGCATTTTAGTTGCAGGACATATGTTACTAGGTTTGACATGCTAAAAGACAAAAAACAAACTTTTTGCGGTCTAGCCCAAACAGATTAAACGTAACTACTGATGGGCAACCAGGCATTTGAATAATTATGGAAATATGTTTCATGTGTCAAATAAACTCTCTTCAAACAACATACCAGATTCATAGCGTATGTTATGTCTCTTCTAGATGAATGTTTTGATGTGACAATTGCAAATACATGAATTTCAGCTCAAGATAAAGAACAAAAGCATAAATTGCGATAATCACAGCATCGTGGCTCTTTTTATTTTATTTTTTACAGTAATTTGTCTACTGCAAGGACAGACTAAATGATAGTAATTGAGCAAGTTATAAACATCGATGCAGTAAAGCTCAATACAATGATTGGTTTTAAAAGGAATTACTTGGAAACGCTTACTTTTCTCGATTTCTTAGTAAGGTACTTGTAAGCCATCCAGAGCAGAGTGTTTCTTTAAGGTATGTTGGAGAAACTGTACTGGAAAAACAAACATGTATTATACATATGTGATTGATGGAATGATGGCACTGAATGTGTGTGTGACACGCAAGCTTGAGAATGTCAGCGTGCATATCTGGCATGATTTAAGTGCTAATTGTTTAAGTGTGTTGAATCTTTATTCTTCTAGCAATAGTTATTCGTGTGGAGAAGAAAAAGAAAAACAAACATTGCATTACAAACAACACAAACCTCCATTTCAGAATATGCGATTACCTTATGGCATATCTGAAAAATACAGTTGAAGTTTACCGTATTTAACTTTATTTTTTTGTTGGCGAAGAGAAGGATCAATGATTTTAACTCTAGAACACCATTGGTTACTCGTGAATTATTGTCAAAGGTGGACATGCTGGCAAATTAAAGAGCATTAAAGTATTAGGTCACTTACACTACTGTGTTGCTGTACACGATGCCTCCTTTCAGTAAACTCAACCTTTCAGGATTATGGCCAACAGTTCTATCATCAACAGCCTGATGAAAAGGAAAAACTAGAAATTGTAATTATTTTTGGCTAATTCACATATAATTATTTTTGGCTAATTCACATATAATTATTTTCAGCTAATTCACATATACTTCTATTTTCAGCTAATTCACATATAATTATTTTTGGATTGAAGGTAATGAAAATCATCAACATGAAGTTTAGACTTTAGCAAACTTAAATGTTAACCTTATCAACAGTCCCGTACATGGATCCATCAAGACCGCACTTGGTGAGCTGTTCCTGGCTGCCAAGGGAAAACAGTGGAAATAGATTGAAGCAAATTTGAAATAACCAATATATGATGACAATTGCCGGGCTAATCTAGAGTTTAAGCAATAAAAATCACATAGTAATATCGGTTATTTTTCTCAACACTTTTGGAAGTGAGGACTATCAACATAATGCTCCTTTTGGACTTTTGGAGAGGAATTTTACAATCAGGCGAAAACCTTGATGCATCTCACCATTTCATCCAACATACTTAGATCCTATGACTTATATCCTCATGAATATCTCCCCAACTGTGCACTGCTAATCCCAAGTATGAAACATCTAAAGGCAAGCTATCCCAAGTATCCATAGGCATCTTTCTTGGATACTTCCCGTCCAAATATGTTCAATAATAATGTAGAGCATTTAAAGTGCCATTATAAGTTTTCCATGTCATTGTCCAAAATCTAAATTATAAAAAAAAAAGATAAAATAAATAAAATAAAATAAAACCAAATCAAGTAAATTCACCAACAGAAGAAAGCAAGGAGCAAAAGATACAAATACACAACCAGCTAATATATTTAACTAACTTTGAAGAGCAGAAAAATGGAATTCATTATTAAAGAAATTTAAGAAACCAAGATTGGGTGCTAGCTTCAGTGTTATGTTAGTTGCTCCTCACATGCTCAGTGTGGGGTAGTGAGAGTTTCCCTTCCCTTAAGACCCTAACAAAAAAAAGAAGGAAGAAGAAGAGCTACTCTAATAACATGATAAAATCATTTGTATACCTGCACTCTCCGTAATGCTCCATATTGTGGATTGTCAATACTATTCTTGGCTTCTACAAAGTACAAACACAATATTAACCAATTATAAATTTCAAGAAAAAAGAACTTTCCTTGGGCATCAGAATCTGCAGGACAAACCTGGAGGGATAGATAATGGTACATGTCCCAGTAAAGCAGGGGTAGCCCACTGGTCTGCCACTCATGAACATGAATGATATTGGGCTGTGTACAAGTGACCTACATGAAGATAACGCTTTGTTTCATTGAGGAGAAGAGAAACCATTGCTGGACTCTTCACCCAAATGGTTCTTCTTATGTAAGAGTATTCCACATCTATGAAACATGAATATGCTATCATTTATAAGGCTTTTTCTTTAGTTTGTTTGTGGAGAACATCTTGTCCACAATTTACATAAACTCTTCATTCACTAATTAAATTTCTTTATTTAACAGAAGAAAAACTCAAACGAAGTAAGCCTCCATACCCAAAAAGTTGGGTTTGCAATAATGGAAAGTATATTGATTTACATATTCACAAACTGAAAGAAGCGTATAAAAGAGCAGTATCTGGATGACAAGAACTACTAAAAGGTACATGTGTTTAAATTGTTCTAATAAATTATCTGGGTTTAGACCACAGCATTGAAGAAAACATTATGAGATGTGAGAATTGTTTATCACTAATGCTCTTTAAGGTGATTTCAAACTTATGCATCTCTTTTCAGAGCAGAAAACTAGAACCATAATATCTTATATTTCCCAATGATGTATAGCGTAATAATACGAACAGTTGTTTGTGTATTAGTTAGTAACCAGAGTGACTTGTACATTTAGCTGAAAGCATAAAAGATTAACTTTTAACTTAGTTATTATTGAATATTTTTCCTTGGATCCAAAATAGGCTGAGTATCAAATTCACACATATCCGAATTCAAACTGAAATCAAGTTCCTGATTTCAAAATTTTTGGATAATACCAGAGGAAGCTAACTGTATGTGTGTGTGTTCATACACTACCTGCATCCACTCAAGGCAAGCGCGGCTAAAAAACAAATATGCTTCCAGCTCATTGTATGAGCCTCCATATATTGATTCACCGTTAAAAAAGTGGTTGGATGGTTCAATAAATATCACCGGGATGCCTGAAACTTCTCCACGATAAGCATTGGTAGGCACCCAATTTCCATCATGATATGAATTATACGTGGTTATCATTGCCAAGTCATTTATCTGTTGCTTCCCGATACACTCGTAGAAAGGGAGCATAATATCTACTTTATGGCCACGTGACAAGCATGCTCGTGCTAATCCAGTCACAACATCCCCAAGACCACCAACTTTCGCTATTGGTGCCAGTTCAGCTGTCACGTGAACAATATGCAAAAGATCAGTGTCCTTCTCTATGTTAGGTGGACATTCTGAATTTGCATGGGAAAATGAAAATTCCCTCTTCCAAAAAGGGATTTCATCATTGGGACAAGGCCAAACCACAATTTCAGATTCTGAATCTGTTGCACCTTCTGGTTTGACAGCGTCTAACTGGAAAAATGTAATAGTAACAATTAAGAGATAAGATTTAGATCCCATAAAGGCACGAACCTAAACAATACATAAACAAAAATTAAGTGCATCAAATGTAAATTGCAGTTCGAAAGCCCATAGAAGTTTCAGTCTAAGTCCTACAATTTCATTTCATTAACCTTCTACTATATTCATAAATAACTGAGGTTTTTCATGCATGGCTGCCGATGGCAGAATCAATATGTTAAAACTTCAACCATTTGGCTAGTGGCGGTTAAAAAGTTAATTTCACAAACATGCATGCTTTCTGAAAAGGAAAAACTCCTCCTTGGGGAACAACCCACGTAACTATGGCAGTCGCCAAAAACGAATAAATATAGTATATTTGTCAATCCTGCAGAGCTTTCAGAATACTGACGGAATTCACCATTGAACTAAAACTAAAACTCAATGAAAAAGGTAAACATAAATTATCAAAAATCAACTCATTAGCCTATGAGTATAGATTTCACTTTATGCTTCTTTTCTTTTTTTTTTTGGGGTTCAATTTAGACTATTTTAGTTTTGTGTATATTTTATTTCTGAATCAGCATTCCCGTGTTGTAATAATACAATTGATTGATTAGTATCCATTCAATTTCTAGTCATAATACAGCTTAGATTTGATTATTATTGGAGTATTACACAAAATAGTGCCGAACTTCAATAGTTTCAAATAAAAATATGTGCATTCTAACATTTTTGAATGATCTTTTCAAAACAAACAATCAAAAAAAAATACCAGATCCAAAAAACACTTGTTCAGATTCATCACATAAGAGTTGAAAAATATAAACAATAAAACAACAAAAAAAGACAATAGAAAGAATTACGTCAAAGTGAAGTGCTCGAGTGGTGAAACTATGTGAAGAAGACGGACGATTCGACCTCAATATCCACAAATTCTCATTCTTCAGCTTCTTCTTCAGCTTCGTGTTCTTGTTGATGATCGATAAAGAGAAGGAAGAAGACGATGCAGTTAATCTGCTCCTTGGATTATAACGTTGTTCGCATAATAATAAGCAGCAGCACCTCCTTGTTGCTGTTCCCAATGCCTCCATTCTCTCTATGCTGATGGAAAATGTGATTCTACTTCTGAATCTTCAATCTATGTACATATATATACTCGTGTGTGTGTGTGTGTGTGCGTGTGTGTGTGTGTGCGTGTGTGCGTGTGTGCGTGTGTGTGTGTGTGTAGCTTTGGGTTGATTAGTTGAAGAAGAAGAAGAAGAGTGATGGGTACAGAATTGATGTTTCTTTTTCGTTTCCCAAGGGGATATAAATATTCAGTCCCGTAGTAGCATATACTACTCCCTACAAACGCACTCTTCTAGTCTTCTGTTGCGACAAATGAACGAAAAGAGGCTGTCACGTGATACGTGGCCTAGCCAAGTGACTAACACCGTCCAATACTCTCTCGGTCCTTTTTATTTGCAAGCTGTTTTATGTTTATTCGTATTGATTCTCATTTAAAATATTTTAATTTATTAATTTTTAAAAAAATAAATAAAATATTTAATACGTATAAAAATTCATCTAAAATATTTTAAAACAGCATATAAAAAAATCAAACTGCAAATAAAAAGGGACAGGAAGAGTATCTTATTATAATTAATTTTATCTTGAATTTTTGCTCATGTATGTCCAACGCGATAAAAGTAGAGTTATAAACGAACAATTAGATTATTGAAGTTATTGTGCTATCAATTAGGTTTTATCTTTTTAATAGCATGTATTTTTTCAAAAGCAGACTAAGTTAATGAATCATGTGGATCATATTGAAATTGAGATCACGAGAAAACTTGTGCATTTATTATTTGAATAGTATTTATGATTTATATACATATTTGAACGAATATAAATTTACAAAGTATAAATTTTGCAATTGTAGCGTCCATAGGAGTCTCAGTAATTTACATTCAAATTTGATTCGTTGAAAAATTTATCCATTGCAAGTTGATTCAAGTACGATTTGTTTAACTATTACGATGTTTGTAAGTAATTCAAAAAAAACCAAACATAATTAAATTTTGAATTTTTATCAAATATTTATTGAACATCAAATAATTTATGAAAATTTGATACTATTCAATTCGTATACATAACGAATTGTAACAAATAAAAAAATTTAAAATTTTTATTAAGTATTAATTGAGTCGAGTCCAATATCAATTATATCAAATTGAATTGAGTCGAATAGACTACTCGACATGAATCTTACTCGACTCAATAAACTTAACAAATAATACAAATATTCAAACTCGATGCTATTAACATTTCAAATTGAACCGAATAATTATCAAGTCGAGCTAAACCAACATTTAACAACTTGGTTCATTAAACTGTCATAGACAAAAGTAAATGATACTTGCCAAGGGTATAATTGAACGGGTACTCGTATGACTCAATCATATCAATCTATAGGGTTAGTACTCGCCCTAACCTTGATTCTAATAAGACTCGATTTGTGACATATAAAGTTAGGGTATGTTATAAGATTTATCTTTTCATAGTATTCCATCCTCGACATCGGCTAATTTATATATAAAATATAATTTATATTAAATTTTAGAAGATTTTTAAGAAAAATAAAAAATAGAGGACAATTTTTAATTAAAGTTTTAAAAAAATTAAAAGCTTAGTTCGAGATAACAAGGAAAAATTGAACAGGTTTAGGATGTATGTTAACCAGGCATGGTGGATGTGGAGATTATGTATTTTTAATCACTGGGATTTTAGTTTCCATACCCGTCCTAGTAATGTTAGTTTGATCTATGAACATTGATTCAATTAATAAATTTTTTATTAATTTAAATATCGTGTCTTGTCAATAATTAATTGTATCGGTCATTCTTTAATATGTAATTGATCCTGAACTCAATAAGTTTTTTTCATCTAAATTCTTTGTAATAATTAAAAAAAAGTTGGATAAATATGTTAATACTTTTATTAATATGCAAGAAAATTAATTTGCAATAAACATAATGCGGATTTTTTAACTTAATTTACATCAAACACAATGTCAAAAAAAAAATTAATATTGTGATTTTACAGAAGTTAGAAATAAAGATTAACATACGTTGTTCCATAACAATGTTACATGAATAATAAGGATTAAACTTTAATCGATCATTAGGAAATTGATGTAGAAGAAATACGTTTTTAATTCACTCTAATTTTTTTTTTCCATGTCCGATGAAACTTGTTGGAAAAAACTTAATTTCCGATCTTGTCATGTCCCTTAATTGATAGAAACATTCCTTATACACGGACAATGAGAAGAAGAACGATGAACTTTAATTTGAATTTGATTCGCTATTACACTCTCATTAGGCTGCATTTGGGTTATAATGTCATCATAACCATACTATTATTTGTGCATGTCGTATCACTTAATTGCACATGTAAAATAAAATAAAAATTTATTAAAACTGCTAAAAAATTATAAGTTTTCAAAGTGTACGGTCGTGCATTAGTCTAAAAATTAAAAAATAAACGGCTAGACAAGTGCACGCCCGTGAATTGATGCACTTTTAGATTGTGCACTTGTCCAACACCACATACGATGTTTTATTTTGAAGTTTTAATATTTGCAAATCGTTTTTTATTGTTAACACGACAATTTATTATCTTGTAACACATTCATTTAGCATGTTATAAGAGAAACAACAAATTATCCAACAAATCAAACAAAGTGACTTCGAAGGATTTAGTAAATTAAGTGCAAATATGTTATTTGACTTATTTATAAAAATAATATAAAATTTTTTATTTAGTGTGTCAGTGAAATTCAATCTCGTTAGATGGATTATATAACATTGCAAATTAACAATGATGGTCGATACAACTATTAAGACTTAACAAATATTCTCATTAAGTTGAAAATTTGAGTTTCGTTACCCGTCTTTTTTAATAAGTAATTGGTAAGAATCACCATAAACGTATAAGAAATTTTATCTTAACATAAAATCTCTCAACGTAACTTTTGTTAATAAAAAGAAAAAAAACATATTATAAACTCATCGTACGACAAGTTAAGAACTAACGATACATCTTTAACATTCCAATTATTCTACGTATTTTTATATGATAAGGATAGGACATTATCAATATAGATGTAATTGTTACATTAAATCCTTGTCTTGAAATATAGATTCGAAGAGAAAAAAAAAAGAAGAGAAAATTAATGATTATATCTTTGAGTTTTTGTTTAAGGAGAAATCAAAAGAAAATACATAAGACACTAGGTTGTCTTTTACCATGACTTAGAGTTTTTAACGAGAACAAAATAAAAGACGAAAAAAAATAAAACATTTTATCATTTTCTTATTTGGGAGTTGAAGATAAAACAAAATAGATGTAACAATTTTATAATTGTACCATCTTATTATTAAGACTGCCAATTTGATTTCATAAAAAAGTGAAAGATAAAATTGATATTAAGAAATGTGATAGGTACGAGCTAAAAAACTTGTCATTTTTTTGGAAGAAAAAATTGTAAGGAAAATATTTATTTTTTCTTCTCATTTCCCTTTCTTTCATCTCAAAAAAGAAAAAAAAACACAAAGACAGTTGAAAAAAATATTTTTCTATTCATTTTCTTTTCTTTTCTCATCTTAATTAAACTCCAAGCAGGCCCTTTGAGTTTTTATAGAAAAGAAAGTAGAAAATTTGGAAAGAAATTTTTTAATCATGTCATGTAAAAAACTTATCTTCTTTCCATTTCTCATCTTCTTTATCTAGTTTTCTTTTCTTTTCTATTCATAAAAAAACTCCCAGATATTAATTGTTATTGAGTGGCATATATTTTTTTCATATCTAAATTCATTATTTATGTCAACATTTAGTTTTGTTTCTTATATATAATAATATAATAACAATGATCTTACTATTTTATTGGAGTCTTAAAAAAAAAAATAATGGTAATAAAACGTCGGCGAGAAGTTTGGCATCGTTACTATACAAAATATTATAATGGAACAAATCACCACTTTGATGTTAATTGACAAAGTATATTCACGCTATTTTTATTTGAAATTTATTTCTGCAGATAATATAATTAAGTAAATGATATTATTAAAAATTATTTTTCACCATTACAGTAGTAGATATCAGGAAAAATAAATTATATTCATTATAATTTAAGAAACAATTACTCAAAAAATTTATCTCACAATTATTTTGCAAATTATTACAGTTAGGATTAACTACTTCACTTATACTCTACTTAAGTGTAATTAGACAATTGGTACCCGAATAAAATAGTATGCAAAATATATATCCTAACTTGTTTTTTATTACAAGTCGTTATACCTCTTACACCTGTAAGTTTCATACTTGCTTTATTTTATCTCATTTAATTAATCTTTAATAAAAATTTTATCTTAAATATTTGTCTAAACTATTTAAAATAATTAAAAAAATAGTATACAAGTATTTAGGGAATGACATGTTTAGGAAATTGAATCTACACTAATGATTTAATGCATTAAATAAAAGCTATAATTGAAATTAGAAAAACTAATAAGGTAATTATAGATATGCTAGTAAAGGTGGAATATTTTACAATTAATGCAAATCTAAAGTTATTAATAATCATATATTTAATTGATTCTACATAAAAGAAAACTTGACAATATATTTATTTAATATCAACATCAATTAATAAACTTACCAATTTTAATAACAAATTATCAATATTATTTTAGAAACTTACCAAAACAAATATTTTACTATTAATTAAGAAACCCACCTAATTGAATTGAAAATTAGAATATTTTATCTTTATTATTTTTTAGATTCTAAAATTATTAGATACTACGATATTTTTTGATGTTTGAAAAGGAATCAAAATTAAATAAAGAATTTTAATTATAAAATTCGTAAACAATTAATTATGAAAAATTTTAAACAGTAAATAAAAATTAATTTTATATTTTTTCTAGGTCCTAAAAATAGTATAAATTACAGAAACTTTTTTGAAGTAATTATTTAGAGTCGTCTGGGATTTATTAATTTAAGAAAAACATTGTAATAGTATAAAACAGAATAGAAGAACAACTCAAAAAATATTTTAATTTCATATTTGAAATCTAAGGATTTTTTCATGGGGATTTTGAGGAATTTCACTAGTTTTGGACAAGTTTCAAACATGCTTATACAATTTTAAAGAAAAATCATGTCGATTTTGCTTAAATTAAGGAAAAAAATATTTTCAAATATGAATAAATAACAACAAAATATTTATTTAATTTTTTTTACAGAAACATCATATATCAAAGAATGTGAATAAAATTATTTTGTATTTTTGGGTATATTTATGAATTATCACATACTTAATACTACCATGAACAATGAGATTTTAAATATACTTCATATAAGTGGTGTTCAAAAAATATTTTCTATTTTAAAATCTATGATTTTTTCCATTAGGAACTGGAAGTTTTGAGAATATATGAAGAAGACAAAGTATGTGAACAACAATTAAGTATTTAATTCACGTTTATCATAAAATTAATTATGAGTATAATATAAATTCAAAAATTATAAAATCCAAAATGATATATTTACATGATATTAGGTTTCCAACACAAAAGGCATATCAAATTTTAGAGTTTTTATGAATTTAAAATGAATTAATGAAGAAAACAACCATTAAAACACATATATAAATTAAAGATTGTATCGTTTTTTTCTCCAAACGCGATACTTGCAAAAATAAAATAAGTTAGAAAATATATTTTGTAAAAAATATTAACTAGATATCAATCATATAATTAAACCCTTACAATTATTATAAAATTAAGTAGCCTTTCTTCAGGGTCGTTCAGAGCATCGCAGGCTTCACTAATCACTGGCGACCTTATTTTGGGCTGAGCTCCTGAGCACCCGACCCGATTCATATTACCAGAAAAGAGAAAAAATGTAAGAAGAAGAAGAAGTAGAATCTGTTCAATTTTGAAACTTTGATCTTACGAGATCAACAATCAACTCATTTCCATGGCGGTAATCGCATTATCTTTGATTTCAACTCTCTCCTGTAACTCTAATTAATTAATTTTGCTGAAAATTCATACCAGTAGCTTGAACTTCATATATTGTGTATGTGCGCAGGACTCTGCGGGGACGACGCTGATGGATCTGATAACTTCCGACCCCACTCCGACGTCTTCGACAGTGGCTCCACCACCTCCTTCCTCCTCAGTGCCACCTGCAGCATTGCAATCTCCCACCGGTGGGATTGGGAAGCCGGTGACGACGGATCGGAAGTCAAAGAAAGGGACCTTGATGCAGATCCAGAGTGACACGATTTCTGCTGCTAAAGCTGCTTTGAATCCAGTTAGAGCTAACATATTGCCCCAGAAACAGAAACAGAGGACCAAGGTTTGATGAATTGTCTTTCTTCTTTGAATTTACTTCGACCGGGACCATTTACATTACTTCTTAAGTCTGATGAAATTGATGATGAAAAGAAGGCAATCCGTTGCATTTTGTTTTTATATTTAGAATGATGATCTCTGGTTAGTTTTGTCATTAATTATTACTATTTAAATTGTCTACAATTCTTTCTCATACATGACTAAGGATAGTTTAATTTAGAGTCTGGGGACTCAGAAATGTACTGTAAGCGATCGAAACACTCGATCAATTAATTATTATTTTTATTTGCAGACTTAAATTATGTTCTGCTATCCTAAATCAATCTCAGACATCACAGAAAACATGAATTTAAGATTTTTTGTCATCATTAATTGAAATTATAATCTCTAAGGGCATTGGGAGGACCATTTACTAAGTAGAAATTATAGGTGGTGAGTGAAGTGGCTAATATCATATTGTTATTTACGACAAATTTCCCCCTTATGTACAGCCGGTATCTTATGCACAACTTGCAAGGAGTATTCATGAACTAGCTGCTGCGTCAGATCAGGTTTTCCATGCCTTGCCTATTATTCTGTTCCCCCACTCTGTTCATATTTTAGTTTGAAGTTTGACGTATATGCTATTGATCTTTAATTGTAATTTTGAATGCAGAAAAGTTCTCAGAAGCAGTTAGTGCATCATGTGTTCCCGAAACTTGCTGTTTATAATTCTGTTGACCCATCTTTAGCTCCATCTCTTCTTATGGTAAGAAATGGAAATTGTTCACCTCAGTTAAAACAGTCAAACTGATCTCTTAGTTGCACCCATTCAATCAGTAGTATACAATGGGAGGCTTAGTAATTTCTTTTTGCACGCTAAACTTTACTACTTAAATACTTAATCTAGCCTTTATCAGATATTGGCTTGTTTTTGTGTCTCATTGTGTTCTTTTGGAGTCACAATCTACTGATATAGTGGTATCAAGATTAAGCTCAGTGTATGAAGCTTACTCTGGTATAAATATATTGCGATCTCATCTTCAACTTTCTCCACCTCAATCCTTTGTTTAAACTTAGATTGTTTAAATTATTTGTGGGAAATTTTCCCATAACATTAACATCAACCTAACCCGTCTCCATGTAATTGCCTGCCCAAGCATAAATTGTTTAAGTTATGTATGTGAAGCAATTCGTCCTTGTACTATATCTCCGATAACATAACATCTATCAACTGAAGGACTTATTTGAAATATTGAATTAGAATGGTTGAGAACAACCAACCGTAATATAATTATACTGCTGAAAAGCTCCTCCTCCTGTGGGAGCTTCCATATGGAAGGAGATCAATGCTGGTCAAAAGTTTCTTCCACAGTTTTGATTAATTATTCATTTTCTTGAAATGTATAGTGTCTGGAATGCAGGATCACCTATGTATTCCTAGGTGGTATTACACAGATCGGCAGTAGTAAGATCAGTCAGTTAAAAAATTCAGTCCCTTTTATATGGATCTGAAAAAGGTGTAGCCAGCTCAGGAAAATTTGGTGTCCGGATTGCTGTTCTATTCCTTGATACCTCTGAAGTCACATGTGATACTCTAATAACCAGAAACACATGTTGGCTTCCAAGTTCTAGACAGGACAAACATCATCTTTTTAAAGCAAGCCAAGTTTCATTTGAATTAATTAATCCTTTTCCTTAAAAAATAAAAGAACGAATTAGTCCTTCTGTTTCTACCTAAGATGCCCCGTAAAGAATGAGCTCTTAGATTTCTCGATTTTATTTATTTACATAACGCTCTTCCCAATTTTCTTATGTTTGTAGCTCGATCAACAGTGTGAAGATAGGACTGTTCTACGTTATGTCTATTATTACTTGGCCAGAATCTTAGGGGATCCTGGATCACAAGGTTTAACTTCAGGTGGTGGGATTCCCACACCAAATTGGGATGCTTTAGCTGACATTGATGCTGTTGGAGGCGTGACACGTGCTGATGTTGCACCTCGGATAGTAGACCGACTTACTGCAGAGGCATTAAATGCTGATGTTGAATGTAATGTGTCTCCTACTTTAGTCACATTTTCTTCATTGCTGTGTGGTCATTCAACTTCTATTAATTACTTCCTCGGATATATCCACTGCTTGTACTTATTGAGAGTTGTCTTCATGAAAATCTGTTCTGTCATGTTTAACCAAGTACTCTTTAGTTGCTGGGATTTTGCTTGACTGCCTATTATCTTACCTTTTATGAATAAAAAGTGATAAATAGACTTCTTTCTGTTGTAATTTAAAAGAAAGTAATGTTCAAGTTATATTTTTCTCTCCTTTGTTCTTGCTTCAGTTAGGGTGTTCGATGTTTTCTTTATATTCAAATTAATCTCAAGAAGGTATCAAAGCCTTAATATGTTTTGTTTCCCTGAAGGCTTGAGTCATAGTAGTCCCTATTTATAAAACAATAAAAATACAGCTATTGTCCATGTTACTGCTTTTGGTAGTCGTCCAACTAGGTCCTATTAGAGATCTGAGCACACTGGTGTGTTTGTACAAGGGAGGCACATGAGGTGGAAGAAATTGATCTGTTCAATAGTCAGCCAAGCGCCCACACGCACCTCATACGAATGTGAGGCCATGCTTTGCTACATGAGGCACTTGTTGATCAATTTCTTTCCCAGAGGATGTGGATCAACTTTTGGAGAAAATACACTCTATGATGTCAGTAATTGAGTTTACTATCCTCAATTGAGATACTTATTTTTGGTTCGAATCACTGTCGCCTTGCTCTTGTTTTTGCCCCTACTGCATGTTCAGTGTTGCTGCATGATAGCCTACTATTAGTTTGATATGTTCCAAATCGGGACTATTACTTGAGGCGTTATCAACGCATTTTTAAATCTTTTCCTTGTTTAGCAAATTCTCTTTAATACTATAATTTTTCAGCAAATTCTATAGATGAATACTGGCTAAGGGGCATCCCTTTCGGTTCACAAAGTGAGCTTTACACACATGCATGCACCTAACAGGCTAATACACACCAAATCTATTCATAAAATGACCAAAAGATTAAGCTAGGAATGTGATGTTTAGCTTTACAAAAATTACTTAATGAAGATAGTCGACACTGGATCATATTAATTAGATTGGATTCAAGGATGCTAAGTTGTGATCTTGCGTATATGTTTGGTATTTTTTGGTTCGATTTTAAAATGTAAGTTGCTTATGCCTTTTCTTTTCAATACCGTTTGTAACTGATGTGTACCATGCTTGAAAACAAATCTTCCCACCAGTTGAATCCACTGAATAAGATAATATATCCACATTTGTCTGCGTACTGACATTTTATACTACATTGGACTGATCGTACATAATTTACTTCATAAGTTAATATTTGCCTCTTCCTAACTCAGGCATGAAATCTTTTCATGCTTCAATTCACTGTGTATTATGTTGAATCTTCAGTCATATGCTGTATTTTTCTGCCATTTCCTCAATTATTAATTGGTGCAAGGAATTGTCAATGCTTTGTTGATATGTTCATGGTAAAACTAGAAAAGCTGGGGTAGAAAATGTTAGTTTTCCAATAGTATCTTTTCAAACTATGCAAGTACTCGTATGAATGTCTGACCACCTATTCTTCTACTTTTGTAAGTTCATGCGCGAAGACTCCAGGCATTGAAGGCTCTTACGTATGCTCCTTCCAGTAACTCCGAAATGCTCTCGAGATTGTATGAAATTGTGTTTGGCATTCTTGATAAGGTTTGGATGTACTATACTCATAAAATTTATATTTAAAGACCTCATGTTGAAACCATTTTGGTATATGTTACAGACTTGCAGATAAATCTTCATATTTTTTGATACACATATCAAAATTGTTTATGTACACACACTTGTACACTGTTTGTGCATTTTCTGTTTATAATGTGCGTTTTTTTTGATTATTCTGATTCATTAATTGTAAAGATTGATGTTTCTGTAACATTATTATTTTAAGAAGTTACAAGCTTAAATTAACCTTATTGCGTATAAAAGAGAGACATGTATACTTAAAATAAAAAAAATATAGCAAGTTTATGTTGGTTTGTCTAGTATTTTGCTTCATAGCGATTTTAATTTTAAATCATAAGGAGTATGTTTGCTTCAATTAAATTGTTACTTAGAACAAAGAGTTTTGACATCCTTGTACCTGTTGCCATTTACATCTGTTGGTCAGGTTGCTGATGGACCACAGAAGCGTAAGAAAGGCATATTTGGGACCAAAGGCGGTGATAAGGAGGTAACTTGGATAAATACACATGAACCTCTATGTTTCAGATATCTGTGAAAAAAGTGAATCACTCCCATGGCATTTGGATATTTTAGATAAGAGGCAGTATGTATGAGTTGACTTTGTGCAAGTAATATTGCTTTACGTTTGATGCAATTTATGTCAAGGAGATCACTTCTTTTTCCTTTTCTTTAAAGTTCTCTATATTTGCTGAAAAATTGTGAGAAATTGATCAAATAGATGTGCCGCAGTATTTTCTTTGGCTCTTTGGCATGGAAAACCACTGGAGCCATAGTTCATATACAAGCTACATGAAAAACCACTAGATCCGAGTAACCCTGAGATCCCAATGATTAGTCATGGCATATGATGAGAACAAGTACAACTTGTTCAAGTATCCATTTTTATAGATGCATCTTATATCATAAATGTCTTAACAGCATAAAAGACAAACATTCCATGTTTTATTCACTCAGGCGTCTATACTCATCATTGGAGGAGATTTCTCATAAGATCATCTTTACCTAGTTGACTGATAAATTTATTCTTAGTTGTGGTGATGTATGAAAGAATGTGAAAGCAAACAATTGGGTGTTAAAATTGAAAAGGAAAAAAGAGAAACTAATACCAAAACTCCACAGTAGGGATTATAGGTTTGAAAGAATGCGGAAGCAAACAATTGGGTGTTAAAATTGAAAAGGAAAAAAGAGAAACTAATACCAAAACTCCACAGTAGGGATTATAGGTTTTCTATTGGGGCAACTCTCTATGATTTACCCTAGAAAGAGGACAAAACCTTTATTGTTGCTAACTATAATCTCAGTAGTTAGAAAGTGAATCCAGAGTAATGAGTATATCATTATCTATAAGGAAATAAACAAACCTTACTCAACAAAACCCGTTAACAACTGGGCTCAAATAAAAAGAAGACCAACAAATCGATAGAAGTCCAACACTCCAATGGGATTATGACTAATAACAATAAGGAAACTGTATTATAACTAACCATGGCTTCGATGACGTATGGACTGATCCCTATCACATGGACTTACATGGACATGAGCCAGTTTGGGTTGGCCACTCTTCCAGTTCATTATTGGGTATATCCATTTCCCAATTACTTTTTGGTTGCTTTTTTTTTTTTTTCTAAATTTTTTCCCAAGCATTTTGTTTGTCTATATGAACCTTGGTGAGCATCCATCCATCCCTTCCGTCCACCCTATAATCGATAAACCTAAAAAGAAAAGTAAAACAGATATTTCTGGGATTGGAATTAGTTACAAAACTTGAACAAGAAAACAATTTTAGTAACACTGGAGATATTTTATCATTAGTTGAATGAGAATGGGATGGAGGAGATCTTTGACATGTATTACACATTTACACACCAGAGTCTTGCAATTTTTGATCGATTGGAATTCTATATAGTTCATTTACTATAGAAGTTCCCCGAGAATTCATTAGAGGAATGCCAATAAATTTGCGTGGTTTACGCTGGTAGCAAGTTTATGGTGGATGACATTGTCCTCTTGTCAGTGATTTATATTTCAATGGCTTCCCTTGTGCATCATGAGTTCCCCTGTTTTACAATGCTGGTGGACATGCAGTTCCCCCCACACCCACCCACCCACCCACCAATAAAAGGGAAAAGTATTTATATGCATTAATATTTTAAAAATAGGAAAACGTAAAATGTAAGAGGTAATGATCGGGAGTTGTTTTATATCATATCACGTAGTAGGGAATATAATGGGTTGTGCTGTTTCTACCCACATTTTCTGTTTTATATTATTTGCACACTCAGGTCTAACAAGTTATAACGATTAATAATGAAATATTACATACTAGTGTTTAAAGTGGACAATAATAGTAAATACGAGGGTCATGTTTGTGGTTATATAAGAAATATGTGGAAATAACAACACCCAATATAATCTGCGTTTTTGGATTCCTTAGCTGTATAGATAATTAAATAATTAATTAAGCTTCAGATGATCTTAGTATTCTTCTTTAGGTATGGGTTATGTTATCAAGAACCACCTGTCCAATTATGTACCTCCTTTGGTCGAATGATGCTTATATGTCCATTTCCACTCTCATTAGACTTTTAATGGTTCCTTGTTTCTCTGTTGGATACTATTATGTACTATCTCCAACTCAATGTTTTCTGTTTTTCCTTATGTTTTACGCCCGAATGGCAGTTTATCATTCGAAGTAATCTGCAATATGCTGCCTTAAGTGCCTTGAGAAGACTTCCTCTGGATCCAGGAAATCCTGCATTTCTCCATCGTGCTGCACAAGGGTGGGTTTACTATTTTCTGATTTATAGGATTTGAAATGCTGAAATATTTTGTGACATTTGTTGATTTTGTGTGTAAATCTCTGGTACTTGTAAAAAGAGCTATTTGCAAGAACTCCGTCAACCCTTAAGTATCGTCTTCTTTGACTTTTTCTTGGTTTTAGTTGAGATAAAAGAAAGGGTCCAGTCTCTAATATACTATCTGTTTATGTTCTCTCAAAAAGTAGCACTAATGTGGTAAATTGAGGCAGTGCTGTAAACTTGTATGTTTTTTTTATGGAGTGATAACTCTTGGGATACAGGCCTATGAATCCAGATGAAAAGGTAATTTTATTCTACTTATATTTGTGGGAGAAATGTAGATATTGAGTATTTTTTAACATGATCATAATTGTTGGATTTTGCTGTCAATGCTTCCACTGCACTTATAGGGGGTCCAAAGTTTAAAATCTGAATCCATGTTATTTTTGTCGTCAATGCCTTAATCAACCGAACCATATGTGATGCTACATGTTTGAAGTTTGATGAAGGAGGTCAATCTTATTTTGAGAAGCATAATGCATGATTTTAGGCTTCATGTCTTTTATGAGATAAGAATGATAGTAGAGAACTATTGGGCTGTTTAGTTCTACCGCCATATCTGGGGTGTGTAGAAAAGTAACTCTTTTAGATATGTATGGAGATGAGCTGTCTTTGACCTTTTTTATGAGCTTTTGCTTTTACAGTATCTTGTAGGATGGTTATCATGCCTCTCTGCTATCTTTCCTTTCACATAGTGAAGTTCTTGTTTTTGTTCTTTTTTTTAATTAAAATGATTTTGGCATGTGGGTTATTGGGATTCTTCAAGATTGCCAAATTACTCTGAAATTCAAATTTATTGGAGCTATGGGTGTTCTATTTAGAGGCCTGAAGTAGATGATTTGCTGAACTTGTGCGTTCTGTTTGTGTATGTTTTTTAGTGTGTGTATGCTATATCTATTTCTAGATGTTTCTTTTTTTTTTTTTAATTTTTTTATATATATTGGAGCTATGTATGTTGTGTGGTTTGGAGGTCATACGTTGCAAGTGTATATAAAGTAACACCAATATATTTATTATATTAAGTCATTTGGTTAATATTTTCGTAAACATTCATTTTGGTGTAATTTAATATGTTGTTGCAGTGTTCTGTTTGCTGATCCTGTGGCAGTGAGACATTCTTTAGAGATAATATCTGAACTAGCCGCCAAAGATCCTTATGCAGTTGCAATGTCATTAGGTATTTTGAATTGTTAAAGCTTAAACTCTATAAATTTCAGTATTGCTTGCTTTCATGAATTTCAGTCATTTAGGTCCTATCCCTGTCCTACCCACCACTCCCCCTTTATAAGAACCAGGAAAAGAAGCGAAAAAATAAAAAAAAGAAGAAAAGTATTAATGACCTGAATTTGATGAATTTACATGCATCTCCTATTCTCATTTATAGTATATTAACTATGTTTCTTCCTAGGTAAATTTCTGTATTTTCACCATGCTTTTATGCTTCAGCCATCTAATGTGTTTATGTTTTTTGGTTTGTGCAGGAAAGCTTGTTCAACCTGGTGGTATAACTGATATTTTTTGCTCTCCTGTCATCACTATTACTATCTTAAATTGTTTTTTGGTTGCATAACAAGGCTTTTGATGCATCAGGTGGTCTACATGATGTTCTTCACTTGCATGATGTTCTTGCGAGAGTAGCACTAGCCAGGTTGTGCTATTCTATATCTAGAGCCAGAGCACTGGATGGTATGTGTTTTCAGCTGATGACTATTAAGTTTATCTCTACAGGATTAAGTCTTGGGTAAACTCTAAAATGGTTGTGCTTGTACAGAAAGACCAGACATCAAATCCCAGTTCAATTCTCTGCTCTATCAACTCCTCCTTGATCCTAGTGAAAGAGTCTGTTTTGAGGCTATCTTCTGCGTGTTAGGAAAATTTGATAACACGGAGAGGTACTCTGTCCTTTCACCAATTCTATTCGTAATGGCTTTTTGTCGAGGTGATTCGTACTTTTTCTTCTTGTTATCACTCAAATTTTCTTGCATTCATCGCTGTAGGACTGAGGAACGTGCTGGTGGTTGGTATCGTTTAACCAGAGAAATTCTTAAAGTTCCAGATGCACCTTCTGCGAAGGACACTGATGCTGAAACAAAAGATGCAGTTCCACCAAAGCCCACAAAAGACAAAGCAAAGAAGACACGGCGTCCCCAACTCCTAATCAAACTTGTGATGAGAAGGTTTTGGATTCCCTTTAATTATATATATTCATTTACTGTTATTGTTTATTCCAAGTCTCCAGCAGAATTTAATTTCTAGCTATCAAAGTCTCCGAAGCTTGATGTTTGTTATGTTGTGACTTTGTTGGTTAATGAATTTTGAGTGAGAAGCCTCTTATATATGTTCTTTGTTTTTGTGGTCAATCTTAACTGATGATTTTTTTTGAATTACCGAAATACTTCAAATTTCATTTATTTCTCCCTGATTAATGCTTTAGGCTAGAGAGTTCTTTCCGTAGTTTCTCTCGACCTGTACTACATGCCGCAGCAAGAGTTGTACAGGAGATAGGGAAAAGCCGAGCTGCTGCTTTTGCTGTAGGTCTACAGGATATTGATGACGTAGATCTTAATACATATTCAGAATATAGTGATTCAGATCTTAATGAAAGCTCCCAATATGAAGGTACCATTGTAACTAAATTTAATCTTCCTCAATGAAGTTTCTACTTTTGAAAATGTTTTATATTTTTCAATTTAAAGGGATAAGTCATCAGTGATGCTGCATGTACCCTTTATTAGATACTTGTTTCAATGTTGTACTATCAGCCATGCAGGATCATTTCACGCTTCAGGTGCAGAAACATCTCAAATATCCAATTGCTTATTCCTTTTGCTTTTCCTGAAGGTACTCAAAAGGTTTCTTCTATCTCAAATGGCAAGGACACGATTGCCAGTTTATTGGCCTCGTTAATGGAGGTGGTTCGAACAACCGTAGCATGTGAATGTGTTTATGTTCGCGCAATGGTAATCAAAGCATTGATATGGATGCAAAGTCCGTATGAATTGTTTGATGAATTAAAATCAATAATTGCATCCGAGCTCTCTGATCCTGCTTGGCCAGCAACTCTATTGAATGATGTTTTGCTCACTTTGCATGCTCGCTTCAAGGTACTTTGCAGGTGGAATGAGAAAAATATATTTTTGAGCTTGTATTACTTGTTCTAAATAATAATTTTTCTTTGAGATTTTGAGACATAAGTGCTAGGTTATAGATGTCCTATACTCATGGTTTATATCTTTCATGAATTCTTGATATTACTGAATTGCATCTTTAATGGCAAAACTCTGTCTTACTGGAAATTTTATTCAGCACTATCTTTTGATTGCCAATTGGCTGATGATGCCTTTTTAAAGTTCGTTTTACAGAGTGAAACTGCTCAACTAACACCAAGAAATTGTTTGCCTCACTATTTCTATGTGGAAAAAAATCATGAATCATAATCTTGCCACTTTTCAGAGTTAGGTTGTTACCCTGCTTATTTAGGAATCAACAGAACGTGATATGGCCTATGGCTGCCAATTTTTTTACTAATATATCAGACCGTGATGATATATAGTCTCTGATGAAAATATGAAATGCAGACATTCTGCAACATTTAAGAAACAGCTATTCTCATAGTATGCTAGTGTATTCAAATATTCATCTTTAGAGTTTTTAGGGTGATAGAAGACCTTTGAAGTGCACTGTTCTGAACATGTTATGAGTAATAGAAGATTTGACATATGGGTTAATGATAGATGCTGGGTCTCCTCTGTGAGCTTCTATTATGAATAAAGAGATTCCAAAACCTGCATCTCTGAGTGCCTGTGAAATTGGGGAGACCCAATTTCATATTCTCTGGATGAGTTTTAGCCATAACTTTGTCAATGTTCAGGAGTGCTTGGGCAGACCCTGCAACAAATTAATGAAAGCTTTGGGTCACTTCTCCAGTCTGTTTTTTTGCTGATACATCATTCTGCACCATGAAATTTTGGTCATTCCTTGTACATGCGGTTCCCTCTTTGTATTAAGAATCAACACTTCTTTCTTTGTTTGTATCAAATGTATGCATCATCATTTGTATTTTGAAGATCCCTAGATCTGACTTGTGGGGTTCCTTGTATCATTGCTGCATTCCTAGTCAGTGTTGTCTGTCTGAAACTAATCATAAGCTTGATTTACTGTGAAGCTGTTGTTCTATGTATATGCTAGAATTTGTATTTCCTTATTCTAAAATCTTAATAATATATGCTTACACATCCTTCTATTTGAGTATTTGACATGTAACTTCATTGTTTCTGATTAGGCTACTCCAGATATGGCTGTTACTCTTCTTGAAATTGCAAGAATATTTGCTACTAAAGTTCCGGGGAAGATTGATGCTGATGTACTGCAATTGCTATGGAAAGTATGTTCCTGCTGAGTCGTAACATATGAACAAGCTCTTTATTGCTACTTTAAGCAATTAAGCTTTCTTCTTAATTGGTTAACTTGTGGTTGTTTCCTTTTTGCAATTGATCCATGTTTTGTTTATTAGTGCACCAATTGAATAATTTTTCTCATAGGCAAATCTTATCCTAATATTATATCCAAATTCCAAAATAAGCATGTCTACAACATTAGCATTTTCACCGGAATACAAGCTTTTTCTCTTGAAGCAAATAAGCGATGGAAATGCATTACCAGTTAATACATCCTTTCATACATGTTGTCACCATGTGTGCCTCTGGGTCACATAGTGATTCTCACTAAGTTACTATGATTTCAAATGTTCATTTTTTTTTTGTCTAGCTTGCAGCTTTTAAGATGCTGTGTTTATGCTACTAGGCTTATAAAATCTCAGTTGTTTATATCCTTCAATTCTCGGATGGAAGAGATAGAACATTAGCATAGAAATGACAAGGAATTTACCATCTTATAACAAGGGAAATAGAAAGGAAAAACTTTTAGGAAAGTGCAGCTCCCACAGGAATAACACCAGTTGCCGGAAAATTTGACTGATTCACTTTCCTGGTTCTCTGTTCATTTATTTCTGAATAATTCAGGGCTTGTGCCAATGTAGGATAAATCCTGTTATCTATGTCTGTTATTGTGAGGTATTAGTCTCTTTTATCTTGAATGGTGCTTGTGTCATATGTGCTTAGTCATGTACTTTTCACGCTTATTGAACTGTAGCTTGTGTACCAGGGAATGTAAATTAAGCATTAGGGTATTTCCTTTATATGTGCAAAGTCTGTTCTTTATTTTCTTCTTAAGCTTTTACGATGTATTGAGACCTTAGGACTGAGGCAACATGGTCCCCAAGTATCTGAAATTATGTTGACCCTTATCTAAGCTCTGTTCTCGGTTGGTTTTCTCTTTTTGTTATTGCCTTTTCTATTCTTGTTGTGATTGTGAATCAGTTACTCTTTTGAAAGTAACAGCTTATTAAATACTATTTTATTCATTGCTCATTCTTTTGCTTGAGCTGTACATCTCATGTTTCTTTTCTGTTTTTGTCATAAGATACTATATTACTAAGGTTAATGGATTTGGATAAACGTACCATTCGTCATTAGTCTAGCCTTACAAGTGCCAATCATTTTTTAAATGGGATTTGTGTATGGTATACAGACATGCCTAGTTGGAGCTGGTCCTGATGGAAAACACACGGCGCTGGAAGCAGTCACAATAGTTCTTGATCTACCACCTCCACAACCTGGGTCAATGTTGGGAATTACGTCAATTGACAGAGTATCTGCTTCTGATCCGAAGTCAGCTCTTGCATTGCAGAGATTAGTCCAAGCAGCAGTAAGTTTCAGTGTTAATTGATTGATCTTTGATGACTACATTAGTTATTAGAACTTTAAAATTGTATGGGGATATATATTGCTGCTCTCTTCACATCCATTACAAAATTTCAGGTTTGGTTTCTTGGGGAAAATGCAAATTATGCTGCTTCTGAATATGCCTGGGAATCTGCAACTCCTCCTGGTACTGCATTAATGATGTTAGATGCTGATAAAATGGTTGCTGCTGCCAGTTCTCGTAATCCAACTTTAGCTGGTGCACTTACTCGACTTCAAAGGTGTGCTTTCAGTGGCAGCTGGGAGGTCAGCTTCTTATCTGCAAATTTAGAAGTTGAATTTTTGGTTAAAATTGACGACTTAATGACTTTGATCTAGGATTTCTTTAAAACTTTGGTTTGATATTCTTTTTGGGACAATATGCCGTCTGACATTTTCGTTAAGCATCAAATATAAAATAGGAGGAAAAATAATAGAAAAGACAAGTCATAAGGTAAAGTTTATAATTCCATGTATAATAAAAATTTATAATTCCATGTATAATATTTATTATATGTATATTTACATCTTGTCCATTCATAATTGCTTTTATAATTTATAATTTATAATAATAGAAAAGACAAGTCATAAGGTAAACTTTATAATTCCATGTATAATATATAAATATAAAAATTTAGCACCTTCAGACTCTTTATTGACCCTTCCGATACATGAACGAGTTTTTCTTATGGAAAATCATGTATTTTTTGGCCGAATTCGTCTTAGTAGGTTGCTATATGTTTTGGATTGGGGCTTTATGTATTATATTGAATCTTCGAATAAATTCTCTCTGCACTGGTTGTATTTTGTATTGTCACACACATACACATGCACACACACTCACACACAACACACACTAATGTATGTAAGTATGCATGATGATTTAGTTTTCCTCCTTTTCTTCTGATATATGTATCCATGTGCCAGGTTCGCATCATTGCCGCTCAAGCTCTTACAACGATGGCAATTAGATCTGGTGAGCCATATAGGATACAGATTTATGAATTCTTACATACTTTAGCTCAGGGCGGTGTGCAGTCACAATTTTCCGATATGCACATCAGTAATGGGGAAGACCAAGGAGCTAGTGGCACTGGCCTTGGATCACTAATAAGTCCCATGATAAAGGTCCTGGATGAAATGTACAGTGGGCAAGATGAACTGATAAAGTAGGTGGATTTCATATTTCTGACTGTCAAGAATTGAGAGTATCTCAATCTGTTGTAGTAAATCTCTGAGACTTCTCTATGTAGGGAGATGCGGAACCATGATAATGCAAAAAAGGAATGGACAGATGATGAACTTAAGAAACTCTATGAAACCCATGAGCGGCTGCTGGATCTTGTTTCATTGTTTTGCTATGTTCCAAGAGCAAAATATCTACCTCTAGGGCCAACAAGGTATATCCTTTTCCTTTCATAATTGCTTTTAGTGGCTATGGTAAAGTTCCAAGTTTCACGTGAAACTGCATCTAATGGTATTTTTGTTGGAGAAGACACTTCCGCTGTGTGAAGGGAAATTTAGAAATTATTCTAAAGCGAACAAGATATCACAATCTTGTTCATTATTGTTTGCTAATTTACAAGTCTCTTAGCACTTTATGTTTTCTTTATTCATGTCTTTTATGACCAAATAGATCATATTTTGAATTTAATTCTGAATTTGGTTTACCGATACTGAAGGGCATGTGAGAAGCACATTTTTTATTTTTCAGCAACTTTGTATTTATTGTTAAAGTCAGCTAGCTCCTAGAGGGAACATCTAACATATAGATTCAAACTAATTGTTCTTTTCTACTAAGTTAATTGTATCTTTAATAATTTTATACTAAATATAAGTCTTAAGTATTTATATCTTGTTTGTAATTTTGTGTCTGTGTGCTCACCGTGTGTATGTAAAGAGAGTTGCAATAATTGTTGTTGAGATTATTTTTATGTAGATTTTGGTAAGTTTAACTTGTGCTTATGTAACTATTTTTATTAAAAAAAATAATAGAAAATATTATTTATGTATTGTTACATTATAAAATATACTTATACAAGTCAAATTGATTTATAGTCGGAAGTTATGAATAAAAGAAACTGAATCAAAGTAAGAAATTTCCATGCTTTGATGAATTAATTAATAATACAGTAAGTATTATCAAATTAGGAATAGGCAAAGAAAACAAATAACCAGAATAGGTAAACAGTGTGGAACTATGTGGAACCATATGAAACCAAAAAATACAACTTCTTTGCTTTTTAATATATCAAAAATAGATGGTAAGTATGAGAAAATGTTCAGCCACTATATTTCTAAGAAATTTCATTTATTGAACAAAAGGTATTAAACCATTAGAAGCCAACTTCATATGACCCTAAATTGGAGACTAAGACTTGACTCACATAAGATACGTGAAGCTTAAGTTTATATTATTTAGAAGTCTATTAGAGAACCAATAACTTGGTCAGGGTCAGGGATGTGAAGGATATAGCATGCTAAGTTTAGTACATTGGTTTGATTTTTGTAGTATATTCTTCCCCATTACTTACAAGGCAGTTGATGATAATGATATTGTCATGTATGGGAACCCCTTTTAGTTTCTAATAAATGATAGTTGTAGTGACCTTCATCAATGATTATTTTTTCCATATCTCATTTTCCTATTTTTGATTGAAATACTTTGAAATGGCTTCCTCTTCCGACGTCTTTTCTCAGTTTGTTTTGTCTGAATTATTGCAACAGTGCAAAACTTATTGACATCTATCGCAATCGTCATAACATTAGTGCATCTACTGGGATGAGTGACCCAGCTGTTGCCACAGGGATTTCTGAACTCATCTATGAAACAACTAAAGAAACACCTGCTGAGCCTGATTCCCTTGACGATGACCTTGTGAATGCTTGGGCAGCAAACCTTGGTGATGATGGTCTGTGGGGAAATAATGCACCTGCAATGAATAGGGTAAGGACACCTCATTTTTTAAAGTCAAAGTCCAAGTTTTGATTCATACTGGTAATTGGTAAATATATCCAGGTTGGCCATTATTCTCCTTTTTCTATATCCTAATTGCAGGCATGAGTTGCATATGCTTATGTAGAATGATGGTGGAATTTCCACCATTTAGCAGTTTACTTTTTCTGAATTGCTTTTCCACCGAATACTGTTGTTTTAGAATATTTAAGCTTAAAGTTCTGATGCGAATGCAATATTAAAATTTGGAAGTAGCCATCTTCATTTATAAATTAAACTACGTAAACCTTATCTTGTTAGAAAGCTTATCGTTTCTATTCAAGCATAATTAGAACCCCTTCCCCGTCTCAGGTCTAAAAAGTGTGTACTATTTCTGTACTATTTCCCAAACTTATCAACAAGACAAATACCAGAGTTAAAATACTTTGTATATAAGTGAGGTTATGATTAAGCTGACTGAGGATATTTATTTCTAACAAGTGACACCTTCATGATTCACCCCAGGTCAATGAGTTTCTTGCTGGGGCTGGTACTGATGCACCAGATGTTGAGGAGAACATTGTTTCTAGACCTTCAATGAGTTATGATGATATGTGGGCAAAAACTCTCTTAGAGACAACAGAACTGGAGGTAGGAACTTAGATCTGTTTCATTAGTCATCAAGTCGCCTTTAGTCGGTTTTTAAATCACACTATACTTTGAGATATAAAACATGTTTTTTCAGGGAGATGATGCGAGGTCATCCGGTTCTTCATCTCCTGATTCAATAGGATCAGTTGAGACATCCATATCATCCCACTTTGGTGGAATGAATTACCCTTCATTGTTCAGTTCAAAGCCAGCCTATGGGTCTTCACAATCCACAGTAAGTAAATTCATCATGATGTATTTCATTTTTAAATTCATAATTAGTGTATATTGTAGTTTCACTGCATGTTAGCCAATCGTTTTTTACAGTATGACTTCTCCAAGCAGGGATGAGGTTCAAAGTCTTCTGATAAATCTTTACTATTAATATTTAGTTCTGAAAATCTAATTTTACCTTGATACCTTTGTTGCCAATGTGAGAGACAAATTTTGGATTATCCTCATCTTGTTTTGATTGTAATACTGGTAGGAGCACGAGTCAGTATGTTCCTTTACCAACAATTGGAAACTAAAATTTTCCTGAAGAGGGTTGTTGGTTGTTTTTCCTCAAGAGTTTGTTGTATTTGTATCATCATATATCGAACTGGTAATAAGAGAGGATTTATTTTTCATTATTGAAATGAGAACTCGTTATCATAAGTGACGGTCTATAATATTTGACATTCATCTGCCTTTTATGTTGACGAATTTCTTATATTTTTCATCTCATAAATTCATTTGTTGCTCTGAATCGATTTAGAAGTTCGAACATCTCTAGATAATACAGCTATATTGCTCACTGCTATGAATGTTCTTTAAATAAATTTGAAGAATCCTTGGTACTTTAAACTTATGATGACCTTTATAATGGGGTTCTGAGTTCTGATCCCTTTGAGTTGCATATAATAGGAGAAGCCAGTTGCGAGCAGATTTAGTAACCCTTCAAGTGGCAGTTCCGCTATCTACGGGGATCGTGGATCTCCAGTTAGGACCCTTCTCCTGGTATTAAGTTGATTATGTCATGTTATAAGTAAAATGTTCTAACATTTCACCCACTTTCAGATTAGAGAAGAGCCTCCCCCATATACGTCCCCTGTGCGAAGATACGAGTCGTTTGAAAATCCTTTGGCTGGGTCTGGTTCTCTGAGTTTTGAGTCTTCCCAGGATGAAGATCGAGTCTCTTCAGGGAACCCTCAATATGGATCAGCTCTTTATGACTTCTCTGCTGGTGGTGATGATGAGGTATGCTGACGCTAAAGTGGCTTCCAGGACTGGCCTTTTAAGCATCTGTTTTTTGTGAATGCCTGCTTAAGTGCGAACCAAGATGATAAAAATAGTTGGATCTTGGTTCTTGCTATTTGCGATGTTTCCACAAAATGTTTCTCATGAATTAACACATAGATGTTTCTATTTGTTGAAATGGAGATAATTTATTTTGTTTCCCCTTGCCTCTACAGCTGGATCTGACAGCAGGTGAAGAAGTTGAAATTGAGTACGAAGTTGATGGCTGGTTTTATGTAAGTATACACACTTGGATAGGACCTTTATATTTGTGGTTTTGGGGGTCAGTGAGGGGGTGGTTGGATTAAATATAAGCCAAATAAACACTTTTGTTTTTAATTTTTCCCCATTGGGTTACAAAATAACACTAGTTTTTAATACAAGGCAGATGAACACTACTTTTTAATGTAAGGTAAATAAACACTACTACATTTCTAATGTTTGAGCTAGCAAGTTTACATACCAATGCCAGCACTTGTATCTGATTCCCCTTCTACTTTGTGGAAACGAGGCTTCCAATGATATGTCTAATTTCTGTTAATTTTTCTCATCATAGGTAAAGAAAAAACGTCCAGGCAGAGACGGAAAATTGGCTGGGCTTGTTCCTGTATTATATGTCAGCCAATCTTGATACCGATGATCTCATTACTGATTCAAGATTGATCTTAAGTTCTGGAATTTTTACAAGTGAATCCTGTCTCGAGTAATTTGATGAGCATTCTTTATTCCTTCTTGTGGCATGCAGTTTTAGACACCGAGCTTCACGGGTTGTAACATAAATTTTGAGATTCAATTTCCAGGTGGGTTGGGGTCTTACATTTATCTTAGTAGGCATTTGTAGATAATTTCCATTAGTTTCATTTTCCTCTTGGGTTTCTGTTGTAACATAGAATAGTATAATTCTTTTGAATCGGTGCTTATATATTTTAAAAATATTAAATATTTTTTCTATTTTATATTAAGTGAGATTTGACATTTAATATTTTATCCAGTAATAAAAGCTTGCATTCTTCTCTGGTTTAATTGTGTTTGGGAACAAAGGCAAAGAGAAATGAAAATTAAAAGAGCTAAAACTGTATAGTAAAAGCTTACGTTCTTCTGTCTCCTAGTTGAATAATCTCTGTGACAAACTTTGTAAATAAAATTCTCATGATAAATTGAAATTTGCAAGTGATACGCCCCTGCACATGTAAGTTTAATACTACGGTTCCAATTTTTGCGGATGAATATTTTTATTTCTTAACATTTCTTAAAGTAGCTTTATATAGTAGTCAATAACTGATACTTTTTGTTATTTTCATTTTCTTGCTGCTAATCTTATTTTTAGTATTTGCTTATAGATATTTGCATACATACATACCTACATACATATAATTTTATGAATTTTGATGTTCAGCGGACAATGAATTTGTTTCTATTTCATTTATAGATCTTGTTCATGATTTAAAAATTTTCAATATACAGATGTGTATTAAATAAATTATATATATACATATATAATATTTATATATAGGAAAGTTAAATTATAATTTATTTTTATAATCCTATCTTCTCATGTTATACTTCGATCTCTATCTTCTCATGTTATACTTGGATCTCTAAAATATATGTGAACAAAAATTAACCATATGAATTGTACGAATATACAAAAAAGAAAACAAATATATGTGAATTTTTTGAATTGTTGTTGGATGTAACTGAGCTAGTGAGTTTAAATTTGACCTTACAAGGGGACAAAACTGGTGTTTTTGTTTTTGAAACATGGGGTGAGTACTGTTGTAATAGTGAGAACCCTAGGATTCCCTTTACTTTATTTGGAAGGCCTCGTACTTACCGGAGGAAATAGTAGTTTATTTTGTTTGTACTTTGTATCGGTGTGTGACGTCTTAAAATTTAAATTATGATAATAGTCTAATAATATTTTTTAGCATAATAAAATATTTATTTTGTTAGAATTTTAATATATTTTGTAATGTTAATTATTTTTTCAATTTAGATTAATCGTATTTAAATCAAATTTTAATTTTAGATTTTTGCAAAAGTATTTGGTAATTTTTTTAAATGTTATACTTTTTTGGAACAGAAAAAATAGTATAAATATTTTATATCTATAATTAACTCCACACTAAATAAAGAATACTCAATAATAAGAGAGAATGAATTCCACACCAATATAGAGTATAAGGTCCCGTTTTTAGTTTTAACATTCTTTTGGGTCTAATTCAGTTTTCGATTATATATTTATTTTGGTGCACACTAAAAGAAGTATATATTACAATTTACAAGACAGAAAATTCCAGTGCTTGTGATTCTGTTGAGACATGGAACATGCATGAAATTATGTATAAAAATAGCTGCCCGAGATGGTTGAGATTGGATACCTCTTCGGCTCTTTCCCATGTGAGGATTAATATTTAGATAATTAGATTGCACACACACCTACGTCTGTTATTTCTTTAGATAATTAAAAAAAAAAAAAAAAGCAGGCAAAAAATATACAGTAATCGAGAAGTTCGGGAAAAAGGATCAAAAGATAATTATGAATAACCAAGTATATAATATAAAATAATGATAAATCTTGGGGTCCGATTCAAAGTCAAGAAAAATCTGTTTGATTTGTAATTGAAATGAATAAAAGAAGAAATATATAAAGTTCGAAATGAGAAATATAATGGATATGCAATAGTTCAGAGAGTCTATTGCTACATTTGTTATAATTATTTTCATTATTCTCTTTTGTACTGCAATCATTCCATTCTCATTTTAACCTTAAATTAAATATATATCTTTATCTACTTCAAAATTAGAGGTATAATTTAGTTCAAGTTTACGAAATTTTATAATTTAAGATTATAGTGAAACTTTTTTATTTTTAAGAAGTTTGAAATGGCATACCATAAGATACATAAAAAATACTGAACTTTTATATTTTGATATTTTTTACAAAATCATAACAAATAAAATCTTAATATTCACAAATAATACTATATTAAAAAAATATATACCTTTAATTTTCAAAGAAAATGGGAGTAATTATTACGATTGTGAACGAAGTTCACCACCACCGCATTCCCCATCAACTTATATTAAGATTAAGAACTCTAAAAAAATCAAAGTAGGGATAAAGCTGCCTAATATATATTGGTCAATCCTTAGATAACTAGTGGTAATAAATTATGATTATTGATCTCCAAGTTGAGTTTTGGAGTTCAAAACTTAATGAATGGTGGAAAAAGGCACGGCAAAAGTTTTTTCGTTTTCGATAGGTTTTTGTGCATCTCAATTAGATAATTTATTAATCCAAATACTCTATTCAAAAGTTATCAAACAATTAGTTAAATGTTTGCACTTCGAAAATAGTGTAGTTTTTTTCTTCTATTTTAACTATTCAATATGTAGTAGCATTCTGATTAATTTAGATAGAGTTAATTCAAACTTCATCATAGAGAAAAAACTGTTCTGGTACATATATTTTCCATTATAAGAAAAAACAATATTTCTTACTGGCTACATAAGTCCGTACGAAAAAAATATTGGGCGTAAAGTGATTTCATTAAATATAATTAAGGATAATTATGAAAAAAAAAAACATTAAAGTTTCCTTAAAAATGTTAAATATTAAATATCATTAAATTTTGTTTCTTTCCAATGCATAATTTTGTTTAGATATAGGGAGGGTTTCTTTTGTTTTGAAGAGTCATAATTTTGTTTTATTTTGGTTATGATACGATTGTGGTATACATAACATGGTTTATCCGATTTATGGTTCTTCACGAGTATAAGTTAAAACTAGTTTCATAGATAATATAATTTTCTCTTTATTTTGAATTTTTCTTCAAGTTTTACATTTTATTGCGTTCAAATTTACTTTGGACATAAAATTTTTTGCCTCAATTCTTGATATATATGTAATTCAATTCTTATTAATATATTTATTTCGTCAAAAAAAATTCACCCTAGAAATATGTGAATAACTTAATTAATCTTACTCGATGAGATTGAAGGAATATTAAATTATTTTATCCTACAATATAATAACGGCCAAAATATCTTGTCCTAAAAATAATGGCATAGTAGTGAGTGCAGTTAGGACATTCATTGGATTCGAACTTGCTGGAATTCGGGTTTGTTTACATAAAATACAATCTCAAATAAGTTTCTCTAGAAAAGTCAAATTCTGTTTGATTGCACAAAATCGTACAAATGATCGTCGACAATTTGTGGAAGGCTTGTTTAAAACATGTGTGGGGACAGGACTCATTAAACCCAATATTTAGAACAGAAAAAAAATAGTGTAATGATATATAGGCACGTTAATGTCTTGAGTATGCAACTCGTTTATCATGTTCGAAATAAAGCTTATCTAAAAATGTGGTGATAAAAGTTATTTTCTCAGTTTCATTTTTACGTGTCATTTTAGAAGAAAACATGTTTATTAATAAATATAATAATTTAATATTTAATTAGTTAAAAAAATTAATATTTAATAAAAAATAATATGAAAATCTAAGTTATTAATACTTATATTGAAAATACAAATGACATATTAATATAAATATTTTATCTCAACTAAAAAGACATGTAAAAAACAATAGAGAGAATAACAAGTAAGCGATAAATTTAATTTTATATTTTAAACTGAGTTCAATAACTGATTTGAAAGTTTAATAACTGATAAAGTTCGCTTTGGACAAAAACAAAAGATATTAGTACTGAAATTAAATAAGTCAAATATCCAAAAGACTTGATACAACGAAAATTACACAAAATCGATCGATAAATACCTTGAACAAAAACTCGAAATCGTTTAAAACTTGACCTCTTTCTTGTGCTTTATAGCTTTAACGACCGACAAGAGTTTATTTTCAAATTGACCTTCACGTATCCCTAGCTAGTCCTATTTCACAAGGTCCACGCCTATTAATTTTTCTTTTTCTCTTTCTCTTTATTTTATGTGTGTATTGGGTGAGTTAGGAGCTTATACATTTCATTCGTGACCAATAAATAACGAAATAGCGGAAGGATGGAAAAGAATTGAGAGTGGGAAAGACGGAGTTACATTGATATTGAGGTTGCAACCGTTTCTTCTCATTTTTTAAAACTTCTATCATCATCATAGAAATTTATAAAATTTTCATTTGTATCATAAATTACTTCTTTTTAACTTCATCGATATGTCATTTAATTTATTCACTTTTCAAACTATCCGTCCCTGACATGTGGGAAGGTTTTTATTTATTCAAACAATGTAGATACATATAATTTTAAACATGAACAATAAAAAGGGTACAGTAGATAGAAAAATGAACAAGTCAACTAGGAAGCTCTCTTTTCTCTCTCTCTCTCTCTCTCTCTAAATTAACATAAAAAAAAAATCTCCCCATGTGTAACACAAAGAGATTCTATAATACCAAATTGACCAAAGATAATAATAATAAATTAAAAGTCCATGCATACACATATAAAGCAAATGAATTAGGCTTTATGTGGAAATAGACGAATAGGAAGTCCTTTAGCTGGAATTGGCATTGGATTAACAATAATCTTCTCATCAGGAATAATTTTCTCCCACTTGTACCTTTTCACCAAGTTGTGTATGAACACTAATATTTCCAATCGGGCATACTCCTTCCCGGGGCACATTCTCGGACCTCCTCCGAACGGCACGAACGTGAACGGAGGTGGCCCCGTTCCCTCGAATCTCGATGGATCAAATTTTAATGGTTCTGGGAATACTTCTGAATTTCTGTGTGTCGAATTTGCTGTCCAATATATCTGCACAACATATTATTATCGTTACGGAAATGAGTTGTAGCTCATGTATTATTATTATTATTATTATTATTACTATTTGGTTTGTGATATAAACGCCGGACAATCTCGTATTTGTTCAACATGATCATATGATTATCTTTTAAAAAACGTGAAAATGTTGAAGGTTCAAACTTTGAGGGTGTGTGTGTGTGTGAATTCTGACAATAACATCATTTGTAACACATTTAAAAAAAACACACACACACGGTAATCGAACTAAAACTCGAAAATAATATTGATAAATTTGAGATATTGAATACCGGTGATGTGTTTTTAGAATTAAACCCTGGCGGATAAAGATTTTTGTCCTATAATTCATTAACTTATAACTCTGATGAATTAAGACAGTCACAAACATCCCTTCGCATAATATTAATATTGTTGAAGCAAAATTTTACTGTCAATAATTAATTGTATTGCTGAACTAAACTTTATAGCTGATTCGATTTTTAGCTGTTTAGAATTAAATAGAATAATATATTCTATGATAATAGTTTATTGTCAAATCCTAATACAATAATTTCATTATCTAAAATTAAATGAATTTATATCATAAAACTAAATATCATTATTTGACTAGAAAAAAAAAAGTCAAAACGTATCTCTAAAAATGCGTATAAAAAAATTTATTTGTATAAGTTGATGATGAAATTACCTTCCAGCCCTTGGGGATGGAGAAACCATTGTAAGAAAAATCAGTGAGGACTTCTCTGAAACCACCTTGAAGGGGTGGGGCAAGCCTTAGTACTTCACATGCCACATTCCATGAATATTTCATCTTCTGAATGTCATCCCAGTTCAATAACTCCCCAGGTCCCTTTGATTTCACTATCTCCATTTGCTCTACAACAAGACAAATTATCGACTTTAATATTACACTCTCTCTCTCTCTCTCTCAATATTATAATTGGAGTTATACATGCATACATACATACGTACGTACATACATACATACATACATAAGGGTGGCTAATAAAAAGCTAATAACATTTTACTTTTTTATATATGGCATCATATTTTTATGCATATATAGAGATTCCACTTACTAACCGGTAAAGGGAATGCATTCTTCTTTTCTTTTGAATGATTTGTTTTTTCGTTTTGCAAAACATTTGAAGAGTTTGAAATATTCTTCTAATGACCTTCGAATCTTTAGTCTATTCGGTTGAAAGGTATTTTGTTGGCAAGTATATATATACAAACAAAGTAGTCACATCTACGATATTTACAAATATAATTCTTGGCATAAGTGAGATTGAATTAGACATATAATTGTGAGGGGGGACCTCCTATAAGGGATCTCAACATCAATGTCATAACTCTCACCAACCCAACCCCACAAACTTATTCAACTAAATTATATTGACAAAGAAAGTAACTCTACCCATATTTCTCCCTTTAATTTCGACCATAGAAATGGCAACGAAATTAATCCTAATTGGCTATGTGAAATTGTTATTAATCTAAAACTGTATATTACCCTGATCAAGTTTAGCAAATTGATCCGCTAAATTCGTAAATTTTTCTCGGTCAATTAACTGAAAATGTAAATTTAAGTTTAGGGCACGCACCTTTGTAGACACCATCATAGATTTCGGGCAACTCGGCAAGGAACTTGACAACGAAAGTGCATGCAGAGCTAGCAGTGTCATGTCCACCAATCAACAATCCTAATATCTTATCAGCAATATCCAACTCAGACATAAACTTGCCATTCTCATCACTTGTCAATAGCATATGTGACAATATATCTTGTGTTGGGGAGGCTTTGCCCTCTGCCAAATCAATCTTCCTCTGCTTTATGATCTTCCACAGCATTTCCCTGATGCGTTTGGATGACTTTATGGCACTGTTGAACGGTGTTCCGGGCAGATCTATTGGGACAGAAATGATCCCAGAAGCAATGGCACTGAAGGGTTCCAAGAGTTTTGCGACTTGAGACGGTTCCTCTACACTTACAAAAAGCTTACAAGCAATCCAGAAGGTGTAGGTTTTGGCCAGAGGGAAGACTACAATTTCGTTTTTGTTGTCCCATCCGGACTCGAAATGTCTCCTGGCGATGGAGTCCATGGTTCCAACGTATCGTTGTAAAGCGTCCGGTTTGAGGAAGTTTGGCAGCATTTTTCTCATCTTGATGGCTTCTTCTTTGGAAGAAGTCTGTGTGGAAGATGGGAAGACTTTGTTTACAGAGTCTGGCCACCAGGCCTGAACAAGCTTGTTCTCGTTCGAGAACAAGAACTTGTTACAGGCTGCGCCGCAGAATACTGCGGCGTGCTCTCCCAGGATGGACGTCTTGAAGACGTTGGAGGAGTGTTTGGCTATCCGGTCAAATATGAATTTCTCCGGATAGCCTTTCCATCCTGTGGAGAGAAACTCGTAACTCTCTCCTATGAAGGGCCACCCTGTTTGGCCCGGGGGGAGAGGTGCGCCGGAGGATCTCCATTTGTTGTTCTTGTAGAAGAGCAAAAGGAAACAAAAGAAAACAAAGAGAACCAAGGAGGAGAAGAGGGGAACAAAGAAGAGTTCCATAGCTTCTTCTTCTTCTTCTCTTTTTTGATGGATAGATAGGTTTTAGTTGATCCAAGGAATGGCTATGGCTAGGCTAACAGAAATGTCTGGTGGGATGAGCTTATTAGCTTGATAGAGTTTGGGACGGAAGATAAAAGATACTTATACTGGGAGATTCATATACACATATTTTTTGTGAAGTGGGTAATTTGTTAGGCGGACGAAAAATTAAAGTTACGATTTCCAAGGGATGATTAATTAAATTTTGTGGCTCCCATATATATAAATAAAAATTGAATAATTGATGAACTTACAAGTGGGAGATAGGAAATTAATCAAGGCCACATGATTTGTAATTTCACCTTTAAAAAAACAAACCAAAGTAAGGAAAAATGAATGATTGGTGCAACGAAACAAAACACACCACATTTTTCAAATACAAAAGCACCTGAAAAACGTTTTTCATGTTTCTTCAATTCTCTCTACTCTCCACCCTCCATGTAAGTAGTGATATATTGGTTTTGCACCATACTGTCTTAAATAGTCAAATGTTTTGCCATTTCTTTCTTTCTTTCTAATTTCTGTAGTACTCACTCTAGGACACCATACATTCAAAGTTCCATTTGTAGTTGATCACTCACAAACATAACAATTGATTTTCTGATTGTGTTTTTTTTTAGTAATAAAATCTCTGTCTTTCTCAACATAAAAAATAAAATAAAAATTAGAACCTGATTTGGATCAAAGAGGTACATCAGTTTGAAAATGAATTGTATCCCGATAATTTTCTACCAAAAAAATAAAAATAAAAATTGTATCCTGAAATATTAATTAGGTGTTTGGCAAGCTAGATCCAACTCAATAAGTGAATAACATATATATAAGCGCTTTTTACTATTTTCTCGATCTATTACAGATATCAATACTTAATTTGCATAGTAAAATATTACAAACAGAAAAATATGATATTTTTGTTTCCAAAATTAAAGAGATCTTATTCCATTATGAAATATTAAAATTCAAATTTAATATAAACTTACTTAATTCTGAGCATGTAAAAGTGAAAACAGAGGTTGCAATTTTCAGACCTTACTATATTCATATTAATATGTTACAATTTTTGTGATTGATTTTACCTTTTACCTTCTCTTAATTATTTTTTGTGATTGGATTATAAAAATAGATAACGAAAATATTACTATAGACATTGAACCCTAAAGAGCTCCAAGAGATATTACTCCGTATTTATTAACTTCATATCCCACACATCAATATGTATTAATTTTATATAAATAATTGATATCCCATATATTAGCAGCACGTTTATGTGTGTGTGCATGTCGCTATGGCTCGTCATCAATCCACCAAACCTTTTAACTTTGGGGCTGGCGTTAAAAAATGAAAATAATTAAGAATTACTTACGATGTATTTTAGTCAGTTATATGATAAAATATTTTACAATGTGTTTTTTAAATGTAGTGATTGAATGGTGATAACAAAAATATTCGAGTCGGGTAATTATTAAGTTACAGAGCCCGTGCACATCATATGCACGTTAATCTAAATATTTTCAATAAATTAATTTTTTCTGACATTTTTTAAGTATATAGATTATATTTTTACAATGGAAGATATTGCGTTAATTAAACATATGTTTTTAATTTTTTTAGTTAATTAAAATTTAAAATTAAATTATTAAAGTTGAATATAAATATCATAGAAGAATATAATTTAATTATAAATATGTGTATTTTATTACATCATGCATAAATTATTTGGATAAATTAGTTGGTTAAAATTATTATGGGACAAAATTAATATATTATTTACTCTACTATGAAATTAAAGTTCTCTTAGGACTCTATTATGAAATTATTTTAAGATTTGAGATTGTAGGAAAAAATTAATATATTATTCACTTTATTATGAAATTAGAGCTCTCTTGTGACTCTATTATGAAATTGTTTTAAGACTTGAGACTTTACTATTTTTTATTTTTACTTTTTAAAATTTTTGCGTACGTATGTATCATATATTTTATCTCTTACTACTTTAATATATAGGTATAAATTTAGTTGTTCACCTTTTAAGTCTCAATGAAATAACTATAATCCTTTCATTTATACGGAGTAGTTAATCGTAAATTTGTTTGTCTAAATATTAATTGTGAATTTGTATGTGTGTATGCGTATTGTTAATCTTTTATTTGGGAGAAAGATACTAATAATTAGGGTTGTAATTTTCCCACATTGAAGTAAAAGAATTTTATACATCCTTCTACCTTTACTAAAAGAAATTAACATTGATTCTCTCGTCTAAAACTTTCGTTTGAACATTACAATCGTCCGTCCATATATGTTCTTATTGCCAAAATAATATGAAGGAATTGATATTTATACACGCATTTTTACTCTTTCCGTTCTAGATTTATTAAATTATATATATATATATATATATATATATATATATATATATATATATAT
>CM025783.1:16792322-16804507 GCA_014636745.2 Centella asiatica | reverse complement strand
TATATATATATATATATATATATATATATATATATATATATATATATGAAAGATCCAACGTTAGTTATGAGTCTTCTATAACTAAAGTAAGTTATGAGTCTTCTATAATTAAAGTAACAAAAACCGTTAGATGAACCATCCAAAGGTTGGAAGAAAAAAAAAACTTTTAAAAAATTTTTGTGCATGAAAACTTTTAAAAAACTTTTATGCATAACATTTTTAACAAGAGACCACGCGACTGTTAGTGGCGTGGATGACATCTCAGAGTAATCTTCCCAATATTAGTCAATATTAAGATTTTTTAAAGTTTTAAAGTAACCTCCCCAATATTAGTCATTATTATAATGTAATATTATACATTATCATTATCCATTGATCCTAGTCTTTGATAAGCAACAATAGTCTCTTACAGTTTTACTATATCAGAAATTCAATAAATAACAATAGTCTATTAAAACTTTACTATATCAGAGAATAGTTTTATTTTAGTCTGTTTCATAAGTTTAGTACGAAACACATCTTTTTGTGTATAAGTTGGTATTCTGGGACAAATTTTTTATATTTCCACAAGAAAATCTTTGGTGGAATTTGAGTTTCATACCTAAAAATATGAAAGCATCCCTAATATATATGTCAAAGACATTGATATCCTATTATCAAAAATAAAATAAATTCCAAGATTTCAGTATATTTTCACTAGTAAAATAAATGAAATAGTGATTGATCCTGTTTTACTAAACTTATGAAACACATCTTTTTGTGTATAAGTTGGTATTCTAAGACGTATTTTTTATATTTCCACAAGGAAATCTTTGGTGGAATTTGAGTTTCATACCTAAAAGTATGAAAGCGCTCCTAATATATATGTCAAACGCATTGATATCCTATTATCAAAAATAAAATAAATACCAAGATTTTAGTATATTTTCACTAGTAAAATAAATGAAGCAGTGATTGACCCCGTTTTTATTAAACCTATGAAACACATCCTGTTGTGTACAAATTGATATTTTAAGACGAATTTTTTATACTTCCATGAAGAAATCTTTGGTGAAATTTAAGTTTTATACCTAAAAATATGAAAGTATCCCTAATATATATGTCAAAGACATTGATATCTTATTATCAAAAATAAAATAAATTCCAAGATTTCAGTATATTTTCATTAGTAAAATAAAGAAAGTAGTGATTGACCTCATACTAAACGTATGGAAAAAAAAATCACACGTGGAATTTCTTCAAATTTAGTACAAAACGTATGAAAGATGAAAGTTTTATAAAAACGCGCCAGGTAGGGGTCGAACCTACGGCCTTCTGCTTAGGAAACAGACGCTCTATCCACTGAGCTACAGGCGCTTAAGTAATCTTATTCTAAATATATAAGAGGATTATCCATAAGTCAATGTTTAGCAAAATTAATTACAAAGATTTGGCTGGTTAAAACCTTAAAGTTAATTTTTTAAACTGTTGTCATAGTCAACAAGGTTAAAAGTTACAGGAAAAAACTTTGAATTCAGAAGGTAATTCTTCGATGAACTGACCGTACTCTAAACTGACACAGATGAATAAGTAAAGTATCCTAAAACGCTAGAGAAAATCATGCCCAAGGAACTCGGCAAAATGACCTTGTAACTTCGCGAGAAGGGGTGCTCTCTTATCTTTTGATTAGGAAAGCGACACATACCAGGGGTAGCGATTATTTATTAAAAACACAAGATTTTGCTAAGTGATAACACGATTTATAGAGTCTAACACTTGCTCGGTGCTAAAAAGTAGAAAGAAGAAGTGTTATAAGTTTTGAATGGAAGCTCGGGTTTATCTCGGCAATTAATATATATATACACACACACATGGTTAATTTATGATAAAACAATATATTTAGAAAAACTTTATAAAGAAACAGTAAAATACCACAAATAGTTAATTTATGATAAAACAATATATTTAGAAAAACTTTATAAAGAAACAGTAAAATACCACAAATAGTATCACCATCGAAAACATAAGAATTTGATATTAGCCGTAAAAACTATAAATGTAGTCATTGTTTTATACAATTTTCTCTAATGGAAACAATTATATACACATCGATAATCTATACCATAAAACGTCCAATATAAATCTTATCAAGAATTAATTAGAATCCTTATTTTTTTAGGTTTTCTTTTCAAGAGTGATCTTATCCAAAATTGATAAAAAAAAAAACTTATTTTTTAATATTTATTTAATAATAAAAAAATAAAAGACATGCAAAATTATATACTACATTAATCTAATTTTAAAAATGGACATATGCACTATGCCCTTGGAATTGAATTAAATTTAAATTAAGAAAACAAGGTTTTTTAAACCTTACTACATTAGCAAAGATCAAAGAATGATAAATATGAACAGTAAATTACAAAAACTACGATCCTTTTTAAACACAATATTAATATGATTATAATAAATAAATAATTACAATAAAGATATGATGAGCATATACTCGATGGTTGATTAAAATATATTTGTTATATAAATATTTTTATGATATAATATATATTTCAATAATTTTTAAATTGAATAATATGTATAGGATTCGTTATGAAGCAGAAGGATCTCTTGCCTATTATTGATTCTAAACTATGGAGACGTTTCACGTTTGAACAAATATGCACACGTCGACAAATTACTTAAACTATGAATGGATACATCTTATTTCAAAACTGTCTAGATCACAAGATACCACGTGTATGTCCCCTTGACTTCATTTCATTTTTTCATATTTGTTTAATTTAAACCGACTCGTCCGGGTCGAAAGCCCATTAATGTGAGTCCAAGACGCCGTCCCTGCCTCGTTGATGAAGTTCCAAAATTTACAGTTAAAAAAAAATAAAAAAACAAACTCCATTATAGTTTTTTTATATTTATTTTTTTGTTGGATAAAACTTTTGTTGTTTAATACATGTGACTTGTTCTTTTTCATTTTAGATATTTGTTTTTCAGTCACGGATTTGTTTTGCTCTGAATTGAATTATTCAGCGGTAGTGTGCAGTACGAACATAAAAGTTGGGGAAACAAAACTTTATATGTAAATAACTTGCAGGTATATATACAAATCCCATAAAAAAAGAACTAACTGCAAAATGATGAATGAAAACGTGTTGTCCTATTCCAACTTTGTTCTAGTTGTTTGGAGGTATTTTGAAAAAATTGAACTTTTGCATTCGTACCTTCTTTAATCCATCATATTTTTCTTTATTTTGTTCATAATCTTTTAAAAAAAATTTAACCAAGCAGACCGAAAGAACATAAGAAAGTAATAATAATAATAATAAATTGGAGTCTAGCACAATTTTTGTTATCATGTAAAATTTTTCTCTTAAAGGTTAAGTTCCATTAAATTTATATAATTATGACATATGTGAATGAGCTAAAAAACAATTTTTTTAAAACTTATTTCATTGTTTTCGTAAGCGTTTTAAATATGTATGGTTAAATCACATATTATGACAACAGAAAAGCATCATACAAGTGACTATAATTTAAAAACCAAGAAAACTAACTCATTTTTCTTTTTTCATTAGATAATATACATAATATTATAGTATATATCTTTTGTCTGTGTTCCATTAAAATAGGTTGATGTAAGAAGATTCTGATTCTGATTCTGATTCTTCTTCAAGTAAACTGGCATCATCATATTGCGCCCAATTCAAGAGCTGATGTAAGATAAAATAGTCTACAAGTAGTTATCGTTTTGGAAATACATAATAATTTTAAAACAAATGAGGCGCTTCTGCTGAAATTACTGGTTGTAACTCATTAGTTTTAATCATTCAGAAATATGAAATTATTTATGCTGTGAGAATAGTTGTTAGAAGCCTGCTGCCTTGTCCCCAGCTCGGCCCCACCCCCCAAACATTAATTGACCCATTGTTTCTGTTAGTTATAAAGGTTGGTGGAATGGTGAATAGACCCGTAAAACAATTTGCAGCCGCTGTCAAACACCACAATAAATTAATCATGAAAGCATTTCTTTTGCAAAGCAAACTAAACACAAAGCAAATAAATATTTGGTTTATACGGAAGATGAAAAAGTGTTAAGGTGTGAATAACAATGATCAGACGGTACAACACTAACATCACAATATCATACTGACATGGTCATTATCTGACGAGCAAGACTTGGATCTTGCTGTAAAAGCTCCCTTAAGTTGTTCTCCACCTCTGCTATCTGCCTCTCCAAGTACTCCTTTGAGGTCTGTCCAACAACCATAATTTACCTCAACCAACAGATCCAGAAAAGATAAAAATTTATTGGGCTCAAAATTATTTTGGCTTATCCTGATCTTAATACAAAGAGTTTGTTCAACTTGACTCGAGCAAGCAAAGCAAGTCCAATACTAATTTGGGGGTTGGGGGGTCTGGCAATCAACCCCTTAAATGTTTGTAAGTAATCAAGGATTCTGGACAGTTGATGCTAGTATTTTATTTTAGAACAGGTGAAGATGGCAAAGCTGACCAGGAGAAACAAACCTGGAGTGATGCAATTGCAGTTTCACTATCCTTAAGCTTTTGTTCTTGCTCATCCATCAAAGCTGACTTTGGTTCTAGTACAAACCTTATTAAGTTTAGAAGAGAAGTTAGTAAAATATGAATGTCAAATCAATTATACAAACAGTTGACCAAATGTACTTGAAGTCCTCCCATAAGGTCATCACTAAAGACATTTAATAGCATATATGCAATGTTCAAAACTCACGTTCTGCCTGCAAAAAATAAATAGAAAAATCACAGTTAACCAATCCCAGAAAAGCACAATCTTTAAGTATTCAATCTATATTAGTATTAAATATGAACTGCCAGCGGCAAGAGTATAAACTACAATATGTACCCCAAATTTTACTGCTCATACTTGATTTGCACCCCATTATTCTAACTCGATTGAAAGCACCCATCTTTATGTCAGCGACATCAATTTAATTCCTCAAAACCTCCATCTCAGTTCAATTCCAATTCATAATTTTTTTAAAGCAAATAGCTTTTGGGCCTAATCATTATACTTCTTGTTGTGTTATGTGATGTGGAGAAGAATTGAAATTGCAAATGATGGCATCAGTTATTGGAATAGTAGGTGGTACACATAGCAGCAAGACTTCACTCAACTTAAATGTCTTCTTCTACGTATTCTTCCTTCAAACCATAGCACTGGTTCCATTCCTTCAAACATTAAGCTCCATTGGGGGAGCTAGGTTCAATATATTTACAAATATACATATACATATATCTCTATTATCTGTGAGTATACATGGATAGAATGGGTATGTGACCCTGTTCATACAACATTACGATATACAATTATACCCTTGAATTTTCACACGACTTAAGCTTCAGGCTACTTTCTGACTGTAAAATAGTATCAGGCATGCAAACTGGTGTTGGAGCCTTAAGAGTTAGGTGCTTTTAATTGGATTAGGACAACAGGGTACAAATTGAATGAAAAGTAAAGTTTGGTGCATAAATTGTGGTTTAGTTGCTGCAATAATAACAGAGATTTTCCTAATTCTTAACTTGGTAAGGAACTTGAGTTGCTCCATTACATAATTCTATGGAGAGTGTGATGCATGGTCTGTTTAAAAGAAAATTACATGTATACCTATTGATTTATATGTATTTGTGTCATCTGACAATTGACGTAGTTCCTCCAAGGTTAAGTATGCGCGCTTTTTTTCTCCTTCTTTGTTCCGCATCTGTGCTTGAACCTGAAAATCGGAGAATCCCCAACCTAAGGTTAAAAATAAATAAATCATGGATATAATTGCAATTAACAATAAAAAAATCAAATGAATTCGTCCAATCCAAAATATGTAAACAGTTCTATCACTATGCAAACATCATAACACACACAAAAAAGGGTACAGAACTAGAGTCTGCGCTTACATACTAGGGTAGTAAAACCACTACTTTCTAATCCAATAGTCTACTATCTATTGTACTATCTCGTGTCTCATGTAACTTAATTGAAGTACTTATAAGAATCAAAGGTATATTTGTACAACTGTATGAGACTACATCAGGTGCAAACATTTTACAAAAAAATAACTAATGTGCTTCCATTTGCAAAAACTACAATCACAAGTGACTAGTATGAATTTCTTTTTTTCTGTTCTAATAGCATCACTATCTAAGTAAAATACATGAACTATTAGAGAAATATTGGCATGAGAAGAAAAGAAAGGGGATAAGGATCAAAGCAGTTACGATGATCTCATATGACCATTGATTAGATAATGCGAAAAACCGTGTCTTAGTTCCAGGCTTCCAGCACAGCTAGTCCAGGTCCAGGACGGAGTTCAGCAACCAGGCTCATGTTGGTTTTTCACAATAACATAGTTCAGGAACCTTTGGTGCATTACAAGTCTTCATTGAAAGCCTGCTAGCTAACACAAGTGACAACTACACTCAGTTGTAAAGAGATGCTGATCTGGAGAAGGTGTTGGAAGTTAGACAGGTGGGTTTATGTGGTGCCAGGATTGGTGGTTGAGCAACTAAATGACCAGTAGGCTAGTTGTAGCAAAATCTAGATACAATTGATATATAGTATAGCTGTATGTAGGTAGTTGATATACAAAACAATGTAACTAAGCTCATTTTTAATACAGGAAAGGGATAGAAATTACTGAATATTTGGTTATCCAAACAACATCCATATAAACAATGGGAAATACATCCCAAAAGGCTTGTCTCCTCTTAGACACACAAACACCTCATCAAATTTCCAAAGAAACTTCCAATACAAGACTCCTCAACCCTCACAATGAATATAGAACATATGAAAACAACATCAAATTGAAAGAAGTATATTACTATATCATTCACCAACTCTCAATCCTTCCAACAATAAAGCAGGAATGGTTCTTCTCCACAAGGACCACAATGGTCTGGAATACAAAATACACACAAAACTCTGTTACTCCACCACCACTTCCAAAAGGATCCACCATAAATCCAATGGGTAAGTTTTTGGCTGGTCAATATTTGCCTTTATACGTCTGTACTCACAATCATGTATTGTTAGATGAATGAGTCATAAGACTGGACTTTGTGGAATTAACAAGGTAGCACCAAACAAAGTCTAAGCATAATTGTGGGATTGATGCAAATACAAATAGAACTATTAAGGTACCAACTCTGAGAAAGGCCCTAATTAAGTTTTAGCCATCACTTGCTGCTGTGAATCAGACATTATTTCTATCTTGAGCATGAGCCCAAAAGAATGTAAAAGCTGACTAAGGTGCCTACCATAGCAAATGGAAAAGGTTTGTGTATAAGCAAAGTGAATGTTCGTAGGCTTATAACCCATAACCCATACTAGAGACCAGAAAAATATGATGCCTTCTATCTAACAGTATTGAATTATATTGTGGGACGAAATTTTTGGGAAATGCTTTATTCATTCCCAATTATAATGGAGAATATGGCAGATATAGTCTACAAAGCCCGATAATATCAATGTTGATGACCCAACAATGATATAATGCTAGTAACTGGTAAGGCTTGATTTCCCATGGGAACAATTCCCAGTGGAATTGGTTTGACATCGTAATCTACTTCATCCTTTCATTTAACTCAGTATAAAACTTAAGTCTCAAGGTCACGGCAATACTCCCCCAAAGTTATATGAATATGAAAACGCAGTAGAATCAACAGCTGATGATGTAGCTAAATAACCAGTTCAAGCAAAACTATCTCAGGACAATAATAAACCACTACGATCATGCTTTCACATTCAAATAAATCCAAAAACTGATAAAATTCACTCACATCTTCAAATATATATCAACATTCAAATCCATCACATTTCATTGCCAAAGAAACACAGAACAAGCTTTAACAAATCGAAAAATTGTGCCCTTGAGCAAGTAATTCGAACATATATATGCAAAAAAATGAAAGTGAAAATCGTAACCTGCTTCAGATTTCCGGTTGTCTCAATCATGCGGGCTTGAATCTCGATAAATGCCTAATTGAAAGTCCAGAAAAGGCTAGATTAATTGAATTGAAATTCAAAGTAAATTATAGACAAAGATGCGAAAAAATCAAAGAAAAAAAGGATTTTTCAGATGCATACAGTTCGATTGGCTTCGTCAGCCATTTTTGTTTGTTAATTAAGCTGACCAGTCAGATACCAACTGTAGAAATTTGAAACCCTAGAAACGTTGTTCTTCAGTAGTAACGGTGTTGTTTTAATACGGAATATTTTAGGTGTGGGTTAGGAGTTCACTTAAGTTGAGAAAAGAAAAGAAAAAAAAAAGAAAATGGGAGAAAATTTTTTTTTTGACCTGTATTTAAGTTATTTTTTAGAAAGAAAATTAGACGAAATTTTCTTTTTATCATCGTGTATCAGATGCATTATCTTTTTTTTTTTGTCGCAAACTACGAGAGCGTCTAACGCTCCAGAAATAACATTAATAAAAGAGATAAAGATAGGTTGTTCATTTTGTTTTTTTTTTAAATAAAACGGTGCATAAAAAGAGGTGGTCTGTCAAAAGTAAAGTCCACTTCCTTCGCGGTTATAGGAAAATGAGAAGAAAAAGTAAACATTATCTCTCCAATTTTTTTTTCCTAAAAATGAGAAGTTTGGAGAAAAAAACTGTTTAACTTTTATATTTTTTTTAATATCAAATTTGTCCTTTACCTATACTATGAAATCACATTCACATCATTTTCTTCTCAACTCTCAGACAAGAAAATGAAAAATTTTCAACTAATTTTCTTTTATCTCTATAAACTCCCAAACAAATAAAAAAAAAATATTTTTCTTACTTTCACATCATTTTTTTTATTCTCATTAAAAATTCCGGGCAAAGTAGAAAACACTATCTCTCGTTCTTGAGCAACTTCTTTTTTCCTACTTTTTATTTTGAAGTAATTTTTATTGTTCAATGTTTGATTCCAATTTGTAACTTCTTATCCTAGTTATAAAGAAAGTGTTTGCTTAAAGTCATAAATAATAAGTACAACTGAGAAGTTAAAAATTTAAGTTTAACATAAGTTAAAACGTACATGAAGAATCAAAAAAAAAAAAAATTTAAGATATGATATGATTATATTTGTTTTGATATATATATATATATATATATATATATATATATATATTACTTTTAAGTTTAAATATATTATAAATATTTTAATGATATAATAGTTGAATATACTTTTTTTTTGTTATATAAAATATCACTGTTTAGGATTTATACATACTCATCTATCAATTACATAATCTTTTTATTTTCTCAAGAGAATTAATCAATGATCAACGAGATCAACGATTAAGTCTATATAATATACTTTTAAAATGTCTTAAATTTTATACCACAAATATAACTTCATTTTAGCTTTCTCTTTATTGTCACAATATATTTTTATTATATAGAGTATCACTCACCAAACTTAATTTTAAGTCACCTTTCTATACACATCTAATTCTAAATCCGATAGATTGTCATTCATACTTTTACTTCTAACATAAATACGATATGATAAATGATATGCAATCAAAAGTTTGTTTTACAGCATCGTACTTGGTACTCCAAAAGTAAATATATCTTCTTTGTTATGTTTTATTTTTATTTTTTATGTAACCAACAACAAAAAAAAATCTATTATCATAATTTTATAAAAAGTTTAAAATTTGTAAAGACTATTTATTTTAAAATCAATCACACACCCTCAAAAAAGTTTTTAATAGTCTTTATAAATTATCTATCAAAATAGAGTACCGACAAAAAAATTATTTATCAAAATATTTGATACTATCTCCGTTTAAAAAAAATAACATTTGAGAATAAGATTTGTTCAAAAAAACAAAGAAACATTTGCATAATTTTTTTAATGTATTTTTTTAAAAAAGTCATTACAATCCTTAAATCTTATTTTTAATTGAACACTCATAACAAATTTAATGAGAAAAATATATTATTTTTACGTAGAATTCTTGGTCAAATATACAATATTAATATTGTAAAAAATTCAAATGTTGTTATTTCTTGAAATGGAGGGAGCATGAACATATGACTAAAATTACTTCTGATTGTTTTTTCATAGTCATATTAAATTCTATTTGTGTAATAGCAAAAAAAGAAAAGAAAAGAAAAGTTAATCAATAAGTTGTTCAAATTTAATTTACATAATTTGTTAACTTTTTATTAATAATTCCTTTTTTTTTGGTAGCATATAAAACACAATCTCAAATTTAAAATTGAACATATTAAGCATACCAATAAAAATAAGCACAAAATTGAGAAATTCTAGTAATAAACAGAATTTTAAAATACACCGAAAATTGAAATCAAAAGTTCAGCAGCCTGGTAACGAGTCAAGTCCGAGGGGTTGTCCAGAAAACAAGTGGGAACCGTGTGAAGCTTTCGAGCGCGTAGCTCGTCAACGAAATTCACACGCTATTACGTTTTGCCAAAACTACCCTTCCACCTGTCCCCAAAAACGACACAAGAAAATATTATTAAAAAATTAAATTGAGAGAAAACTCATTCGATTTGTAATCCAACATATCACAAATTTCTCTTTTAGTCTAATAATAATACTAACTATAGAGTCCATGCTCACTCGGCACATACAACATTAATGTATTTGTAAAATCATTGTATCAAGACGATGTCTTTATTTATTTTATATTTATGTTTTTAATTTATATTTAAATATGAGATATTATAATTTTAAATAAATTATTCAAAATTAATTAAACTGTACGTGAAGAATGAATACGTTGTGTGTTTACGATATGAAAACAATGTATAACCAAAAGTACATATATACGAACCTGAATATTAATGAAATATACGACTTATTTTATAATCAACTTAGATAGGGAATCACTATTTTCATACATATTTTTTTATATTTTTATATGTGAACTCCATGTTTAATACATTACTTGTTTATATCAAATACAAAAAATATATTATACAAATGTCAGATCACATATAAAAATATTTAAAAATTCATGTGTAACTATCAATTTCCCCTTAGATATTGCATGTTTCAGTTATATAACCAGCATTTAAGTATATACTCGTAGGTTATACAATGTACATGTTATAAAACATGTAATTTAAATATTGTATAACCTAAAGTATTAAAGTACAGATACACATATAAGTTATACCAAAGAAAAAAAAAGGACTTGAAAATTGAAACTCAATGTTTTTATCTTTAGGAACAAAAAGTATTGATGAAAGTTGCCAAGACAGACACTGGAATGATATTTGATCAGATTTATCAAATGTACAATAAACTTTGGTAATTAACAGTACTAATTGACATTTGGATATTAATTCTTTGACTTATGTGGAAATCGAGAAATTCATTAGATTACCAATTGAATTATCTCCCAAAAGATATAGATTTGTTGAGTTCTGCTAACCCAATCAATTAATTTTTGTTAACAAGTCTTTATATCATGGGAGATATGATCCATGACTGTGTTAAAAAAGTATTATTTTTTCAATTAAATCTCAACTGTTCAAGATTAAAAAAGACGATAAAATAGATTTTAAAATTTTTACGTTTGTCATAAATTCTTAATTTTTTTCTCATTTGTCACAATTTGTGACAAAAGAAAAAAATTGGGATAAAATTTTTTATTTTCAGAATCTTTGATTTATCGTCGTCGTCAGTTTATTAAAACTCTCAAACATATAGATTTTTCTTCATAATGTCTTTTTTCTCCAACTTATGGTTTAAAAGGGGTATGATGATGTTGAAGACGTGAAATGCAAATTTACCTTAGCAATGTTCATAACGATGTCCATTAGCGTGATTAAATAGAAAAATGACATATCCACAGTTGTAATTAAAGTGTTATACAAAGATATGTCTGATTGTGAGGTTCAAAATATTGTCAGTGGCGATAAAGGAATGAAGAAGACAAATACGATTGAAGGTTTTTTTTTTTTTTTTTTTGTGGTGGATGAAATTCTCAATTTTTTACATTTATATCCTCTACAAATTGTGGCAGACATAAAAAAAAAAAAAAAAGATTTACTTTCGTTACAAATTATCGCAGACGTAAAAATCTCATTATAATATCTTACCGTTCTTTTTAATATTGAGTGATGAAGATTAAATTAAAAAAATATAGTACCTATTTCTAACCGTAGTCATGTATAATTTCCATATATATATAT
>CM025783.1:16779633-16791922 GCA_014636745.2 Centella asiatica | reverse complement strand
TCAAATAATAACAAATTTACTACATTCATATCAAGTACAATGTGTGTGTATATATATATTAAAATTTGAATATACAAGAAATTATTATCTTTTAAACACTTGATCTTTTCTCACAAAATCGTTAAATGTGTCCAATACTTAACATAGAGTTTGTTATAAGTATAGACTCCTTCCATTTTACAAAAATTGTAATATTTTAAGTTTTTGATAAATATAATATTGTGTGTTTGACTGAAAATTATACGCACAATAATTTTTTCTCATCAAATTTGTTATGAATATTCAATTAAAGATAAGTTTAAACAGCCGTAATGACAAATTCTAGAAAATATAACATTTCAATGAAACATTTATGAATATTTAATTTTTTTTAAAACAAATCTTATTCTAAATGTTGATATCTTTTTGTAACGGTGGAAATAAAGTTTTTTTTTTGTTTTGTTATTGTAATAATGTAGTTTGGATATAAAGTAATTTCTTTTTATTAAATATGTTGTGTGTCAACTAACCATAAAAGCTCATAATTATTTATACAGAGATAATATTGAAAATACTGTTTAGAAAAATAGTACTATCTAAATTAATCGGATATTGAATTAAAAGAAACTAGTTTGTATGTCCATGCATAGCATATTAACACATATCCTTTTATTATTTTTAAGATAATATTAAGAGAATTGTAGTTTTTAGATTTTTTTTGTTTGTAATATATATATATATATATATATATAATTATATGCATAAGGAAACATTTTTTTTAATTATTTGTACTAAACAATAAAGCACAAACTCATTCAAAATAAATAGTATTTGAATTTGAGTTAATTAAAATTATTTTTAACAACAATAAAAAAATAAAAGAATAACTGAATTAACTGAGTCAATAATTCATGATTTGTCAATTGTTATAATATAATAATATATAGATTGACTCCTCCACATAACGAGAATGTTTACGCATGTGAAACATTAATTTAATTTTCCTCACCCCTATTGGTCTAATGAACGTTCTAAATACATGCACAATGACATGGAGATTAAAAGACTATTCTAACGGCTAAATGTCAAATGTGACATAATACAATAGTCGTAGACAAATATTGAAATATCATGTAGACAATATTAATTCAACAGAACTATTGTATTATATTCTCAAAATCGAAACTTCAAAATTTAATTTTACATGTATAATTTAATCAAAACAAGTGGACATGACATTCTTTGAATTGTTTGCTTATGTTTTCTTTTTGGTTGTCTTAAGGTGACATTTGCACATAAAGGAGATGTGAACCTTGAAAATAAGAATTACATTGTTTTAGAACTTCTATTAAAAAAAGTAATAAATACATAATTAAGTAATAATGGCATGAACCTGGATACACATAAGACTTTCAAGACACAAAGAGTTCTTGAAATACCTTTTAAAACTTTCTACAATTATTTATTTTGTTAATAAGTGTACGACAATTATATTTGGTATAAATGTAGACAATGTGGTTATTAAAATGGAGGTTGTGTGGTAGCAATTGAATTGTTTGAAATCTTACCGTGTTCATATTAAAAAAAACAGAAAACGTTATTAGTATTCGATTAAAAGTGAATTTGAAATTATAAACACTAACATTCACATATTTGTAATCAATATTATTTGCATCTGCATTAGCTGTTAGTTATATTAACTTATTGAATATTTGTGTTATTAACTATAAAATAATAAGTTTCAAGTTTATCATCAAACTATTAAGAATCTATAATAAATAAATGTTACTACTAATATAATTCTTACTGTTGGATGAAAATTTGTTTAGCGTGTATGCCATAAATTACTAAAATATTTAAATAAATTTTAAATAACTATTTGATATCCATGTCTTTTTCAATCTCAATAACTATTAAATGAATAACAAGTAAAATACTGTATATGCATCAATAAAAGTACACATATTAATTTGCTATATACACTATAAAGTATAACTAAAATTAAAAGAAATTCTAAATATATTTTATGGTGTATATATTCAATTGTATTAAATAGTCCAAAGAATAACTGTTTGGCGAGTTTGTGTTAAGATAGAAAGAAAAAAATTGCACATCACATATTTATGAGAAAAATAACCGCTTGATGAAAGAAAGTCAATAAAAAGAAGGAAAATATGACTAGTATTAACTTGTGTATTTAACACTACTCTATGTTTTATAAATTAATATTCATTTATAATAACGTGTGTAAATTCTCAAATAAAGATCTACCAATTAAATTTATTTATGTATCTTTTTTCCATATTAATTAGTGCATAATCATTTGTACAAATTATTTGCGCAATCACCATTATCAATAAAATACTTTTATTGAATGTAGATAGATTTGATAATTTTAAAAAAAAAAAAATATGTGGCAAATTTTGAGAGTTTGTAATAAAAAACTTCCATTACAAAATCCCGAGTCGAGGACCAATTTAAGTTTAAGGGATAATTATAAATAAATACCCTCAATTATGTATTTGTTTCTATATATATGTTTTTTAATTTTTGTAATTAAGGATTAAACTATAGTTAGGTTTTACTTTGGTGATCATTTTTTATATATTTATAATTAAGAGATTCAACTATAAATTAGGACTATTCTTTTAATTTTTATAACTAAATGATTTATCTATTATATTTTTAAATATAATGTAAAACTCGATGTATTAAAACATTTTTAATGAAAAGTCATAATTATTTATTAATTTTTTTTAGTTACTCAATTTTTAATGGATATATTCATATACTTTATTATTCACTAATGTGTCATGATATGATGACATGTCAATTAAAATTATTTTTTTAATGAAAAATATCTTAAAATTAGGTAATTGAAAGAAAATAATTAAAAAATGACTCCATTTAAAGAAAATTGAGTCAAAATTTTTATTATTTTCTTTAAGTTTGAGTCATTTTTTAAAATTTATTTTCTTCAAATTGCTCAATTTTAATGTTATTTTTTTTTTATTAAAGAATGACTTTGATTAAATTATCGTTAATGAATAATAAAAATATCTGAATATATCCATTAAAATTTGAGTAATTGAAATAAAATTTTCTTTATTATATATTAAAAAGTGTTTTTGATTCATCAAATTTTAGAGTATATTAAAAAACATAATATATAAATTTTTTAATTGTAAAAATTAAAACAACGATTTCTTAATTGAAAATTAATTTATAGTTGAATTATTTAATTGTAAAAATTTAAAATAATTTTTAATATAAAATTAATTTATAATTAAATCATTTAATTGTAAAAATAAAAAAAATTATATCGTGAAATTAAGTCATAGTTGAGGTATTTTTATATATTTATCTCTTAATTTAATTGAAAGAAGAATTGGTCGAAGTTGTTGTCATTTTCGTCCGAATCAAACAACGTACCATCGGTCATCACACCACAATACAGTGGTCTTCGCTAAGTTATCTACCTCAACTTCTCTCTTTAAATGTATATTTGTATTTATATATCTGTATATATGCCAGTACCCACCTAGTAAACATAAACACAGATTGGATTTAGGCAATTTTTTTTTAATTTGGAGTCAACCCACAAGATTATCTGACATACCCAACTGGTGTTATCGTCTGATTTGACGAAAAGTTGTGATTTTGATTTCAAGATTTTGTGAATTCTGAATAAAAGTTTGCATATTTCATTTTGAGGGTTTGATTTCTTGGTTAAATTGTTTATAGAGTGTAATGGGAGTTCAATTTTGAAAACTGTGAGTGTAAAGATTGAGATTCATGGGTGGTTGTTACAGTCGTGAAGATGATGCTGAGCAGTATCAGCAACAGCAGCACCAAGGTATCTACTGAATTTATTTGCTTTAAATCTGATTGTTTTTAATTACATCTTGATTCAGTTATTGTTTTTAATGTTTTGCCTATTTCTGATTTTTTTTGTGTGTGTGTGTGTGAGAGAGAGAGAGAGAGAGAATGGAATAATGTACATATGAGATTTAGATGCAGACTTACTTGCGAATATACATAAAACAAACTATGTAACTAAGGATTGGGTAGCGGTGTAGTAACCGTTATGCTAACTTAAGTTCAATTCTCACTGCCCCCAAAATAAAATTAATTAAAAGCTTTATAATTAACAGAGGAGTTGTATTATCTTCCAATTGAGTTATGGATGGCAAGAGCTCTATCTATGTTGACATTTTTATTGCAATTGAGTCTTGTTTCAGTATATAGTTACTTATACTCCTTCACTATCAATATGAGTGCTTCCCATATTCCAAAAAAAGAGTTATATTTCAATTATTATGCTGTACATTTGCGAAATCTATAATTGAAATTTCTCGTGAATTTGTTTGATTTTGATTGATAAGAAAATTAATACTCCTTAATCCTTATTGTAAACTAGTTGAAAATTATTATACTAAATGCAAACTTTGTTATTTTGAAAATTCATTCATGTCACATTTTGAGTTTTAGGATTTCATAACATTGTATGAATAAGCTGAAATGTAACTCCTTTTTGTGTAATTAGGAGATGAATCTGTTTTGACTATGAATCAGTTTGACTTATTGCCAAATTGAAAATTTATGTCATTAAATCTCTAGACTACTTATTTGGGACAGGAGTAGTTTACAACATAATTATGTTGACCAAAATTTAAGTGCCCATATCAGATATGAGTTTGATTCAAGCCAAATTGACTTTCAAGCACAAAGTTTGGCTATATATCTAGGAACAGAGAAAGTATGCAATTATGATCTCATATAATCTTATATTGGATGCTAATAGTTTCTGGGTTTCAGAGAATGTTTGAAAGCTAATTCATTTAGGAAGTGATTATATGAGAAATTTTTTAACTACTTAATGTAGTCTGTTCTGTTCTGGAGTTTAGTCCCATGAAGAACTAAAAAAGGACAAAACCTTAAGAAATACCCTTAGCAGGACCCATGAAAAGATAAAAAAAATTTTAAAATTTGAACTCTGAAGAGAGGGAGAAAAAAATATCAAGTGGCTAGAACTGTACGAGCTGTATAAGTTAGAATAATATTCCGATCCCTTACTTTGATTCCTCAGACGACCTCATAAAGTACTCATCAACATTACTATTGAACTTTTCAGTTGGAGCTCAGAGTGCTATTGCTATATCTTCCACCAAAGAAAATTCTACCTTCCCAAAGTCCCCTGAATCATATGGGACTAAAAAGGAAACTAGTATTGTGGTGATGCCAAAAAATGTTAAGGAACTCCGCAAAAATCCTGGGAATAGTAATCTTGACATCTTTACGTATGAAGAGATGCGCATGGCCACCAAGCGCTTTCGGTCTGATCAAAGACTTGGTGAGGGTGGATTCGGAATTGTCTACAAAGGTGTTATAGATGAGAATGTGCGACCTGGTTACAGGAAAACTGAAGTTGCCATTAAGGAGCTTGATCGAGAAGGAATTCAAGGCGATAGAGAATGGCTGGTAAATTTTATCTTATCTGTTGCTTTCTTATGTTCCCATGGTATTACTTAGTTTTGAAATTTGGTGTACAATGGAATGATAGAATAATTTGTTGATTATTAAAAAATAAGAAGCTTTCTACTTGTATTAGAGTAGATAGTGAATATAGCTGACTGGATTGATGTCATTGGGGCTGTATATTTATTAAGAATTTCTAAATAAATGAGAGAAATAAAGTCAAGAAAGAACTTGGACTGGCTGATATATCTTTCTGTACCTGTAAACTTTTGACAGAAATCCTAAGAATGGTAGAATGCTGCTTGTTAGAGTTTAATTTAATTTGTTTCTCTGCTTTCAAGTTTTGGCTTCTTTCATTTAGTGTATTTTTATCCCCTCAATGTGTTAAATGGGAGCAAGCTCGACATCTTAAATTAAGGACGATAATTTGGTCTAATCATGAACAGCGGATTATGTAATTTTTATTTTTAGATGCTTCTTAGAAATAATTGCCCCCCACCCAACCCCCCGCAACGTAGGTGCACACATACTTACCTAGTTTATCATACATTCGGATTATATTGTGTCCCTGGGGTGGTTGGGGAGGGGGAGAGCGGTGAATAGCATATTTCAGTGAAAGGGTAGGAAAATGACCTAAAAATATGTCAATTGAACCACTCCCATTAAAGTCATCGAGTTGTCTCAATGCCTATTAGATCCATAGACAAGACTTGCAGCCCGGAGCCTATGGTTTCTCTTCAACTGTTTTGTAATTCTTTTTTTAGTTTTTTTCCGTATCTTCCTTTGATGGCCAGTCAAAGAGAAAAGCCAAAGATATAAGTTGCTGTCCAGAAGCACTCGAGGTGAATACATGAGTCGTGGGACTCAGCATTAAAAGTTTCTCCACAACACCAAAATAATCTTTAAAATAGGATATTGCATAGGATGATAGCTCAGGAAGGCTGATTAATATCTTGTCCACGCAATAGACAGTACTTACTTCTGCCTAACAGTGGGCTTTCTGTAATTGAGTTCAAATGACATTTCACTCACAAAAGATTGAATAAAGGATGGTGAGAGGGGGAGTGGGAAAATTTATCTAGATATCATCTTATTACGAATGAATCAGAACTCCAACATCATGTCTAGTATTCAGGATGAGAGAACTGTATACCCAGTTTCCCACATTTTTGCCTCTTGTATCTATATTACATTATTAAAAATTGGTATTACTAAATTATGTCCAGTACACCCTAAGTTACATGAACTCGGATGAAGTGTCTGATAGGATATGGGTACTTCAAATAATCGGACATGGTTACTCCTCAATTTTACCACATTTTTACAATAAAATGGAGTGTCCCACACCTATGCCCGTGTCCGAGTGTCGAGTTTCGGACACAAGTACTTCGAGGAAAACGAAGTGTCTATGTAACATAACAGTACACAACTCTGTTGTGTATTTCTAGTCTTGGAAAGCCTAGCAAATGAACGATTGGGTTGAGCAAATAGTTATGTTCTTCAAGCTCCGTATTCAAATGACAAAAGCACAATTATGTGGACTATAACTATAACCAAAGAAGGTATCATATCTACATGCCAAGGGTAGGTGCCAATTTAACACTATTAGGGGTTGAACAATTAGAATCTCTTATGCCTCAAGAACAATTTCTTCTACATTGTAGATGCACATTTCAGTAACTAATTTTAAGGGATGTACATAATACTTATGTAATCTAATTTTGATCAACTCAAATGTAGGTGATATTTTATGAGTTTATATAGGACCATAAAATTTAAAATATAAAGGATCTAATTTATTTCTATTGATTTATCGTGCTGTTCTACATTTACAGGCTGAAGTCAACTATTTAGGACAGCTCGAACATCCTCATCTTGTGAAGCTCATTGGGTACTGCTGTGATGATGACCATAGGCTTTTGGTCTATGAATATATGGCATCTGGGAGCCTGGAAACACACCTTTTCAGAAGTGAGTAGCGGATTTGAGTTGATCTATAAATAATAGTCAGAGAACTAGATAAGTATCTCCAAACATCCACTGATTATTTCATAGTTTTGGGGTTAGCAAAGTTACATTTGAAGACATCATAAATAGTTTATTACATTTGTTATTGGAGCATTATCATATAGTAAATTGGGTTCAAGGGACTACTAATCATGATAATTGACCATATTTTCTCTACCCTTCCTCATTTAGCTTTCTAAATCTTTCTGCCACATCTGATGTATAAGTATGCTTTAATCTACTTCATTTGAATGCAGACTTATCTTTTCTTGCTTTAGTGATTGACCACTGAAAGAGATACTTTATAATCTTAGATAACATGAAAAGTTTAATATTGCGGACAATAGAATCATGGTTTTTTGTAAGAACGATAATCCTCTTTAGTTGATCTAGAAACATATACCAATAATAGTCGATGACAATACAATACTAATAATATTAATGGTATATACATGCAGAGCATTGATATATATTATGGAAGAAGGCATTATTTTCTTTGTTGAGTATGAGTTGCTAAAGTAGTTCATTAGTCAATCATTATTATTACATATGGGATTCATGTATCCGTGCGATGCAGTATTCATCTTATGCGTTTCATGCTGGCAGGAGTGGGTTCTACTCTGAGTTGGTCAAGAAGAATGAAGATTGCTTTGGACGCTGCAAAAGGTCTTGCTTTTCTTCATGGTGCTGAGAGATCTATCATCTATCGGGATTTTAAGACGTCTAACATCTTGCTAGATGAGGTTAGTTGTAGTAGTGTGTATTTTAGTGATTTTTCATTATAATATTTGCATTGTAGTGTTGTGCATTTTAAACGTCTAACTTTCTCTTTACTATTTTTTCTCCAAACTCTTTATTCTTACCTTTTCCTTTACAACTCTCTGCCTGTCTCTCTCTCTCTCTCACACACATCTTATCCTCCCAAAAATTTTTGAAATAATATTATGTCATTCTAAATAATCTACACAAGGTCAATCAAATTCTTAATATCTGTGAATGGTCAAGGATTGAGAACATTTTAGGATAGAGAGTATGAATCAACATAGTCCATCTTCCCCCCACTCCAGGAAAAAACAAAAAAAGAAAAAGAAAAAAAACCCAAACAGATCACGAATTCATTTGTGTATGAGTGGTTGAAATCTCCATCTTAACGCTAAAATTTAAATTAAATCTGCAGGCTTTTAATGCGAAACTTTCTGATTTTGGACTTGCAAAGGATGGACCTATGGGTGATCAAACCCATGTATCCACTCGAGTTATGGGAACTTATGGTTACGCTGCTCCTGAGTATGTAATGACTGGTGAGCCTTTAGTAAACAAATTGTCATAGCTAATAATGAATTATATTTTTATGTTATTTTTTTATTCCACTTAGTGACATAAATAAATGGAATTTATTTGAGTTTGTTGTTAGTTTTATATTATATCCATTCCATAAAAAAGTCATATAGACTACTACCAGTTTTGAAGTTCAAAATGTCTGTTGACTTCAGAAGTTGAAAATGGTATTCTTTTTGTGGAATGTAGAGAGTTTTCTATATTTTGTGGAGGCACCCGCAAACACTACTTTTCTGGGGGTGGTGGGTACCTGGCTCAATAGTCAATTTTGAAACCCATGATGATGGTTACATGTAGGCACTTAGCTAATGTCCATCGGTCCTTCACTCTTGAGCAGCCCTGTTGAAACTTTTCTGCACATTTTAAGTTGAAAAAGATCAAAACAAAATATATAGGGTTCTCATACTCGGCAGTCTGATCTTGCAAAATCTCCTTTCTAGTCCTTGTTTATAGTAGCTTATTTCAGGTCTCCGTGTTGACTGTTGAGTATGTATGTATTACTTGTCAGGTCATCTAACAGCTAGGAGTGATATTTATGGTTTTGGAGTGGTGCTACTTGAGATGCTGATAGGAAGGAAAGCCATGGATAAAAGCCGACCTAGTCGAGAGCATAACCTGGTGGAGTGGGCCCGTCCACTTCTAATTCACAGCAAGAAGCTTCTTAGAATTTTAGATCCTAGAATGGAAGGCCAATACTCGAATAAGCTTGCCATAAAGGTGGCTAATTTGGCATATCAGTGCCTGAGCCAAAACCCAAAAGGGAGGCCAGTGATGAGTCAGGTTGTTGATATACTTGAATCGATTCAGGAACGTGATGGCAACCAAGAAGAGGTATTACTTCAGAGTGGAGGCAGAAGCTTAACTCTCTACGAAGTCCCAAAGAACAACGTGCCTGACACTCCGACAGAGAAGAAGAGCTACCGGGCTAAAAGTGAGAGCGAAGAATATGCAGAAAAGCCACAAAGCAAACCGGAAAGTCGAAGGAACAAGAGTGAGCCTTCAAAGGAGTATGATCTCTATAATCCTTACCCTGATGGCGAGCTCAACGAGAGATCTGATTCTCTAAGAATTTGAAATCGGACATCCAATTTTATATAAACTCAAAGTGCACCAAACAAATGTATTTTTCCTTCGTCTGAGCTTCCGAAGGTGTATCACCTCAGTTTTTTTGTTTTTTTTCCCTTTGTTCTTTCATCTTCTTCGGGAGATCAATTGCACGAGAACAGAAATGACTGTATTTTGCCAGAATGTAGTTATAATAGTTTTTGTTATTTCCTGGTTTATTGGGAACCTGGAATTTGTGATTTCTATGAGGAATTAAAACTCTATTCACCAACACCAGATATAAATTTTGAACATCAGATGCAGAATCTTGGGGTACTAAATTTTCTACACTTGTATAATCTGGGATCTTTATATCATTATATCTGCATTTGACACGCTTTTATTGCCAGATAATTTCGAAAGGTAGTGGCGTAGTGACACCATTTGAAATTTTTTATGAGATTTTCGACCCCAAGTGGTCAAAAATTTGATTTTTATCCCCTCTCCTAAACAAAAAGAAACCATAATTAAGCACATTTGATTACAGGAAAGGAACAGCTGAGTTTGGAAGAGGAGTGGAGTGTTAAGCAAAGAACGAGGAGGAGAATGAAATAGGTGACTAAAATGATTGCAGTGTTTCAAGAATATATTGCAATTGTTTTTGTTTTTTCTTTCTTTTGATAATATGAAGTATTCTAATCTATTACATATAGGTGGGGTGGGTGGGGGCTGGAGGGAGGGGGATTCAACCTTAGCTTTCTACCAAGGGAGATGAGTTCAGGTCACTGAGCTAAGGCACTGGCTCATATTGCACTTGTTGAAATGAGCTGCTATCTTTATTAAGGGAAAAAAAGGATTGAAATAATATAAATCGTGGGATAGAGTCATCTATAAGTAATGTATTAAAATTCAATCACCACAAACTTTACTCCATCTTCAAAATTATGAAGATGTTGGGATAATTATAAACTGGGAGTTGCTATTAATATGCTAAATAATATAATGCAATAATTTTTCTCTTCTTGTTAATATATTCCGCTTTTCCCAAGAAATATAAAAAATAAGGGGTAATAATTTTATTAATTAAACAAATTCACCATTTTATTTGCATGAGGTGAGCCACCAATTAATGCATGTGCATAGATAAATCTACTCGTCTAAATTTATTTGTCATTGTTTGACTCATATGGTAAAATTAAATTTACTCAGCAGATTTATTTTTTATTATTTGACCTATTGGCTATTGCGGTCAAATTGATAATATTTAAAATTCAAATATCTTTTCATATTTATGAGATAAAGATACACAACTATTATCGTAAAAAAAATGTTGGATTATATGTTTAAAATATAATAATAATAATTTGATAAATACTAATTATTTTTTATTAATTAATATTATACATGTGCAAAAATGTAATGAATGTCCGAGTAGACTTAATAAATTTGGGTATATGATATTAAGGTAACCAATTTCCTGGTAATGGATGTACTTATATATATATATATATATATATATATATATATATATATATGTATGTATGTATGTATTTTAGATTAACATTTGATATCAATGATGTATTATTTGAAGTAAAATATTATATATTTTTGTATCATTTTCTCTCTTAATTAATTATTTTTGTTCTTCGTTTAACAATATATATATATATATATATATATTATCAAAGTCTGCTTTTAATATATCTAAATACTAAATACATTTGTCAAATTATATATTATGAATTCTGAACTTAGTCCATTTAATTTTGAAAAGTAAAATTGCGATAAACAAATTTTGATATAGGGTATTGTCTTATGTTAGAGTTTTTGCCTGTTGCTATAAATTCTGTTATAAATTAGTTAAGTAAAACTTTATATTGCCGTATTTGTAATCCATCCAAAAATAGAAGATTACAAAAGGAAATGCATAAAAGCCGATCCATGCAACCAAGAAGGTAGATCCTTTGTCTCATTTGGCCTTTTATCTTATGTCTTATTATTTTATGTCTCATCATTTTGTATAAATGACATGTAAATCTTTTTAATTTTTTTCTATTAAATGATCTAAAACTCTAAAATAACGTAATAAACCTAAAAAAGAAAAGAACACAATATAAAACACAAATTGAGATAAAAAAAATTTAAACCAAACAGAAACACATTAAATGAGAGTTACATGCACCATTAACTCCCACGAACACGATAACTATCACTAGTACAAAAATTGTCTTATGCGTCGTCTTATTTATGTCGGTTATTTAATAGAACTGTTATATATAGTAGAACGGTGACATTATGATAAATAAAACAAACGGTATTTACGTCGGTTTTTTTAAATGACCAACGCAAAAACTATAAAAATAATTAAAAAATAAATTAATAACACATTTGCGTCGCTTGTTTAAAGAACCGACGCAAATAGTGTTGAGTATTTGCGTCGGTT
>CM025783.1:16732681-16779233 GCA_014636745.2 Centella asiatica | reverse complement strand
ATGTGTTTTATTTCTATTCCTAATCAGAATAGGTTTCCAATTGGGTTTTGGATTTGGTTATTTTTTTTCCAATTCTTTTTGGGTTTCTAATATTATGTTAGGGGTCTATAAATACAATGGTTTATTGTGTTTATGGGTAGATAAAAACTAAATTATAATAATTAGTTTTTTGTGAAGGTCTCTTATAAGGGGGTGAGAATATTTTGTAACTATTGAGAGTTTGCAAGGTAGATTAGCGGAGTGTGAGATATTCCACCACAATGGTATCTTGTGGAAAACTTGGATCAATAGTAATAATATTCAGACAGGTTGGACGTAGCCCGGATTTGGGTGAACCAGGGTAAATCTTTGTATTCTTTTCTGTGATTGAATTATCTCTTTCCTTGCGGTTTGGTATTTGTCAAGGTCATATTCCCAACATCTGATATCTAGAGCTTGGTTTGAGCACAGAGTTTCTGGGATTAATCTGGGTTTAAGATGTCGACAAATACATCTAGAGTTGAGATTGAGAAATTCAATGGGAAGAGCTTTGAGTTGTGGAAACTCAAGATGGAAGATCTACTCGTGGATCGTGATTTGTGGTCGATGATTGAAGATCCGAAGCCGTTACTTATTACAAAAAAGGAGGATGGTAGTTCTTCCTCTATTGTTAATACAGCGACAAAAGATAAAATTGTCGAGTGGAAAAAACTGGATCGAAAGGCTCGAGGATTGATTCGGTTGTGTCTAGCCGATACTGTTTTGGTGAATATTGTCGGTGAAAAATCTGCGAAGGACCTATGGACAAAATTGGAGAACCTCTACCAAAGTAAATCTCTTGTCAATAAATTATTTATAAGGAAGAAATTGTACAAGTTGCGGATGGAGGATGGTGGATCGTTCTCAGCTCATCTTCAGGAATTTAATACCTTTGTAAGTCAATTGGCTTCAATTAATTGTGATATGAAGGATGATGACAAAACCATTACCTTACTTTGTTCACTGCCGAACTCGTGGAACAATTTGATTGTTGCGATTGGTAGTGGGAATACAGAGATCTCGTTTGAGAGTGTTGTTGCGGCCTTGTTATCTGAGGAGATGAGACGCCAAGGTATGGAGAGTTCCACCAAGGAGGCCTTGATTGTGAGAGGCAGAAACCAAGACAAAAGTAGGCGGTCAAACGGCAGATCTAGATCACGTGGGAGATCTAAAAGCATTGATCAGTCAAAGATGCGGTGTTGGAAGTGTCAAGAAATTGGACATGGTAAGAAAGACTGTCCAAACAAAGCAGCCAAAGGAGACAAGGGTGATCCTAAGAAAAAAGAGGATGACGACGATTTGTACTTGGTGGCGACTTGTGTGGCTCAGTCAGATTCTGATGTGTGGTATATTGACACAGGAGCTTCCTATCATATGACTTCCCACAAGGAGTGGTTTTGCGAATATGAGAAATATGATGGGGGTAGTGTCTACTTGGGGAATAGTGAGACACTAAGGATAGTTGGACGTGGGAAAGTTAGACTCAGAATGAGTGATGGGATGGTGAAAACCCTTCCCGGAGTTATGCATATTCCAGGACTCAGCAGAAATTTAATATCAGTGGGCATGATGATAGATGCAGGCATCACCTTCAGTTGCACTAAAGATTCATGCAAGATGACTCGCGGTTCAATGATAATTGCGAGGGGCACTAGATATGGTACTTTGTACAAGCTGCTGGGAGACACTGTTGAGCCTCAATTTGGGAGTGCATTGATTTCTGAGACAGAGCCTATTGATGACACTAGTGTAGCCATGTTGTGGCATCAGCGGCTCGAACACATAGGAGAGAAGGGGTTTTCTACTATAGCCTCGAAGCAGCTAGTGGAAGGGGTCCCAAATTGTTCTATGGGATTTGGCTTTTGTGAGCATTGTTTGTATGGAAAGTAAAGCCGAGTAAAGTTTAAGGGTGAAGGTACAAGGGCTACAAGGGTGTTGGATTTGATACATAATGATCTTTGTGAGTCTTCGGATGAATCTCTTGGAGGATCAAGGTATTTCGTTTCCTTTATAGATGATTACTCAAGGTATGCTTGGATTTATTTCTTGAAAAGGAAATCGGATGTGCTTGAAAAGTTCAAGGAGTTCAAGGCATTAGTTGAAAATCAACTTGATAGAAGGATCAAAGTTCTTCGAACAGACAATGGTTTGGAGTATAAGTTCGTAGACAAGTATTGTACAGAGGTAGGCATTGCAAGACAGAAGGTATACACCTTAGCAGAATGGAGTGGCGGAATGGCTGAATCGTACACTTATGGATAAAGCTAGATGTATGCGAAATTGGGCAAGCTTGGAGCTTGAGTTCTGGGCAGAAGCAGTTGCTACAGCATGTTACTTGAAAAATCAAACTCCTACTTCAGCAGTAAAGGATCAAACACCATATGAGGTAATATTTGGAAAGAAGCCAAGTATGAGTTATGTTCGTGTGTTTGGTTGTGATGCTTATATGCATGTGCCTAAGGAGAAAAGGACAAAGCTTGACTACAAATCTGAGAAGTGCAAGTTTGTTGGCTATAAAGATGGAGTCAAGGGGTACAAATTGTGGAATCCACAGACCCAGACTATTGTGTACAGCAGAGATATGGTGTTTAGAGAAACATCAAAGGTTGATGCTGTCACTGAAAATTTACCCAAGGAGACTAGTCATGTTGAGTTTGATATGAGCTCAATAAAGGATGTGGAAGATGAAAACCCGTATGGTACATCAGAAGCTGTTGATGATGATTCAGATGAAGAACAATCAGTTCAACAGGATGCTGATGATAGTGTTGATTCAGATCATGGAGTGGAGGCTGAACAAGAGCCTCAAGCAGAACCAACATTGAGGAGATCCACACGGGTTAGGAAAACACCTAGCAGGTATTCACTTAGTGCCTCTTATGCTTTGACGGTCACTAGTGATGAACCTGGTTCAGTTAAAGAGGCGAGAGTCTTAGATGATGCTAATCTGTGGGAGGAAGCAATGAAAGAGGAGATGCGGTCACTTGATCAGAATCACACATGGAAGCTTGTGAAATTGCCTAAGGATAGGAAGGCAATTGGGTGCAAGTGGGTATTTAAAAAGAAGCAGAATGCAGATGGTAAAGTGGAGAAGTATAAAGCTAGGCTGGTTGCGAAGGGGTATTCTCAAATAGAAGAAGTGGACTATGCAGAGATCTTCTCACCAGTGGCAAAGCTAACATCTCTTAGAATTGTTTTATCTGCGGCAGCTGCTTATGATCTTGAAGTTGAGCAAATGGATGTAAAGACAGCCTTTCTTCATGGGGATTTAGAGGAGGAGATCTACATGAAACAACCGGAGGGATTTGTGGTCAAAAGAAAAGAGAACTTAGTTTGCAAGTTGGATAAATCCTTGTATGGCCTAAAACAGTCACCATGGATGTGGTATCAAAAGTTTGATAGTTATGCTAAACGGATCGGATTCACTCGAAGCCATGCCGATCATTGTGTATATGTGAAGAGGTCAGGTGAGGATTTTGTCATTCTGACTTTGTATGTTGATGATATGCTCTTGGTGGGTAATAGGAAGAAAATGATCAAAACTGTTAAGGGATTACTAGCGCAACAGTTTGAGATGAAGGATCTTGGGGTTGCTACTTACATCTTGGGCATACATATACGGAGAGATCGGGGACAACGGAAACTGTGGTTTGGACAAAGAAAATATGTTGAAGGAATCTTGAAGAAGTTCAACATGTCTGATTGCAAACTAGTCGGGACTCCTATGTCAGTTGGAGTTAAAATGTCTGCGGAGCTATCTCCTAAGAGTGATGAGGAAAAGGAGCAGATGACACACATTCCATATGCTAGCGCGGTTGGTAGCTTAATGTATACAATGGTGTGCACTCGACCAGATATTGCTCATTCAGTGGGAGTATTGAGCAGATATATGTCTAATCCAGGCAAGGAGCATTGGACTGCCGTCAAAAGAGTGTTCAGGTATCTTCGTGGAACCTCAGATTATGCTTTATGTTTTGAGGGTAATGGAGATAAGGTGTTTTTTGGTGTGAGGGGGTCAGTTGATGCGAATTGGGGTGGTGACTTAGACTGTCGAAGATCGACAAGTGGTTATATATTCAATTTGTTCGGTGGACCGGTTAGTTGGATGAGTAAGAGGCAAAGTGTTGTTGCCTTGTCATCTACTGAAGCAGAATACATGGCATTGACTCATGCGGGGAAGGAAGCAATATGGCTTCGTCGGTTGTGCAAGGAGCTTGGATTTAAGGAAAAATCTGTTGTGGTGAAATCTGATAGCCAAAGTGCTATACATTTGGCAAAGAATCCAGCGTATCACTCCAGGACGAAACATATTGATATTCAATATCACTTTATCCGAGAAAAGGTGGAGGACAAAGTGGTGCACTTGGAGAAGGTTGACACAGTGGCAAATTGTGCGGACTTCTTGACAAAGTCGGTTACTTTGGAGAAGTTTCAGTGGTGTACTTCTGAAGTTGGGTTAAAGACTCAGGGTATAGGAGCTGTTGCATTCTGTGTGAAGTATTCACCAAGTGGGAGAATGTTGGAGTTGGATCATACTTCAACTTTATCTATTTCCAATTAGGAATAGGTTTTTCTATTTCCTATTGGGATGTGTTTTATTTCTATTCCTAATCAGAATAGGTTTCCAATTGGGTTCTGGATTTGGTTATTTTTTTTCCAATTCCTTTTGGGTTTCTAACATTATGTTGGGGGTCTATAAATACAATGGTTTATTGTGTTTATGGGTAGATCAAAACTAAATTATAATAATTAATTTTTTGTGAGGGTCTCTTACAAGAGGGTGAGAATATTTTGTAACTATTGAGAGTTTGCAAGGTAGATTAACGGAGTGTGAGATATTCCACCATAATTGTATCTTGTGGAAAACTTGGATCAATAGTAATAATATTTAGACAGGTTGGACGTAGCCCGGATTTGGGTGAACCAGGCTAAATCTTTATATTCTTTTCTGTGATTGAATTATCTCTTTGTTTGCGGTTTGGTATTTGTCAAGGTTATATTCCCAACACCTACCTCCATCTTTTGATATCAGTGAAAGTGAGTATTCTTTCATATCAATCTTTTAAATTACACTATATTTCTTGAGTAGCAAATATATTTATATATGATATTCTTTTATCTAATTAAACATAAAAATAATCCTAGTTTTGCTACTTTTCTTCTTGTATCTGCAGTATACTTTACTTTACTATTCCTCATTACTATATTTTTTCTTTTTAATTCATATCCACTTATTTCTATTTCGTTAGATGATGATAATATACAAGAAGTTTCGTCTCAAGCTCACGAAGAAATTTTGGCATATTGGTGCGCACGAATAAATTTTTCTTTCTTAAAACTTATGTTTGTATACAAGTGAAAAAGATGACACACAAGAAGTACAAGCAACCGGTTCCAAAATGTTGTAAGGGCAGTAGGAAAACCACAAGTGGACTTCCAATTTTCTGTCTCTCTATATGTGTGTGTGTGTGTATGTATATATATGTAATGTAAATGTATATGCATCAGATTAATTTGGGAACATAATGCAGTAAATCTAATGTTGTTGTATGCTATCTCTCTTTTTTGTTATGAACTTTAATTTAATGATTGTTTCTACTTATGTTTGATGGATCCTTGATGGAAACTCAACTCATTTTGTGTAAGGTAAAAAAATTTCTTGAATAATTAAAAAAATAAATAACTAAAAATAATTATTTTTTAATTAAATAATTAAAAAATATTGTTGAGTATAAAGACCCGACGTAAAAACTATAAAAATAATTAAAAAAATAAATAACTAAAAATAATTATCATTTGTGTCGATTGTTTTAAAAGTCCGACGCAAATGACCATATCATTTGCGTCGGTCGTATTAAAGGTACGACGCAAATGATAATTTTTTGCGTCATCTTTTTAACCGACACAAAATAGTCAAGTTTTTGCGTCTCCGCCATATGCGTCTCCTGTTAACCGACACAAAATAGTTAATTTAACCGACGCATATGATCAATTTTGTACTAGTGCATATATAAACCATAATTAGAGATGAATTAATTAGAAAAATAAAATACTTGCACAAGAATCAATGAAAATCTTTGCTTATTTAATCTATATGCATCTATGGTTTTGTATATGAATGTAAATGAGTCGAATACGAGCGAACGCTAATATATTTAGATTTTATTGTAATTAAATTTTTGATAATCAAACTTGAACTCGAGTATTAGTCTAAATACTATTTTAATGTTCAGATTCTACTCTAATCGAATTCAAATTATTCACAAGTATTTATATTTGATAAATTTTATAAAATATAAATTATATTTATATAAGTTTTCATACTTTATAACATATTTTATATATGTAATAATTATTTTACTTACAAACATCACTCTTAAAATAATTTATACAATAAATATTATACTTAAATAAATTGGTTCTAAAATTTTAGTATAAGTTATATTGTAGTGGAAAAAAATAATCGAACTGCTCACGAATATATTCGAGTGATTATCTCTGTACTCAGATTCTACTCGTTTATCTTATCTAATTTTAAATAGAGTATCAAATTTGGTTTGTTTCATATCGAACTCGAACTGAGTCAATTAATTTTCGAATCAATTACGAGCGAATTGTGAACTGTTTGAATTCTATTACTATCCTAGTTTTGTATGATTTGAGATCTCCTGTCCACTAGCTTGCCACGTCATGTTAGGGTTCATTGAAAAAAAACATGTTTATTGCGACAGCCAAATCCGTTACAATTAAGCCCAAGTTGTCACAAATACGACTGGCCGTCGATGTTAACATTGTCGTGATTAAGGACTGTTGATATTGCCGTGGATTTTAAAACTTATTCTAGACGGGCGAAAGTCCTCCATATTTGTGCCATTGCAATTTCAGTTTTTCCTTGTAGTGATTTTAGATCCACTAATAGAAAAAGTTTAAAATATCTACTTGTCAACATATAGGAAGTGACGAGACATAACCAAATGAGAACAAATCTACTTTCGCTTTGTATTTTCTCTGTCTACATTTAATTATATTTTGATTTTTTCTAGTCAAATTGACTAAGATTAAAATTAAGTATTTTTTTTATATTTATTAGATAAAAATACGTAACTAGTATCGCAAGAAAATATATTGAATATATTATCAAAGTTAACTTTATAAGTTTTAAATATAAAATATATTTGTCAAATTATGTTTTAAAATTAGTCAACTTAATATTTCAAAGTCAAAATATAAAAAATAAATCTGGACGAAGGTAATATTAAATTGCTATTCATTTCCTTAAAATATTCTTGCCATGCCGAAAAATTATCCAAACGTATATATCTTCCCATTGTAATTTAATAGCTCCTATTAATCACTTCATCTGCTCTATAAAAAAATCAACATTTGAATTTTTGACAAAAATTAATATTGTAATTTTGACAGAGAATTGTATGGACAAATAATGAATTTTTTTTATGAATGTTCAATTAAAAATAATGTTAGAAAATTGTAATGATAAAATTTGAAAATATAACATTATAATGAAAAAAATATGTAAATATTGCTATTTTTTTAAAACAAATTTTATTTTCAAATGTTGTTTTTTTCTGAAAAGAAGAAACTATTAGGATTTGCCTTATTTTGTATATATCAAAAAATTAAGACATATATATATATATATATATATATAGAGAGAGAGAGAGAGAGAGAGAGAGAGTGAGAGAGAGCTTATTTGTGAGAGAGACATACCACGTACCGCAGTGCTTCTCGACTTGTAGTCTGGCTTCAACCTTAGATGCTATATGTATATATACACATAGATATGTTATTATCACACACTTTATATACACATTAAAAATGTATATATATATATATATATATTTTAATATTTTTGCAAAATTCAATTATATAGATGAAGCGAGCATCAAAAGATATATAAATTTTCATATGATTTAGTGATATGTAACATCATTATTATAAGCATGAAAAATAAAAATACAACCGATATTTTAGGATTTTTATTATGACCTAGCTTAGGGCCATAAATAGCTACGTTTTGTGATTGTAGCTGTATATAGCTTCTGCAAAGCCCTAGTACATGTCGCTAATGTTCCTGTTATCGTCACTAGACTTGTGGGTAATTGCAAGGAACTAGGGTTATACATATTTTATATCGAACATGATATCGTCACTAGGCTTGTGGGTAATTTGTAATTTTTTTCCAAGATCATATATATCTAATGGTCTAATTTTTGTATTTAATGTTGAGTTTTTTTTGAATAAAATTTGTTTTTGCCTATCAAATTGAAAAATGATATATTAAGAAATGCTAAATTAGGATTTTATGATCGTTTTCGACTTATTAAAGACTTTTCAATTTCTACATAAAATTGATGATATACACATCCACTTCACGTATGTTATGCATGTCTTTAGATACATTGAATGTCTTATCATTTGAAATGTTGAAGTACAAATCACAAGCATGTAAGTTTGAAAGTTTCACCCAATATTTGTTTTTATGAAATGAATTTTAAAATATGAAAACTACGAAACTTAAGAGGAAGATTGTTTTTGATTTCTATAATCTGCTGCTCACAGTGTGTTTGTATATATACAATATTATGGGTCAGGACTGGTACAAATAAATCTTATCAGTAAGTATCTGAATAACAAAATAATTCTAAAAAAATGGAGACTATCATTCTATTGTATATGGGTTATGGATAACAGTAAACAATGTTATCCTGTTTTCAAACTTGATGAGCTATTATTATGTCAAAAGTTCCCCTAAACATGATTTTCAAAATGCAATAAAATAAATCTCGTAAACGCGAGTCTCCCAAACGTTTGATCCATGACCATCCACACCATCATCACTGTCGCCGCTATTTGATTCGGCCTACAATTAAATTTACAAAAACTTGCACTAGCAGAAGAACTTTGTTGAACTTGAATTTCACAAACATAATGATTCTATATAGCAAATAGAGGAGGTGTGATGCTAGCTCACTAAAATACCAACCAAATTGTGTTAAGAACTCTTTGAATGTGGATTTCCCCTCATGAACTCACAAAAGATGGATTTCATTTCCTTTACTTCCTTTGTAGCTAGCAGTATTTGCTTCATTCCTAGCTGCCTCAACTTGAGCTTGCATCGCTTCCAACTGCTCCTTCAAACGTTCTAAATTCAAACTTGATTGATCTAGAGGTCTCCAAATGTTTGATGGTTTTCTGCCAAATACGCCAGCAAATATTTTCCCGATAAGATGTCTACTACTTTGCCAAAATCCACCATTCCTCTCTATTCTACCAGTGGCCACTTGTGTAAGTTGGTTTTCAGGTCCCTTGTTAGTGCTTCCCCCGGTAGACATTTCTCTCATTTCTTCTCTACTTTTATTCTGCATCCATATATTGCAACACAATAGAGAAAATAAAATAAATTAAATGACAAAACAATAATTGCTCTATTTTATTTCCACACACGTGCGCCCACATACGTACATGCGAGACCACACACACACAAGATTCGTATGTTACAAGTATACACGCGCGTACTCTCACACACACAAGATACATATGTTCAATATTTTACACTATATAGAATAGCTATATATCAACCTTAAATGCCTTGGAAAAGTTCTTCATGTCTCCAACTTTGATTGTGTTAATCTGTACTGTAGTATTATCCTTTTCTCTTACTTCTTCCTACAATTGTACAAACATGAACGCTTGCATTATCCATACATTTATTAATTACCAACAAACACACAATTAATTAAGAGAAACATACATACATACATACATACATACATATATATATATATATATATATATATATATGCATGAATACTAACCACTTTGGATTTTTTAGTATGGACAACATAAACTTCATTTCCCTGCATCATTCTTTTGCACTGAAAGGTATAGATTAAATTAAAGTATATTTCAACTTTTCGATATATAATTTTACAAAGAAGGAAACTATAAATTGTAAATCGTATATTCATATTAAATTGTGTAGAGAATACTTAACGGCAGTGAGAATTGCTGTATCATGTTCTCGACAGGATTTTCTGGTGTATTCTTGGAGTCTTATAATTTAAATATGATAACCAACATTGTTTAGCAATTACTATATAATTATGTGTTGACATCAGTTAATAAACTAAAAAAATTAAATATTCACGAATCTATTTTTAGAAAAAGGAATACCTTAAACTGCAACCTGCCACTATGTTTCCATTTGTTAAGTAGCCATTCTGAGAGTTTTTCATCAAGCTTATGTGTTTCTTCATCACTCCCAATGTTTTTGCTCTCACTTGCAAGATATGACTGTTAGAGAACAAATTAATAATGTTTGTATTAAAAGAGCAGACGCTATTTTAAGAGACTCGGCGTAATTTTAACACAAAAAATTATTTTAAAAAATGAAGAACTAAAGGGTAACTCTACCTGACTTAATTCCACTAATCTCGTTAATTCTAACTAATCCTCTGAAAGACGTTAAGTATTTTCAAGTATTTTCTCTAATGTATAAGTTACGTCTTTAATTTACAAATTAAGTTCATTTTTACGTGGGTGATATATTTCCCTTTGTTTCAAACTAATAATCTTTATTTACATAGAATACAAATACCGAGGAGTTCAATATATTGCTATTACATTGGAATAACAAATATCAATCTAAAATATTGTTTTGCCTTTTTATGGGAAACACAAAAAAGTAAGAAAGAACTAGCAAAACTAAATTAGAAGAAATTTCTTCGAAACCATGAGAGAATGATTAAAGTTACTTTTGGGTAAAAAAATTTGAATTATAATATTCATGAAATGTATTTAACTAATAGAAAAGGAATTCCTTAAACTGTAGTCTGCCCCTATATTTGCGTTTGTTAATTAGCCATTCTGAGAGTTATTTATCAAGAGTATCTATTTTTCCGTCATTCTCAATGCTTCTGATCCCACTAACAAGATATGACTGTTTAAGAAAAATAAAATTAATATATTAGCAAAAGAATAAATTCTATAGTAATAGGCTCGCATAGTTTTAATCAAAAAAAAAAATCAAAATACAATAGTAAAAAGCGTATTTCGACTAATCTCAATTAACTCTGAATTATCTTTTTTTAAACGTTAAGCTTTTTTTTAACCGTATAAATTCACTCAATTTTCTTCTAAACGTTAAGTGTTTTTTTAACCGTATAAATTCACTCAACGTTTTTTACATCGTAACAAATTATTAGGAAACTATGTATGTGTATTCATGTGTACGTATATGTGATAGTATATGTATAAATTAACCTTATTCACTTTATTAGATGGCCGAGGTGGGATTGGAGTTTCATCAGCACATAATCCACATTTCCTTTTTATGTTGGAAGCTTTTTTAGCTGCAGATTCTTTTGCAACTTTCTTCTTACTTACCACTTTTGCTTTACCTGCAGGTAAGTACAGAAAATCATATCTATATGATGAATAATATAGAAATTATATATGTATATATATATATATATATTATGTAGTTGATGGTTAAAGGCAAAATGATCTGCCAGAGCAATAATAACTTGCCGCTAAAATAAATAATTTTTACTGAATAAATTGAAAAGGTGTCGTTAAAGAATGATTGCTATGACAGTAAGTTTTGCTCCGGTAATAAAACAACAAAATGTAAATTTATACGTACCCTTGGCCTTTGAATCATGAACGGCTGGGTAGAAATTAGCAAGAGGAACTATCTTCCTTTCAATTTGATCAAATAATATTGGACTAAGCTTTGGTCCACCTGCTTGAATTGATATATATATATATATAAAGAGAGAGAAAGAGAGAAAATAAGTCTCACAATGAATATAAATATGTAACTACGTACGTACAGATAGTTACGTACCTTATTAGAGAACGAATAAGAAATTTCAGATTCATGATCTTTGTTTGGTATATATAGAATTGCCATCTTTCATAACTACTCAGGAGTGTGTAATTGATAAAAGAAACATGAAGAAAATGTTATAGACGGCGGCGAAGTTAGTCGTGCGAAAACAACTAAAGCCCTAATTCCCTATATATAGTGAGAGAAGGGTTATTAGCCGCTACCGGTTAGGTATAAAATTGTATTCTTTAAAAAAAAGAAATTAAAAAAAAATTCTCACAATCAGTCATTTCATCTTATCTTTATTATGTACCAAATTATGTTTTTCTTACTTTATTTTTTCTTATAAATATTTTCTTCTATTAATGGTGGCATAATATTAATGTGGATAAGTCTCTAAAAATCTCGAAAAACATCAATTTAGTATTTATATATTGTATAATCTACTAAATTTGTTGTGTAATATAGTTTTAATGATTTTGAATTGCTACAATATTATTTATTTTTAATATTAGAATAGGTTTTAAAAAATTCATGTATAGGTCTAGAACATTTAAAAGAAAAGTAATCACAGAATGCCATCTATCTATTTCTACATATTATTATAAAACTTGTGAGAATATAAAAAGGACTAAAATGATTCGGTGAATTAGTGAGCGAGTCAACTTACGGAGGCACAAATCTAAATTAAATATACTTTTAACTCTCCCAAAAATAAAAATAAAAAACCTTTTGATTGTTTTGAAAAATTGAGTTTGTTATACTTTTTATTATGAAAGTCGAATTCAAAAAAAAATTAGAAGAAAACTACAATTTCATGTTACAATTCTTTAATCGACTTTAAAAACTAACTCCCCAAGGAATTTATTTTATTTTTTACCAACTACATACCTATTGCTTATAGAATCCAAAATCGAAACTAATTAACATTGAAAAAAGTTAAGACATTATATTAATTTTGAATAATAAGAACAATTTTTTGGGTTTGCTTATCCAAGACCAAACTTCCAAATTGCTCATTTAAAATATATTTCGTAAAAAGAAAATTTAAGAAAGAAATATTATTTATCTGGAATAAAGTTCGATTACAGTATAAATATGAGCAAATGTAAACAATTTTGATGATTTATAAATTGTTGATATCATTACGCCCAAAAGTTGGTGACTGCTGAGCACTATTCATTTCTCGACATATCATGACTATCAATGCTACCGCTATGGTATAGTGACTTTGTATCTCTTACAGGTTACAAGGGTATCATGTGGTGGTCTTGACGAAGAATTAGAGAAGTAACTTTTTTATATATAAAAGTTTAGGTTGAAGAGAGGTTTTTCCGACCAAGACATGCCATAAATTTCTTCAATGAGTAACTTATTTTAAGAAAATACTCTTTCCAGTATGATTAGAAATTTTAAAAAATTTATGTGACTGTTGATTACGTGTCCTTTATTTTTTATTATAATCGAATATTTTTCAAAATTTGTCATCAAAATTTTTTTATCTCGTCATTAAGTGAATTAAAAATTACATAACAAAATTCTAATTTGAACATATAATTTTCAATAAAACGTATATTATTCACATCCATAAAATACACGAATGTAATTCTTTTTTTGAAAAGGTGGAGTACTATTCAGTGACAATCCATGTGTTCTAATCACGGAGTACATTTATTTATCTACACAGTTTTGCAGCATCTTTTAAATGTTAATTAAAACTTTATAGCTATCTTGAAGTTATTTTGAATCAAACAAAAATATGCTATTATTGAGAGAAAAAATAATATATCCTTTTTGTCCTTCCCCAAAAAATAGCATACAAGATGCGGTAATAACTTATTTAACATAACAAAAGAAAAAGACTTAAAGTAGAAGATACATAAACAAAGTAATATAATAAAATAAAGAGGAAAAATGTTGATTATACTTTGAGTAAATTAAAATTCATCATTTATAAGTAAATGATTATATTCTCTTCGTTTCCAAAATGAGGTTTTTCATTTTTTTCAATCAAAATGAAATACGAGATGAGTGCAAACTTAATTCATTAATAAGAAATAACAAGTCATCTTGACATTATACTGCGTCTAATTCATAAAAAATGGAATTTTTGCAATTTATTTTGTTGACTATGTAAAAAGAAAAACGTTTGCTTATTCTCAAAAATAACTTGTGGGATAGAAAAAAAAAATAAAGGATAATAATTACAATTTATATATTAAAATTCCAACAAATTAAAGGTAAAAAGATCAATATTTTAGTGATTTGTACTAATAATTTAAAAAATTAATAGAATTTGTGGAACCGTATACTAATATTTGTAGTGAATACTTTTCATTAAATGAAACATTATGGTCTTACTTATTTCAATTTAAACTTTAGAGATTCTAGATTTTTATATTGTAAATTACAATGTCAGAATTTAGAATTTTGAAAAATTTAAGTTGAACTAAACAAAGTCTATCAATAATATGTGCTGAGACTTATGTAAAAGTACATGTAAAAATAATAAGTCATTAATTTTTTTATTCTCTTCTGGACGAATGGATCACGGAAAACATAATATTGTCATATAAACTAAAATATCAAACATATTAATTTATTGTTAATCATTATTGAATAATTTGGATTGTACACAAATTGAATTAGCTATGACTTATTCATATTCTTATGCAGTTATTGTCTAGAAAAAAAAAACTTTAAATGTTCAAAGTGTATTTATTTGTATTTCGTGAAAGAGACACTATGTTTATCAATATTTTAATTCTTTATAATTTTAATATACTAATGAGTACCAATATATTTGCCTAAAAGTATACATATTGCTTGTATGCTTTGAATGTAAATACCTATTAGTTGTGTAAGTAATATAAAATGTCACAGAATAATAATTTTCACACAACGCTAAAATAATAATTTGTGACGGAAACGTCATCTCAATTTCCGTCACAATCTTATTTAAGGCGACGGAAATTTCGTTCTAAATAATCCGTTCCACAAAATTAAATTGCGATGGACCATCCGTCACAAAACAATGGGGTAAGCCATCACATTTCAGTTTCCAGGAGACGGGAAAGTTGGGGCCAAAAGAAGTTGCCGTGACCCCTCGCAAATGCTAGCTCAATCTGTCGCAAAATACATAGGCAGCTATCAAGTGTCGAGCTGATTTTGTGATGGCGGTTCAGTTGCAAATGTATATCATTTGCAACTGAAGCTGTCCATCGCACATTTGTCCATCGCAAAATCTCATTTTTCTTGTAGTGGTAAATCTGGAGGATGATGATCCTGGGGAGCATAACCAACTCAACTTGAAGATGGAAGTCATCTCCGTCGACAAACCTTCAATTTGGGATGAAATCGAGCATTGTGGTGTACTCCATCGTATCCGTTCTTATTTAAATGTCTTTTGACTTTTTTAAACATAATTTTAAGTGTATTTTTATACATGTTAAACATTTTATTTTATTTTTAAAAAGTGAAAATATATTAAATGAGGATTATTATGAATAAAATATTGAACATATATAAAATTACACATAAAACTATGCGCTAAAAAGTCGAACCACGGAGGAAGTGATATTTAATGATAAAATCTACTTATATGGTATAATGTTTAATATATTGTATTGAAATAAGTGAAAACTTATATCTAGACATTATCTTACGTATACTTTTTAATTTTATGGTTAAAAAAATCCCAAAAATTAATGTGTACCTTTTTTTCTTTTTCTTTTTCTTTTTTTTCCTTTTTTTGCACAATCAGGCAATTTAATTTTTGTAATTTTCTTTATATATGGATGACAATTCATTGTCAAAACTGTATACCGTTCCTTTCAAATATTTAATACACAAAGAAAATCTTATAAATTTGATAGTCTTTAATTGCGTATTTGGAAATATTTTAAATTAGAGTTTACTAGTTATATTACATATATTCGTTAGTAAATTTAATTTATGTGGTAGTTACAGCTATCACTAATCAATGATAGATATTGGTTAGTATTTTTTAAGTGATTAAATTAAAATAAAATAAAGTATTTTTCAATCGTCAGAGATTGTTTTCTTTAGGATCGAGAGGAGATGCGAGATCTCTTACATAAATTTAGAGTTTTTACTAAGATACCGTCTTGAAAATACAAAAATAAAAGGAAAATGTTCTACACTTTTTGAAGGAAAAATTGCGATTTTAAATATTCTTTTGAGGATATTTTTGGAGTATAATTAAGACACTTTTTTGAAAATCGATGGAGTATTAGAATACAAAATTATTTGAATCATTAATGAATACTGACATGTATTCTTTGAGTTTAAAGCACAATCAGAATATATTTAATTTGCATGTATATGTCCAGAAGCTGGAAAGTTATCATCTATATATCTAGGGTCGCTGACCGTAGCAAAAGCCTTTTCTGTTACTAATTAATCTACAAAAATATACACATGATACTGTCATATATGTCTTCAGATTTACTATATAAAAATCATTATTAATTAAAATAATTACTTCAAACAACACTGAATGTCATATTTAAATGTTAAAGTACATACAATGAGATCCCCAAAATTTCATAATTATAACAAGACAATAAACATGCCAAGATCAAAATTGGTAATGGTTTCACACAACTTTCATATTTCTTAAGTCTCCAAAACATGAGCTCTCCATCAGCTAGTTTTGATCCATGGCCATCATACCCATCATTCTCATCAAAAACTTTCAATTCAAACTCCACAGCAATATTATGATCAATTTGCAGAAATAAACTAAAAATCCTTCTAATTGGATGGAGTTTGTCTCATGATTTCCCACATTAAGGATCTCAACTCCCTTATTTCCCTGTTCGCAACACTTGCTTCAGCTCTAGCTGTTCTTGCTTCATCTTTAGAGGCCTCGACTTGAGCTCTTACCACATTCTACTTCTCCTACAAATACAATTTTTTGCGTTTTAAATCAATAGAGTGCTTAAAATTATGCATAGTTATCTATATAATTATGCATCTACATAAATCCAATCTGGATGTAATACCCTTGTATTCTAAGAATCATGGTATATAAACCCTGTTTATTTCAATTTAAAATTATGAGATTCTAGATTCTAGCAGTATAAATTATATTATCAGAATCTATAATCTCATAATTTTAAACTGAAATAAAACAGGTACACAGTGTATCAAGTGCTTATGTATAGCTCATTTCAGAAGTCTCCTGTATTAAAAATTTTCGACATGGTATAATGATTTTTCATCCCAACGTACGTAAATCCAACTCTCAGATGGTCCCATTAAGTGAAACTAAGACTTCAAGTTTATAGTTCATTTTTATCCTCCAGCATTGTAAATTCTGGAAAATACAACAGTTACATTCATTGCCTGTTGTTTTTAGTTCATGCTATTAGTGATTACAAATATTCATTAACATTTGATTATTGGTTTTTTATTTTTTAAAATATTAGAGAATAGATAGCAGTGTATTTCTTGATGCAGTAAAGCTAATGATATGTTGGGAACTTATGCAGGTTCCATAAAATGATACTGTAATATCAATGTAAAAAGTGTGCTAAACTAAATGACTTGTTAGATTCCAAGTCATGAAATACTCATTTATATGTATGGAGTTACGAAATACCAACGACCCATGCACATTTGCGATTGGGATTAACTAGTATTATGTATTATATATTATATTGTTATTATATACAAAAAAGAATGTGTAGGGAAATGGCTTTGAAAAAAGTAACTTGACATTGGATTCAATTTAATCACAAAATTGCCGTTTGTCGTTTGTTCTATTATTATAATTATTATTATTATTATTATACAAGATATAATTATATACATCATTTTATATTATTTGTTGATCATAAGTTATCTAATTTTATTTTTAAATTTAAACGTAAACTCTTAACGAATTTAACAACAATTGATTCAATTTTAAGTGGAGATACTAATTATATGTCAACCAATTCTGATCATTTTTTAAAATGCTAAAGTCTTTTATCTTACTCACATACTATATTTTTATTTATACATTATTTATATCATCTTATTTTAAATTTAATATATATTATCATAAGAAGCCATTTGAAATTCTAAAAATTGATAATTTTAGTGAAGTCAGGCCATGATATAATAAACAACTATGAACAAATTTATAAATGACTAAATAATTATATGTATTGATGAAAAAATTTAAAATAATCAAAAAAAAGTATTAAAATTATAAATTATTAGTGAAATTACTTAATATTTTTTCGAATTAGGGAGAATCGAAGAGTCCCAAGCGCGCAGCGCGTGAGACTTGACTAATATAAATACAAAAAATACACACAGGTTACATAAAACATGTAATTTGTGCGTTTTTTTAATGATAATATATAAAAACATGTTAACAAAATATGACATGAAGAATCACCTAGTTCTTTACTCCTACAAAATATCCATATATACGCACACCCTTAAATGTGATTAATTTAATTTATAATACGTCAAAATATTACAGGGCATAATTTCAACAGAATTAGTAAAATAAAAATGCATTGGTGCCTAAATATACAATATACGCATCTATTAACTCTATGTGAAGCACACATATTAAATATAATTTGAATTTGTCGAGATAATTCAGATAACAAGTGAAAAGTAAAAAATAATCTTTGAAATATTCCAAATTTTGGTACGATAAAAGAGTCGGAGAAAAACACTTTTCATGAAATACAGATCTGCCAACTTCAAATAAATTTGGAATGTTGTACTCTAGATCTAGGAGCCATCAACTGCAAGTCTACCATTGTTGTACTTTTAAAATTTTATATGTATTTGAAATAGTAAAAAAGAAAAAAGAAAATTGCGTATTTATTTGCAAATGTTTTCTATTGCTTTTGAATTTTTTACAAACTTAATTGTTTGTATAGAAAATAAAGATTTAAAGCTGATTGTAACTTACTTTGTACATACATACTATTTGTCTAAATAGGAACTTTTACTGATCGATTGCAAATTATTAAATTGAAATCCTTCACATTATTTGTACCAATAAATAAGAATGAAAAAAGAGAACGAAATAATATCCGTACAACGAAAAATATATGTGTGTGTATTCTAAACATAAACCCATAATTCCTCATTTTAATTAAAACTATTAACAAATATTTTTAGAACAAGAAGATTAAAACATTGTACGCATTATGAATGTTTAAGGGATTGAATGATTTAGCACATATACTTAAAAAAAAATCAGAATGTATTAGATCTACAAAATAAGTTGCGAATTACGAATGAAATTAACCATATACTATAATTCATAAATGAGTATAAATCTAAGAGCATTCAACACCAAAATCTCTTAAACAAACTATCTATTTACAGACTGAACTATACACTTTTTTTTTTTGCATCTTTCAAAATCTCTATTTTATAAACTCCATAAACATCTTTATAAAATAAGTTTTTTCTCTTGTGAGAGATCCGGATAATGAAGTCCATCATGTAGAGATTTAATACTCAAATCTGTTACTATATTTTTTATTTTAGGGATTTTGATGCAGATATAATTTTAATTATTCAATTTTGTACTCTTAAAATAGAGACGGTAGAAAATTAATCCGGTGCGAGTGCTCTAAAGTAACATACATTGTTGGCCAAAGATCGACGAGTTGAATAATTTAGAATCAATATCTAATTATACATATATCAAAAATATAAACTTACAACTACGTAACTATTTACCTTATTGGAGATGGAGATCGAAAAAGAAATTTCAGATTCACAATCTTTGTTATGTATATATAGAATTTCCATCTTTCACAAAAAAAAAAAAAAAAAAAAAAAAAAAAAAAAAAAACAAGAAGAAAATGTTTGAGACAGCGGCAAAGTTAGTCTAGTGGAAACAACTAAAGCCCTAATTCCCTATATATAGTGAGAGAAGGCGTTACTGGCCGGTATTGGAGGTATAATAGTATTCTTTAAAAATATTTTTTTTAAAAAAAAAAGAAAAAGAAAAAATTCTCACAATCAATCATTTCATCTTATCTTTATATATCCCAAATTATGTTTTTCTTACTTTATTTTTTCTTATAAATGTTTTCTTCTATTAATGATGACATAATATTAGCGTCGATAAGTCTCTAAAAATCTTGAAAAACATCATTTTAGTATTTATTTATTGTATAATCTACAAATTTTCTTGTGCAATATATTTTTAATGACTTTGAAGTGCTATAATATTATTTAATTTTAATATTAAAATATTATATTAAATTCTTAAAAAGTCATGTATAATATAGAACATTTGAAAGGAAATTAATCACTAAATGTCATCTATCAATTTCTGCATATTCTTATAAACTTGTGATAATATAAAAAATACTAAAATGATTCATTGAATTAGTTAGTGAGTAAACTTACTAAGGCACGAATCTAAATTAAAATATACTTTTAACTCTTACAAAAAAAAAATTGAGTTCGTTATTCTTCTTATCAAAGTTGATTTTTAAAAAAATAAAAATAATAAGAGAAAACTACAATTTCATGTTACAATTCCTTAATCGACTAAAGGGATTTTTTTTAAGTAATAACCTTCAAATTGACAAAAATCTCATTACATGTGTGTGTGTATATTGTAAGTATGTAACATTATCACTAAATTGTAATATATTTAATAAATAATAAACTTCTTTTGTGTTATGTAATGTTTCTAATTTTGAGATTTTAAATTATTCAAAATTTATTAAATGATATTATAGTTATTAAATTAAGAATATTTACACATGTAATCTACGAATTTATAAGCTAATTATGTATGATATAGAAAAAGGTTGTACTTTTACTGTTTCTCAAATCGATTTACATCGGCAAATGAAACTTCATTCTTAAAAAATGGCTTTTCATCTTATGGAGGAGCACCATGAACCTTTTTTTTTAGTGTAACCAGGTAAGAGTTTTGATTTGACGATATATACTGAACCTTAATTATATGCATTTGCTGAGAATAAATTAATTTTACTGGATAATCAATGTATATTGAATCTAAAATGAATAGCTCACTCTTGTAAAAGACTTTCGAGATTAAAGTGTAAAAAAATAACACTTTAAACTTAATAATTTTATTTCATTTTTTTTCTTCCTTAATTCTCTAACACATAATATTCATTAACAACAATTTACTTTATTATTTATGTTGATCTTAACAAATAACTTAACTTTGTTAAGCGAATTGAAAGTATATAGGGGTATAAAAGATACATGTTGCTCATAAGTTTGGTTCAATTTATAAATAAGCAAGACAGCCCATAACAAGTGTACAAAGCGAAGAGAGTTGAGACACAAAGATTTGGTAAACTCTACTTTATAGTTCAACAGACAAAAAAGTTAAACTCCAACACTTGATTGACAAATATCTTTTTTAGTCATGGACGCAACTAAGATCACTTGAAAACAAACCCGGTTTCAAATTTTTCTTAAATACATTTAAGGAGTTGAAGCTATCCTTTTTCTACCTGTTGAAGGGTTAAATTAAATCCTTTTTGACAGAAACCTTTATTGTCATTTTTTTTTATGGTGACAGCTCAACTTTTTCTCTTGAAAATTAGCAAGGATGAAGTCAAGATTATGTTATTGGTGGGTCGAGATTAACCATTAATTTATATTGAAATTTTAAAAAGTAAGTCACAAAAATATTCTTCAATAATATAATAATATTAGATAAAACATTTACATTAGCCAGAGAAGTGATAGTAAAAGAAATTGACCTAATCACGAGAAACGCTATATATATATATATTCAGCAATTTCTTTTTCAATATGATCGAAGTTGATACAATACCCAATTAGAAGTTGATGTATTAATCTTTTAATATATTAAAGATTTGTATTATATAAAAGATTTAGCCCACTGAAGTCAGAGAGAGCAAGAAAGTGAAACAAAAATCTTTATATTAAAATTTTAACCCACAAAAGTGTTGGGTTTCGTAGGATCAAACGCAGCGGAAAAATACGATTTAAAATAAAACAAAACGAAACCCAAATCCGAGGATCTATGCGAAACAATTTAATACAGATAGTTTAAGATTTTTACCGATTAATCGTGCGAATCTGAAACTTTGGTGAAGGTGTTGATCGTCTCCAAATCTTTAACGCAATCCAACAGAACTACGTTTCTACGGTATCCACACGAACACCCGCGAATCGTCTTACGATCCGAACAAGAAGAGTTACAGTACTATCTGTATGATCTGTATCTCTTATCTCTTTTAACCCTAGTCTCTCTCTTATGAGCGGCTACGTAAAACGTTGGTTAGAGAGAATGGCTGATATATCATATATATAGCCTTTCATAGAGTAATTCCAAAACATAATCTAATTAGGAGACTTAAAATCCGAATTTTATATTCGTTAGATATATATATATATTTAATCAAGTCTCACTTAATTAATATATATATGCACAAATAAATAAATAAATATATATATATATATATATATATATATATATATATTCATATTTTCCTTCCAAAGGACTCTATTTCATACAGATTACATATATAAATATATATGTATATAATTTAAAGCAACGATTTAATTAAATCAATCTTATTGATATATTAAAATCATAGACATTTAAATTATATCTCCTTGACAAATGTTCTTTGTGTGTGACCCTATAGGTTATTATTACATTGACAATAATTTTAAATCATATTATAAAATTATAAACAGTGAGCGGCATCTAGTAATACATCACTGTTACCCAAGTAATAATAAAATCATAGATTTGACGTTACCTTTCATGACCAATGTTTCAATGTAACTTAATCCTTTTAACCATGATATTTAAGATTAAATTCAAGGCGTGGATGTGTCATCCTCTTCATAATTTAATCTTAGTTTTCTTGATCAATGAGTAAACTATATGAAACAAATCTCTATTTGAGCATGGTCATGCATTTTATAGTTTCACTCAATCAAGAGGCCTATAGATATCACCTTTAATTTATAGGAGGGTTAAATTCTATCTACATCATTCACATTTCTCACATAACTCATTATGCATTCAACAATCACCTTTATGTCCACCCGGTTAAAGGTGACTTTTGATAATATCAAAACGCATAACTCCTTATGTAGAAATGTCATGACTTCAGGTCGAAGGACCATTACATCATTGTCACTATGAGAATTACTTATGACACATAGCATAACGCTCCATGTAGAATTCTCATGGTGGGTCTGTCCAGTACCATGTTCTCTAACATGTACCTATGTATCAACTTAATATATCTCGTATATATTTATGACCAATGAGATATGACCATCAGTTAATCACATACTAGTCTCAATGTATTATTGTTGTCCAACTGACAATGATACTCGACTAGGGACATTTAAGAATAATGATACATTACATACTTATATGATCTCATATTCAAGTCACATACTTGAAACCATATAATTAGTATCATTTTTCTAAGGACATTTATTATGTTAACATTTATATAACGCAGTAAATAAAACATAATAAAAGAAATTATCATTTAACCAAAAACATATCATAAATATAATGTCACAATCATTACATAATTGGCCACTAGGGCATATACTCTAACAAAAAGTCACAAAGAGAAAAAAAAATTGTACGTTTCATGTTTGAAACAAAAAATAGTTCTTCTATAAAAAGAAAGACGATAAAAAGAAAAAAAATATGCGCACATATGTGTATGCCTCAAATATTATTATATTTTAATGGGTTTAATCTTGAAGTGGATACAGTGACCAGAAAAAAAGTAATAAAAGTTCAAGTAGTAAAAGATATTTTCAAATTTCAATGATCTAATTAAAAGGTTTATGGAGTGGGCCAAATACTTAATTTTACCTAAGCTAAATAAATATACTACATGGAAATTTTTTAAGGGCAACTTTCAAGCTACTTTATCACAAAGTTCAAAATTCATGTTATGTATGTAATTTTCAACTCTTCTTTAACCGTACATTTTAATAGTGAAATACCTTTGTTATCCTTCTATTTTTATCGCAGTGTTACTATTTGTATAGAATGTTTTCATGTTATTGTTCTTTTTTCCCATTATTTTTATGTTACTGTATTTTCTTTCTTAACATTATTATTCAAGAGAATGACATTCAGTTAATCACAAATATATTTAAATGTACTTCGAACAAAAAAAAAAGAAGATAAAGAAAATTCAAAACCTAATATTAATAATAACATTGTTCATATTCGTATTTTATAGAGTAACATGTACTCGTGTTACTATTTTTCCTTAAAGTCATTCCTCAGCAAAACTATTCAAAAAAAATTGAACAAAATTCTACAAATCAAACAAAGATTTTTCTAATAAAATTAAAGAAAATCATATAGAGAAAAATCTAACATTAACGTCAAAATGGATAGAAACAGTAATATTTGTAGCAAGTCAAAGTTCCTATTTTCCTATTTGATGTTACTATTCCAATCAATTAATTAGAAACATTAAAAAAGAAAACAAAGAGATGATTAAAAATGTCCATAAAAGATGTGATGATTAATTGGCGATTAAGGAGGTATCGATGGATAACAGTTACAAGGAAAATGTGTCATCGACAGAGAATGTCAGACGACGAAGGATGTCAACGACGATGTGTCGACGTCGGACGACAAAGGATGTCAATGATGACGATCGAAGATGCCACTAATGACGACCGAAGATGCCACTAATGACGACCGAAGATGCAGATGAACAACAACGATGGAGGCCTACCTCGACAGCAACAACGGACTTCGTATCTATATTTCTTAAGTTTAGATCTGTAACTTTTGATTCAAATCTAAAAGATGTAAAGTTTAGATTTGAAGATTAAGTTGAGTATTACTTGAAGGAGGAGTGACGACGGTGATGGTAGATGGTGACGACAACGGTGACGGCAACAGTGATGATAGACAATGGCGACGACGATGATGATAGACGGTAGCCTTGATGGTGGACAACGGCGGTGATCGTAACATTGGTGGTAATAATATTAGTGATGATTGATGCTGAAAACGATGAACTATGAGAAAGAAAAGAGAGAAGTGAGAAATAAGATATGAATGTCTGGAAATCTATGGAAACATATCTTCTAGTAATAAAGCCTTTAAGATCTCCACTTAATCCTCTAACCGGTCAACGAATTTTTTTCTTTGATATCGAACTAAATGTCTTATTTAGTTCACTTTTTAGTTCTTATTTTTTTCCACACACGTTGAAAGTAGTTTCTTGCTGAAAATTTTCTTTTGAAAGGATACGTACGAATAATCATCTATTGTAAATAATATTCTCTGATTGTGAGCATAGAATATTTAAAAGAACTAATTTGAGCAGTCATAAAATAGTTTGTTGATTCTTGAGAACATCCAAACGAATTTGTTCTGTTCTTAGCTTATGTTCATTGATCAGTTGAGTCAGTGTTGAGATGGTAAACTTCATGTACAAGATGCGGTAATAAGTTATATTCGGTGTGATATATAATCGTATTTAGCGTAACAAAAAGTAAGACTTGTTTAACAGGGGAAAAAAAGAATAGAGAAACTAGATACGCAAAAAAGTAACAATTATACTTATATAATAGAAGAGTAAAATACGAAATCAAAGATACGTATGTGCGATCTGTCGATCAGGATAATAAAAACTCATCGTAAAAATTCATAATAAAAACTCATTGTAAAAATTTGCGCTAAAAAAATGCACAAAACGAAAAAAAAAAAAAAAAAAGTCATTCATCGATGTGGATTTTCGTATTTCTTCATTCATGTCCATCCAATCAAAAAAAAATCATTGAGCGGATTTCTTTTTGTAAAAACAAACTCTAAAAATTATTAAAAACTAATAATTAAAAATCATACAACATTAAAGATTGATAATTACAAGTTATATTTTAATATTCCAACAAATTAAAGTTAAAAAGATCAATATTTTAGTGATCTGTACTAGTATTTTAAGAAGTTAGTAGAATTTGTGAAACCGTATAATAAAAAAAAAGTAATAAAAATAGTAGAGTAATATAATTTAATATTAATATAAAAACAAAAAGAATATTTTAAATTTATTATAAAAATTACTAATATATTATAAAAATATAACTAATATTCAAATTAATTATTAAGATATAATACATTATACTATAATTTAATACTAATATATTTACTAAATCAAGTTAGTAACTAAATTTGTAGAGACAATAATGAAAATATATAGTATTTAAGAGATAAAACCTTTTAATTAAATTATAGATAAAATTAATTTTAAGTGAAAATTTTTATAATTATAAAAAACAAAAGTTTAAGTTTTTTCTAAAACTAAAACTAAAGTAACAATAAAAAATTTTAAGATTTTTCACATTTGGTACATATTTTTTGTTATTTATTTGAATATATAGTTTTATTGTTACTCCAGTTTTTATTTTATCACTCTATTTTTAAATTTTTGTCAAATATTATTTTTATTTTAATTAACATATTTTTAAAATTAAGAAATAAAACCTTTTAATTAAAATATAGACAACGTTAATGAAGATTTCTCAATTAAATGAATATTTCTTAGTTCAAAGAAAAGTTAATAAAAGCCTACAGATTTAGTAAATATGTTAGTATTATATATAGTATAATGTATCATATCTTAATGATAAATTTAAACGTTGGTGTATATTTTTATAATACATTAGAATTTTTATAATAAATTTAAAATATTCTCTTTTTTTTTTTGTATTTGTGTATTTAGTAAATATATTAATATTTATATAAGTCTATAGCTTAATTTTATAATTTTATAAAATAATAATATGAATAAATTATTTTACCCTTGATATTTTCATGAAAATATATATGGGAACGAACGTGAAGGGTTATTAAAAGATAGTTAAAAAGAATTTTATAAACGATGACAATAAAAATTGATCAAAAGATAAAAAAGACAAGTGTAAATTTATCTTATTAAATTATTATTTTATATTTTTAAGTAATCGATAAAATATGAAATTTTAAAAAAGAAAAAATATAACAACATAATTACATTTGGTTAACTCAACTTATATAGCTTTACTTAAAAACCAATTTTTTAAAAATTAACATTTTCTTACTTTTGATTCTGAATTTTAAGTCGATCTCAAGCACGTTAAAATTAACTTTTGAAAAAAATTAAGCCAGGGCCATTAAGTGGAGGGTGATGAGCTTGGGGGAGCATGACGAACTCAAATCGAAGATGGAAGTCATCTCCGTCGACAATCATTCAATTTGGGATGAAATCGAGCATTCTGAAAGGTACAAAATACTTTCTTCTTCTTCTTCTGTCTCCATAATCAATTGCAAAACCCATTAATCGTGAATGGTATGTTAACTGGATTTTTCATTATTTTATCCCCCAATCCCAAATCTTTCAGCGAGCGAGAGATGGTGTATTCACTGGATTTTTTCATTATTTTATCCCCTGCTCGCTCTCTCAATTTTTAGTATCCATCCATTTTTTGTTCCTGATGCTTTGATTGTAATGTAATTGTAATTGTTTCGATCTGTTAGTAGTGCTAAGAACAATTTTAAATTTGTCCCTCCTTTGGTGAATTCTCTTTTCTGGGGTTTTCTTATGCTTAAAATTTGGCAAAGTGTAGGACTATGGTCCCCGTTTGGTTGGTGCTTGGAATGGAATAGAAATGAAAAATATGATGGGGTGAGTATAAAAGCTTTGGGTTGTTTTGGAATGGGATATTCCACAGTTTCTATCTAGGAGAGGCAAGGGTTGCAATTATAGCTAATTTTTTTGGGACGGAATGAGTTTTATGCATAAACAACCAATCAGATGCGTTAATAGTCATTCAATTCCCATTCCTGTTCCAACCGAACAATTAAGCGCAGCATCAGTGCATACAAGATCGTTTGTAATTCACTTGTGAGTTTAAATCATTTCTGTTGGCAAAACTTTTCTTTGCAGCTACCTTGTGTGCAGCATGTTTGATGAAGCGGCATCATCAGCATCTTCTGTTCTCCAGCGTTTATGTGACGAAAACTGCAGTAGACCAACTATAGGAGTTGTTGAGCTGAATGACATGTTGGAATCCGCCGGTATGGTACTTGTTCAGTCCTTGAAGGAACTTGGAAGGTGCCTACTTTTTATTATTTCAGCAACCCTTATATATTTTGCATTTTTGTTGGTATATATGCTGTTGTTCCATGTATTTATTGTATTGCTGATTTGTCATAGTTTTCTGGTACGATTTACCAGTGATATTGGATTTTAGTAACTGCAACAGTATTTATAGTCTTTCTCACTAGTTTGGGATGAAGGCGATGTTGATGTTGAACTGGTTTTTATTGTCATCTGTGAACAATGAGTAGATCACTTGATGTGAATGCTAAAAATAGATCATATTACACTATTAACTTTTGATCACACTTATCTGATGGTTCTATCTATCTGGATCTAGTTTTCTGTGTAGCCTCTAAGAAAGGAAGTGTTTGTCTTATATTCTGTGATTAGTTCTTCAATTGGGGTTGCGCAGTAAAGAACCAGATCACTTAAAACTGGTTACCCTCATACCATTTTAATAGCAGTAACTGGAGTAGTAACGCACTAATGTTATTACAATTGTAGACGGAGTTATTTGATACCACAGTGACAGTTGTCAATAAGAGCATCTTGAATCCTTTATGGGGCTGATATGTATCACTCATATGTAAGTATATGCATGCAGATGCATTTCATCTATAATGGACTGGTATGGATATAATTCTATATATGGTCATACCTCAAATTTCTTGTAATAATAGTCTGACCATATATTTATTATTTACATGGCTGGCATGCTTAAACAGAGTCAGTTCACAGATATTGTAAGGCACTACAGATGCATTTCATACTCTCATTTTCTATGCAGGACACTAGACATACTGAAGGAGCTCAAACTGTTGTTTGGTTCGGTCGCTGCAATACCTATTCAAGTTTTCATAACAGGGTATGCCTATGTCTTCCACGAGTTACTTTCCATATCAATTTGAATGCCTTGCTTGAACATAATCTCGAATTTCATCTGGTTATCTGCATGGAAAGGTTGATCGACACCTCAACCCATTAGAATTGAATGATATTACTTCCCAGTTGCAAGTGCTTTTAGTTGACAATAATTTATCATGCCATAATACATGTGGAGTCTGCATTTTCAACTGTCTATTAAATAGTTAATACTTTAGCAATCAAAAGACATATATGGACATGAAGAATCAAGCTTCCAAAAAATTTGACTATGGTTCTGTTTTACTTGAAACTTTGATTACTTATCTGTTAAAGCTAGTAAGAAGCTTCAGTCTGTACATCATAATGAGCAGATTATGAACCTTATACCTCCTAATAGTCCAAACCCTCAGCTCTTCAATTTATTGATACATAATAAGAGATTGTATGTACATAAATGTTGTGGCATGCCTGTGTCCGTGTGTGTGTGTGTTTGTGTGTTTGCCGGTGCGTGTGTTCAAGAAAGAAGCAAGCCCACACTATTTAGAACTTCTATTCCTTGAGGCTTGAATTTTTCTCCGTGAATCCGTCTTTGAGGTGTTTGGTTTTATTTTTCTTGCTAAGAAGCTTGGGGCATGTCGCCACATAAACTTCGTTTTGAGTTGTGGTTTCACGAGTCCTGCTCATACTTTTGGATTGTCGAATATTCCTTTTTAATTGTTTTTGTACCAATTAATGTCACAAAAAGCCTCTTCTTTCATCATAATTTTCATTTAGGTTGAATATTTTTTAAGGAATTAAATGTCTTCTAGAGATATTATATCTATGATGATATGTGAATAAGACTATAATATACTTCTTCCTTTCCAGGGTATGTTTTCAAGTACAAGAAGGTTTTTATGATGTTCGAGAATTCCTTGAAGAATTCCTTACCATGTGGGAATTTGTAGATGAGAAATACTATGTTCTTTCTGGTGCAGAAGGGAATATAGGTAATTTGGGAGAATGGGACAATCGATTTGTATTAGGAGTTGATAGGTACCTTGAAGTTGTTGAGGTGTATGTTGTAACACTTCTAGCACTGCATTTAAGGGACATGGAACTTGCCATATCTTGGGTTGAGAAAGCTGCAATACCTGATCAAAAGAGACAGGTAACTACAGTATTCTCTTTTAGTTACACTTGTTCACAGAAGTTCCTTTTTTTTTATTTACTCGATTTGGTCTTTGTACTTATCATTATGAATTAACTCATCAAGTTCCACAAATTTGCAGTCTTATACCAGCTCTTACGTTAGCATCTAATTAAAAATATTAGAACTTTGATGCCTCTACAATTAGAACCCTATATTAATGGATCTTGGATTTAAGATTATTTCTTGTACTCTGAACACAGTCAGTGAAAGCTGATTGAATACCTTCCCATTGTTTCTCAATTCTTTGTTTAAATGTTGTTGTTGATTAATGTCTGGAAAAGAAATATTGAAAGAGTGGAGGCACCGGTAGTAAAGTTTGACTTTCAAAGTGGACTATTTTATAGAAGCACCAAAAATATATTTTAGAAGTCAGAAAGTTTTATATTTTTTCTATAGGTGGTTTGTTATTGTCAAAGTTCTTATAAAGAAATTTGTGTAAATTTCAAAGAGATTCAAGTCTTCTAAATTAGGTCAGTACTTATCAATCATCTTTAAGACTTTAAGATATTCATCTAAAGGTAATAAAATGGTATGTTTTGCTTCTCCTTTTTTTAATTTTCTTCTAGGAACTCCTGAGACAATTACACTCCATGTGTACTGATAAGGTCACCAGCTCATCACAAGCCAATTCCACGAGAGAACAAAATACTCGCACTAGATTGTCAAATGTCATTGAATCCCAGAACCTATCTGTTGGAGATAATAATGCAAAAGAAACAATTATGAGATTGTCTAAACAGAGAGTTTCAGGCTTCGGGTGGTTCAGAAACATCAGTTTGAAGTTTGGTGATGGCCGGTTGGTTATATCAAGTAAAAGTATCTTGTTGAGTTGTTTGCTGTTGCTCTTGTATTATGTTATGCGGAGAAAACAAGCTAATTTGAGAAGGTCAGTACTCTTTTCTAGCTAGTTTCTCTATGAATCTATGGTATTCGTCTGCTATGTTAATTTTGGATTCAAATATCTTCTCTCCACTTGCTATTTTTAAAGTTTTTATGAAAATAATCTGAATATGGTAGTGGTTTAAGCTATTTTAAATTCAAGATTCACAAATTAGACATCAAATGCATTCGTAGAAACAAGTAGCAAGCTTGATGTCACTTTCAGGCCGAGTTTGAAAGCTCAAATTAGATGCCAATTGCTTGACATTGTCAAGATTCTACAACGTCGATGATCTCATCAGTGCCCTAATATTTAGCCTCTTCCATTAAATGTTTCAGGGGGAAAAAAGCTATGGTTCTGTCTGTATGAAGAGCAAGTTATATTAGACATGTTCCATATTCTCTTCTGCAATGAAGCTACTACTGTTCTTAGAATAAAAAATTAAAAATGTATATGACATAGGCCATGTTGGAAAAAGGAGTTGGTTGACAGACCATTTGATTATTAACTTATGGTTCCCCTTTGTTCCTTGTACTGTCACTATCTCTGCATACATATTCAGGGTATTCAACCCATAGATCAGCTCGGTACATGGTCCAAACTGAAATTAGTTTTGCAGACCGAAGGGGTAGCAACCTTGAATCAGTGATAGTGTGGCTTGAGCCAACCTATTTCATGGTGGTTACTGATTTTACCTTAGCCTGTATGTATCTGTTGGATTAATAGCTAATGAGAGGGTTATTTGTCGTAATTTTTCTTTGACAGTCTGTACTTGGAATATTTTCACTCTTAGTAGCCAAAAATGCAGAATGCCTTAGGAAATTAAACCAATCAAAATGGCTGAATAGTTCGTCCTACCAGAAAGAAAAAAAAAAAGAATTGGTAGACAAACACGATTATCGCTTATACTTTGGTGTAAAATTCACTGAAGATCCTTTCTAAATTCCAGGACTATAAGGAGACAATCACTGTATGTGAAGAAGGTGGTGATGGACTTTTGGCGACTTGCATTCTCGTACCAGGTGAATCCTCTAGCTGCTGTTCAACCCATACCGTCTGCCTCACATGGAACCCGTTGATTGACAAGCTATTTTTGTGATCAACTCTCTCATGTCAAGTCGTTAGCTGTGTCACAGCGGCACATTTGCATTTTTCATAAATAAAGAAGTTGTAGGATGGAGCTTCGACTCCCTTAATTTGGAGGATTACAATGTTGTTGTATATTCCAGAGATAGGTTTCATGCAACAACTCGTCCATGATATTCTGTTACCTTTTATTTCATTTGGAACTTTAGTTTTTCTATTAGGTTGATTACTGCCTTATTGGGGATATCCAGTTGAAATCACTGTATTCTATAATTCAATCGAATTTGGTTTTTAAGTGGATTATGTTGTGCATTACTTTTTACATATTGTTGTGTTAAAACAGAAGACAAAATTTTACTTTTAAAATTCAAAATTTTTATTCCAAATGGTGATATAAATTACAGAAATAAATTGACGACTTGTAGCGAAAATGTCTAACGTGATTATGGTTGGAAGTTATATTAAAATATTTTCGTATTGAGATTCATCATCTAATATACGTACAAATGAATGTTCATCAATTTATTTTGAAATTATGAGTTTGTATCTAATATAAATGATAGTTATATAATTTCTGCTCCTAGTGTAATTTATATTACAAAATAAAAATGGCATAAAACAAATTAAATTATAAGTTAAATCTTACAATGCAAATGCATCAATGATTTAAAATCAAGAGGAATTATTTTAGTAAGCTGCCTCCAAGGTGGTAGCACAAACACAATTTCTTGTCAAAAATTAACAGGAACGGTGAATGGCCAAGCGCTTATGTCTCATGCAACTATTAAGAAGACACTTAACATGCAGATATGAGGAGAAGGAGACAACAGATGACTTTGTCAAACAAACAAAACTCCCTCCTTCACTGTTCCTCCTCCCTTTTCAACTTCACCATTCACTTCCAATTCTATTTTTGCCAAATCTCCCTCCTCTCCCTCTCCTCCTTTCTCTCTCCCTTCTTTCCTCACAAAAATTAATTTCCAATCTGCTTAATTCCTTTCCCTGCCACAGCATAACGTTAATTTACCTCGTTTTGTTGCAACACCAGCTGTCCTCCATAGGGTGAGGAGGCGCGCACCCACAAGTGCGCGCACCACCATCTATGCCATGGCCCTTAACAAAATGACCCGTCTACTTCCGTGCTCTCTCATCCTACTCACCGTCTTCCTGAATATTTCCATAACCTCTTTTGCACAACCATCAGAAGCCGAAATCCTTCTCAAGTTCAAAGATTCCATTTCCAACAATAATGCATTATCGGGCTGGGATGCCTCAAAACCACCTTGTCCAGAAGGAAACTGGGCAGGTGTTATTTGCTCAAAAGATCATGTCTGGGGGCTGAAACTGGAGAAAATGGGATTGAAGGGTTCTTTTAGCATGGAGATCCTCAAGGACTTGCCACATTTGAGGACTATTAGCATAATGGGGAACGAATTCGATGGAGATTTTCCAAATTTAAAGCTTGCAAGTTCACTGAAATCTGTTTATCTGTCGGATAACAAATTTTCTGGGGAAATCAAGGCAGATGCATTCAACGGGATGATGGCATTGAAGAAGATTCATGCAGCACGTAACCAGTTAACGGGCTCGATTCCTGTGTCATTGACAGGATTGCCACTGCTTATGGAGTTACTGCTTGAAGAGAATGAGTTTACCGGTGAGCTACCCAATTTTCATCAGGACAGGTTGAAAATGTTTAATGTATCCAACAATGATTTGGAAGGCCCAATTCCTCAAAAACTCGCCATGCTCGATGCAACCTCATTTTTGGGTAGGTAACTAATGGTTTTCCCAGATTAATCTACATTCCTGAAAGTAAACAGATTTGCAGCAAATGATTGAGCTTAGGGCAAACAATTATATTGGTATAGAAGCTCAAAATGAGATAACAAAAAACATAATTAGAATACAAAGCAAGAAACTAAATAATCATTTGACTAATAGTTAACATTTGATAAGCAAACTAGAGATGAACATAATAAATAAAATGAAATTCAGTGCATGCATTTTGAAATTTATTTGGAAGATTGTAGTTACTCGGAATACGGCGCTCAAGAAAATCACCCATCTTTATTGATATTTGTACTAGTAACCAAAATTATGGAGAACTATGTCGTTTATTTGATCTCCTTTCCTTGTATAGGCAACACTGATCTTTGTGGGGGACCGTTGCCTGCATGTCCTACGGCCAAATTACCAATTGGAACAATTGTCCTCAGTATAATAGTAGCTATGGCTGCACTGACGTCAATAGTTGCAGCTTTTATCATCCTTCAACGCCGTAAACAAACCTCTGAATCTGAAGATCCAAACTTAGTACCGCCAATGAATGTTCACAAAAAAGGGTCCTCTCCTGATTTAGACAAAATGGAGATGGGCATGTCACCAGTAGAGCATCCATCTTCAACAAGCAAGAATAACAATCAGAATACCGTGAAGTTAACATTTCTGAGAGATGATGCAGAGAGATTCGATTTGCCAGACTTGTTAAAAGCCTCAGCTGAGATATTGGGAAGCGGTGTGTTTGGGTCTACTTTTAAAGCAGCTCTTGCAAGCACTGGACCGGTGATGGTTGTCAAGAGGTATAGACAAATGAATAATGTCGGGAGGGAAGAGTTTCAAGAGCATATGAGAAGGTTGGGAAGGTTGAAACATGAGAACTTGCTCCCTCTTGTGGCTTTTTACTATAGGAAAGAAGAAAAGCTCTTGGTTACCAATTATGTTGACAATGCCAGCTTGGCGGTTTATCTCCACGGTAAATTATAAATTAGGATGAATTACGTTTATTGAACAATTATTCTTAGAAAAAAGTACTAGGGTTTATTTATTTATTTCCACAGTCAAATTTATACATTTTGGTGATTTAATCTCAGGAAACCGAGGTCATGGATTACAATGCCTGGACTGGCCAAAACGGTTGAAAATCGTGAAAGGCGTAGCAAGAGGGCTTCTATACCTGTACAACGAACTACCAAGCATAATTGCACCACACGGTCACCTCAAGTCTGCAAATGTTCTGCTCAATGATTCTTGGGAACCTCTACTCAATGACTATGCATTATCTCCAATAGTCAATCAAGAACATGCACAAGAACTCATGATCGCATATAGGTCGCCCGAGTACAAGCAACAAGGTCGCATAACAAAGAAAACAGATGTTTGGAGCCTTGGACTATTGATACTTGAAATTTTAACAGGGAAATTCCCAGCAAATACTATACAGAAAGGAAATGACACGGATTTGACGACTTGGGTTCAATCCATTGCAAGAGAAAATTGGATAGTTGAAGCTTTTGATAAAGATATGGGAAGAAAGAACGGCAGCGAAGAAGAGATGATGAAGCTTATGGATATAGCCTTGAGTTGCTGTGACACGGACATGGAGAAGAGGTTGGACATCAAAGATGCTGTTGAGAGGATTGAAGAGGTGAGAGAATAGGATGGTAATGCGTTAAGAGATGAAAATAGGTGGACATGATTTCCTCTCAGCGCTAAATGATGATTTATCTAACTCTTCCAGTAATGATTGATTCCATACATCAGTAGCGTATGTATACTTTACAATAACATTCTTGATTTGTCTGCTGGATTTCGATAACTTGGAGAACTTAAGACTATGGTTTGATATAAAGGTAGGATTTTATATAACCTTTTCACAGTTTTTTGCTTTTTGAGGTGGGGATGAGGGAGATTCGGTTTCACAATGTAATTAATTGATCATGTGTGGGACATGGGGTTTGTCATTTTAGGATCTATTTCATGATATATATTATAGCAAAGTGGGTAGATTTTTTATTTTCTACCAATCCATATCATATGATTTAAAATGGCAACTGTACGTGTTAGCTTCCCAATTGTTGTAGACTTATGTGAAGATTAATCAACAAAGTCTGGCACGGAAATCCTTCCATTCCTTTACTAAGTTAAGGTCAAAATATTACAGGATCAACTATGTAATATTCTTAAGAATCTGCTACTCCCAAAGTATTGGATCATGAATTTGAATTATTACAAGACACTCATCTAGAACTAAGACAAACTGAACCGAACTATTCCAAGTGACAGCTATAATAGTCCACCTTCAAATTCACAATTTCAATTTTCAGTTCTCTTGGTTGACTTGTCAAATTATCGTTATTGGATATTATGCAGCGGTTGTGGTTCAGTAATGATCCTTTGAGGGACTTTGAGGTTTTGACATGGGCTTCACATATTTTTAGCATTTTGAGAAGTTTTTCTGCTTGGGTTGTCTTTAGATTCTATCACAACTCTTCTATTGCGTTGCAAAATCTTTTGGAATTGTCAGATCGTATGATTTCTGGTTGACATATAATGGGCAAAAAACCAACTTACTTTTCGACCTTTAACACTCTAACCTAAAAGTGTAAAACTTATTTCTTTTAACATAAATTTTATAAACGGATGGAAAATGTACTAAAATGACCAAAATATAAACTACAAACCAATGGAACCTGTCTCCGAATGCTATTTGGTGAATTTTTTTGGAAGTATATAACCTTTTTTTTAGGTCGAGGAAATATATAACATTAAACAGCAAATGGGGAAGAAATACTGGCAATTTGACAAAATGCACACCATGGTTAATTTTGGTAATTTGGATTTTTGGTGCCTTATCCATTGGTTCGTAGGTTTTTTTGTTTAAAAAATAAAATTTAGGTTAAAGTGATTGCTTTGGGTCATTATGTCTTTTCAGTTCAGTAAAATTCCTTTTTGCTGATCAAAAGCAATAAACACTTGAGAAAATTAAATATAAGAATCATTAAAAAAATACGTCAAACAAACAATTACTGATAATAAAAGCACAATTATATGCTTCTACTCATGACTTCATGAGACAATCAATTGGCTAAATATATAGTATCTTGTAGGTGTCTCTGTTTGTTCTGGAAAATTACTAATGTAGGGTAGAGTTATGAGTAAAATAAAGAAAGTCCCAGATCCAACCTCATAGATGGGAAGCTTAGGGACTTTCTTACCATATTACCATAAATGCAGAGAAAAACCCCATAAAATAAGAACTTTTTCATCATTTATGGTTTATGTTTATGTTTATGTTAATATACATTAACATAAGCAAGCACAAATGGGCAGAGGAACCTTGGCTTTGTCTGCAATTATATTCATAAGGGTTAAGTCTCACGAATGCTGAAAAGGGTTTGATGCGCAAAAAGGGCCATGGCTAATTCTGCAACTATAGGAAGCTGGAGTTGGTGCATGATAAGCCTGCTATTGTATCTTCAGTTACTGTTATCTTTGGTAATTTAGATTAAGGAATTATGGAATCTTTGCTAGGGGGTGATAGCTTGGGTTTTGATAGCCTAGTTTTTATGTTAGTTGTTTAGATTTGTTGTTTTGGCCCAAACCTTTTGGTCCTTTTGTTATGTACCTTTTGGTTAGTTCAATAAAACTATTATGCTTTTGACGATCAAAAAAAAAATAATATACACTCGCACATGCTAGACATATGTTTTATATGTTCCTGTTGTCAATAATAGGTTTACCTTGTATTATGATATTTACCATCAGTTTATTTTTCATGCTCATCATATCGATGCCTTTACCTTATAAGCACCCCCATGATATTCCTTTTCCTTGTCTTCTAGAAGAGCTTCAAAGTTTACTGGCCGGTACACTTCACTGATCTCCTTTTTGGTTCAGTCACCAGAAAATTGTAGTTGCACAAATCACTGTTGATATCTATACGTGATATTTTATTTCTCCTCCTTTGATTCGCCTGAGAAAAAGGTCATGTCAAGAACTACGGAAAAAAGGTTACATTAAGAACCACACTTACAAAATCATTCATTACATAATATCATTGCAAATGGTGCCTTGAGAAGGAGGGATGTAAGGGGGAAAGAAGATTAAAGACCTATAGGTTAATGGATCTAATATAGAATTTTCAAAGGGTGTGATAGAAATAAAGAAGAGATAAACTGTTAAACTAAAGATACAGACATATAAACAGCAAACTAACACGGGCAAGGTTGAGAGTTCATGGTAATTGACTGACATTATTTCACACCTCTATGACATAATATTTATAAGACATGAAGTAGGATGTACCAAAGAATAAGGTGTCCTACTTTTATGCTTTATAGTCTAATGATTCGTCTTCACAGCATGGATGCTTCTATCTAATTCTGAGAGCTTCAGGCTTTCCTTATTCCAATTAGAATTTAACAGGATCAAAATATCAAATCTTGTTATGGTGGTCAGCAGTGACTTAGAATGATCAGAAGTTATAAAAGCTGAGAAGATACCTAGCACACACTCATAATGCTGTATGTGGTACAAACTGGCTAGCAGCAAACTTCATTCATGCTAGAGCATCAGTGGTTGAGGTAAATATCAGAAATTTTTGAGGTACTTATAACGACTGCTTTTCCAAAACCATTATTAACATTTGCTGACTTTACAAACCTCATCAAACAATCCACTCATCAGTAATTCCAAAATATTTGATTACTTCGGTATTGTTTCTTAAGATATGTTGCAATTAGCTCCTTGTAGGTCCATTTCTTCTTCGTTTTCAACTCCAAAAGGATCTCAGAGCTTGAGTGAAAATCCCCTTTGCCAAGAACCTCAAAGACGATTTTATCTGTTAATACAACAGCTGCATCTTTCGAATTCATTTTGCTCAAGGCAAATTCCAAATTTCTTCCCAGTCTTCTTTCCAAGTATGCATCAACAACAGAACCATAAGTCACAAGATCAGGAATAATCCCATTATGTTTCATATGCTCAAGGGTTACATGGAGGTCCCAAAACAAGGACATTCTTGAGAAAGCCAGAGTTCGGATGTTAAATGTAGTAAGATCAGGATAAAAACCAGATTCTACCATTCTCAGAAATTCTCTTTGCAAGCTTTTCATTTTGAAATTGGCAGCATAGGACAGTAGCAAAAGGTTCCAAAGAAGATTTCCCACGTTTTTCCTACCAAGACCTACATCCTTTACAAACTCGCCTAATCTATAGAACTTCTTCTCCCTTATATAAGCATATGATACTGCCTCTATTCCTTCTTTCTCTATGAGAATTCTTGACCTTTTAAGGCGGCCATAAGCATCCTCTATCTCAGCTAGAGACCCATATGTGCTATAATATACAAGAAATGCATTTCCAGTAGCAGAATTTACCTTGAATCCCCTTGATACCATCTCTTTCATTGTCTTCTCCATCATACGAAGTTGTCCTGCCTTTCCAAAGCAGGAAATGGCCAATGCGTAAGTCTCAGGTAACAATTTGGGAATCCTAGCACCTACTTGATGCAGAAGTTCAATAACTTTATCGAAGAATCCCACTCTTCCATAGGCATCAACTAATGCTGAAATTAATTGTATGTTTGGCACAAATGAACTATTTAACATCCCATCCCAGGTTGCTTGTGCTTCAGGGAGAAAACCATGATCGGCATAGCACAACAAAAGAGCTGACAAAGTAGAGTTGTCAAGTAAAAAACCCTCAGATCTCATCTCCAACACGAGCTCCTCAGCAACATGAGGTAATTTATTTTGGCTTAAACTCCGTAATATAGAAGCACAATCCAAGCAAGGATGAGTAGCACTCCCTCCTTGTTTCCAGAGCCAGAGTATCTGTACAAGAATATCCGGTACGTAAAAGGACGAAAAAACAAAAGCAAACTAGTTCTAACTGTCAATTGTCAGAGGTCAAACTACACACAAATGTGAGCATCAGAACTGATATATACTTAGTTCCACGTGATACATTAAGTGTGAAAGTTTATAAAACAAGTGATAATTGAGATGAAGTGAACTACCACCCAAGCTTTATGGCTACTGAAACAGAAACTACTACAAATAGTTCATTTAAGCAATTACATGAATGTATGTGCAAAAAGGTAAGAACCCATTTAATTGGCATACCAATCTGTATCAGTAAATAATACAAACAATACCAATCTATTATAACAAGCAACAGCCCGCAATACCGCATGGTTTATCAAAAATACAAACCTACCTTAAGAAACAATAAAATTAGAATACCAATCTATACCAGTAAAGAATGAGCACTACTTTTTATAAAACCTTAAACTATTTATGAAGATGCACCAAATAATTTCCAGAACATTGAGTTTCTCTGTTTGCTCAGGAAAAACTCTGAACTAAATGGCTTTCCATCCAATTTCAATTATAACCACAATCATTGCACAAAGTCAATATGAACTAAACGTTTTCACATCAATTTGTAGCCAATTTGGCATCAAATAAATGGGGTGAGAAGTAACTCATTGCAAAAACTGATTAGCAAAATACAAAGTAACATAACTGAATCCATTTCAGAGAAACCAATTCTAGGAAAACTAAAGCAAACCCAGATAAATTAATCTTGAAATAGACATATAATACTGGGAGAAAATATAAATTAAACACTTGACATACAAAAATAGACATGAAAATAGAGTTAAATAGAATGAAACTTTAGAAAAGAAAATAAATACTTTCTTGGCCAAAGCTCGATCTGGGTGTTCCATTTTATAGGTGAATTTCTTGGCGGAGCATAATAATTTCATGGCTCCAAGAGGACGATTGAAGCAGAGAACTGATGTAATTTCCATGTTTGAGCCAAGTGAGAAGAGAGATGACATTGTTGGATAAAAGAATAATATGGTAGTGTTGTATGGAGTAGCTTAGTTTAATGATCCCGACTGTCCCTAGTCCACACAAAATTTATGGGCTTATTTATGGGCTTACCTGAGCTCAAGCCCATATTTTTCTACTAATATCATTTTTCAACTTTTCTTATTTAGTATCATATTTAATTCTTTACTTTAAAATTTAAAAGTTTAGCCTCGAGATATCATCAATGTAAAATTGTCTAATGAGTTTAGGACAACTTTAAAAATCTCTAATAGATTTCCAAATGTCTCGTCGAGTAAAATTTATGCACACTGGATAAATTTATAATAAAAAATTATAAATCAATCAGAATTTGGTATATGGACAATTGTTTTGTTCTTTTCTTTTTTTTTTCAGGTGAGATTTAGTTGTTCCTTTTGTACTCTCTATGTCCCAAAATTAGATATATGTTTTAAAATGACAATTTTTAAGGACAAATTTTATGTTTCAAATATATCCATATTATCATGTTATTTAATAGTAGTACTAGTTATGGTAAAGACCACACAAAATAGTAGATGTTGTGGAGGTAATTGAAATAGTGAAATTATAGAATGGTATTTAAAAAACTCTGTTACTTTTTATAGTTCAAAAATAAAAATATATGTTTAATTTTAGAACCACCAAAAATTAAAAGAAATATATATCTCTGATTTTTAGAACAGATGAAGTATTATATTAATTTTGGATGTTTTATTATGAATTTGTTTTTGTACATAAGTTTATTGATTCCTCAAATATGTTGTTTAAACTGTACCTGAGTAATAGGGTCGAAAATTGGATTTCATCAATTTGACTGGACTCATGATTACTTCATAAAAGAGAGTTCAAATTAATTTGACTACATAAAATAGTACTAAAAGTAGTTATTAATTGACAAAATGTGTAAAACTTATAATTGGGGATTGACAAATTAGAAAAACAGTTATTATTATTGATGCCATATTAAATAAAAAGTTAATGAACTCTAACATTGGAAATGAGACATTTTTGTATATGATAATGAAATGGAGTAAGAAAGCTACAGTAATACTTTGGAAAAGTCTGCTTCTAGAGTTTTTATCTAAATATCTATCTCTTCAGTATGAATTTGTGACACGAAAAATTTAGAAAAAAGCAAATGATAATATTAAAAATTCATTTCTTCATATGCTCCTATTTTTTCTCCAACTAACTTTTCTGATAAATTATTCGCTTCCTAAACTAGCATAAATAAAGATAATAGCATTTTGCATGGGAATGGTCTCATATGTAATAAAAATAAAATAACCTAATTATCTAATTGAGCATGATTTGGACACGATTAATACGGATTATTCCAATCACTGTAATTGAAATATCAATAATAAAATTCAAATGGTTTAAGAAGTAGCAAACTCTAAAATAGTCTTGTTAATGGACAATCTATAAATATGCAGTTCTCTTTGAGAAATGAGATCAGTTCCTACTACTCTCTTTATCCTATCAAATAATTTTTTGAGGCTACTTTTATATATCCATTATATAAGGTATTTATACCTTTTAAAAAAAATTAATGATTTATTTTCAAAAAAATTCTCAATTAAATATGATAAAAGTTAGTTACGTAATAGGGAGAGAGGAAATATTTACTCTTGTGTATTAAAAAAATATCAAAGCCTTCTTAGACTTAAACTTTAATTATTAAAAAAAATGTGGAGAGTAGAGCATATACGAACGTGCAACGCGTGTTAATTTGGTACTTAAGACGTGGAAAATTTTCAAATTATAATCACATTGACGCATGTGAAGACATTTTTGAGTGTTAAACTCTTAAGTTAACAAAGGAGTAATATCTAATACGTTCAGATGAAATTATAATACTCTCATAATATTTTAACCATGGTAGAGACAATTAAAAAAAAAAAACTACCTCATATATATATATATATATATGTATGCATGTATGTATGTGCGCGCGTGCAGATACGCGGAGGTGTGTTAAAAGGTATTGCCAATGGTTGCAGAAAGGCCAAAAAGAATGGGGACATTGGCATTGATGTTAGAATGGGAATAGAATATAGACATCAGTTCTTGTAACATCAAACTGACTTTACATGTCTCCTGTCCTTTGGTGGATTATCTAGTTGCCTACTATTTCAATTTTCATAATCCCCCACTTCCAATTTTCATCTAATGTTGGTGGTCCTTCCAAATTAAATATCATTCTATTTTTCTTGCTCTCTTTTTTCTCCCCTTCCTAATTTATTTTTTAATTTAAAATTCTTTTTTCCCCTTTTTAAATACTTTTTAAATTCAATATTCTAAGAAAATCTCTCCAGGAGTTTTAACTGTTATTTCCTATGCAACTCAGTTTCAGAGACTATTCTCCACCCATTGTCTATTTGCAATGATACTTTAGTTTGGTGTTCTCAATATTGAAAGAGCCAGACTCACATGCATTATGAGTCCATCAGATTACTCTCATCTTTAAAGAATTAGGTAGTAGTGTTGTAACGCTCGTACTAATATATTTTTTAAAAATTTATCTCTTATCTAGGAAAAAAAAAATTTAAAAATGATGACTTCAATAATCTATTATTACATTATATTATTTCAGAAGAGAAAATCTTATCTCTAAATAACGAGTAATCAACTCTTATTCAGTTTCGAAAACACTCGTCTACGTCTTTTATAATAATTTTATTGTCCAAATCATATCTCATTTTTAACCATCGCAATTAAAGAAATCATACAATCTCTTTGATTAATGTAATTAAATGTCAACCAGCAATCAATACCATAAATATAAAAAAAAAATTAAAAATCATGCATATCTTTTAAAATTAAAACATCACAACAAAATTTTTTTTTAAAAAAGGCTAACAAGTTAATCAACAAGTAAAGAATAAAATAAATAAGTTCTACAATAACTTATTGAAACGGACAAAAATAAAACACCACAATAAAATTACTAAATAAAAAGAATAAATAAAATTATGAAATTTTAGGTTAATAAATTATATTAAATTAAAATAGAGTAAAATATATTCAGTATTAAGTAATGTAAATTATTTTAAATAGTTAATAACTAAAAAAACAACTTCAATACTATAATTACATGAAGTAACAATTTATTAACTCATATTTTAAAAGAACTAAAATACACCCATCAATTTTTAAATTTATAAGTATAAAACTAATGATATTGTAAACAACAATATTAACTATAAATCTCATATTGAACTCAATAAAAATTATTAAATTAATACGTATTAGATTGAATAATTTTAATTAATTAAAAAAAATCGTATTGTGCACAAATTAACAAGCTAATATTTCTCATCTGTGAAGATTCATTTACCGAAACCATGGTTGTGGTCCATTTGGATTCAGGATATCCTCTGCCAATTCAGATTTTTGCACCCTTCCTACCCTTTTTCTTTGAAAATTATCAGAAAATTCAAATTCTAGTCTATGATAGTACGAGTTTTTTTTGTAGTAACTACCCATCATTTTTCCATTGACTTTTCACTCAGAATTTTTTTTTCATTTCATCTCCCTCTAAGATTTTTGCTAATTTTTTTTTACCATTACGTGTTATCTATTAGTTAATATTTTTATTTGATTTTGAAGTTGAGCGGACAGGTAGTATTAATACTTTTTTTTTTCTTTGTAACATAAAAGTACAGGCCGAGAAGAGATCGATATCAAATCAAAATATGCCTCCGACGTCAAAGATTTATCATAGTAATTACAAGATTTGAACTCAAGTGAAGTATGATATTAATATTAATGTAAAGTTGAGTTGGAAAACTAGTATTATGTATGTATGTATGTATGTATGTATGTATGTATGTATGTATGATTATGTACCAGAAATACACTACAAACACACATCATGATGAATTGATCCCAGCAAGCACTCATATTCTCCACTTTCCCTTTGTCGTTTAGTGGCTTCTCTTTCTTTCCGTGTCACAAGAAAGTAAGTTACATGAAACTCCATCAATGACTTTATACTCCCTAACCTTATTTATACAACAATCATATTATTAAGGTAAAAATAATTTTATCAATATAATTTAATATTTAATGACATTTTTTAATAATAAAAGTTACTTTTAATGACAGTCCTTAATACTCTCGCAGTATAATTTTTACCGTAACAATATCACCAACCCTTTTTATATTCTACTATTTCCTTTTCCTTTTTTTTCTTTCTCTTTTTAGTGAAAATAACATTTTCACATTCTATATTCGATTGTATGATCCTATGGCATATATTTTTAGTCCTTATTCATTGTTAGTAATTTCTTTTAATTAGAAAACACCATTTAAATAACTATATAAATATTTTAAACTAATAATGATGTATTGTTGATCACATGTGAAGCTCTTACATTTTATTCATATGACAAATTGACTCTAAAGTTAGAGTCAACCTAAGAACCGTATCATCAAATCTTTTTAGGAAAAAAACCATGTAGTTCAAACAAAATTAGACCTCACTATTATTAGATTATTATAAACTAAATAAAACATAATACTCCTATATTGAATAGACCAATCCTCTTCTTTAATAAACGTTCGGAATTATAGAAAATTTGAAATTCTGCCTGAGGATGTCTTACAATGTACAACATGATAAATAGATTTATTCAAGTGAATATATTGATTTTAACTTTCTTATATGTAATACTCTTCAACAACAAAATTTAAAATTAAAAAAGAAAAGTCCTAAAAACATTCATACTCTCTCTCTCTCTCTCTCTCACACACACACACACATGTGTGTGTACTCAACTGACAACAAGCCAAGAAGCCCGCTATTATCGAACTACTAACTGAGTGTTAGAAATGTATTTATCATACAATTCCTCAAATTTCACATAAAAATCCAAAATATATTAACAATATAAGAAACTATAAGATTGACTAAACTAACCCCCTGAACAGAAGAAATAACATTAGCAATTGTCGTCCATCTATCACTTCTTCTTTTTTTGGGACTCTAATTAAATTTCACAAATATATATTAAGCATATAAATTCACTTGACCAGTTGACCATCTTACATTTTCAAAATCAAAAATATAATATTAATTGTGCAGAGTAAATCAAGTATAAACTAAATTTAGTCGAATTTGTCTATCAATCAAGTCAAATAAAATTCACTTAATAAAAATTATGTTCACAATCAATCGGTTCAAATTATCAAGTGATGATGGTGGAAGTCAAATATTATAAAAATCGTGTTTGACTTATTCATTTTTGCAATTCAAGCCAAGTGTGTTTAAACAAATCAAGTTATTTGTTTATCCCTACTAATTAATATTTTAATTTTTTTAACAAAAACACTTTCATTTTAAAAAAACTCCACATTTTTGTTACATATAAGTAATTGTCACTCCTACAAAACGTAGAGTAAATATAGAGTTACATATAACAATATTTTGTTACATAAAACGGTAAAGTATATATGTGCTACATGCAAGACACCATTTTGAAACTCATTTATAATATTTTAGAATAGAACAACATAAAATGAACAAGTATATAATGATTTTTTTTTTTTGTAAAATGCGAATTATCGACTTATTGTTTAGTATCATCCGCGAAAAATAATATTTCTCCTCGTACCTAAAAAACAAAGCAAAAAGAATCTATATAATTATTATGTAGACCGAAATGATTGAACATGTGAAACAAAACAGAACAATAATTTCAAGGGAAAAAAAAAAGTAAATTTAGATGCATATAGCCCCACAAATTACTTTTAAAAAATTAAAAGAATTTTATAGTCGGAGTCTGCTTATATTCTCCATTTCTCCTGAGACCACAGTTTTATTAGAGAGAGAAGAAGAGCCTCTCTCTCTCTCTCTCTCTCTCTCTCTCTCTCTCACACACACACACACACACACACACACACACACACACA